>CM034150.1:835503723-836703723 GCA_019776745.2 Taxus chinensis
ACAAATGGACGCGAACCGGCCGGATCGGCCGAAATGAGCACAAACGGTCCAAAAGTAAATGGGACATCTGGGACAAAAAGATGCGGTGGACGCGAAAGAGCCGAAGGAGCCGAAAGCCAATCGGATCATGACACGTGTCACAAGGGAGAGAGTCCAAAAGTCAAAGGGTGAGTTTTCAAGGGTCAGCCCGAGCCAATCAGAAGGGGACACGTGTCCAAGTTTAAGAGGCCCATAGGGAAATTTCAAATGAAGCCCGCCGAAAGACAAGGAGAGAGAATCACGTGACTAATCAGAGCCTGCCACATGTCATCCAGGTGATGAAGCGCGGGAAAAGATTTCAAAATCCGTCTTGGTCTGTTTCGTGCCCTAAAAAATTCAGACCTCCATAACTTTCGATCCAGAGCTCAGATTTGTACGTTCTTGACATCAATGGAAAGCTAGTGAAATCCTCTACATGATTCTGGGGCTAATCTTGAGTTTTGGTGTAGTCTAGAGAGATAAAGTTTAGAAACATCTTTGGCGCATAGTAATGGCCAGAAGTAATGTTTCAACAACCTGTTTTAATGCTAATGGGTCACTTTCTTCTTCAGCATGGCCAGAAGTGACATTTTAGCAGCCAAATTAATACAAATGGGTCGCATTCTCCTCCAAATCAGTCAAATATGGCAGGGTATGGGTTGGTAAGGTATCCCATGCCGTTTTAATGCATCTGCAGTCAATGAGGAATGGGCTTTCACGTTTTCCCATGTTTCTATCCCCTGGGCTCGACCCATGTAATGTAAAAAGCCAGATTTGGCTCATTTGAAAAAAAGGTTGTTCATTCTTTCGGTTCTGCCCTCCCTTCTTTTCTTCTCTAGGGTTGAAAATGGAGTTTGAACCTCCTCCCTTTCTCTGTAATGGTGTTTTTGCCTTTTACTATTGAAATGATGTTCTGTGCAAACTTCTGGAGCAACAAAACATGTTTTGTGATGCATCTGTCCATCCTTTCTCGTTTCTGCTTGTTTTCTTCTTTCCTCTCTTCATTGCAGGTATTTGTACATGTTTGAATGTTCATTACAGGATTGGAGCTGTGTTCATGGAGTTTTGGAACATTTTCTGTGTGAAATCTATCCTTGGGTTTTGTGATGCTTCTGTCCATCCTTCCCATTGCTCACCTCTCTTTGTTCCATGGCAGTTTTGATAGATGTTCAACATCCTCCTTCTCTGGTGTATCACCATTTTAGTGTAGGCTTTTGTTTTTTTCCTTTCTCTCTCTCTGTTTCATTGGCATGGTTAGATTAGGATTAGATTAGCTTGCCTGCACTGGAATAGCTTGTGGCAGGTAGTTTAGGAGCAGGAACCAGCCTTCTCTGGAGATTCCTCTCTCGGTTTTACAAGTCCCCATGCTTGGAGAGAGGTTTCCATGTTGTGCAATCACACTGGATGCCTGAGTGATCAACCTAGAAGCCTGATCTGCATCCAGGGGTGTTGTGATTCTGCACCAACAGTTTTGGCACGCCCGGTGGGACATCACAGAAGTTAGAGTTTCATCTTTCAGAGGTGTCTCATTATCAAATAGAAAATCTTAAGCCACCATGCGACCACTTACAGTTTTGGCATGCCCGGTGGGACCTTAGAGGTCTTCCACTTCATCTTTTGCAGGTTGGTGTGTTCCTGTGAAGATTTCAGCCTTTGAAGGCACTTGCAAACACATCTGGTGACTCCATCTGATCAGAAACCCATTTCTCTGAGCTTACAGACCCGTTTCCATCCATTTTCATCCATCTTTCTTTCCATCCCTTTCATTCTTTTCCATTCCATGAAGTTGTGCAATCATGACTTCATTTCCATCATGGATTTCACATCAACAACAGCAGTATATCACACCTCCAACACGTTTTACAAATCCTCCAAATCAGCATTTTGAGCAGATTCAAGATCAGTATGCATACCCATATGAGCAGCAGTGCCAAAGTCAGTTTGGCAATGGAGCTTTCCAAGAGCAAGAGTATGCATACAATGAAGACCATCAGATCCAAGATGCTGGTCTGTTGGAGAAAATCCAAAAGATGGAGGTAAAGATGCTGCAGTCTAGGGCTCAAGCACAAACGAAAGCTTTTGGAATCGGTTATGGAGCACCCTGTCCATGGGTGGGACCTTTTCCAAGACACTTCAGCCCTCAGGAGAAGCTGGACTTCATGATAAAGATGCTTCCCCAACTTGCTCAATGGACAGCAGAAATAGAGGCCTACACACTTGTTGTTGAACAACCTTGTCAATGGGTAAGTTCTACACCATCATCTGGTTTTTCTCTTTCCATTACTCAAGCAGCACCATCTCATTTAAACCCTCCATCTGTTGTCCCAAATGTTGAATCCATGTCTCCACCTCTCAGTCTTCCATCTCATCTCGATTCTTCTTTCCTTTTCCCTTCCAAATAGTCATCCCCTCCACAAGAGCTAACAGAAACACCCCCTCCTCCAAAGAAACAAGAGGTTTCACTACCTCCACCACCACAAAAAAATGTAAAATCGGTTTAGTTTCAACCCATTCCTCCTCTTACATTCCCAATTTCATATGGGGAAGAAGAAATTGAAAAAATCAATCATCAAGGATAGCAAGAAGAGGAGCCCAACAGAAAAGAAATGACAGATGACTTGAAGGTTTGGGCTGTAAAGTTTGGGATGACAAAGATCCCCTTGATGGTTAAGCCTACAGAAGAGGCTAAGGTTGAACAAATGGTGGTCATGACTGAATTTGTTGCAGAAGAAGAAGAGAAAAAGGAAGAAGTAGATCAGCAATCAGTTTTCTCAGAACGTGGTGCTGATCCAATTCAATTTACACAATCAGCCATGGAGGAAGAAAGCTTTGAAGAAGATCTTGCAACCTTAACTTGTCCTCTAGAGCAGTAGATTGAAGAGTTTGACTTGACAAACTTCATGCTAGAGGAAGAGTTCAATCAAGAGCAAGATTGCCTTCAAACATTAGAGGAAGGAGAAGCTGCTCCAAATCCAAAAGAAGAGGAGCACATTCTAGCTGTGGAGGAGAAAAGTGGAGATCCAGGGGCTTTGAGCACAAAGCAGGCTACAAGAGAACCTTCAGTTCTTCTTTCCACTTCATCTCTCTCAAGTTCTAGTACTGAAGAGGAATTTGATCTCTCAAACTCAATATTGGAGAGTGAAGGAAACCATGGTGGTCAAGTTGCAGATCAAGAGGACACCATGGAGGAATTTGAACACGAGCAGCAAGACAGCAATGAGGCAGTTTACCTGTCAGATTTGGAGGACTGTTTTGATGGAGAAGAGCCGGTTGAGTTTTCACCATTCTCTCTTTCATCATGCACATTCCAAACACCAGATCCTGCTGTCATGAAGGAGAACTTTCATTTTGCAGCAGCCTGCATCTTACAGCAGCCCTTTGGAATCAAGATTGGAAGATTTTAATCTTCCATGTTCTTCATTGGAGGAAGGAAAAGGACAGAAGGATTCCACCATTTCTTCCACATCATCCATTCAAGAGGGTCTACAAGAGGACTCCATTCCTGGAGTTGAAAATCAGAGCTATGGGCATAGCAAATGGATCAGACCTTGCCCAATCAGGTATTTGGCTTCATTGGAGCCAAAGGAGAAGCCACAACCAGTCATGCTCACTTCTGGGCATGATGATGAGCTACAAAGTACCAAGGATCAGCTGCCATACCTCTCCAATCCAAATGCAGAACAACTAAAAGAGGTATTGGATTTTTCAGCTGATACCTTGATGATCTGGGTGGAAGACCAGCTTCTTGTTGATTTTCCACTCATCTTAATAGCCATGATCAATGCCAAATCAATTGCATGGCTACCAATTTTGAAGAAAGGAAGCTATTTTGCACAACCAGCTGCAGGGTTTGTTTATCTTGCCTTTGCTTCCAGTTAGAGTAGAGTAGGTAGGTTTACTTTCAGCAGAAGAAGTGCTTGTGCACACTCTGCATGTTCCATTTGGGGCATGTATGATTTTCAGTTTTGTACATATTTTTTGGAGTTGCTGGTTTTTCTCTTGCACAGTTCTTTTCAGTGGTTTTGGTGAGAACAACTCCATGTCCGGTGGGTTTCCAAGTGGCTCAGAGGGGAGATTTTCAAAGTTCAGATCAGTTTTCAGACTTGCTTATGACTCCATGCCCAATGGATTGCTTCAGGCTACTGATCATTCATCTAGCAGGCAGATGACCCCACTGAGTCACCAAATTGTTATCCAAAATTCACCCCCAGGGTAAATTTGATAACATGCATCAGAATATTCAAGTCCCAGGCACTTTGATTGATTCAGAGAAAACATCATGTTTCTGAGGTTCTCTCAGATATTTTTTAACTCTTTTGTCCAGGCTGAAAAGAGCAAGCTCTAAGAAAATGTGGACAAAAGTTGCAGAAGGCAAGTAGGATGATCCAGGAAAAATGGTGAAAATTGGCTAAGTCCTGCTCAAGGTCGCCTTTGGGACGAGTGGGACAAAAAGACCCGAACCGGCCGGATCGGCCGAAATGAGCACAAGCAGCCCGAAAGCAATTGGGACAATCGGGCTAGATGGACGCGAACCGGCCAGATCGGCCGAAATGAGCACAAGCAGCCCGAAAGCAATTGGGACAATCGGGCCAGAAGGACGCGAACCAGCCGGATCGGCCGAAATGAGCACAAACGGTCCAGAAGCAAATGGGACATTTGGGACAAATGGATACGAACCAGCCGGATCGGCCGAAATGAGCTCAAACAGCCCGGAAGCAAATGGGACATTTGGGACAAATGGACGCGAACCGGCCGGATCAGCCGAAATGAGCACAAACGGTCCAAAAGCAAATGGGACATCTGGGACAAAAAGACGCGGTGGACGCGAAAGAGCCGAAGGAGCTGAAAGCCAATCAGATCATGGCACATGTCACAAGGGAGAGAGTCCAAAAGTCAAAGGGCGAGTTTTGAAGGGTCAGCCCGAGCCAATCAGAAGGGGACACGTGTCCAAGTTTAAGGGGCCCACAGGGAAATTTCAAATGAAGCCCACCGAAAGATAACGAGAGAGAATCACGCGAATAATCAGAGCCTGCCACATGTCGTCTAGGTGGCGAAGTGCGGGAAAGGATTTCAAAATCCATCTTGGTCTGTTTCGTGCCCTAAAAACTTCAGACCTCCATAACTTTCGATCCAGAGCTCGGATTTGTACGTTCTTGACATCAATGGAAAGCTAGTGAAATCCTCTACATGATTCTAGGGCTAATCTCGAGTTTTGGTGTATTCTGGAGAGAGAAAGTTTAGAAACGTCTCTGGCGCGTAGTAATGGCCAGAAGCGGCATTTCAACAACCTGTTTTAATGTTAATGGGTCGCTTTCTTCTTTAGCACGGCCAGAAGTGACATTTCAGCGGCAAAATTAATACAAATGGGTCGCATTCTCCTCGAAATCGGTCAAAGATGGCAGGGTATGGGTTAGTAAGGTATCCCATGCCATTTTAATGCATCTACAGTCAATGAGGAATGGGTTTCCACGTTTTCCCACGTTTCTGTCACCTGGGCTCGACCCATGCAATGTAAAAAGCCAGATTTGGGTCATTTGAAAAAAAGGTTTTTCATTCTTTCAGCTCTGCCCTCCCTTCTTTTCTTCTCTAGGGTTGAAAATGGAGTTCGAACCTCCTCCCTTTCTCTGTAATGGCGTTTTTTCCTTTTACTATTGAAATGATGTTCTGTGCAAACTTCTGGAGCAACAAAACATGTTTTGTGATGCATCTGTCCATCCTTTCTCATTTTTGCTTGTTTTCTTCTTGCCTCTCTTCATTGCAGGTATTTGTGCATGTTTGAATGTTCATTGCAGGTTTGGAGCTGTGTTCATGGAGTTTTGGAACATTTTCTGTGTGAAATCTATCCTTGGGTTTGTGATGCTTCTGTCCATCCTTCCCATTGCTCACCTCTCTTTGTTCCATGGCATTTTTGATAGATGTTCAACATCCTCCTTCTCTGGTGTATCACCGTTTTAGTGTAGGCTTTTGTTCTTTTCCTTTCTCTCTCTCTCTCTGTCTCCTTGGCATGGTTAGATTAGGATTAGATTAGCTTGCCTGCACTGGAATAGCTTGTGGCAGGTAGTTTAGGAGCAGGAACCAGCCTTCTCTGGAGATTCCTCTCTCGGTTTTACAAGTCCCCACGCTTGGAGAGAGGTTTCCATGTTGTGCAATCACACTGGATGCCTGAGTGATCAACCTAGAAGCCTGATCTGCGTCCAGGGGTGCTGTGATTCTGCACCAACAGTTCCTCAACTCCTCTAATCAGATTTATCACTTGCAAGTTATACAGAGGTTTTCAAATTCAAAATCCTATTCTAACTTCCAAAGTGGACAGAGATGGAGAATGCAAAAAAACTGAAACTAGTGCTAATAAGGTGATACACCAAAGGAGTGGTGAGCATTTTTTACTTCTGCAGATTGACACAAATCATGGAAATGCAGCAAAACATCATGCAAAAACTGATGACATGTAATGAAAGATCAGAAAGGAAGAAAACAACATAATCAGAGGATTAAAACTCATTCACAAAGGTTGCATTGTCATTTTAATATCAAAATACATGCATTACAACACCTGAGAGGCAAATAATAGGTTACAGTTCTTAGAAAAGGTCTGATATTCCATGAAATCACTTCCAAGGTGAAAAAGGGAGCCTGCTATACACAAAAAATGTTCAACCCCTTGAAATGAGCCAAAACTAGCTTTTACATTGCAAGAGACGAGCCCAGGAGAGAGAAACAGGGGAAAACATGGAAGGGATTCAACCGTTGACAAAAATGCAATCAAAACATCATGGGCGTCCTTACAGACCCATCCCCTGACATTTTTAGCCATGCTGGGAGAGAATGCGAGCCATTCTTCATTAAAAACAGTGGTTGGAACGTCATTTCTGTCCATGACCATGTGCTAGAGGCATTTTTGATTTTCTCTCTCCAGCTTTCCATTGATATCAAGAACGTGAAAAACCGAGCTCTAGATCGAAAGATATGGCCATTTGAAATTTTAGGGAAAAATAGGGCCAAATCGGATTGGCGGGTGAAAATTTGAATATTTTCACCTTTTTTACATTTGGGAAAATTTCCCAAAAAATCCCTGTGCTCCGCCATTCCAGGTGCCACATGGCAAGTTTTTATTGGGTGCACACCCATCCTACATTTTCCTCTGTTTTTCCCTTTGGAAAATTTTCCAAAAAATCCCTGCAGGGCCGGTGAGTTGAGGCCACATGTCACGCGCTGATTAGACATGGGCCTGTCCTTCCTAAATTTTTTACGGGCTGCTTTGACCATTTTCGACCTGGACATGTGGCAGTGTCTCATTGGGTGCAGGCTTGCCCCTCTAAATTTTTCATGCGGGATTTTCTTGAATTTTTGGGTGTCACCTAGACACATGGCAAGATTCCATTGGCTCGCATCTTGGGGGCGGGATTTTACCTTTTAAATTTCCTTTGTTTTTCCCTGTGGGAAAATTTCCCAAATTTTCTCCGCCCCCCACCGGTCCGAGACAGATGGCGGCATTTCATTGGTTATGGGCCATCCACAACACTTTTATTTTTGTGCGCAAACTTTGGGAAAAAATCCCAATTTCGTCCCGCGCTCCACCTTTCCGGGCTCCGGTGACACGTGGTGAGATATGATTGATTGGCAGAGGTAACAGGCCAAAACTCCTTTGAAATTTGGTGAAACACTTCACCCAAAATCCAACTTCTCCTCCACTCTCTACAACTCCCACGCCATAGGACACGTGGTAGCTTCTCATTGGGCGTGAAACTTTCCTTCAAAATTTTCCATGCGCAACACTTAGCCAAATTTTTTGAATTTCTCCCCTGGACACACAACACCATCTGATTCATCGGCGGGCCTGCAGGAATAAATCTTCCTTTTGAAATTTTTCCAAAACACTTGGTAAAAAAAAAGTTTTCCTCTGACCCTCGCCACTTCCCTGGACACATGGTAGCATCTCATTGGCTGTGGGCCTTTCAGGGGAAAATTTCCCACAAAAACTCCGTCGAGCCATAACTTCATTAGGATGAAAACTTTACCTTTCTGGAAAGTTGAGAGAGATCTCTATCCAATGGTGTCATTTCCAGAAATTTTTCAGTGCCTGAAAGCAAAAAATTATGTCTGAGGCACAAGAGAGGGAAGAATGAAAGGATTTAGCCACAAAATGAGCAAGGGGCACATTTTGGATAACAATTTTGGTGACTCAGAGGGGTCATATGCCTGATGGATGAAATTACCAGTTACCTGAAACAATCCATTGGGCATGGAATCATCGAATTCTCTATTTGATACCTCAACTAACTAGAACACTACAAGGACGAAGATGGAATATCACCTGATGGAGCACGGCCTGTAAACACATTCCCATGAACAACAAGTGAGTGCCAAAGAACTTAGGGAAAACAAACTAACCTATAGCAAAATAATGTGCACAAGCACTTAGAGGAATAAAAACCTAAGCTAATATATACAAGGTGGAGAATTCCTTTCAATAGCAATGCTTTAGATGGATTCCATTGACTAGAATTTGCATTTCTTCACCATCCAATGAATACAATTAGAAAGCATTGTTGTCCTTACACTTTGTGACCATGTATGGGCCACTCCAAATAGCATCAAATTTTGAATGCCTTCCCAGTTTTTCTCTATCTGCATCCTAGTTTAACACTAGATCTCCAGCTTGGAAGGATCTATTCTTGGCCTTTCTATCAAAGGTCTTCTTTATCAAAGCCTGATCCTTATCCATTGCTTGGGATGCCTGATTTCTGATCTCTTGGATCTCCATCAACTCTGTATATCTGACTTCCATGGGCTCAAACTCCAACAACTCCAACTGTTTTATGAGTTCCAATGTTGGCAACTCAAGTGACATGGGAAAAATTTCCTCTCTTCCATAAACAAGCTTAAATGGAGAGTTACCTATAGACCTTTTAGGAGTTATCCTATCAGCCCATAAGGCTGATTTCAACTTAGTATGCCAAGACCTCTGATTTTCATCAAGAGTCCTCCTAATGATCCTTAACAAGTTCTTGTTTGTAGACTCATCCTGGCCATTACCCTGAGGGTAATAGTTTGATGAAGTACTTAGGTAGATCCCATTTTTGATATCTCATTAAGTCACCTTGGACCCAATGAATGCCAATGCATTATCTGATATTATTGTAGCAGGTACGCCAAATCTGGTTGCTATTCCCTCATAGAAGTCTAGGATGCTAGATTCATTTGCTTCCTTGAGTACTATTGCTTCAGTCCACTGTTAGAATCCATTTGTGCCCTTGGCTTGAATTGGGGTTAATGACTCCAATGAAGTCTAAACCCCATTGCATCAATGGCTGGTCAACTGAAATTGGATGCAATGGAAGGGCAGCTAGTCTCTCTTTACCTGTGAAGAATGCACAATTCTTGCACCTCTTGATCCTTGCATAACAATCACTGAAAACCTTGGGCCAATAATAGCCAGCCCTCATGATATTTGGAGCTGTCACTCTTAGTGCAAAATGACCACCAGCTAGTCCACCATGGAACTCTTCTAGCACCCTATGAATCTGATTTGTACCAATGCATCTTAGTAGTACTCCATTCGCATCTCTTTTGAACAAAACACCATCAACAAGGGCATATGGGACAGCCTGCAATATGAAGTGTCTTCTTTGGGTCTTGTTCATTGCAGGAGGGCATAGGCCTATGCTTAGGAAGTGCATTATACCTTGGGTCCAGCAAGGAATGGGGGCACCATTATTTTCATCTTGAGTGCTTCCTTGCTCATAGCTATCTTGCAATGCCAAAACAGCCTCCTTCTCATTGCATGCTTCCTTTTATTTGCTCAAAATCAGCTGCTCACACAATTCTTTTCCTCTGACCAACTTGGTGACTTTGATCTCAATGTCATACTCCATGACATGAGTAATCCAACCTACTCTCTTTTCATTCAAGTCTTTGTTGAGGAGGAAATCTTTAACTCCCGCATGAGAAACCACCAATTGGACCTTATTGTTTGAAACTAGATGCTTGAATTTCTTCAAGCTCCTGATTACTGCAAGAACATGCTTCTCAATGAAAGAATACTTCACCTCATAGTCCTCCAGGCTTCGGCTGAAGAAAGCAATTGGTTACTCATCATTGTATTTGTTCTGTTGTACCAGGATTGCAGAGATAGTATCATCACCTCCAAATGCATAAAGGATGAAATCCTTGGAGAAATCTAGGTTGATGAGAGTTGGGGCTTGAGAGATGTCTTCTTTGATTGCTTCAAAACTTTTCTTTCCTTCTCTTTTCCATTTAAAATTCATGCTTTTCTTTAACATCTTGGTGATAGGTTTGACAAGGGCTGCAAAATTTGGGACAAACCTCTGAAAAAAATTAATTCTCCCCAAGAAACTTTGAAGGGCCTTCTTATGGCTTGGCAATGGTAGGGATCTTATGGCCTCAACTCTTTCTAGATCAATTACTTATCCTTCTTTGGAGATAATGTGGCCAAGGAGTTTTCCTTCATGGGCTAGAAAAATACACTTTTTAGGATTCAAGGAGACTCCAAATCTTCTACACCTTTGGAACACTTGTATCAAATGAAAGAGGTGATTTGCTATATTTTTTGAAAAAACAATGATATCATCAAGATATATCAGTATAATGTTGTTAATAAAACCTTTGAACTCCATGTCCATTACTCTTTGGAAGGTATCTCCAGCGTTGGATAGCCCAAATGGCATTTTCCTGTATGCATAAGTTCCCCATTTGGTTGTAAAGGCTGTCTTGAACTGATCTTCTTCCTTCACCATAATCTGATTGTACCCTGAATAGCCATCAACTAATGAAAACATCTCGGAGCCAACAACAACTTGAAAAATTTTCTCCATAGAAGGAAGTGGATAATGATCCTTGAGAGATGCTCTATTCAAATCTCTAAAGTCAACACACAATCTAATTTCCCCACTCTTCTTTCTTACTAGAACCAAGTTGGCTACCCAGCTAGAATGCTTGATAGGGAATATGATTCTTGATTCTATCAACTTATTCAATTCTTTTCTCATGAGAGGCTCCATGTGGGGGTTGACTGGTCTTTGTTTCTTCCTGATGGGTTTAGTACTTGGATCCAATTCAATGGTATGTTGAGATAACTCAGGATTGAAACCTTTCAAATCTTCATAGCTCTAAGAAAACTCTTAGAGCATCAACAGATTAACACATGAAATAATTAAATTGATATATTGTATTCAGCAATTACATACACAGGCTATTAAATAGCCATATAAATAGGAAAACTGACTTCCTATAAAATAGGTAAGTCAACAAACCATTTACCCGTTTACAACTTTACGGGTACAACAAAACACTATAATAATATATTATTAAAACAATATATTATAACAATTGTAATATTAACTCAACATAATTATAAACTAACTTTTATAATAATGTGAGCACTAATAATAATTCCTAACATTCCCCCCCTTAGTGCGAACATGGTAGAAAAACATCCACACACTCCTCTGCAGTATGCTCACCCCTGTGGCATGTCCAACTCTGTGACTCATGACCTTGATCCAAAAGAAAGGCTCTCTCCTTCCATGGTTTTAAACAGGCTTACCAAAAACCTTGAAGTGATAGGAACCTCATCAGCTGTCGACTTCGTGTGGTTTTCTGGATCCTCCCACAAACCCTTTCAAGATCCATGAACTGACTTACTTTGGTGCTACTGTTCACCACTATGCTTATACATCAGGGAATTATGTAGGAAACACAACATGCATATCACAAAACTACACAATAGAAGATATACTGAAAAAATTTCACATTACTTCCTATAAGAAATGTAATGTTCTTAATTGTAGTCTCTGTCTTTGATCGCTGCCACTCGATCTCGAACAGCATAGAAAACTGCCACTGCCACTGGAAGCTTTCCTTGACTAAGTCGTTTTGGGTACAAAATGGGAATGGAACATTGGTATGTATTCCCCCCCACAATGTGAAATTCCACACATATAGATACTGAGAAGCAAACTGCATCGAAGAACATACTCCTGAATGGATCTTGCTAGTTAGGTCTTGCTGCACATGGTCACTAATGCTAGTGAACGTATTCTTCTAGCTGACCATCTTCCAACGAAGTACGGTAGTCAGAGGATCACTGACAGTCATCTGCGCTCCAACACAACTTTCTTTCCAACATCCATCAAATACCACACAAAACAGGAACACTGCAAACTGAAGCACACGGAGAAAAAGGAAACCACACTGAAAATCATATACTCACACTACACACCTGTGCCACCAAATCATTCTGTGTGGCCCCGTCGTTGGTGACTGACGAGAGGTCATTGTCTGACCTCCAGCCTCCGATGCCTCCATCCTCCATCAGTTTGCTACTTAGTTAGCAAATTTATCTTTGAAGCTCATATTACAATTCTCTTGGGTGTCGGTTTCAGCCGATAATACACCCCCTCACTATGGACGTCGCGTACAAGAGAAATTGCGTCCAGACAAAAGTGACACAAATTTTATTTTATTTTATTTTATTTTATTTTAATTTTGAAATATTTTCCAAAAATAAAAAATTCGTCTAGCAGCAAAAAGCATATAATCAATGCAAAGATCTTTAAAAAACATACATTTTCAAAAAAAACATCACCTCAATCTGAGTTACGAGGTGAAAAATATAACACTTTTAAGTTCTAAGTCCTACTTCTTTCCGGAATCTTTCCAAAAATGGAAAAAAAAAAAATTATCCTTGCGATTTTTTTCAGTATGTCCAAAAACGGAAAAAAAATGAAAATGCCCAAAACAGCGATAAATTTGATCACAGTTACCAAAATGGCGATGCAATACGCAGCTCGCAGGACTCCACAAAGAAAACACAACCAACTTAGCAAAGCGCTGCCTCCACAAAGAAAACACCAATTTGTTTATTCCCACATACAGGCCATCTCCTATCTCGAAAAAACATTTATTTGCATAAGATCTGCAAACCAGATCAGAGTAGCTCAATGCAAAACTCAAAGAGGCACCACCCAAATTTCTTCTGCTGCGAGGATATCATTTGATAAACAATAATATATTCTACAACATAAAATAATGTGAATGATAGCCGTGGGCATGTAAAGAAACGCCCAGATCTGTCAGAATCGTTGGAGGTAGAAACCACGATCCACTATTATCTATGCAGGATGACACGTCCAGGTCTGCAATAAACTACCTATAAACTATTACTACAAAAACTAATAAAATGAATCTCTCATAATACGGCTGACCATAAACAAGAAACAATCAGCCCCTCACAAACTCAGGGAGCCATCGCTCTGATACCAAATCTTAGAGCATCAACAGATTAACAAAGGAAATAATTAAATTGATATATTGTATTCAGCAATTACATACATAGGCTATTAAATAGCCATATACATAGGAAAACTGACTTCCTATAAAATAGGTAAGTCAACAAACCATTTACCCGTTTACAACTTTACGGGTACAACAAAACACTATAATAATATATTGTTAAAACAATATATTATAACAATTGTAATATTAACTCAACATAATTATAAACTAACTTTTATAATAATGTGAGCACTAATAATAATTCCTAACAAAAACACATTAGGGAACTCTTGACAAAGCTGTATGAACTCATAACTTTCTTGCCCAGTTATCATCTTACCAATTTGGAGTGATTTTCCTTCTTCTAACAAGATGGAAACTGAATCTTATCCCTTGACTTGGATGTTTGCTTTCTCCTTCCTAAACTGATCATTAGGATTGAAAATTGACTCCAAAGTAATAAGTCCCTTTGGTAGTTTGTTAGTTCTCAGCTGTACCACTTGGTCACCATACTGCTGCTCCAACTTTTCCTGATTTTTAGCTGAGAACTCAGCCTCTTCTTCCAAGAAATGGATGATTTGCTGATCATTTTCAAACAATTACCAACTTACATTTTTATCTGGAACTGAAGGCCTCACAATCACATGGATGTTTGGCTATACCTTATCTTTCTGAATGCTTTCAACAATTTCAAAGGCTACCCCAACTGCTGCCAACCTATCAGCAGCTTGGTTTTCCTTTCTAGAAATGAATTTTATGCCAAAACCCTCAAAATCTTCAATGAGGTCCCACACCCTGTTCTTGTAGCATTTGAGTAGATCATTCTTGACAGCATGTTGCCCCTTAACTTGGTTGACAATTAACTCACTGTCACCGAAGACTTGCAAGTTCTTTATTCCTCTCTTGATTGACCAATGCAATCCTTGTATCAAAGCTTCATACTCATTACTGTTATTAGAGCATGCATACTGAAATCTAAAAGATGAATAATACTTAACTCCTTGAGGTGAAACAAGCATAGATCCTCCTCCTGCACCTTTTCTAATCGTTGACCAATCAAAAAACAACTGCCATACCTCATTGTCATCCTTGTGGTCTGGCTTGGTGATGCTAGGAATAGGCTGATTTTCTTCATGCATGCAATAGACTCCTAACTTAGATTCTTCTATTTCTTGATAAGGATCAAAAGCATGCACCTTGTTTTCCCATTCATCAAGAGTTAGATCTAGGATTCTTCCTACCTTGGTGTCAGCTCCATTAGTGCTTGGATAATCCTCTTGATCAGACGCTGAACAATTGGTATTGATTTGGCTTGGAGTGTAAGGCTCAATGTGAAATTTTGCAATAGGTTCAGATCTGATTGTGGCCTTGGTTCCATATCTCATTCTGAATAGAATGTGTGACCAATCAGTAGATAAGCAACCTCCAATCTTGGCTATGAAATCCCTTGACAAGCATAGGGCGAAGAGTGGTGGAAGGTCTATTACTAAGACATCTTGCAAAACAACAACATTGGGGCATGCATGCAAGGTAAGACTTAAGTTTTTTATCACTCCAACTATTGTCACTGATGTCCCGTCCAATTACACCACCCCTTTAGATATGACTTCATATTGAATTCCCAACTGATCAGCTATTAGCTTGGGCATTACCGAACTACTTGCCCCAGAATCAATCATGCAATTGTGTACTGATTGATTCCCAATGATCAATGAAACATAGAATGGAGGGGGTTTCAACATCTTACCTTACTATCCTCCATGATTCCCCTCAGGCTAGGCAGCATTTGTGACCACCTTCTCTTGCATTTGGACCTACTGATTTGAAGTTGACCAGTCCTTCATGGAAACTTTTAGCAAATCTCTTTGGCCTGGGATAGATAGTGATTCCCACATTGATATGTTTACATTTGTCTTCTTCATCTGGGCAATGATATTGAATGGAGATGAAGCATCTCTCTGTTATCCCTTGGCCTGTACATTCATTCCTTGCACATGGGCAGCAACAACTGGCATTTGATTTGGCTTGGGAGCTGTTTTGGGCAGTCCTTGCGTGTTTGGGATTGAATTTTGTTTGCCAATAGTTTGTGGAGTGATAGAAGATTGAGGATTGCTTGGGGATAATGGTTGTTCTTCACCCAAATTTCTACTCTTTGACCTTGTGTTGGCTGCAACACTTTGGGGAATTGTTTGATTCATGCCAAAAAAATATTCTACTTACCAGTTTACAAATGTGGCATCACTTGGAGCTGATTGTTGTTGGATGGTTACTTCCTTGGTTACCTTCACCTTCCACACTAGTATTTGTCACCATTAATGCTTGATTCGAGGCACCGTTGAAGTACATGGACTGGTTATGAGGTTCATTGCATGGGAAACACCAATCATACTCTTGAGCCATATTGTTCTGTACTGGCACTAGTCCTTTAGAGGCAGATGTAGCATTGGGATTATAGGGCTGAAATGGTCTATTGGCAGGAGGCCTTGCTTGATTTATATTTACAGCTGGATTGGGTGGTCTTTGGGGTTGATATGGCTGCTTGTTAGGCTGAGCTTTAGGATGGAAGGGAGGTCTAAAACCTTGGGCTTACTGCCTTTTGAGTGTAACCAGCTCATTGCCTAGATTTTGCAGCTGCTTCATGACTTCTTGAAGTTCATTTGAGGCACTAGAAGATGAAGTAGAAGCTTCACTTGAATTCTAATTTCTAGGAGTGGGGATAGGAGCTAAATTAGGTGTTTGATTAGTGCTTGGGCTCTCTAGACTTGGAAACAGTGGAATTAGAGGCCTAGGAGCTAGCTTGCCAGCTTGAATCAAACAATTTTCAGCTCTAATAGCAATGCTGTAAGAAATGGGAATAGTTGTGCCTCCCATGGATTGAATTAACATAGAAATATCAGAATTTAAAGCTTTAAGGTAATAAAGGAAAGCACCTTCTGTTGTTGGCCTGAATGCCATTGGAATTATCTCCCAAGTCTTTTGAAATCTGAAATTAAAATCAGTCAGTTGCTCATTGGGAGCTCTTTTGATGGTTGTCAGCTGCTCCAAAAGGGACAAGTTGTCTCCCTTTTCTCCAAACTACTCATGGAGGGCTATACATAGCTGATTCTAATTTTGAATAGAACCTGAGGCATGACTCCTGAACCATTGCAAAGCTTTCCCTTTGAATGAAGATGCCAATAATTTGACAGCAACTTGCATCTCATTAATTTCATGGATTGCACAAATGTTAGCAATATCCTTAACATGATCACCGGGAGTGGTCTGATTCTCTCCAGTAAAGTATGGGATGTTCTTCAATGCTGCAACTGGAATTGGATTTTGTGCATTGAGAGCAAGTGGGCTGCTGCTAGTGAAGTTGACATAGGGGTTGTTTTGTGCCATTCTGATCGGCCTCAAAACCCTTGTTGATTGAATGAAAGGCCTACCAAGTGGAGGAGTTGAAAGAGTTCTGTTTGGTGGAGATGGAGACCTTTGAATCCTCCTCCCTATTTTCCTTATTCTTGGAGATAACTACAGATATTCAAACAACACCTCTTCTTATCCAACTCTTGACCTTGTGGTGATTCTTCTTATGATTTTTCAAGTCTGCGCTGCTAAAACCAGCTGATTCTTCTTCCTTGGAGTCGCCAAACGTGCAATTTAGGGCTCTTTTAAGCAAGAAAATTGTGAAAAAATGCACATCAATTTGTTGCAATGAAGATGAGACCTCTAAGGTCCCACCGGGCATGCTAAAACTATTGTTGCAAATCAGCAGCACCCCTAGATGTTGATCAGATTTCTAGTTTGATCATACTAAGCATCCAGTGTGATTGCACAACATTGACTCCTTTCCCCAAGTGTGGGACTTGTAAAATGGGAAAGGAATCTCCAGATTAGAGGTTGTTTCCTCAACTCCTCTGATTAGATTTATCACTTACAAGTTATACAGAGGTTTTCAAATTCAAAATCCTATTCTAGATTCCAAAGTGGACAGAGAGATGGAGAATGCAAAAAAACTGAAACTAGTGCGAATAAGGTGATACACCAAAGGAGTGGTGAGAATTTTTTTACTTCTGTAGATTGACACAAATCATGGAAATGCAACAAAATATCATGCAAAAAAACTAATGACATGTAATGAAAGATTAGAAAGGAAGAAAAACAACATAAGCAGAGGATTGAAACTCATTCATAGAGGTTGCATTGTCATTTTAATATAAAAATACATGCATTACAAACACCTGAGAGGAAAAAAAATATGTTGCAGTTCTTAGAAAAGGTCTGATATTCCACCAAATCACTTCCAAGGTGAAAAAGGGAGCCTTCTATACACAAAAAATGTTCAACGCGCTTTGAAATTGAGCCAAAACTAGCTTTTACAGTGCAAGGGACGAGCCCAGGAGAGAGAATCACGGGAAAACATGGAAGGGATTCAACCATTGACCAAAATGTAATCAAAAAAACATGGGCATCCTTACAGACCCATCCCCTTACATTTTTATCCATGAAGGGAGAGAATGCGAGCCATTCTTCATTAAAAACAGTGGTTGAAATGTCATTTCTGTCCATGACCACATGCCAGAGGCATTTTTTGATTTTCTCTCTCCAAACTCCATCAAAATCCAAAAATGACCCCGAAATATTGTATAGAATTTCACCAGATTTCCACTGATATCAAGAATGTGAAAAACTGAGCTCTGGATCGAAAGATATGGCCATTTGAAATTTTAGGGCAAAACAGGGCCAAATCGGATTGGCGGGCGAAAATTTGAATTTTTTCACCTTTATTGCATTTGGGAAAATTTCCCAAAAAATCCCTGCACTCTGCCATTCCAGGTTCCATGTGGTAGGTTTTTATTGGGTGGTGTACCCATCCTATTCCATTTTCCTCTATTTTGTCGTTTGAAATTTTTTCCAAAAAATCCCCGTAGGGCTAGTGAGTTGAGACCACGTGTCGCGCACTGATTAGACGCGGGCCGCTTTGACCATTTTTGACCTGGGCATGTGGCAGTGTCTCATTTGGTGTGTGGGCTTTCCCCTCCAAATTTTCCATGTGGGCTTTTCTTGAATTTTTGGGCGCCACCTAGATACGTGGCGAGATTCCATTACCTCGCATCTTGGGGGCGGGATTTTACCTTTTAAATTTCCTTTGTTTTTCCCTGTGGGAAAATTTCCCAAATTCTCTTTGCCCCCCGCTGGTCCAAGACACATGGTAGAATTTCATTGGTTGTGGACCATCCACAACACTTTTATTTTTGTGCGCAAAATTTGGGAAAAATCCCAATTTCCTCCCGCGCTTCGCCTTTCCGGGCTCCGGTGACACGTGGTGAGATATGATTGATTGGCGGGGGCAGCAGGCCAAAACTCCTTCTTTGAAATTTGGTGAAACACTTCACCTAATATCCAATTCTCCTCTTCCCTCTGCATCTCCCACACCATAGCACACGTAGTGGCTTCTCATTGGGTGCGGACCTTTCCTTTAAAATTTTCCATGTGCAACACTTAGCCAAATTTTTAGAATTTCCCCTGGACACGCGACACCATCTGATTCGTCGACGGGGCTGCGGGAACAAATCTTCATTTTGAATTTTTTCCAAAACACTTGGTAAAAAAAATAATTTTTCCTTCGACCCCCACCACTTCCCTGGACACGTGGTGGCATCTCATTGGCTGCGGGCCTTTCAGAGGAAAATTTCCCACAAAAACTTCGCCGAGCCATAACTTCAAAAATACATGGAGTTATGAGGAAAACTTTACCTTTCTGGAAAGATGAGAAAGAGTTCTATCTAATGGTGTCATTTCCAGAAATTTTTGAGTGCCTGAAAGCAAAAAATTATGTCTAAGGCACAAGAGAGGGAAGAATGAAAAGAGTTAGCCACAAAATGAGCAAGGGGCACATTTTTGGATAATAGTAAAGTGGAAATCAAGTAAGGAAGGTATGAGTTCATGTAACTTTTTCAAGAGTTCCCGGATGTATTTTCTTGGAGCTATGAATACTTGAGAGGTTTTAATCCAAAGATAGCTCAACAGATAATTGAATTAGATCCAAGTGCTAAACCCATCAGGAAAAAAACAAAGGCCAGTCAATCCACACATGGAGCCTCTCCTGAAGAAGGAATTGAATAAGTTAATAGAGGTAAGTATCATATTTCCCATCAAGCATTCAAGCTAGGTAGAAAAATTGGTTCCAGTTAGAAAGAAGAGTGGAGAAATTAGATTGTGCGTAGACTTTAGAGATTTGAATAGAGAATCCCTCAAGGATCATTACCCACTTCCTTCTATGGAGCAGATTTTGCAAGTTGTTGCTGGCTCTGAGAGGTTTTCATTGCTAGATGGTTATTCAAGGTATAATCAGATCATGGGAAAGGAAGATGATCAATTCAAGACTACCTTCACCACCAAATGGGGAACCTATGCATATAGGAAAATTCCATTTGGGCTATCTAACGCTGGAGCTACCTTCCAAAGGGAAATGTATATGGCGTTCAAGGGATTGATCAACAAGATAGTGCTGATATACTTAGATGATATTACTATATTTTCTAAAAGTGCAGCAGATCATCTCTTTCATTTGAGGTAAGTGTTCCAAAGATGTAGAAGATTTGGGGTGTCCTTGAATTCCAAAGAATGTATTTTCCTAGCTCATGAAAGCTCCTTGGACTTATTGTATCCAAAGAGGGATTAACAATTGATCCAGAAAGGGTTGAACCTAAAAACATTGCCATTACCAAGTCACAAGAAGGCCCTTCAAAGTTTCTTGGGTAGGATGAATTTTGTTCAAAGGTTTGTTCTGGATTTTTTAGCCCTTGTCAAGATAATAACTATGATGTTGAAGAAAATCATGGCTTTCAAATGGATAGCTAAAGGTAAGGAAAGTTTTAAGGCAATCAAGGAGGCTATCTCACAAGCTCCACCTCTCATTAACCCATATTTCTCCAAGGATTTTATCCTTTATGCATTTGGAGGTTATGATACTATTTCTGTAATTTTAGTACAGAAAAACAAAGAAAGTGTAGAGTAACCAATTTCCTTCTTTAGACAAAGATTTGAGGACTATGAGGTGAGGTATTCTTTCATTGAGAAACATGTTCTTGCAGTGATTAGGAGCTTGAAGAAATTTAAGCATCTAGTTTCAAATAACAAGGTTCAACTACTAGTTTCTCATGTGGGAGTTAAGGACTTCCTCCTCAATAAGGACCTAAATGAAAAACGTGCAGGGTGGATTACTCGTGTCATGGAGTATGACATTGAGATCAAAGTCACCAAGCTGGTCTAAGGAAAGGGATTATGTGAACAAATGGTCTTGAGAAAATCAATGGACACAAGCAATGAGAAGGATGTTGTTTTGGCGTTACAAGACAACCAAGAACAAAGAGGTGTTCAAGAAGAGAATGATGATATGCTCACTTCTTGCTGGACCCAAGACATAATGCACTTCTTAAAAATAGGCCTATGCCCTCCAGAGATGGACAAGACTAAGATAAGACAATTCATATTGTAGGATATTCCATATGCACTTGTCGATGGTGTCTTGTTCAAAAAGGATATAAATGGAGTGCTGTTGAGATGCATTGGAACAAATCAAATTAATAGAATGTTAGAAGAGTTTTATGGTGGATTAGATGGGGGCCATTTTTCTCCAAGAGTGACATCCCTCAAGATTATGAAGGCTAGCTATTATTGGCCCAAGATGTTTAGTGATTGTTATGCATGGATCAAGAGATGCAAAAACTGTGCATTCTTCACAGGCAAGGAAAGATTGGAAGCCCTTCCATTAAACTCAATTTCAATTGACCGAACATTCATGCAATGGGTTTGGACTTCATTGGATTCATTAACCCAAACTCAAGCCAAGGACATAAGTGGATCCTAACAGCAACAGATTACTTCACCAAATGGACTGAGGCAGTGGCACTTAAAAAAGCAAATGAATCCAGCATTCTAGACTTCTATAAAGGGATAGTAACCAGATTTGGTATACCTGCCACTATAATATCAGATAATACATTGGCATTAATAGGATCAAAGGTAATAGAATGGGATATTAAGAATGGGATCTATCTAAGAAATTCATCAAATTATTACCCTCAAGGTAATGGCCAAGCTGAGTCTACCAACAAGAATCTATTAAAGATCATCAGGAGGACTCTTGATGAAAATCAGAGGACTTGGCATACTAAACTGAAATCAGCCTTATGGGATGATAGGATAACTCCCAAGAGATCCACAGGTAACTCTCCATTCAGACTTGTTTATGGAAGAGAGGCAATATTTCCTATGTCACTTGAATTGCCAACATTGGAACTCATGAAGTAATTGGAATTGTTGGAGTTTGGAACCATGGAGGTTAGATATGTAGAATTTATGGAGCTCTAAGAAATTAGAGAGCATGCAGCCCAAACAATAGGGAAGGACCAAGCCTTGATCAAGAGAACCTTTGATAGGAATGCTAAGGCTAGAACCTTCCAAGTTGGAGATTTAGTGTTGAAATGGGATGCAGACCAAGCAAAGCCAAGAAGGCATTCAAAGTTTGATTCCATTTGGAGTGGCCCTTATATGGTCAAAAAATGTAAGAATAATAATGCTTTCCAATTATCTACATTGGATGGTGAAGAACTGCAGATTCCAGTTAATGGAATCCATCTAAAACATTGCTACTAGGAAGGAAGCTCCTCACCTTGTACATATTAGCTTAGGTTTTTATTCCTCCAAGTGCTTGTGCAAATTTTTTTTGTTGTAGCTTAATTTTCCATTTTCCTAAGTGCTTTGGCAGAAGCTTTGTTGTCCCAAGAATGCATCTTTGCAGGCCATGTTCTAAATCAGGTGATTTTCTACTCTCACAATCCTCCTTTCTAGAAATTTTCTAACGAGTTGAGAGCACCAAGCAGTTAATTTGGTGACTCCATGCCCAATGGATTTCTTTAGGTAGCTGATCATTCATCCAGCAGGTAGATTCCCCCTCTGATTCACCAAAATTGTTATCTAAAATAAGCCCCTTGCTCATTTTTGGCTAACTTCCTTTCATTCTTTCCTTCCTTGTCCCTCAGTTGAATTTTTTCACTTTTTAGGCACTCAAATTTTTTTGGAAATGGTTTCATCAGGTAGAGGATCTTCTCATCTTTCCAGAAAGGTAAAGTTCTCCCTCTAACTCCTTGTATTTTGCAAGTTATGGCTCAGTGGAGTTTTGGAGGGAAATTTTCCCTAGGGAGGTTCATGGAATATAGAAAGGTGACACGTGGCAGAGGAATGGCAGGGAGCAGAGGTAAGTTAGAAATTTTTTGCCAAGATTGGTCAGGGGTACAAAAAGAAAATTTTGTCTTGAAGGCCCGCTAGTGAATAGGAAGTGGCCATGTGTTTAGGATGTCGTCAGAGGTTGGATCAGTGGGGAGAAGTTAGAAAAATTTCCAAAATTGGCACAGAGGAAGAATTTCAGCCTGAAGGCCCGCTGCGAATAAAAAGCTACCACGTGTCCACAGACTGGTGGCTGTCAGAGGCACAGAGGAAATTTTCCATTTTCATTAAAGTGTGGAAAAATGGCTCAATAAAACTCCACCCCAATGGCCTGCACCAATCAAAACATGTGACATGTCCATGTGGCCAACAATAGTCAAAAGGGGCATGACATCAAAAGGAAATGTTTGGAGTTCAGGAATGCACCAATAGAAAGCTGCCACGTGTCCTATTCAAGACAATGGTCGACGTCAATGAAAAAATTGGAAGCGCAACCCATGAGCAAATAGAAAGGTGACATGTGGTAGTGGAGCAGCAAGGGGTGGATATTTTTGGGAAAATTTTCCCAAAATTCAAAAAGGGGAAAATTTTAAACTTTGGTCCCGCCACTCCATTTTTTCCCCTATTTTTGTCCTAAATCTTCAGAGAGGCATAGCTTTTGATCCAAATCTCATATTTTCACGTTATTGGTGTCATTGGAAAGATGGTGAAATTATCTACACGATGGAGGGTACAATTTTGTTTTTTTTATGGATAATTGTGGGAGAAAAATGGAGAAACGTCCCTAGCATGAAAAAAAACACAGAATTGACTTTCAACCACCAAATTTAATGAAGTATGGTCATGTTTTTAGATCTGCAAAACAATGTACTTCTAATCATGGGTTCGTCCATGAAGCTCATCACACTGCAGGAAAAACTTGAGGAATCTAGTTGGTGGTTGAGCTCATAAATCCATTTTTCATGTGTGTTTTTTGCTTTCTCTCTTTCTACTTGACCATTAAAATCCAGATTTGGCTCATTTGTAAAGGGTTGAACATATTTTTCTCTTGCAATCTCTCTTTTCTTCCTCAGTAGGTGGATTGGTATAGTTTCGTACCTCTCAAAATAGACTGC
This sequence comes from Taxus chinensis, assembly GCA_019776745.2. Classification (NCBI taxonomy): domain Eukaryota; kingdom Viridiplantae; phylum Streptophyta; class Pinopsida; order Cupressales; family Taxaceae; genus Taxus; species Taxus chinensis. Next base: position 835,527,363 of record CM034150.1, read on the forward strand.
AACATGTATTTTGCCTCTTAGCCATCATAATGCATTGTATTGGACTTGGGAATGATAATGTATGTTCTGTGATTGATTTTTCCCAATCCTCTCATGTGTTTATCATTGTATTTTGATCTCTCATTACATTCTAGCAATCTATGCATATTTTTGTGTTGTATTTCTTATTATCTGTGTCAATTTTGCAAAGTAGATGTTCACCACTCCCTTGGTGTATCACCACTTCACTTAGTTTTATTTCTTCTACATCCTTTATCTCTGTCTCCTTGGAATTTAGAGTAGAATCTAGTATTAAACCTCTACAAATTTCATGCATATATCTGATCAAAGGAGTGAAGGAACCAACCTTTAATCTAGAGAGTCTTTTCCCAATTTTTGCAAATTCCCACACTTGAGGGAAAAGATTGAATGTTGTTCAATCACACTGGATGTCCATTATCAAACGAGAAATATGAGAAAATATCCAGAGGGTGCTGCTGATTTTCACTAACAAGCCCCAAGGAAATAAGTCCTGAAAATCATGGAGCAACTCTATTATCTTTTCCACTTCATATTCAAACCAATAATCTCCAATTATTGCCTCTTTAGGTTCATCATCTATACCAATATTCACTTTATTTGTCGTCATAGGTTCATGATAGGTGTGTGCGTTGTTATTCACACTGTCCAAGACCTTACACGTACCTGATAAATGATCTATATCTAAATTGTATACTTCCTCATCATCCACTATGTAGACCATCTTTCCTTTTTCTTTCTCAAAGAAAGCATGCTTAAGTAGCATGGCATCTTTCTTTGTTTCTTCATCAAAGCACACTCTTGATTTATTCTCAACAAATAACTCTTGGATGAGTTCTTCCACCTTTACATTTTTCCCATAGATAAATGCTTTATAACCATTAATGCCTCTTCTACAAGATGTTTAGTAGAGAAGTAGTAAAAAGTCTTAACCATACTTGGAATCAAATCCTGCTAATTTCCAATTTCTCTATGTAGCTTTGCATATACATGTAGACACTAAAATTAGGTCACACTCCCCTTTGTTCCCTCGACAGATAAGCAACCTTCATCACATTAACCTAGCCATAGCCCCCTTCACCTCACTAAGATTAATTTAATTAATTAAATTAAATTAATTCATTATCCTCACCATACTTATTATTTAAATATCTTAATTTAGATAATATACACATATACATCTCACCTAGACACCTCATCAGGCCAACTCACCCTAAGACCTATTCTTAGCAAGTTAACATAGCTAACTAAGACTTACCAAAATCCTAAAAATCAATGCCTACATTCTCTCTAACCACATTCCTGAATGCTTACAAGAAGCTTCCAGTTTAATCCATGGGTTAATGACACGAGATCCAAAAAAAAATCAAGAGGACATCCTTAGTTTAGTAAACCTAGGAAATCCTACCTTGACCGACGCTGGTTACCCCTAACCATCACCAGTTAGGCCAGAACCATCGTCAATTACCATTTTAACCCCCAAAACAAACTTATTTTCAAGGTTGGCAAAGATTGGAAAAATTGGCAAACATTAGCACATTCTCCAAAGATATCGCATCTTCTGAGAGTAAATTTCAGTGAGAACACACATGCAAGGGAGGAGATCAAGCATTTTTCTCTTGTACAACCATCTGACACTCACTCCAAAAATGATTTGATCCAACCAAGCAATAGGAATACACATGCAGCCCATGTAGAAGATTTCCATCATTGGTGATCCTCAGCAGTCTCCAACTTCTCACCAGCACCTCCATTCATCACTCATACATGCCCAGACCAAAATCTAAGAAAGTAAAACATTATACTTCTCTGGTTCATTTCATTTCGTAATTATATTATCACCTATTATTTACCTAGCCACACATTGACCTCCTTCAACACTACCCCTCCATATATCCATTAAAACCTTGCTAAATGCCACCCAAGAAACCAAATACCTCATTCTGACCAACCAAAGTCCTTTGTGTAATCACAAAGGAGACCCAAAACTCACTCTGTGGCATTCCCATTTTTCCATAGTAACTAGCACCGGTTACACCCAACCGTCATTCGTCACCCTTAACCGGTATGTTCTCTTTATTTTCCCAACAACCTAGAACACTGACCTATCCACCTAGTTCTACATCACCCTCATTCACTGTGATCTACCTGAGAACCTCTGTCAGACCTGCAAAGACCTAGAACCAGTTACTTAACCTTTAGATCTTATTTTAACCTAGCCTATTAGATTAGATCTTTCTTATTGTGTTTTAAGTGAGATACCTAAATCATTTCAAACTATGATAGGATTTACTTTATTTCCCACATTAAGTTGTCTTAAATAGTGGACTGAGAGCCATCTAGGAAGTATCACACTTCTCAAATCTAGCACACGCTAAGCAATTCACTGCACATATTGTTTAATTCTTTCTAGTGGTATTGTTTTTCATTATAGGTAGTTCCTCCTAGCCAAAAGGAAGCTCTCACAATAAGCTGTGGATTCAGAATTCATACGCACCTAACAACCCATCAACCAACATTTAAAAAAGTATTCCTCGTATGCCCGTTACCCTATCTGTTTCATCAATACTTCAAAGAAATGTCTAAGAATCAGGTGAAACATTTTGGCACACCCGGTGGGACCCATCTGTGGTTCCTTGAATTTTATTCATTCCTAGGAAAAGTTTTGTTTGTTTCCCTTTTGAAAATCATACACATTAATTTTCTTCCTTGGTAACCTACCTTTTCTTTCTATTTGCTTTGAAAGAAACCTTTCTTTTGGTGTAATTAAAAATAACCATTTCTTAATGTTTTCTGCATTGTAGTGAAAGAGCATCCCTCTTCATCTTCATATTTTTGTGTCATCCAACTTTAAACTTTGATTTGGGCTTAAAAATAAGTGCATTGCATTCTGATTTATCACATTAGCTCACATTAATTACGGGCAACCTATACGTTGGAAGTCATCACCAGATGATGGTTGAAAAATGAACTGTAGAAAGCACTTTCTTTCACTTTCTCTCTCTCTAAGTATTACCAAACCTCACAAAAAAGTAAAATACACACATTCTTAAACAACATCTTACCTGGAAGAAGATATAGGTGATCACATGATCACGACACAGTGGGCACCCAGCTCACTGCTCTGTCTAGTCATACTTCAGATCGAAGCCCACCCCCATCATAACATACCTGAAACCTCACCTTTTAGATCTCCTTCTTCGTAGGAAGCCATCCTCACCAAAAAAACTCTATTTCACATTACGAAGACATCCTCACCAAAAGACTCTATTTCACAGTTCATGTGTCAGTCCTTAAATAGCATAAGCTAAACAAACATAATAAAAAAGGCACTCCTAGGATCACAATTTTCTAGTGTTTCTTCTTGGCTTGCATTTTTAGGTGAAAGATCACATTATTCATTTTTTTGTTCATCCTTGCATGCTCCTCATCACAGATGGTGTATTTTGGCTTCACCTGAGTGTTCCTAGACCATATTCTTTATCATCCTCAGAATTTTGGGTCTGATTCCACACATCAAATTTTAATTCATAACCACTATTATTTCATCATTATTTTAATTTCACACGAGGGTGACTAGTGTCGGTCCAGCGACCATCATCAGTTACCCTTTGACCGTCATCGGTTATACCCAACCGGCATCAGTTCCAGGTCTTTTTGTTAACCTACTCAAAGCGACAATTATTCATCTTCATCCTTGTTATTTATTCGTCTACTTCCAATTTTCATAGTCCCTATCACTACTATCATTCCTATTGATGTGTAAACCTCATCAGATTAGGCATACCTGTCAGATTTTACCTTATACCTTGTTTTTCACTCACTGTCCATTTTCTATAGTGACAGGCAGTGGGTTACCCCTAATCGGTGTCGGTTTTCCCTAACCGACATTGGTTATCCTGTTTCACTTTCCCACCAACATTTGGTACCTCATACACTTTTTACTGCCAAATTCACCTATTCCTGCTATTTTTTTTCTGTGTCATTTACAGAGAAGCAACCCTACCTGATCAGTACTGGTTCACATGGTGCTGACCCGAAGACAAGCAAGTGCACTCATATTTCACACCAGTTGTCAACCACTCCTGCGTAGTCCTTCACCACCTTCATTTTATCACCAGCCATGGATTCCATCCAACCTATCACTATCACTACAGGATATGAGGATTTCATACGACTCCTTCACCAAAACCCTGTCGCTTTGCAATTTTACCTTTCCCACTCGTCCACTCAAGATGCCTTGGGTCAGTTGACATATGACATTCCGTATCTATCCCCTTGAATCTTACTCCCACTCCTATAGCAACCCCATCTGGCTCTGTGTTTCCCACATCTACCTTACCCCAAGTCATTTTGTAGCTAGTTCCTATACCTGCTATGACTGTCGCATCTTCCACCTCCATGGCACCTGCCACATCCACCATATCCTCGAAAACTACCAAAAATGTAACCTCATCTGCCCCTAATGTCTCACACATACCCGTAGCTACTATAACCACCTCCGGTGTCAGTGACCCCTATCAGTTTTTAGAACATGGTCCTTTCCATTCCATAATCATTAGCCCCCCATTGCCACTAGGGTTACCACGGCCCTTCCACCTCCATATACATACTATCAGCAACCTCCTGATTCATCTATTATTCACTCTCCAGGTACATAGCCCCTATTTCACTGCCTTCTTCTCAATCAAACTACATGGCAGCACACATACACTGGAGTGTCACCCCGTTATATGCCCAAAATAAACTCTCTCACGCTACAAGAGGCACCCAATCATGTAACCTACCAATGACCTAATCAAATTAATGTTGGACAAGATATAGAAATTGGAGGCATTGGTTTCCGGATCCCGCAACACTCTCACATATGATGAGATTTACAACGAGCCCATCCACCCATCCATTCATATCCACCTATACCCCGTGCATTAGGGAGATGCCTAAATTCAATCATTTCAATAGAAAAGAAGACCCATAGCAGTATTTACGGTCATTCAAACACGGGTGTTATCTGATCACTCATGATGATGCTTTACTATTGTGAACCTTTCCCATGTCTCTAACTATACTGCATTAGATTGGTATAGTGGGTTACCTAGACACTCTATGTTCTCATTCAATAGGTATCCCAAGCCTTCTTGGATCATTATCTCTATCAATATCGTCAAGAAGGTTACCATGACCGACCTATACTCCACGTGTCAGTATGAGGATGAATCTATCATAGATTTTGTTTCTCGCTGGTGTAGCTTGATCAATCAACTCACCTTCTAACTACCAAAAATGGAGCTCATCAAGATTTTCACACAGGCTTGTGCTAGACATATCTCACCAACCTTGCAGGTCAAAACCTTCCAAACATTCGATGAAGCATTCACTATGGCACAAAAGTTAGAGATTCGGGCCATCAAAGAGAAGAAAATCCAATTACGCAATAAGAATTCGACATTCAAGCCAAATGATACTCTTCTTCTTATTCCAAACCACAAAACAATTATTCAAAAGCTAAGGGAACCACTAACATAGTGGTACTCAAGGCCGGCCTAGATCATCCAAAAAATTTAGGCTACTCCCTCATCCAATCTCTCACCTGTTCAGACTTTTCAATTCAGACGAGAACATCAAAAATACACCCCAATTGGGGAACCTTACTCCTCTGTCTTAGAAAATCTTATCAGAGCAGGATCCATTGCCCTTCCACCTATAAAACCAAACACTAGTTTTGACCCTGCTTGCCCCATGCCTGCATGGTATAAAGAACATGACTTCTGTAACTATCATCATGTAAAGGGTCATAGTGATAGAAATTACATCACTTTCAAAAATATTATCCAAGAAATGCTCGAGAAAGGTGAGTTAACCATGGATAATCCTAATGCACCTTCCAACCAAAACCTACACATCTTCAAGAAAACATTTGCCAACCATACCCCTTCATCTGATCAAACTGGTGAGACCCCAACTCGTAATACCCATATCCGCAAAGTGCATGCTATTTTTAGAGACGCATCCATTGTTTCCTCCCAATTACCTCACATTCCTTCCATAGAGTAAATCCTAGCCTAAAATCCTCCTTCAGAATTTGAATCAACCTCCCCTTTTCCTTCACCCATAGAGGAACACATTTCACCTCCTTCCTCACCTATGGAGGAACCTTCGGCTAACATCAAGACCATTTCACCTTTGGCTTCTCCACTTGCAGAAACTTTACACCACAGTAATTCTTCAGTCCATGGAGGATACGTATTTACCTCCTTCACCCATAGAGGAGATTCCATTATCTCCTCCACCTATAGAGGAGCACCCATCATCTCCTCCACCCATCACAGACCCAGTTGAGATACCTTTACCTCTTGGTGAGCATTCTCCATCAGCTACCCAAAATTCTGTAGACCTAATTTCGAATCTATTACCCATGGAAGCTAAAGCTATCCAATTTCCCATCTCTAAGACACATTTTACGAGAATTTCCATTAGGTCCCCATCAACTCTAGCTATACGGTTGTGCCATTCTCACATTTGGCTGATCTCTTAGATTACATGTGGATAGGGCCTTACTATGGGGGGACCTTTTACTTCCGTCTCCACGCAGATGCAGATGTCACTTGCTGATACCTCCACTATCTACCCAAAAATATTTCAACCAATCAAACCAAACAAAACCACCTCTATCACAAATCCTTCACAAAACCTATCATATCTCAAACCACAACCTTACCCATAAACCCAAACTCATCTAAACCCAAACCCCTCACCTATGGCATCTTCCTTGACTAAACCTATTTCCACTTTAGGGGTCACCCCAACCACTAGCCTTACTCATCCACCTATCAAACTAGATTTAGCCACATCCTCCAAAGTCAACACCACACCTATCCGTCACCCAAATAGAAGAACCAAACCCATCGACCTCATACCCCCTGGCTGCACCAATCACACACCTGCACCTGTCCCATCTGTCTTGGGACCTCAGCTTCACAACATAGCAAAGAAACCATCCACCCATCAATAAACCAAAAAACACAATAGCCCATTCCTTCCTCACAAACCTCTCTATTGTACCCAGGCACCTGACACGACTTACACCCACACCCCAAACATCTTTACCACCCATACCTCCAATACCTATAGCAATTACTTCACTACCCACTACACTTCAATCTCTATCCCTTACACCTCCTACACGACCATGCATCCTCTACCTTCATAGCACCTCTGTTATCCCCATGGGTAACTCATCCTCTCCCCCATCGGCCTTTCCCGAGACCTCTTACACCCTATATCACCTTTACCCAAGAAGGTGCAACCCAAAAACAAAAACTCCACTACCCCATAATAAGGTAGTCAAAAACAACCACACACACACTCCTGCCAGTTCATCCACCATACCCCCACCTAAACAGACATGACTGATGCCCAAGATACAACACAAGCACCCAAAAACGACTTGACCCTACTCCCTGTCCTGCAAGGACCATTCCTCAACAATCAACTACACACCTACACCAAAACCCACATTCACTTCCCATTGTGATCCACTAGCAGGGTCTTATGCCAAAATTTTAACCAACCTCCTTGAGACTTTTTTCATCACATTACTACCACTCAGACCTTACGACCCCCTCAAACCCAAGCCAAAAGGGTTTGATGACACTCAAAAATTTGCACATACCATTGTGTCCTAGGGCACATGATGTGGAGAACTAAAAGGCTTTAAAAAATGTCCTTATCTAGTTTTGTCCTCCTGAAGCCAACTTTGACGATCATGACCTTCTCGACGAGGATCCTACTTCACTGACACCCATTCCCACACTCCTTCCCCACTCAACAACTCAACAACCACAACCTCCCCCCCAAAAATCCTTGAACCACCACCAAGATTTGAAATTAACATGATTCACATTAAAGAAATTCCATGCCACCACCCAAATGGCGTTGTGCCACCCACTCACCACATAGGGTTTTTCTCCTCCAGTAGGTTTTTTCCTGTCCTGTCATGTTGTTATTACCACTCACCCTACACCTTCTCCACTTTCCAACTCCCCTCAGATCAACATGATACATGTCACTACACATGCTTAGAAGGATAAGGGTAAAGAAAAGGAAACTGACCCCACCAACTAATCCCATACCCAACATACCATTTGCACCCACACCTAGAATCACTATCTACAGCCCCACATATCCTATTTCTAATGGGTCACACATCACACCATGCTCAAACAATTACACCAATCTCCCCTCAAAATGTCCTTATATGACCTCATCCAAACCTCGAAATCCCATCGTCAAGCTCTCATGGAGGTTTTACCCAATGACCCTACACCCATAGCCTCCATCATCACACCCCATCATGTAGCCTCTCTCACCAAATTACCACCTTCATCTTCACCCCCTCCACCCTATTCACCAAGTAGCCTCCCTTAGCTTCTCAGAGGAAGTAAGATTTCACGCCACACCAAAACAATGACCTAGATCCACCCTCTTCATCTCTGTCCACATCGATGACATACAGGTATGACATGTGATGATTGATGGGGGCACTAGCATTAATATCATTTCATCCCATGCATTTACTCAAATGTGCATACCTGAAAATTTCATGCATAAACATCATGTCATGTGTGCATTCATTCAATGACGCTATCACCTCTACAGATTAGGCATTTTCATCCTCCACATTACATGGTCCCTTGCACTATCCCAAATTTATTTTATGTCTTGGAGGGGGAGTTTCAATATAAATTTTTCTTGGTAGACCCTGGATTTGTGTTATGGGATGTGTTCCTTCCACTTTGCATCGTTGTGTAAATTTTGAACATGAAGGACACACCTATACCATTCCAGCTAACCCATCACCTTTCAAAACATGCAACATGCTTTACCAACCCAATGATGTGCTCATACCCATTAAAGCATCTACCTCCACAACCACCACCACGTTTCACCTACACCTCCACTTACCAGTATAGCTACTTCTACCACACATGCATCCTCCATTCCAACCGATGCCACAAACCTCCACGGCTCACCCATCAGCCTCCCAATCCATCATCTCTACCTCCGCATCGACCTCTGACACGTCATCTATTCAAGCTACCTACATACTAACCACGATCCATTGGAAGGTTTTTTCAATGCCTCACTTGGGGGAATACTGCCTATATAGTGTCAACACATTCCTTACTCCACAAGAGTAAATGGAATTCTTCACCAACACCCTCGTTATGATCACTACATAGGAGAACACCTCCTTTATGGTCCTCCTCATCTCTGTACCAATCTCACCTATGGGGGACTTGATACTACCACTTATACACCCGAACCACTCACAAAACTCACCCATTTTCGCTGACTTCCAATCACTTACCAAATTTTTGTTTCCCCACACCTTCCTACATCGATGTGCATGGAATGGTTTTGGTTTTGGATTTTACGAGCAAGGCCACCATACCATTATTCCATGTACCACCCATAAACATAACAACCGTAGTGGTATCAGATTTCTTGAACCACCTACCAAATAGGCCCGCATTGAACTCATCAAGGACACTAGCCCTTCTCCACCTTCTTCACCCACTCCACCTTCATCACCACCCTCACCGACAAAGTTGATGGATCCTAAATCTATCCCTCCTAAATTTTTTTTTTCATAAACACCATTTCCTTGGGGCCTCTGAATTGATGACAATGACCCTCCTTCTATCTTCCCTTCCTGTATCCTAAAATGATGATGATACACCTTTAATTGTCATTCAATGTCAGGATGATGAATCTATACTCACCTACCTTGGTTAAAAAGAATCATATATTCATCATTCATTACCTTCTGAGATGCAAACCATGTTGAATGAATCAACTATCAAGATCAACATTCATACTCAGGATGACCCGCACATCCTAAAGATCAGTCAATTTTAGATGCTGCTGAAACAGGAAGCCATCACTTCTTTTCTCAAAGATCATAACCACACTTTCACTTGGTCTTATGAAGACATGACATGCATGGTATTGACCCCACCATAGTGGTCCACAATATAGTAACCATTCCCGATGCCAAACCCATCAAAAAAAGCTGAGGAAAATGCACCCTTGCAATGCCCTTCTTATCAAAGAAGAACTTCAACGCCTTCTTTCTGTTTCCTCATCTTACCCATTGATTATCCTCGTTGGATTTCTAACATTTTCCTTATCACTAAGGTGACAAGCAGGGGACTCCTTCTTTCCATTTTTTCACATTTCCATGACCTCAACCTAGCATGTCCGAAAGATGACTTTCCCTTACCTGGTATTGACCAGCTGGTTGACCTTACCACTAGCCATGAGATGCTATCACTCATGGATGGCTTCTCGGGTTATAAAAAAAATATTTCTTTCCCTAGAGGATCAACAAAAACCTCGTTTATCACCCCTTGGGGGACCTCTTATACTATTGAGTCATGCCTTTTGGCCTTAAAAATGTTGGTGCCACATATCAGTGGGTCTATGACTTACATCTTCCATGACATCATGCATCACACATATTGGAAGATTACGTGGATGATCTTTGGCCAAATATAAAGTGCTGCTTTGAGCACCTTACCATCCTCAAAACCATATTTGACCAACTCATTAAATATTGTGTTCACCTTCAGACAAAGAAGTGTGTCTTCGCGGTCTCTCTCAGGAAAGCTCCTAGGATTTATATTTCCCTACGTGGTATAGAATTTGACCCTGCTAAAGTCAAGGCCATTCTCAAAATGCCTCTACCTACTAACCTTAGACAACTCCATATCCAACAAGGTAAGTTACAGTCTATTCACCATTTCATTTCACAATTATCGGATCAATGCCAACCATTTCATCATCTGCTCAAGAAGGATGTCTCCTTTAAATGGGATGATGACTACCACAAAGCTTTTGAGGCCCTAAAAACAATACCTTCTCTAACCACCCGTACTCATTCCACCTAAAGATGATCAACCTTTTTACCTATACATCTCAGCTACTGATCATTCCTTGGGAGCCATGCTCGCTCATCGTGATGAACAACATAGGGAGCAGGTGGTTTATTACATAATCCGTACTCTTTTGGACTACGAAACCCGAATACACCCATCCAAAAAAAAAATTTAGCCTTAGTTTTCATTGCCACAAAACTCCACCATTACCTACTTAACCACAAAACCTATGTTGTGACCAAACCTAACCCCCTTACACTTCATGTATGCCAAACCTTATCAAAATCAACATGCCACATGATGGCTTATGCTTTAAGCTGATCTTGACCTCAAATTCATTCATCAAAATTCCATCAAAGGCCAAGCTATCACCAACCAATTGGTCAACGTACCTATTTTTGGGGATCAACCTCTCAATTTTGACTTTCCAGATGAGTCAATTGCTAACCTTTCCTTGGATGAACCCCCTTACCAAATGACACTCTTCTTCGATGGTTCAAATGGTGTCAAGTGTGGCATGGGGGATGGGGCTGGTTTCATCCTCATTTGCTTGATGGTGAACCCATTCCTTTGTCTTTTAAATTGATTTTCAATTGTACAAACAAATATGTCGAATACAAAGCGCTTGTACTAGGTCTTCAAGTCACTGATGCCCTAGATGTCAAATCAATCAACATCTTTGGTGATTCTCAATTGGTCATAAACCAAGTCAAGTCAATGGTATATACCAATGTCATAACAAGTTGCTTCAAAGTATAAACATCATGTAGATGTACTTTTGACCACCTTTGACCGTTACACCCTTAAACCATCCCACGTTTAACCAACAAATTTACAGATACCATGGCCTGCTTAGCTTCCCAAATACTTGTTTCGCCACTGATTCTAAAATATTTGTCACTTTACAATGCCTCTCATCACCTTCTTATTTACCTCATGATGTTTACTCTGTTGGAACCGTCACCTCCAACCTGAGTGACCTTTGGTACAAACAATACTCTGACTACCTTTCTCTCTCCATCTTACCTCTGATCTCACCCGTAATGGACAATGTACCTTCCTTAAAAAGGTCTCTCGTTACGTCATCTTGGGGGGACTCCTCTATAAGCGTGACTTTGATGGTATTCTCTTACAATGGCTCACAAGTTCTGAAATTCCTTATACCATTAAGGAAGTTCATGATGGCATATGTGGAGGTCACTTCAGTGGCCTTGCTATTGCTAAGCGTATTCTTCACCTAGGCTATTACTGGCCGACCCTTAACCATGATTATTGAGACTATGTCAAACGTTGTGTAAAATGCCAACAACATGCCAATCTTTATTAGACACCAGTCATGCCTTATAGGTCACCCTTGACCTTTATGGCCCTTCTCTCAATGGGTTTTGGATCTTGTAGGAGAGATCAACCCCACTCTTCCCAATGCCATCAATGGATCATCACTGCTACCGAATACTATACAAAATGGGTGGAAGCCATACCACTCATCTCCACGAAAGCTAAGAAAATATGTGAGTTTATCAATCATCACATCATTTTCAATTTGGTGTTCCTCATCACCTCATCACTGACAATGGAAAACAATTCAAAAACAAAAAACATTGCAAAAACTATGTGACACCTTAGCATTCATCTTAGTTTCTCATCACCTTATTACCCACAAACCAATGGCCAAGCTGAATCCACTAACAAAACCCTAAAAAAATTCTTATGAAAGTGGTTAATGATCCTGGGAAGGATTGGCATATGCACATTCCTTTTACCCTTTGGGCATACCGCACTAGTATTCATACTTCCACTATGGCCACACCCTTTTCTCTGGTCTATGGTACAGAGGAAGTCCTGCCTCTTGAAGTCTAGATTCCCTCACTCCACATTTCTCTCCATGACATGCTCAATGATGATGACTTTCATCAAGACGTTTATCACAGCTAGAGTTATTAGATGAACATCGTCTTAACACTTGGGTCACCTTCAATTTTACCAAAAACGTATCAAACGTGCCTACGACAAACATGTCCATGCATGATGAACCTTCCAATTTGGTGACCTTGTCTAAAAGAAAATCAAACTTGTAACTAAAGCAGAAAAAAAAAAGAAAACAGGGGGAAAATTTGCTCCTAATTGGCTTGGACCATACATCGTGACTCATACTTTTGGATTAGGTGCTTATCATTTATCTTCACTCGATGGTAAATCTGAACCTGAGCACCTTAATGCCTTGCATCTTTGACCATTCTATTGTTGAATTTTAAGTCCTACCTCACCCTTTGTCTCTTTCCATGTTCATCCCTTGAGTGCTATCCACTTCATACTTCTCACCAATGATTAAACAAGAATCATGTGAGTACCCATCACTTGTTATCTTCTCTTGAATATGTGTACCATGGCGCCACAGCATTCTGCACATAGCATGATTCTTAGATGGATGATTTTGTTTACCTTCAGATGAGATCCTCACCTTGGTCTTGTCCATGACTTCAAAGCCCTCACATGGGATAAACTCCTTGAGTCAAAAACTTCCACTCAAAATATGACTCCCTCAAAAGGACACCTTCCTGTGACAATGGCTCCTATAAAATAACTGCTCCCTCGAAGGACAACTATGTAAATCTCTTAAAAAAAAAAAAAAAAAAATGACGAGAGCAACCGAAGCTTCCCACATCGATCAGCTTCACGAAGACCTCAAGGAGTTACATTTTCTTCATCCCATATATACTTCCTACCTTGAAGTCTATCTCAACTATAAGTCAAAACAACAAACCTTTTAGTCATGGACTTGCCCATTGTGACCTAGGTTATCTTTCCCAAAGCACATGCTACCTACACCATATAAAAATTAACTACCTTTTACCCTTCTTACCATTCCCATTCCCATTTCCTACTACCTCCAGGGACCTCTCAAAAAACCATGACATTTGGTGATCATGTGACTACTTTTCACCGTAGAACAATCAATCATGAAATTCTTTAGGGTTTTACATTCATCACCTCTTTCAGGGTGTGATCTACTCAGTATGATCCTCATCAATCAGAGGGATTTATTTCCCCCTCTTCTCTTTTAGCCTTCCTTGTTTACGTTTTGATTACCTTATATAGGACTTGGTCCTCGATTCTTACTTTTGGGGTAATCTATCTTCTTATTTTCCCACATTCAAAATCACCATTGACATCACTTACAATAATTTTCCTATAACCCACCCACACCTAACAGACCTAAACCCACACCATGCCTAAAAACCTACTAACTCATTTTCATACCTCCTCATCTTCTTCCCTAGCTCATGGGAGAACTACATTGGTCTGAGGTCCATTTTTATTAGGACTATGTAGGCAGCACTCCAAGGGCATGGAGCCCTTGGAGGTTAGCCGATAGCTCCATTCTCTACCCTAAACAATTCATCTTCCATTTTCCTCACATTACATCACACGTCACTTAGTTTCCTTTTTTTATACCCAAAATTGGAAATTAAACCACATACATAACAAGTTTTATTATATCACCTACCATTTCTCTCATCATCATCATATGCATAGATTATACCACATCTCACATATGACCCATATTATCATTCATTGCATAAAATAATGAATCTCAACCATACCTACAACCTGACTAAAACCATGCCTAAAAAAAATTGAACAACCATGCCTAAACAAACCTAACTCCACCATGCCTAAAACAAACCTGACTCAACCATGTCTAAAACAAACCTGACTCAATCCATGCCTAAACCAGCCTAACTCCACCATGCCTAATAAACCTAACTCAACCATACCTATGACCTGACTCAATCCATTCCTAAGACCTGACTCAATCCATACCTAAAACCAACCTTAATCCATCATGCCTAACTCACCTAATTTTCTGTCCATATCAAAACAACAAATCAAAAATCTCATCAATGTACCAATAAATCAAAAATCTCATCACCACATCAACAAATCACAAATCACAACAAATATCATGTATCTCATCATATAAATAAATGTGTATCTCAATACAATAGACATGGCTATCTCCTCATGTCCATCATCCCATGTTGGCATACATGCCAGTCTCATATATATAATAAAATAATGAAATAATACAAAATCTCTTCAGCACATAGGCTAGTATATATGCTCGAAATATACAAAAATATCTCATACATCCTCACTGTCTTCAGCACGCAGGACAGTATGTGATAAAAAAATAAATATTATCTCTCAGCACGCAGGCCAATATATATCACAAAAAATGACTATCGTACATCAAAAAAACTAGGTGCCACATATCAGGCATCTTGGTAGATATCCTCCATATCTATATCACTTCTACACTCAGCCTCTTGGGTCCCTGCTAGCACCTCACCTAGAGCTAGTCTCTGTAAGCTGGTGACATCTCCCTGATCTGGCCTCGGCACTCACTGGCCCTCTATACTCTCCACACTATGAGTGTGGGATCTCATCCTCTCACTAGATTCCTGTTGTGCCTTGTTCTCGGCATAGGATATGAAGTCAATCCCAGCTTGCCATCAGCTGGTCTTGGTAGTATCTAGCCTCACCTAGGGCATCCTGTAACCTGGATATAGGCATGGTCTGTGGTGGTCCCCATAGATCTCAGCCCCTGTACCAAATTTGTGGGACCCTATCCCACTCCTACCTATAAACTGGGATCTGGTCCTAGTGCCTGTAGTGGTGGTGCCCCTCTACCCCTGTGCCTTGGCTTGGGGGCCTGTAATACCCCAATCTGTGCCCGGGTTGTGGCTAACTAGCCCTGTACACCTACCACTTGAGCCTGTAAGGTCACCACCTGACCATCACCCCCTCTCTTTATCTCCATCTCCTCCACCAGCCATCTAGGCCTGTAGACTGGCCACCTATACCATACACATAGCTCTGCTACCTCTACCTTAGAGCTCTCTAGATGTGTCTGCAATAAACCCAACTGGGTAATGAGAGTAGCCACCTATCCCTGTAGGGTGTCTCTCTACACCATGATGGTGGCTAGATCCATCTGCCCCAGTCTAGGTGGTATGGCTTGTAAAAGTGAGCCACCCACCACTGTCTGTAACTCTGAAATCATCTATCTGTTAGTCCATTTCCTGCTCCTCTCTGTTCTGTGGGCACTATAGGATATGGAAGAGGTAAGGGACTCTCCGCGTTGTCTCTCTGATAATGTGTAAAGGGTGAAGGTACATCCTGTAAAAGTCCAAACTACCGCTGGACTCTATCCACCGGGATCATCTCATACTACCTGACACGATGACCCTGTATCCATCTCACCAGCTGGAGCTTAGCTAACCCCTTGTGCATATGCCTATATGAGGGGAATCCCACATACGGCCTACAGATAATGTCCACTCCGGACAAACCCTCTAGTAACTTCCGTAAATAGGCCACATCATGTGTGGGCCTCTCAGATATCCACTCTCCAATAGCCGACACCCATCTCCTATACCCCATCCACGCAAATCTGGTGGGAATGCATCTGCTTAGGGCATCCCTATAGGCCACACACAAAAACTATGTACCCATACACCCAGCAGTGCAATAAAAATGTATAGCACAGGTTGAACCTGAATAGCCACCCATATGCCCACAACTCCCTATAAAGATACACCAAGAATGGTGGTGCCCAGGAAAAGTGGGTCTCCTCTATCATCATATCATGGAGTACCCCCATCAACAATAGAGGAAAACATCCACCCTCTGCATTTGGTAGTGCAAAGCAGCACATTGCCTCCATCAAAAGAATGACTAGCCTCGTCTCCTCTGGACGAGCTAGGTACATCTCTCCATAGCTCAATCTAGAACTATGGAATCTCATCTCGGCCATCCCCTCTCTAAAAAAAGTCACAATCAGCTCCTATGAGGCCTTGGAGGAGACAAAGTAAACCTGTGTACCCAATATGGGTAACTGTAGAATTTGTAACATGTCCTCCAAGGTGATAGTAATCTCACTCGTCGACATGTGGAACATTTTGGTCATGGAATCCCATCTATCAATGCGTGACCATCAAACTGGGCTACCAGGCTACATATCAATATCACCAGAATCCAATCGAGCCAACTGCCTCCACATGTTGTGTAGCTCCTCTGGGGGGTCGCTGCACCATGTATTGTCACCAATAGAGGTGGAACTTGTCCTGCATATGTAGCTTATCTCTCCCATACATCCAATACAAAACAAAACATTAATCTACATTTACCATACCCATACTCACCTACTATCATTTTCCCACAACCTATTTTACCCTACCCATCTCAACCACCTAGCCCACATCACTTTTTGACCCGTGTTCCCCAAAACCCGACCAGTGCCGGTTGTCCCTAACCGACCCCGATCACCCTTTAACCGGCATTAGTCACCTATTTGGTGACCAATACCGGTTCAACCTAACAAACCCTGATCACCCTTAACTGGCATCGATCACCTGTTTGGTGACCAGTACCGGTTCAAACTTACTGAACATCGGTCACTGTCACAGTAACAATCCGTGATTCCCCAAACCCCCCTTTCTAAAAAAAAACCTCCCCCCTTACCCCTTTCACCCACCTACAATGACCTAAACTACCCTTGCACCTCCCCCCCCCCTATCCCATTTATTACCCTCCTCATTCCTCTTTTTACCCAATTTTCCCCCCATTCCCAAATTTAATCTTTGCCCACCCACAAAAATAAAAAACAAACCAAAACTACAAAAAAATAATTTTACTACTCCCATAATCTATCTAATCAAATACACCTAGAGTAGGGTGCTTACCTCATCACGTTGTTGTCCATCTCAGTGGCATGTCTGGATGCTACATCAGTCGCCTGCTCAATCCCTCTCTAGCCTCCGCCATAACCAAATCACTACCAACAACCTCTACCCAATCAAATCCCTCACACTAATCCTATGGACCCGCTTCTCACCACCCAATCACCCATCTTTCACACCACCAACTCAATGCTCCATTCCATCTGGACACTTTTCTCTCTTTTTTTGTCATTTTCTCACTTAGCTAAATGACAAATGAATAACAAATAACACAGATTTTTTATTTTTATAACAAACCCGACTTAACCGACATCAGTTACCCTTGACCAGCATCGGTCGCATGCCCTACCTTACTGTCGTTGGTTGACCTGTACCAACATCGGTCATCATCGCATGCACATTGCCCTAAATTTTATCCTGTTACCCTACCCCTACCTCCTTTTTTGCCTTACCCAACCTTCACCCTGATCATTTTCCCCACCCCACCTTTACCCAAACCATTTACCTCACCTTCCTAACCTCATCATTTACTACCTCCCTTTTTCCTCCTTGGGGACTCATTATTTTACCCCTACCTTGGCCTTACCAATACTGTGACCTAGATATTTAGACCTGGACCATCAATAGTGACCTTTGACCTCATGTGTTCGCTATACCTTGTGGCACTGTTACGTATGTTATTGACCTAATAAACTTACCTAGCCTATTTCCATGACCATTTATCCTGACCCTACCTTTGGTGTATCGGAGCATACCTCAACATTCATGCACCTAACATATGTTGTGTTTTCTGACCATATCCTATACCTTGGATACTAGAATCACTTCAACCTTGTTTGGATAAACCTATCAACCTTAGACAATGTAGAGTTTTCTTTCTCTTCAACCTGGTAGTGTGCTGCAGTTTATACGTGTGCGTGCGTTTGATTGTTGCTACCTTTTACCCTGACCAATTAGCTTGATTTCCTGAGTAGACCTTTAAAACCTTTTTTTTTCCCTATTCCCCACCTTCCCCTTTATCACATTTACCTTTTATCAAACCACTCACCACTTTTTTCCTTTTCCCTCGTCGGTTCCTGGTTTGAGGGGGATCGCCTTCACCCACACATGGGGCAACTACATCTTATTTTTGTTAGCATCACTTACCAATACAAGATATGCAACAAAAAGGGGAAAAATGTAGACTCTAAAATTAGGTCACACTCCCCTTTGGTCCCTTGACAAATAAGCACCCTTCATCACATTAACCTAACTATAGCCCCCTTCACCTCACTAATATTAATTTAATTAATTAAATTAAATTAATTCATTATCCTCACCATATTTATTATTTAAATATATTACTTTCGATAATATCCACATATACACCTCACCTAGACACCTCATCAGGCCAACTCACCCTAAGACCTTTTCTTAGTAAGTTACCATAACTAACTAAGACTTACCAAAACCCTAAAAATCAATGCCTACATTCTCTCTACCCACATTCCCCCGCATGCTTACAAGAATCTTCTAGTTTAATCCATGGGTTAACAACATGAGATCCGAGAAAAATCAAGAGGATCTCATTAGTTTAGTAAACCTAGGAAATCCCACCTTGACTGATGTTGGTTACCCCTAACCATCACCGGTTAGGCCAAAACCACTGTCGGTTACCCTTTTAACCCCCAAAACAACCTTATTTTCAAGGTTGAAAAATATTGGAAAAATTTGGCAAACATTAGCACATTCCAGAGAGATATCACATCATTCTGAGAGTAAATTTCAGTGAGAACACAAATGCAAGGGAGGAGATCAAGCATTTTTCTCTTGCACAACCATCCAACACTAACTCCAACATTGATTTGATCCAACCAAGCAATAGGAATACACATGTAGCCCATGTAGAATATTTCCAGCATTTAGTGATCCTCAACAGTCACCAACTTCTCACCAGTACCTCCATTCATTACTCACCTGCACCCAGGACCAGAATCCAAGTAAGTAAAACATACATATACTTCTGTAGTTCTTTTCATTTCGTCATTATATTATCACCTATTATTTACCTAGCCACCCATTTACCTCCTTCAACAATCCCCCTTCATATACCCATTAAAACCTTGCTAAATCCCACCTAAGATACCAAATACTTCATTCTGACCAACCAAATTCCTTTGTGCAATCACAAAGGAGACACAAAACTCATTTTCTGTGACATTCCAAGTTTTCCACAGTAACCGGCGCCAGTAAGTTATACCCAACCACAGTCAATCACCCTTAACCGACATCGGTCTCTGTATTTTCCCATACAGCCCAAAACATTGACCTATACACCTAATTCTACATCACCCTCATTCACTTGTGATCTATCTGAGAACCTTTGTCAAACCTGCAGAGACCTAGAACCAGTTACTCGACCTTTGGATCTTATTTTAACCTATCCTGTTAGATTAGATCTTTCTTATTGTGTTTTAAGTGAGATACCTAAATCATTTCAAACTACGATATGATTTACTTTATTTCCCATATTAAATTGTCTTTAAACAGTGGAATGACAACCATATAGGAAGTATCACACTTCCCAGATCTAGCACACGCTAGGTAATTTTCTCCACATATTGTTTTAATTCTTTTTGGTTGTCTTGTTTTTTCATTACAAGTAGTTCCTCCTAGCCAAAAGGAAGCTCTCACAACTAGTTGTGGATTCAAAAGTCATACGTGCACAACAACCCATCAACCAACATTTGAATAGATATTTCTCCTATGCATGTTAGCCTACCTGTTTTGTCAATACTTTAAAGAAATGTCTAAGAATCAGGTGAAACAATACATACCAAGTGCGTGCGTAGCCTTGTAAAGTGGAATAAATTTTTTGCACCCATAGCAAGGGTAGTAAAGCTTCCTGCCCCTCTATCCAGAGCCTCTCAAACTACTAAAGGTGCTGCTAAATAGGTAGATTACCATGATAAGTGTAGATTTGAGTAGGTGTGTTGCTCTTGAAAAAACCAAGTTGTAAGAGAAATCCTGACTCCATTCCATTCTACAAGATTATCCCTGTGAACCACCCATGAGCACATTGTTGTCCCATGTAGGGCATATGTTAACATATTCTTCTTTCCAATTGGTCTATCCATTGTTTTTCCATGGCGCATAGGAATACTGTAGGGTCTCCTTCTCTATTGTACCAAGGCAAAAAGCTATTACCTATCCTCCTAATGCAACGAGGTTTGTATTTCCATGCAAATGCACTCCTACATTACTTCACGACCAACCATCTCATAAGTATCATGAGCCAAATTATCACAAGAAATACTTGTAGTATCACTAATATACTACGCATCTTCCCACTGAAGGATTCCTTCCTTAGATTTCTTGAGTACTTCTAGGTTCCAGATGGCATGTACATAAAATCCTATTCAGATCTTCCTCACTCAAAAGTCTCAACATAGGGTGCATATTTCCATCTATTAAATGGATAATAACTCTTTCCTCCTTTTTGTAAAAGCTAATATATCCCTTTTTAAACTAAATATCAACATTATTTGTGTAACACCAAGGGTAGCCAAGAAGAGCTGGGAAACGGTCTGCTTCTACAAGTGCTAAGACCTCAAAATCCCAAGTGAACTTGGCCCCTTGTATAGTAATGGAGAAATATATTAAAAATATGATAGGAGTGGCCTTAGTTTGATTAGCCATAAATAGTACATTAGAATATGGTTGTAATGAATGTCTCCCCCTTTGTACCCATGCATCTAAGAAGTAATCACATTTACTTCCACACTTGTGTCAATCAATATATTACTCAAGATTCATCCATTGAGATCAATATTTAGAGTGATCTCCTTGTCGTAATCTAAGCTATGGGGGAAAGATTTCCATGAAGGATATGACACCCATTCTCAATATTCATGTTCATATTGTTTCCCTTTATCCAACTCCCTAGTAATGGATTAATATTCTCCTAGCACATAATTTTGTATACCTCCTTCAAGTCATCAATATCTGATTGGACTATCTCTCCTACCTTATTTTGTTCCATCTTCCGTGATTAGTCCTTTAAACACTGTATTTCCCCTTGAAGGTCTCTGACTACTTTCATGGTCTTCTGATAAACCTCCTTCTGCTGTGTAGGATTTGGGTACCTTGCATGCAAAAAATTCTCCTTAGTGATAGTAGGATTCTATGGTAATTCCTTTCTAGCACGTACAACTTCAACACATGTAGTGATCTTCACAAGAAATACCTCAGGTTTTGATGCCAACTTTGGAATCCACTGATTTTCCACATCACATTATATCCTAACCATCCCTACGCCTTTCTTCTCCTATTTATGTTTCTTGCTAAGATGCTCATATAAATCTAGGAAATCCACATAGCTATGATTCTTCCCACAGAAAGGACATATAATATTCTGAGGACATTTGTGCATGTAGTGGTCAGGTGATCCACATGTAAAGCATGTTCCATGAGGAAATTCACTTTTTTCACCACCACGATATCCTCAACCTCTACCATGTCCTCATTTATAGTGCCCCCCATTCTGTTCACAGTGCACTTGACTCTGATTCTAATCCTGATGCTCACCTTTACCCTTAGATTTATTTGATACTTATGTCTGTCACACACCAATATCTATAGCATCATGGATCTGACCAATAAACTTGTAGTCTTATGTACCATGACTCACGGACCGGTAAATATTACAATAGCATGACACATTCTTCCTTATCGCATGTTGTAATAATGGACAGCAACTAGCATCATGGATCAGGTGATATATCTCAAAATCTAAAAATAATGAATGTAATATTCTGTGGGGACAACTATCTTTGGTGTGTCATTCTACTTCACAATTTGTACACAAAATCCTAGTGTACATTTCATGTGCCAAATTCACCAATAGTTTCTCCAACTACTTTTTCATGGCTGTAATTTGTGCTTCCAAGAATGGGTTGACTCCAGTGTCTATACTCTCGACTACCTCAACATGTAAAGCTGATTCAAGCCCTTCGTGTAAATCAATGTATGTCTTATGTGACAATGCCCTTCTAAAAGGTGTGATCAGACGGCTAACAAACTGTTGTGCATGTTGGCTTGCGTGAATATCGTAATAAATCTTAGATAAAAGTGTTTTGAAATGGGCATTATACTCCTGGACAGTCTCAGTAGTGCCTCGTTTAATATCCTTGAGCATGTTTATACCCTTCTGCTCAAATTAAGGGATATAGAACTCTTTAAGGAATGTATCTTTAAAATTTTTATAATCTATGCAAGTTTGATCAGGGTTAAACTTCTTATACCAACTATGTGTGCATCCCTACAGTGTAGTTACAAATTGATGTGCCTTACACTCAGAAGTCATGATTCATTTTACATGCCATAGTATTTCAAAAATGTGCATGTGTTCAGCAGCATCTTCTATGCCCTTATACTCTGGAAGATGCAGAGACATCTCCATGTAAATATTATGGGGTTGGTGTGGACCCTGCCCACTTGATCCAAAACCTCTTGTGTTGCCTCTACCTCTAGAACCACCAAATCCACTAGAACTATATCCACCTACACCCCTTGATCTTCCAATGATAGATGAAAGTGGACCAGAAGATGTTATTCCTTGTGTCCCAAAAGTATTGTTGTAGTAAACTCCTACAGTCTGTGTGGTGGTACTACTTCTAGAAGTGAGCCCCAAATTATGTGTAGATGGTGTACCTAAAAAAGGTACCTCCGAACAACAATGAATACATTGTCCTTTCCATAGATGTACTTGCTATGCGACTTAATCCTACTTCCCTACTGCCCAAATTATCTTGTTGACTATTGGATGTACTAGGTACTAGAAAACCAAGCGTAAGGGCTAGGTTGCTAGGTAGATTCAGATGCGTGCATGCAGCCCAAATCATCTCTGCTAGAGTGCTCCTATGTGAGGCTAAGGAGTGCTCCTTTTCATGCTTTCCCAAATGGGGGAGTTCCTAATTCTCTGGCTCCACGAATTTTGCGTGAGCTCTAACTCCTTCACGAGCCATATCTCTCCTCAACGTCATCCATTCTACAATGTCACGCTACTTCTCTATCCCCCTCCTGTGTGACTCATTATACTTAAGCTACCTTTATTCTCTCTTCCTTTCTACCGCTAGGTCTGCCATCTTTAATGAAACCTACTCCTACCCTCGTTCGTGGTGGGGTTTAGTTAGCCATCATTTTTTCCTCTAAGTTTGGAGTTACCATCAAGATCTTGGTCGCCAGTGGAATTCCTTGCAAGTAAGTTCCCCTAGGATACTGTAAAACTTAGAACTCAACTACCTCTAGGTAAGGATAAGTGGAAATTGAGTACTCTAAAATATAGATATTCAAAACACCATGGAACCAAGTATCTAAGCACGTGTCTGAATTAGATCAACATCATACAAGGCTTGAAATTATTCCTGTGTCTAGACAAGTGTGCAATACCACCAATTCCTCTTAGACACATAAGCAACCAGCCAATTGTATAGTTCTACCAAGAAAATAGTAAATAATATCTCATATAGACAATCATACATATTTTTTTCCACCCACATGCGTGCATCAAACTATGATGTAGTGTTGAACCTTTGTGTGTACTCTTCTTCTGGGTGATGAATGAATGCGCCTGCATAAATTCATAGCATACATCACCCATCCTGAGCTGATCAATCACCCAAAGTGCACAAAGGTACAAGGCCCCTCAGATTTTTCTTTACAAGATTTGAACATGATGAAGATGTAATATATGCATATCCATAAATAGCATAATTATTCAAAAGAGCATATTCCAGATTTAGATATAAAATAATCATGAATTAAGTGATAAACATAGTGAATTCAACCATGAAAGAACCAATTACAGTCATGTTTATCACCATTATTCACCCAATACACTCCATTATACTACAACATAGTAAATACATAAGCTTCTTACAATAAGTAGTATCATAATTTTATGTGCGCATCAGATCTATAAGCATAACTCCACAATAGTTCATACATAGTATATCCCTTACTACATAGATTAATAGATATTTATAAGGGTGGGGGATTTCCCTTCACCGCTTACGCACTTCCCAAAAAATGTCACATGTTAAAAATAGTCATACATATTTACAATAACATGCACACATGTAAGTTCCCTACTAATAGATCTCTTATAATTAACTGGATGTAGTAATCCTATTATTAACTCAAACTCATGCATGATGCTTAGTAGATGCTCTTCCCAAAATAGCATTTACATGTCGTGCAATTCTCCATCCCATTGTGTCTCTGTACGTTATCTCCAAAAATAGCCCATAACCATGAAAATGGCTAAGTCTCAAATCAAATACGTGTTTCTTTCCCTATCCTTTCATTCCTTCAAATATGCCTCACTACCATGCCTGAATATTTTATGTTCCCTCTCCTTAGTTCCATATTCTACTTTCTCAACAAGTTTTAAGGTTAGTAGTCATTGTTGGTGACCTAATTCGAGGGATTAAACTAAAAACTAGGTAAATCCTCCTAATGATGTGAATGTTATTTTGTCTAAGTGGCTAGAATATTTTAATGGGTAATCAAATTTATTTTATGTGCATTGAAAATTTAAGTCTAAAAAAATATATCATTAATTATACCTTGTAGTTGGGCTACTAACTGTGTTTGCAATATTGAAGGGTGAAAGTAGGGTAGAGGTATTAGTTCAAGTTTTGAGCAAAAAAATAGATCTGTTACATTAGAGTAAACATTATTGAAGCCTAATTCAACCCTTAGATGGTATTTGAAGGAATATTAGTGAATAATTTTTTTTATAGTTCTTGAGAACCCAATTTTTCTACCAACTGTGAAAGTCTTGAAAATATAGAGATTTTTGTAAATCATGAAAGAGAACATGTACGGGAGAGTGAGAGTAATCCTGGGAAATATTATAAGAACAAAAGTCATTTTAAAAGGTAAATAAAGGATAACACATCGACAAGAAGTATAACACATGGCAAAGATAACAAAAAGACAATCAAGAAGACTCGATGAAGAATTTTGGTTACTATAGATTGTAATAGGATTTAACAAGGTGTGATATAACATGGAAGAATGTAATGAATAGGATGAATTGTATTAGTCAAGGTAGATGAGTATTGTGAAAATCCTCTGAATATCTAAATAGTTATGGAATGAATGGGATAACCTAATAGGTGATATTATCTATGAACTTGACATATTTATAGGTAAACCATGGCAAGGAGGAAAATGCAGTGAGAGAAGACCTTAGAAATTAGATTGATAACAGTCATCTAGATGTTTTCTAAATTTAATCAATGAATGAATTATTTTTTATTGAAATGAAAAGTCTTGAAGGAATTTCT
The DNA here is from genome assembly GCA_019776745.2 of Taxus chinensis. NCBI lineage: Eukaryota > Viridiplantae > Streptophyta > Pinopsida > Cupressales > Taxaceae > Taxus > Taxus chinensis. The sequence continues at coordinate 835,553,400 of CM034150.1, forward strand.
AGTTATAAGTTGTGAGTATGATTATGAATCATTAAAAAAAAATCTATTTAATGTGCTAATAAGTAAGAAGAAAGTGTCATAATAGAATCTAAGGAGAAAATTTTATATATGCATAATTAGTTTCTTTTGAGTTTAAATTGAGTATGTGTTGAGTGATATGCAAGGTTAATTTAATTAAATAAGGATAGAGACTTATCAAAATGTGAAAATTATTTCCCTTCTTGATGATTAAGGACTGAAATAAACAAGAAGAAAAGAAACCTTGAGGCGGGTGTGATAAAATTGTGACAAGAAATGATTTGATTGAGTCCAAAGAGGAGTTATAGAAAGTACTAAGGAGTTTGAAAACATTGATGTAGTAGGTTTAAGGTAGATATTTGACAAGTTTAGGGTAAAAGAGAACGAAAACAGAGTACAAGGTGATTGGGAGAGTTTGGAAACAAGAGACTAGATCAAGAAATAAGGAAAGAATGAATGTGTAGGGGTATTTGAGCCTTAGAAAGGTATTAACAAGGTCTAATAATGTGGAAAAAGGTATCAGATAAGTTGGATTAGTGAGAATGATTCAAAAACCAAGAAATTTCCTTAAAACCCTAGCAAGGAACTATTAGTGCAAATCTACAGCACCCCCTAAATGACCTTCAGATCTGCATTCTAGAATTGGGTCATTTAGTGTGATTGCACAACATTGAGTTTTCTCCAATGTGTGGGGCCTTGCAAGGTGAGAAAACTCTCCAAATTGAATCTGTTTCTTACTCCTCTATTTAGGTGTATGCATGTAATTTTACAAAGGTTTTGGTTCAAAATTCCTACTCTAAAACTACCAAGGAGACAGGGTTGAGAGAAACATGGAAATGGAAACAAAACTAAGCAAAAACAAAGAGGTGATACACCAAAGGAGTGCTGAACTCCTTGCTTTGAAAAAATAGACACAAATCATGAATATTGCAGCAACAAAACATGCACAAATTACCAGAATGCAATGAAGGATCAAAAGACAGTAATAAGTGTATGAGAGGATTGAAAATTGATCACAAAACATACATTATCATGCCCAGATTTGATACAATACATTACAATAGTAAAGAGGAAAAAAACATGTTACAATCTCCATGGGAGGTCTTAAACTCCTTCAAATCCACCTACTAAGGGGAAAATAAGAGCTTGCAAAGGCAAGAACATCCAACCTTTTACAAATGAGCCAAATTTGGCTTTTAATGGCCAAGCAAAAGAAGAGAAAGCAAAAAATGTGGGCAAAAATGATTATGAGTTCAACTACCAATAAAATCCCTTAAATTTTTCCTACAAGGTGATGGGATTCATGGAAAAACCCATACGCCAAAGTACATTGCTCTATAGATCCAAAAAATGACCCATACTTTATTAAATTTGGTGGTTGAATGTCATTTCTGTATTTTTTACGTGCATGAGATGTTTTCTCATTTTTCTCCCACAAACCAACAAAATTCAAAATTGAACCCTCCATCATGTAGATAATTTTACCATCTTTTCAAAGATATAAAGAACATGAGAATCCGAGTTTTGGATCAAAATATATGGCCCTCTGAAGATTTAGGGAAAAAGTGGAAAAAACAGGGAAAAAATGGGTTCGCGAGCCGAAATTTGAAAATTTTACCCTTTTTTGAATTTGGGAAAAATTTCCAAAAAATTCCCATGCCCCATCACTCCGCTGCCACGTGGAACCTTTCCATTCGCTGATGGAACATAGGCCAAAGATCTTTCTTTTCCCTTTGATTTTTGCATTTGGAAAATTCCCCAAAAAACCCAACTCTCCACTCTCTACTGCCACGTGTCGCCTTCTAGTTTCTTGGTGGGGGCATGCTTCTATTTTTCTCCCTGGCACCTTTTGACCACTTTGGAAAATTTCACCAAATCCTTCCACACCTCTGACCCCCCGCCACCAACTTGACACATGTCGTCATTTTTTTTCTTGGTGGGGTTCCGCTTCCAATTCTTCCCTTCGCGCATTTTGCAATTTTGGAAAAATTGCCAAAATTCCCCCACGCTCCCTGATTCTACCGTAAGAAGGACACATGTCATCCTCCGGTTGGCCTATGGGCCTTCACAAATTTCCTTCATCCTCCCCCACGGACCTATGGGCCGATTTTCCCCTTTGCACCTCCGCCAATTCCTTGGTGAATTTTCCAACCTACCTCCACTGGTCCAGCCTCCACTGCCACGTGGCATCATTTCATTGGTTGTAGGCCTGTCAAGGGAAAGTTCCCCCAAAAAACTCTGCCAAGCCATAACTTGAAATTTACAAGGAGTTAGGAGGAAAATCTTACCTTTCTGGAAAGGGGAAGAAAAATCCTATTTGATGGAGCCATTTCTAGAAACCCTTGAGTACTTAAAATGTGTGAAAATTGAAGTTGAAGCACAAGGAAGGGAAGAATGAAGGCAAGTTAGCCAAAATAAGCAGGGGGATCATTTTGGATAACAATTTGGTGACTCTCATGGGTCATCTACCTACTAGATGAATGATCAGTGGCCTTTGAAGCATCCGTTGGGCATGGAGTCAAGCCTAATAAACTGATTCTGATATGAACTATGAAAATATGACATCTGAGCCACTTGGAAACCCACTAAAACTTGGAGCTGATCTTCACCAAAACCCACTGAAATGGACTGTGCAAGAGCAACCAAAACAACACCAAACAACTATGTACAAAACTAAAAATCATACATGTTCCAAATGGAACATGCAAAGTGTGCACAAGAACTTCTTCTACTGAAAGAAAACCTACCTACTCTACTATAACTGGAAGCAAAGGTGGGTTAAACAAACCCTACAACTAGTTGTGCAAAATAGCTTCATTTCTTCAAAATTGGCAGCCATATAAATTATTTGGAGCTAAGTATGGCTGCTTGGATGAGTGAAAAATCAACAAGAAGTTGGTCTTTTACCCAAATTAGCAAGGTTTCAGGTGAAAGAAAATTTAATACCTCTTTTAGTTTCTCTGCATTTGGATTAAAGAGGTATGGCAGCTGATCCTTAGTACTTTGTATCTCATTCTCATGCTTAGAAGCAAGCATGATTGGTTTTAACTTCTCCTTTGGCTCCAATAAATCCAACTACATTATTGGGCAAGGTTTGATCTATTTGATATGCCCATAGCTCTGATTTTCAACTCCAAAAATGGAGTCTTCTTATAGACCTTCTTGAATGGATGGTGTGGAAGAAATGATGGAACTCTTCTACTATTTTCCTTCCTGTAATGAAGAACATGGAAGAATTACATCTTCCAATCTTGATTCCAAAGATCTGCTATAAGATGCATGCTGCTGTAAATGAAATTTCTCCTCCATGACAACAGGCTCAAGTGTTTGGAATGTGGATGATGAAGGAGAAAATGGTGTGATTTCAACTGGTTCCTCTTCATCAAAACATTCCTCCAAATCTGACAGATAAACTGCCTCATTGTTGTCTCATGCAAATGTTCAACCTCTCCCATGGTGTTCTCTTGATCTGTAACTTGATCACCATGGTTTCTTTCATCCTCCAGCATTGATTTTTAGAGATCAAACTCTTCTTCAGCACTAGAACTCGAAAGAGATTAAGTAGAAAGAAGAACTGAAGGTTCTTCTATAGCCTACTTTGTGCTCAAAGCTTTTGGATCTGCACTTTTCTCCCCCCATAGCTGGAATGTGCTCCTCTTTTTTTAGATGTGGATTGGCTTCTCCTTCCTCTACTGCTTGAAGGAAATCTTGCTCTTGATTGAACCCTTCCTCTAGCATGAATTTTTTCAAGTCAAACTCTTTAATCTACTGCTCTAGAGGAAAATTTGGGGCTGCAAGATGTCTTTTAGAGCTTTCCTTTTCCATGGCTGATTGTGTAACTTGAATTAGATCAACATCTTCTTCAAGTAGAGTGCCAACATGGAAACTACATTCTGATCAAATTGATTTCTGATCTTCCTCTTCTTTTTTCTCTTCTTCTGCTGTAAATTAATCAGTCCTAACCACCACTTGTTCTTCAACCTTTACCTCCTATGTAGGCTTCACCAGCAAAGGAATTTTCTAGATCCCCTATCTAAGAGCCAAACTTACTAAGCTCTTAATCATTCCTTCTTTTCTTGGTTCTTCCTCTTGCTTTCCTTCATGACTGATTTTTACAATTTCTTCTTCCTAACATGGATTTGGGAATGCAAGAGGAGTGGTGGGTTGTGACTCAACCATTTTTTCATTTGTTTATGGTGGTGGAAGAGATGAAACTTCTTATTTCCTTGGAGTGGAAGTTTTTTTTTTTTTGCTCTTGTGGAGGGGATTTGGATTTGGAAGGGAAAAGGATAGAAGAATTGAGATGAGGTGGAATACTAGGAGATGGAGAAATGGGATTAAAATTTGGGGCAGCATATGGGAAACTTGAAGCTTGACACTGCTGAAATGATACAGATTGAGAAAGAGGAAAAGAAAGAGTATGAGATGGTGTGCTTACCCATTGACAAGGTTGTTGAATACTCCTCTCATACACCTCTATTCCCTCAATCCACTTTTCAAGAAATGGCAGTGTTGCAATCATGAATTCAAGCTTCTCTTGAGGGTTGTAATGCCTTGGAAAAGGTCCCACCCATGGACAAGGTGCTCCACAACCGATTCCAAATGCTTTCATTTGTGCTTGAGCCCTGGATTACACCATGCCAATCTCCATTTTTAGGATTTTCTCCAACAAATCAGCATCTTGCATTTGATTTTCTTCATTATATGCATGCCCCTGCTCTTGGAAAGAACCATATCCAACCTTATTTTGGCACTGCTGCTCATATGGGTATGCATGTTGATCTTGAATCTGCTTAAAATGCTGATTTGAAGGAGTTGTAAAGCATGTTGGAGGTGGATTTGGATGGCACTACTGTTGTAAATGTGAATTCCATGATGGAAATGAAGTCATGATTACACAACTTCATGGGATGAAATAATATGGAAGATATGAAAGGAAGAATGAATGAAAAATGAATGAAAATGAATGAAAAGGAAGGTCTACAACTTTAGAGATTTACCAGATGGAGTTAACAGATGTGTTTGCAATTGCCTCCAAAAGTTGAAATCTTCACAAGAACACACCAACCTACAAAATATGAAATGGAAGACCTCTAAGGTCCCACCGGGCGTGCCAAAAAATGTTAGTGAAAATCTACAGCACCCCGTAAATGACCTTCAGATCTATAGTCCATAATTGGGTCATTTAGTGTGATTGCACAACATTGAGTTTTCTCCAAGCTGTGGGGTCTTACAAGGTGAGAAAAATATCCAGATTGAAGCTAGTTCTTACACCTTTGTTTAGGTGTATGCATGTAATTTTATAGAGGTTCTGGTTCAAAATTCCTACTCTAAAACTACCAAGGAGACAGGGTTGAGAGAAACATGGAAATGGAAACAAAACTAAGAAAAAACATAGAGGTGATACACCAAAGGAGTGTTGGACTCCTTTCTTTGTAAAAATAGACACAAATCATGAATATTGCAGCAAAAAAACATGCAAAAATTACCAAAATGCAATGAAGGATCATAAGACCATAATAACTTCATGAGAGGATTGAAAATTGATCACAAAACATAAATTATCATGCCCAGATTTGATACAATACATTGTGATAGCAAAGAGGCAAAAAACATGTTACAATCTCCACTGGAGGTCTTAAACTCCTTCAAATCCACCTGCTAAGGGGAAAAGAAGAGCTTGCAGAAGCAAGAACATCCAACATTTTACAAATGAGCCAAATCTCACTTTTAATGGCCAACAAGAAGAAGAGAAGGCAAAAAATGCGGGAAAAAATTATTATGAGTTCAACTACCAATAAAATCCCTTTAATTTTTCCTGAAAGATGATGGGCTTCATGGAAAAACCCATACGCCAAATTACATTGCTCTGCAGATCCAAAAAATGACCCATACTTCATTAAATTTGGTGGTTGAATGTCATTTCTGTATTTTTCATGCCTGAGATGTTTTCTCATTTTTCTCCTATAAATATCCATCAAAATTCAAAATTTAACCCTCTCATCATGTAGATAATTTTACTAGCTTTCCAAATATATAAAGAACGTGAGAATCTGAGCTTTGGACCAAAATATATGGCCCTCTGAAGATTTAGGGCAAAAATGGCGAAAACAAGGCAAAAAATGGGTTCGAAGGCCAAAATTTGAAAATTTTCCCCTTTTTTGAATTTGGGAAAATTTCCCAAAAAATCCCCACACCCCACCACTCCACTGCCATGTGGCACCTTTCCATTCACTGATGGAATGCGGGCCGAAGGTCTATCTTTTTCCTTTGATTTTTGCATTGGGAAAATTCCCCAAAAAACCCCATGCTCTGCTCTCTTCTGCCACGTGTCACCTCCTAGTTGCTTGGTGGGGGCGTGCTTCTATTTTTCGCCCTGGTGCCTTTTGACCACTTCAAAAAAATTTACGAAATCCTTCCATGCCTCTGACCCCCCCGCCACCAACTAAACACGTGTTGTCATTTGTTTTCTTAGTGGGGTTGTACTTCCAATTCTTCCCTTTTCACATTTTGCAATTTTGGAAAAATTGCAAAAATTCCCCGTGCTCCCCGATTCTACCACTGGTAGGACATGTGTTTTCCTCCGGTTGGCCTGCAGGCCTTCACAAATTTCCTTCATCCTCTTGCACTGGGCTGCGGGCTTATTTTTCCCTTTGCGCCTCTACCAATTCCTTGGAAAATTTTCCAGCCTACCTTTGCCATCCCGGCCTCTGCCGCCATGTGGCATCATTTCATTGGCCGTGGGCCTGTCAAGGGAAAGTTTCCCCAGAAAACTTTGTCGAGCCATAACTTGTAATTTACAATGAGTTAGGAGGAAAATCTTACCTTTCTAGAAAGGGGAAGAAAAATCCTATCCAATGGAGCCATTTCTAGAAACCCTTGAGCTCTTGAAATGTGTGAAAATTGAAGTTGAAGCACCAGGGAAGAATGAATGCAAGTTAGCCAAAATAAGCAGGAGGCTCATTTTGGATAACAGGAACTTGAAGACCTTAGAAGCCCAAACTTGTGAAATAGCACATGGGATCAAGTGAACTATGGGAGTAAGGTGAACACCTTCAATGTGATGTACTGAACTGGAAAAAAGTATTTAAAAGGTAAGAAATTAGTAGAAAATTCAAACCCTAGAAAATGACCTTGAAACCCTAGCTAAGGTTACTAAACAAGTAAAAAGTGAAAAATTGGTGTTGGGATTGATAGAGAAGGATTTGTGAAATCAAAATTGGAAAAAATCAAGATCTCCCAAAAGGGTATCTAAAACACTCTTTAATTTTGACTATAAATTTGGAGAATTCTCCTAATTTCAATATTTTTATAATAGGAGGGATAATTACAAAAAGCTAGAAGAATACTAAAAGAAGATAAAATTTTGATGGATTAAGAGTTAAGGTCTCAAAAACCATATGTAGTCTAATGAGCTAAATGGGTATCGAGAAATTTTACGAGTCAATATTTATGAGAAATAGTCCATGAGTTATGTCATAAAAAACTGATTTTTAGGGGCTAGTAGGCAAATGTGAGGTGTAAAAGGAAGAGTATTAGAAATGGTATTGTGAAATTTTTTGGATGGTTTATTAATGATCATATGATGTTTTTTAACATGTGTAGAGTGAATTTGGCCTTGGTATAGTGACTCGTGTATTCAACTGGTTTTGAGAAAGTTTTAATTACTTGAGCAAAGTGATGATTCATGATGAAAGAGAATGCAAAGTTGAAATTGTGACTTCTAATGCCTTGTTGACATTATATGAGAGATGTATGCAGGTCATAAAAAGTGATATGCTCAATCAGGCTAGTAGAGGTAGTGATGTTGGCAAGCACATTGATAGGGGGAGAAAGTGTTGTGACCATGAAAGTCGCCATTTCAAACTAAGAAAGTAATAAATACTAAAAAAGTGACTTAGGAAAGAGGTGATAATGTTTTTTCATCTACATGACATGAGATCAAGGTATGTATTCTAATTATTGCATTAACAATTAGATAGTGGCAAAATTTTCCAAGGGGGAGTGATAAAGTATAATTTTAGGTGATATCTAAACCTCTATGGCTTGACAAAGTTTGACAAAAATGAACTAAAACTATGTTTCAGGGATCTAGGTGCCAAAGTTTCTAGCAGCCAATGTATGATGGAAATAATCTCTTGTGATGGTTTTCTTAGCTAATATAGGTGAAGAAGAAGTTATAAATGATTTTTTTGTGATAATAATGATTATAGACATGTTAATATGCATATGTCTAAGGGGAGGTACAGTGCTCAAATGTCAGTATGAGGCCAAAATCATAGCCAATAAAATAAAAACAATATTATGAACTTGCATGATGAAATTAGATGATGTTCAACCAAAAATGGGTTCTAATATGTTGAAAGAAGATGAATAAGGTGTTCTCAAGTATGTACTTTATCATTAATGCAAAAGGGGGGAGAATAACAAGGAGGTTTTCCATCAACTACAAAGGGGGAGTTTTTTGGCATGTGTGTGCTAAGTTTTCATTGATGAAAAATGATCATAAATGAAAAATTAGAATGAATTAGTGCAAGAGGAATCTTGGAGTGAGTGTGACAAGGTGGGATAAGGCTTGGCATGATGAAAACAAGATAGGTTCATAAATTATGAGGTGAAACATACTTAACTAGGACTAGTTCAGAGACCTAGTGCAAGTAAAGTATGAATTATGGAGAAAAGAAAGAAAAATGAGGACAATACAATCATTAATTATGTGTAGGGCATCGTATAGAGGATGTATAAGATTTTATAAGTCATAATTCAGATGATAAAGGCATGTTTAAGGAATTTTGGAGGCTCATCCTTGAGAATAAGCTAAATAAACATGCACAAACCTTGGTGGTTGATGATTTTTAGGAAAGTGTAGAATAAAATAAGTCTTATGACATGTGAAGGAGGTTTTATTGGTGTTGTGGATAAATTTTCAAGTCAAAATTCCAATAGACAAAAAAGAAAATGAAGTATTGGTGAAAACCAGCTTTGGAAATTACCATTTCCAACTCGAGGGCTGAGTTTGAGTTGCTCGTTGGAATTTAACCTTTTTCATTTTGGTCCAATATCTTCATCAATGTTGGGGCATTAAGTATGCATACTTGTACAACAATAAAGAGTTGGAAAGATGACCTATACTTTATGAACCAAATTTTAACAAGCTAAGGAGATTCCAAACACTCATTTCAAAGTGATAGAGAATAACTAAAGAGTTAAGTCATGAAATCTCTTGGGTAAGCTAATGTGATTATTTTGGCATATATTAAAATTCTTCTACTTAATTTTGGTTGTGGTAACATTCTCTAGGTCAACTAGTAAGGCACTGAAATAATAATTTTTTAATATAAATTTGATGGTACAGTCATGTGATGAAGGTTTCATGGTGAAAAGTATGATATGGGAGAAAGCTTGGGATGTTCCCAAAGTTTCCATGAAGAATTTAAGGTGTGTTATTTGCATAATTTTTTTGAAACATATCAACTAATATAGCCTACTTTTTAATGGCTAGAAAAGCCAAAACTAGCCAAGTTGAACAAAAATGATGATGATGAAAATGTAAGTTGACAAAGCAATTTGTCAACATGGACATTTTATATAGGTCCAATACAACATATCTGATCCCTTGACTTGATATGATGAAGTTTTTTTATGCTTGAGTTCAAATGGTCAAAATTACCATTTTAGGTCTGTCAATTAAGTCTAAGAGATGCATGTGTAAATGATATTTTCCCCACTTAACCCCTAAACGTAAGTTCTTGAATTTGAATTAGAAGACCTTGGTGATGTGTTCCAAGAATTATATTGACATGAAAAATATGATTTTAAGTGGTAGAATCCATCAAAGACAATATTGGTTTTTGTGGTTTGAAACCCTATTAGAGATGTATTAGAAATGCATGTATATTAAATCCTTAAACCTTTAAATGAATTTTTCTGGTAAAATTAAAATATGAAAAAGGTATGGTATGAGCCATAGTAAGGTGTTTAAATGAAATTATACCTCATTTTATGATGACTAATTTTTGGGGTCTAAAACTCTATTAGGACCTTGTCCAAATCAATCTTGCATAGAGATAATGAAGGTTTTGGACATGCTCCAAGCTGGTGAAGGTGAATTATAGGTCCCTAAAAAAATTATCCAAGGAGAAATAATCTTTGAAATTTCATACTTTTGTGTTGGTGAAGAAATATCTTGAGTGGCTTTTAAATATGTCATGTTTGTGCATACCTAGTTGATCATATGAGCTCTAATGGAATCTTGGGGAAGAAATGGCGAGTGTTGGAGCTCATAAAGGTCTTATAAGAATGTGAGAATACCATTTTAACATGCATAATTCACCAAAAATCTTGACATTAGTTACACTAAGATCAAGGAATAATATTCCAAACTTTGCAAAAGGACATAAACTAAAAATGAAAGTTACAAATGACAATTTCAGATCTGAAAATGGTATCTTATTAGATATTTCAGGTGTGAAACGAGTTTAGGAATTCTCTCCAAGAATATAAAAAATTTCATAGGTGTGATTAAAATCATAAGAGAGGTCAGAAGTTGTAACTTACAAGTTGCAAATGTAATGATGACTTTGTGGTAGTTTTGAATGATGTCACTTGGATCCTTATGTACGAGCTGGAGAGTCAAGAAGCTGAAGGGTTGGAAGATGAAGTTGAAGATGAATTATATTATTTCATTATTATGCATATTTATATGTCTTAATTTTCAATAAAATCATATATTTTATGTCTATGATAAGAGTGTAGAAGCTGATGTAAAATTGGGAATTATCCTTGTGTATGAAATGAAGTGTGCCCGACTTATTGACTAAATTATGAGGAAAATAAGGATCTGATTTAGAGATCACAATTTATTATGTTAGATAACTAAATTAGGGTGATAAAACTTTGTAATAATTCTAATTTTTTTATTAGAAAATAGGGATTTGAATTTTCCATGTAAGTTGCAGTTTGCAGAAGGTCAGTGGCTGTTTGACTGAACTTTTAGGAGTTGTGTCTTTCATACAAGTAGGAGTTTGCTAAATGTCAAGTGGGTGCTTAGTTAAAATTTGGAGTGGGTGATTCAATTTGATTTAGTACTAAACAAATTTTAAATCCTTGTAATATATTATGGAAAAATTGTCCGAGTAGTGCAGTGATTTCAGTGATATTTTCTCCCTTTAAGTGTTTCCTACATTAATCATGGTGTTCATGTATGGTTGTTTACTATTTTCTCATATTTAAAAGGTTGTTATTTTCACATGATCAAGGTGTTTTGAGATTGAATGGTTTGTTGATATTTTAAATTTTTTTCAAAATTTTGAGAAAATTTGATTCACCACTCACCTCTTAGTGCTTGCGTTTCCAACAATTTAGGTGTCATGGTTGTGTGTGGACCCCACTGAAAAGGACCTTTATGAAGAATTACATTTTCTCCAAATTTCTAAACTAGAATTATTATATAATTTTTTTTATGATTTTTTGGAGCTATAATAAATTTCCATGGTGGTTTCTGACCATGGTTGAGCCCTTAGGAGTTTTGTTGTCTTGTTTTACAAGACGGGTTTTGGGACAGTTTTGGGTAATTTCTGATGACCTTGTTGCAGAGGAATTTTTTTATGTGTCTCGTTATGATTTTTGGTATTTTTATATTTTAATGACCTTTACTTCATCATATTTCTGTTGGTATATCGAACCTCCATATTTAATGAGATTTGATGAGGTTTTGGCTTCAGTCTTTGAAGACTAGTTTTGTACGTCTTAGACCTAGTGAAGAAGGTTGCTCCAAATGGTGGTGTATTTAAATGAGTTGATGTTGCAAGGTGATTAAAGATTTCTGAATTTTTATTTATGTATTATAAAACATGTCTAATTGGTCTTATTTATTTTTTGAAGGGTTTTTTTCTCAAGTACATTTTATTCTGGCAAGTAGGCTACTTAAGTGTATTAGGGCTTCTTATGTCCTAATGAAGGATTTGGGTGTGAAGATTGTATTTCCGACCTATATGGTCCATTGTGTGATGTTTTTAGGATTTTATTAATATGTATTAAGTGAATTTTTCTAATGGTCAGGCTGACCTACTATATTTTAGGTGCCTAAGTCATGTATAAAAGCAAGTTATATTGCCCATTTGAGCTAATTGAGTAAGGAAAAGTGCAAGCTAGAGGGATAAATGAGGAGGTGTTAGAGGTATATGTGACCATCATGAGAGGTAAAAAATTATGATACGATGTTATATAGAGATATCAGATGTTGGAGAGCTATGGAATTGCATGTAATCAGCTTGAAGAAGAACACTATGAGTGACTTATCCTAGAAGGTAGTTTTGAGAAAGATAGAGAGAAGGTGAGATGAATTGGTTTCATCATCAGTTATTGGTTCAAAATTTGAGAGGTTATGAACATATCAGATGGATTTATTTGGTGCTTAGTCATCTATGGGGTTGGTTTTTCCTTTTAGGGTTGGTGTTCTACTAAATCTAGGGTTTAGTTCTCCTTATGGGGTTGGTATTCCTTCTTTATTTTTTGCTCAACGAAATTTGAATCATGGCTTTAATAAATATTTGTGTAGTGGGTTTTATTCCCCTTGATATTTTATCAATCATCTATGGTGTTCATGTGTTCTTATGTCTCATTTTCATGCATGGATATTGTTATTTTTTGATGATTCATACTAAGATGGTTTGATTGATTAAACTAAATAGAATGGTTAAATAATGATAAAGTAAATGTGAATGGAAATTTTAAGGCTTACTGATCCACCCCCCTCTTGATGATTAGGATTCTAATAGTTGAGATCTTTGATATTTTTCTTACATTTTTTTCATATGGAAAACCACTAATTATTTGAGTGAATGACCATCTACACTTCTCAAAGGCAATATCAAAATTACTTACTAATGTCCTTTATGTAGATTGACTTAGTAAAAGAAAGGAATTTAAGACAATCACATTTTAAAACAAGATAAAAAAACAACTCATACTATATTTACAAGTTTAGATGAGGGATAAAACCCATACTCTTTAAAGTATGGGAAGTTCTTTGGCTTAAGCCACAAAACCCATTCTGATGAGTACCATAGGAACCCCAAAGTAGTTGGCACTTTGAGGGAACTAGATGATGAAATGGGAAGTGCCCCAAATATCCACTTGACTAGTAAAACCCGTGAAGAATATCAAATTTTTCTGTATGAGGCCTCTTTCATTAGTTTTATTATTGGGTAGTAGTCCTTGTTTAGAATGTTTTCTAAATAAAGCACACCTCTCTCAGACAAATATTTGTGAGTATTGAGGATAAAATACCTAGGAATTAACTTGGCATCTGGTCCAGCTTTTTGATATCCATTATCATTGGTATAAAACCCTTACTAAGTAAAAATTTTCCTTAGTTTTCACCTTATTTTAGAACAAGGTGAAACTCTTCCAAAGTTGCATCGTTTATTTTTGGCTAAAAAACAAATCCCCTTTTCACAAAAATTTGGCTCCCTTTTTATCAAAACAAACTATAAGAAGTGATTCCAAAATTTACAAACCATTTTTGGATACTTAAACCTTGTTTTCTTAAACTTGATTTGAGTTTTTAAAATTTCATTGTTATGATGCCCACATTATATCAATCTATTTTTAGACTTAAATATTTTTTTCTTAAACTTGATTTGAGTTTTTGAATTGTATTGTTACATTTCCCACATTGTATCAACCATTTTTTATACTTAAAACTTTTTCCTTAAAATTTGATCTAAGTGTTGAAATCATATTGTTACGCTTCCAAACTCATATTGATCCCTTTTGATACTTAAATCTTGTTTTCTTGAACTTTATTTGAGTGTTGAAATATTTTTTTGTGCTATTCAAAATTTCCTTGTTTCTTTAAACATTTTTTTTGGAATTCACACCTATGAATATTTTCATTACAGTCAATAATTTTCCAAAGTTACATCAACCATTTTGACATTCACATGTGTAACTTATTTTCCAAACCTTTCTTAATTGTCAAAATTGTGTTGTTATGCTACATGTTTTTCATTAAATTTCCCTAAAAATTCACATAGATATCCCGATATTTACAAAATTCCTAGTTGGTCATCATTACACTCCTTAAATTGACATGTAACTAAGTTAAACATGAAGCATTCCAATCAAACAATCTAGCTCTAGGAATTCAGATAAAATGATGCCAATCAAGATTAGATCTCAGTTGGTTCCTCATGTTATTAACAATAGGGAACATGTTCTATTTTCTACTTCCCCACATTCATCTCCTAATAAATTCTATTCTTCTAGTTCTCCTCATAATCCTTAGCCTCATACAGTCAAATTCCTTCTACAAAATAATCAACTTCCCAAAGTACATATTTTTCCATTGAAGATCCATGTCATTACAAATTCATCTTATTAAACATCCATTTCAACCCCCACATCACAATCCACTTTCGTGCCACAAGATTCCCTTCTTTTATCTTCAATATGCATTATTCTAATTAATCTAATACCAACCTATCCTAAATCCGTATCTAATTAAACTCTCGAGACAATTAAATCCAAATCTACTTTATCTCTTGAGTCATATTCTTATACCAATAAAAATCCAATATCTCTTTCGCCATCAAGTCCTTTCAATCAACCTTTTATCATTGACCAACAATGACCCATACCGATCAATTTTTTTAGAATGACAAAGTAATCAGAGAATTTATAAGGCTAAACAATAATATTCTTATAGCATATCAGGAGAAATTATTCAACATTGACCTTGATGTGTATGTGTATTTTGAGGAAGAGGTTGAGTTCTATCATGAAAAATAGAGGAAGATCCTAAGATCATAAAACTTGGTCCACCTCTTGTTCTTCCATCTTATTCTTTCCCATTTCATGGTGAAGCAATAAGTTTTGTCATTGATCCTTTTCCTATCTTCTCATCACCCAAATAACCCTTACATATCACATCCCCTCAAACACAATCTCTCATTGGGTCACCTCTAGGCATCCCAGCATCATCTATCCTTGGTCCATATCCTAGTATCCCAGTATCTTATATATGTGGGTCACTTATTGGCAGCACATTATCTTCTATACTTGGCCCACATCCTAGAGCCCATTATCTTTTTTAAGTGTGTCACCTCCCAGTAGCCCTTTATCTTTTATACGTGATCCATGTCCTAGTAACTATTTGTATTCTATCTATGGGCACCTTTGGCTAGCCCATCATCTTCTATCTATGGGACACCTCTAGGTATCCCATCATCTTCTATCTATAGGACATCTTCAGGTATCCCATCATCTTCTATCTATAGGACACCTCCGGGTAGCCCATCATCTACTATTTGCATGCCACTCCTAGCTTGTTGTCATCATTTCTTGGGCCACCTCCTAGACCATTCCCTTCAATCCTTGGAAATTATTCACCTCATCCATCATATCATACCTCTATACAAAAATGTGGCATTCCCACCATCATCCCTACCACTCCTATTATCAATCCTAAACATCCACTTTCTTCTCCCATTTCTCAAGATCAACCAAATCATACATTAAATGATTATTTCACTAAATTGGGACTTATTCCAGTCCCAACAACTAAAAAATATAGTGAATATCAGAATCCAATATAGTTATTTTTTATTCCAAAATGTCAAATATTTGAATTATCTGCACTCCAAAATCGCACATATTAGATTCCAAAATCACATATAATGGAGTCCAGAGTCACATATATTTGAATCTAAAATCACCTATATTGGAATTATATGTACTCCAAAGTTCCATATATTAGAATTTGAAAATAAAAATATTGGAATCCATTATACGAGCTAGCATCCACTAGGCATTATTTATGATTTGTTATGTACAAAACATGTTTCTATTTTATAAGGACTATCGGCCGCCAGCCATTATTTATGCTATGTTATAAGGGCTAGTGGCCTCCATCCATTATTTATGTTATGTTATAAGGGCTAGTGGTCATCGGCCATTATTTATGTTATGTTATATGGTATAGTTGATGCTAGGCATTATTTATGACATGTTATGTATAGAACATGTTTATGATTTATACGAGATAGTGAACATATTCTCTTTTCCTTCAATGGTTGCAACAAATACCACAATGTGGTGTTAAATTTTATGCATATTTAGATTTATTTTATCATTTTTATATAGGCTAGTGAGCGCTAGGATAATGAATTTCAAGAGATGTGAGACACTTCCAGGTTAATTTACTAAGATGTGATTGAACCTCACTATAGAGAATGATTGAAGATATTATGAAGAAAATAGTAGACGGCATCGATCCAGACTATGAGAATATAAGTAAATGTATGTATATGTTGCATAATTTGGTACAAATTAGATTTAAATTGCATCTATGTATATATGTGTTTACTGCATATTTCAGTATGACTAAATTATATATTATGCATATTTTGGTATGAGTTAATTTTAAAATCCATTTATTTTATTATGGCATAATTATTGTTGGGGGAACCATAATATAACTCATAGAATAGGTAAATATCCTTTCATGTCATAGTCCTTCAATAATCATATATCTAAAACCTGCAATGCTCACCATAGAGAGAAAATCAAATAATAATTGACTTTAATGTACTTGTTTTCACATGATTTGATAAGAAGAATGTTAGAGACAAAGTGATTTTGGTCTACCTTAAAGCAATATTGAACTAAATGTGATATAAAATCTTCATTTTAAGTGCAAATAAGTAAAAGATTAAGATGTCTTCTTTTAAGTCTACCTTGCTTCAATTTAAAAAATATTCCTTGGAGTGGACCATTCCACTCAAAGTGTAAGATTTTTTTTTAAAAATTAGATAAAATAGGATTGAGGGGACCCTACCCTGTACATAGCGAAGATCCCAAATAGAGAAAATATTCAACTGAACCATACAAAAATATAGTTTGATCCGAAAAGAATCAAAACTAACAGCCAGTACAGTAAACTAACAGAAATAAAAACACAAAACTAACAACACTAAACAACAACCTAACATCAACCACTAATTTTTCATCATCTCCAAGTTTTCCACCAGAGTGGCCCATTCCTTAGCCAATTATTCAATGTTAGTGCCTAGAGTGGTTACATCAGCTTTAAATAGTTCAATTTTCCTCTTCTTTGATGTCTCATGCTCTTCACATTTTTTTAGGCATTAGCCAATTGTCTGAGAGTTTGAAGGTGTTGTAAATTACACGTGACAGTAAGAATACTTCACTCAGTTAAATTCTAAACCATATCCTTAAGTTGATTCACATTACTATTTAAATTCTTACACTATACTTATAGAACCTCCATACTGCCACCCTTTATGACTTGAGCCACATCCTCAACTTTCATCTTCATTGCATGCAAGTCGTTAAGGATAAACTAGATTTTGCTTTTAGTAAGCCAAGTGTCACATTTCACGTTTTCAAGGTCTACAACCAATTTAACAAGATCAACTCCCTCTTCCACACCACATTTTCTAAGAACTTCCATTTGGGTATTTTCCTAGGTGTCAACTAAAACCTGCCTCCTCTGTTGACTCGGTTCCCATTTTTCATCCTTCTTAATAGCCACCACCTTCATGTCATCTTTTTTTAGGTCTTGGAGGCCCTACTCTACTTCAAATTTAACCACATTTTGATCATCCCCTTCACTCAACTTGGGGTATTCACTATACTCCTCATTCTCATAATTAGTTTCATCTTCCAAAACATAATCTTCAAGGTATTTTGATAGGACACTATCCCCATTAACCATTTTATCCATATCCAAGATTTATCTCTTCACAATGGCCATAATAAAACCCTGATGCAGAGGAATAATGATTTTTCATTTTTTGTAGTGGTCTAGGGTAGCACATAGAGAACGAAGTATATAGTATGGAAAACTAAAACTATGCCCATATATGAGGAAATTTAGCATACGAAGATGGTAAGCATAGATATATTTGTGGCATCCCTCAAGAGTGAAAAATTAGATTAGGTTAAGGGTCACTTATTTTAATGGGGGAGGTAAGGAATTCCTAAGAAAACTTGTAAAATGAGGGGTGAGTTTTTCCTTACCTCACAGAAATAGCTTCATTTCATCCACTGAATCCCTTTTGGGTTTGTATACTTTACGTCCTTCCATGGGGATGCCCATGACATAAGCCACCATGTTGATTGATAATTCAATATTTACTCTCCGTAGGACCACATTGTCCCCCATCCATTTCCTAGCCGACTGCCATGTCAATCCAAAATCCTTACTGAGTTTTTCATTGTACCCATCAAAAATATTTAAGAAAGGGGAAAATCCTGTTTGGTCAAACACCTCCATAGCCTCAAATTTAACATCATTGAGATCCCAAGGCTCCTTGTGAACCAAATCTTCTCCCATATTCCTATTAACAACTAGGCTATCATGAAGAAAAAATCATTGTTCAATGTTACACAAACCCGAACACACAACTGCAATACCAATACACTAAGTAGCAACATAAATCCTAGATTCCTAGAGAGGAGTAAATGCACATTAACATCCCATTAATAGTTATAAACCATGGAGGTGTTAGCATTACATAAACATTAACCTCCACTTAAAAGTTATAAACCCAAATGGCGCTCGCATTACAAGAACATTAACATCCTCTAAACCTAGATTCTAATAGAGGAATAAACCTGGATTACAAGAACATTAATTTCCCCTTAATAGTAATAAATGTGTGATGTAAATCATCATTAACCCCCTATTTCACCTTCCTCCATCCTTATGTACCTTTAAATAAGGGACATGGAATCACTATGGACATTTTCCTCACACACTTGACACTTTAAATGATAATTAAAATTCTCCTACTCCCCTTTTCAAGAGGATATATTTTCATAATTAAATATATATATGAAATAAATTAAACCTCATTTTCTAAATGTAGAATTATGGTAAATCATTTTAAGAAGAATTTTAATTTCATTGTAATAATATTCATCACATTCGAATCCAAAATTCATAGAATAATTCATTGCAAATTAAGATTATATTCACAATATCTATGAACAAATTGATTGTTGAAGAGCCTAAATTTTTTTAAATTATTTATATACCTTAAACCGATGTGAAGAATTTTTTCAGAGGATAATTTGAATTCAAGAGGATAATATTACCTTAAAAATCAAAGTAAGATATTTAATACTTAAAGCTCGCTACGTAATTCCAGTGTAGCTTATTGAGGTAAATTAACTTTAATCAAATAAGAATTCACTAGAAATAAAAATGTTATGTAAATTTTTTTATATATTAAGATATATATTATCATTTAAATCCTTTACTGTATTAAAAATTTCCTAAATATAATAACACATATTATACATGTAAACATTATTAAGATATTTAGGCACATTATACAGAAACTTGTTGTCAAATAAATTTAAGGACAAATTACATAATTTTATTTTTTAGATAGTTAAATGCTTTTGACCGGAGCTATGAACCGAAGGGTTCATGGGTCCCCACCCTACAATTATCCCACATTTTGATCTATGAAAGGATACATACAAAAACTAAAAAATGAGTACGAAATATAATGAGGCCAACATGTAACATGAATAATCAGGCTTGCAAAAAACATAGATTCATGAATACAAACAATTACAAAGGGAATGATAGAGAAACCCTAGGTTTCCACCTAGCCAATTTTTGCAATCATCTTGAGAAAGGAAAATAATGTGCCAAAAACAAACTTCAAGTACATGATGTGATTAGGAAGGGGTAGGGTTAGTTTTGTGAGCATGACTAGGTCTAGGGATGGCACGCTAGAGATAGACACCCTATATGATTGACAAATGCTTTGAACAATCTCATAAAATTGAAGTAGGACCTGAATTTTCAAGTCCATGGCATCAAAAATATTTGTATCAAACCAAAAATGTGAAGGATGAGGATTGATATTTTTGAAGAGACAAGGAAGGCATACTTCTTCTAGAGATTCAACTAAACCCACACAAATATCTGGCTAAACGAAATGAGACGTGACCACCATGACCACTACTTTATCTACATAAAACACTAGGAAATTTAACATGAAAACTCCTGTAATATTACAATTTACATGATCTCTCCCAATTCTTTGGAGATAATAAAAACTAAGGACGTTCATAATTACAGTCATAACATTTGTAGATTCTATGTGGAAGACATTGTGAAGACGAATGTCAGACAGAGTAGAGATGAAATATGTTTCTCACTTGTTGATGCACAAGAGGATGAATGGAACATAAGTAGATTACATGAGAGGGAAGGGAAAAAAAAAAAAACACAAATGTGATAAAATAAGTGAGGATGGGTGAAAGCACAACCCAACAATTAAATAGTCCCATGACTCATGAGAGGAAGGTCGACGCAATAGAAAATGGATGGCGTCATCAACTTTTTTCCCATGCATTGGATAGATTATTTGATGAAAATGATCTTATATTATATTAAATGCAACATGATACAATATTATCTCAACAAAATAAGAGGGAGGTATGAGAGAGATCCCTAAAGCCACAAGCACACTACACCAAGCCTAGCAAAAAAACAAAGCAACAACTATAAGGGAGTTTGAGGAACACCAAAAATAAGGGCTAGATTATAAATAAAGGATACCACTGATTGATAAACACACATTATACAAAAAGGTCTCGTAAAGAGTGAATTATGTTTTAAAATGTATAACCCATTTCCTAGTTTAGAATACTTATGCTCGTGTAAACTTCTTGTCAAGGGTTGTTAGCTAATATTTTTTTAAGTTTTAAGGGGTCTGAGGTCTTTGTATTCTCTCTACCACAAATCTTGAACAATTTAGGTTTACGGTCCCATCGAATCTTCCTATTTTATTTAGATTTAAGTGAATTTAACTAGTAAATTACTATTACAAATAAAATTAAACAAATGTGTTCATTAAAGTGGATACATGTTGAGTGTAATCAATAAAGGATAATATTATTTGAGAGTGACAATGTATTACATTTCAGGGGTAGTCAATCTCTCCACACATATCAGCAAGAAAATATCTTAGGAGAACATGTATCTTAGAAGAACAAAGAAATCAACTCAAATCCTTTGTATCATCATTTACATTGAAGTTGGTGGAATATATCAAACAATATATAACTTCAACATCTTGCATTGTCTTAAGGGGTTAAAAAAGAAGAATGCAAATCATCTAGAAAAATACCACATGAGTGACCCATTCGACTATTAGAATAAGATTATCATAACCATAACCATTGAGCTTATTCATAGCTCTCTGTGCGTCCTCCCTATTGACGAAATTAATTAAAAAAAACCCTGTTAACCTTTGTCTTCTGATTTATGGCCATGTAGACATGCGTGATGTGTCCAGAAAACTTGAAAATATTGTGTATATCAACATCTATCGATTCCTCAGATATATTGGTAACTTGATCAAAATTTTCATCATTTTTGAGGCACATGGTGTCACTGGAGTGGTCCACGACACCCTTGAGACTGGGAGGGATGTAGGTTAATCACCTAGTAGTAGAAGAAGTGGAATTACTACCAGCACTTCTTCCATCTGCGGTGAGGCCCTCGGCATCATTATCCATTATTAAGGTGTATGTGGCACTGGTGGGGGTGAGATCCTTATAAGTCCATTTTGATGACCAGTTATCGCCCTTCTTACTGTAGATACGGAAAACCATGAGGACCACACCACCATTGGAGTCAGCCAGGATGAACAACACATCTCAATGATATTTTGAATCATCAGCCTTGGATCCCGGCAGGAGGGGATACTTCAGTGTGATTTCTTCTAAGGATATGCCTATAAAGTTTGTTGAGGTTTCTTGATTACTAGTAGCACTAAACTTGCACCACTCATAGTGCTAGAGATCATGCTTGTTAAGGTGTGCT
This sequence comes from Taxus chinensis, assembly GCA_019776745.2. Taxonomy (NCBI): domain Eukaryota; kingdom Viridiplantae; phylum Streptophyta; class Pinopsida; order Cupressales; family Taxaceae; genus Taxus; species Taxus chinensis. Next base: position 835,575,295 of record CM034150.1, read on the forward strand.
TTGACCACTTTGTGGATACATGTGGTAGTGGTGTGAACCACCTTCTAGCCATTCTTGTTGAACTTGTATTCTATGATCTTCTTCACATCATTTTTCTTCTCGCCCAATGAAATTCGGCGGTTTATGATGAAAATATAGGTCTTTGTTATCCTCCTCTTTAAGATCTCCCCATCACACTCTTCCACATGCCATCATTTTTTCTATTTTATACTAGCTAGCAGCTAGTAGGATTTATTTGTTTCTTTGGAATAATGTTTTTAACAATTTTAAAATGTCATTAACATTATGCTGTAAAATATATAACTCATTCATGTAAAGAGTGGAATATATAACACTTGTCTAATTCTCCTTAATCATAATCCAACATGTGTGTGGGGAATGTGTGTGTATAATTATCCTCCTATTCACTCTCCCTACATCTTACTCTGTCAGACTCAGTCACTATCATCCCTATCTCAAGAAAAGGGAAAAGCAGTGAAATCCTCAGGCATCTGGAGAAAAGTTATAATTTGTTTGCAGAAACTCAAATCATTGCTTATCACATTAAAACCCTAAAAATAAAAATAATAATACTTATGCTCACAAAAATTTCTTATCAAGGGTGGAAAATGCATCACCACCAAATTTAAGCTTAAGTTTTATTTCAATCAAAAATTAAAAAAATTAATTTGGTTTAATCCCAATAGATCTTCCAAATCATCGAGTACCAAACAAAATAGAATAACACTTGATCACAAAAAACACTCTCTTAGGAGAACATGTTTCTTAGAAGAAAAAAGAAACCAACTCAAATCCTTTGTATTATCATTTACATTAAATACGGTGGAAGAAATAAAACAATAAATAACTTCAAAATATTTCATTGTCTTAAGGGGTAAAAAACTAGAATACAAATCATCTAGAAAAATACCACATGAGTGGCCCATTCAACTCTGAGAATAAGATTATCATAACCATAACCATTGATATTATTGATATCTCTTTGTGCATCTTCCATGTTAATGAAATTAACAAAACCAAACCCCCTGCTAACCCAAGTCTTATAATCCATGGCCACGTAAACACACATGATATGTCCAAACGGCTTGAAAATCTCATGTAGATCAACATCCATCATGTCCTCAAATATATTGGTAACCCGAATATAATTTTCATCATTTTTAGGGCACATGGTGTCACTGGAGTAGTCTATTAGTGCTCAATTTGATATCACCCCATTTGTTCTAAAAATTTCCCAATCTGCCTGGTTCGTCATATTTTCTATCTCCCCGAATGGATGCGTACAAGTTTTATCTTTACCAGGGTGTTATTGTAAATCCTTCTCTATGGTCATGGATTGTTGTCGAGCCGTGAATTATTTGCAAATTATTTGTCCTTGATAGAAAGATTCAATTCTAGGCACAAATGGTGAAGCTCCCCTTCATCTTACTATTTGACGACCCTATTTTCCCCATCAAAATTATAATTAGCATCTTCAGCTATGTGGTCTGTTTTTGATTGGATGAGGCACGTGGTCTATTTTATAACTTGTAACTATTTGCTATGTTTTCAAAAAGATCAATTAGGTCCTACGGCCCCGTTGAGTTCTGATCGGCTGGTCAAATTTAAAAAGGTGGAGTGAATTTCTTTTTTTGCCCCAAATGTATATACGTGTTCATTTTTAATTGGTTGTGGCTCGGTGGGTCTTTTTGGTGAAATTTTTCACTTTGGTCACATTTGTAAAAAATACCAAATTGGCCCCGTGGCCTTGACAGTCTCTTGATTGGATATTCAAACAAATATGAAGCGGCAAGGGAAAAAGTCTTACTTTGACTCTGATGAAGGACACGTGGCAGTTTTTCATGTTACAAGCGGGGAAGCAGGATCAACGGAGCACTTTGAAGTTTTTGGCTCAACATTGAAAAGTCAAAGTGGAGAGGTAGGTCGCCTGGAGGTTTTTGAATATTTTTTCCTTTTTGTGAAAAGGAGAAAAGTATAAAAATGAAGCATGACTCTACTGGGGCCCACATCAAAAGATAAAAGTGGGAAGTGGGTCGATGGAGGAAAATTGGAAATTTTCCTTTTTGTAACAAAGGGTAAAATTGTAGAAATGAGTTGTGACTCCATCAAAGGCCCAGATTAAGCCATGTGTCGAGCCATATTTCAAAGGTGGAGGGACGGGGAAAAATGTTAAAATTGTGCATTTTCTCCAAAAGTCATAAAATGCAAAAGGCACCCCCAGGCACATTTCGGCTCTAATCTTCCATGTGGATGAGCTCTATAATTTAAAGTTGTGAAAGGGAAGAATCAATGGTTATGGTGAAATGCATCTAGTTTTGCTGTCATTAATGTTCCATGACTTTAGGGATGCAAATAAGCATCATTTTTCATGGTGAATCTAAATGATTTATTGTCCTTTCTATCAACAAAGTGCAATTGAAGTGTTGTGGAGCTCGAATTTGTGAATCTGAGGAAGTGCAAGAGTTGATATTTTGAAACAAAGTTGCTCGGGTACCTACAGAAAATGAATTGCTAGATCCAGCAGAGTAAATTTGTAGAGGAAAGAATGAGGAGAAGGAAGCTATAGGTGCAAAGGATGAAAAACATGTTTCATGCAGGAGATGACTGGATGCTCCCAGTTAAAACAATGATGGAAATATATGAAATGATTCACCTTTTGAACACCTGGAAACTTTTTGTTGTAAATATGTTAAACATCATTTTCTGGAAATCATGATCAAATATGTAACAAACAAAGGTTCCTAAAATATTCTTTGTCTTGGGGGGAATCTTTAATGTAAATTGAGTGTTTATAAAGGAAGCATGAGTTAGTCATGCAAATGGTCTGGGGTTTAATTCTTACGAGAAAATTTGAGAAAGCCCATCTTCCTGAGAAACCATCTGAGAAACCTATTAATCTCTTATGTTTTAGATTTGATCATGTCAAGTTGGTTGCAAGTGCAACCATTGAACAAGCTCTGAGATTGTTCAAGAAACTTCCCCTGCTGATGAATCTAATCAACTTCGAATTAATCTATGTTAATCTTGGTCAAATTTGTGTCTTCTTTATTTCAAAATGTCTGCAAATAGTATTTATTGTTCCTATTGCAATCTTGTGTTAAAATCCCTCTGAATCACACATGATCTCATCCCTGTGATAGTTTAGTGGCATTTTCAATTTCATTACGAGAAGAGTCTTCATCTTGTAATGAGATAAACAATTTAAAATCACTTTACGGTCATTTTTTTGATAAAGATTATTTGTAAGCCTTTGAGTGTATCTTAGGCATGAGGAACTAGGGGTCTTTAATGTTTAATTGAGTCTTTAGCTCTAGCCTTCATGTTAAATTCTTGGAGATTGTGTGAAACCATGAAAATATGGGCCTCCATTGATGAACACCTTCTGGTTGAAGGAATATTTTAGCTATTCTGAAGCATTATGTCATTTAGTTTTCTAATTGTTGTCAAGGTTCTCACAGATATGGAAAAATCAAGTTTATCATGCTCAATCTCCCACAAAAAATTATTCAAAAACAATGAATCCTACCTGAACTACACCTGTTTTCCCTGTATGTCCACAAATAAATAAATTCTACTACCAAAATATGTAGAAGCAATTAGGATTCCATAATGTCTTTAGTAACCTTAACCTTGTTTAGAAAATATCACCATTCTTTAGAAGTGACAACTCATGAGAGTTAAAATGTGGTGCTATTGATCATATTTTCATAAGGTTTTCTTTCAAATTCGTGCAAAGAAGGATATCTTAATTCTCCTTCACCAAAAAAGTTTACAAAATTGGTCCTCTCACCCTGGTTAAAAGGCAACACCTAAAGTAGTGAGGATAGATCAAATCCTTTTGAAGGTTCTATCCATTTCTCCAACATTTGAGTGACAAAGAGCCGGCTGAATCACCTTCCTCGGCTACCAAATTGACATACATGATCATTTATGTCTCTAGGCTTCTTGTTAAATATGTTATGATGCTTAGCTTATAAAGGAGAATCAATTTGGAAACCAACATTAGATTTTTTGCCATTGTTCAGGGAGTTATTAGCATTACCAGGGATTATTTACACACCGGGAACTATTTATGTGGTAACAACACTAGATTGGCACCATTTTTGGGGACTTATTAGTGTTGCTAGATATTATTTGAACTCTAGGATTGTGTGCAGAAACAACACCAGATTGGCTCCCCTACCAGGGATTATTTGAACACCAGGACCTATTTGTGTGGCAACAACACCTAAATTGGTGTCGTTTCCAGGGATTATATTAAACTGGGACCTATTTGTGCAGTAACAACACTAGATTTGTGCCATTTTCAGGGAATAATTAACATTGCCAGGGATTATTTGAACACCGTGACCTATTTGTGTGACAACAACACCAAATTGACGTGTTGTTGCTAGGGACTTATTAGCATTACCGGGGATTATTTGAACACCAGGACCTATTTGTGTGAAAACAACACCAGATTGGCACCATTTTCGGGGACTATGTGAACAAAGGTGTACACATACCTATTGTCCTGGTAATGTTTCTTAGATGATCTAAGTGAAAATACGTTGTTGAAATGTCATCCTATGTCTAGATTTGTAAGAATCGAGTAAAGTTACAAGTTCTGTGTGTAATATTTCTCAGTTTATGTTGGTTTTTGCACTAAGTTTACATCATCAATGTTAAATATAGGTAAAGGAAGGTCATATCTGTGAAGCTTTGTCATGAATTTAGTGTTGACAGACATTTGAGTGATCAATTTTAGTGCATTTTCACAACTAAGGTGAAAATCCTTAGTGGCGACTTTGTGTTGAATTAATTTTTGATAAATGCCATTGTCTTAACCTCTGTCAATTGAAATTTATCACTAATATTTTCAAAGCTGGAAGGAAGAAGATATTTCTTCATTAAATACCCTACTAGAAGGTTGTTTCTAGAATTAGGAAAGATAAATTCTGAAGGAAGAAGAATCTGGAAAGTTGTTGGAGATCAGAAATCAAGAAAAGAGTTATCAATTGTGGAAACTTGATCAACCTGTCATTGAAGATTTCCATACTTCCTCAAGTGCTTCTGAATCAGGTAGTATTTTTGTAGATTGAAATTCTCCATCTAGAGAGGGGCCTTCATTTGTATTTGAAAATTTTACATCTCATTTTGTCCCTATATTTTCCAAAGTTGATAGGGTTTTCCACGAAATAGAGTCTTTAGATGAAATTCATTTTGAAAATTATACTCTTGTGTTCCAAAGACCCCTTGTCCCTCATCATTTTGTTTCTCCTGTAAGAACCTCCCCAAAAAAATATGACCTAATCCCCCACCCAGACCTCCATTTTTTGTCAATACTTTTGGTCCTATAGATTTTAGAGGTATGGTTGGATATCCAAATGTAGTGCCATAGGATGTTAGAAATAGACTGCCTAAATTTCAAGGAAATAATGTTATTACTGGTGATCAACACTTAAAGCTTTTTTTCAATATGATGGAATACTTTGAGATTGAATTTGAGGATGTGTATATAAAACTGTTTATTCATACTCTTGAGGAGGATGCACGTGACTGGTATATATCTTTGCCAGATAACTCAATAGATTCATGGACAGAAATGAAAAATTCTTTTAGATTGCAATATGGGGATAAGATAGATCCCAGGTTTCTTTTATCTAAATTTGAAAATATTAAGAAGAATCCTAATGAATCTTTCCATGAATTCAACACTCAGTTCAATAAGATCCTAAGTAGGCTACCTGTAATCTTGAGGCCAAGTGATGTTTCTTGTTTGATAAAATAATCTGATGCTTTTGACAAAAAGGCATCCTATTATTTGAGGGACAAGAACCCAGGAACATTGAGGTAGGCCTTCACCATGGCTTTGCAGATTGAAAATAACATCAAAGGTAGTTAGTAAGCCTCCTAAGAGGGAAGGTATCAAGTTGATCAATCCAGAGAAGCCTCAGTCAAGTAAGTCTATTGATCTGGAAGAGGTTGTAAAAACTTTGGTCGAAGTTGTAAAGGAAATATCCTATAAATTAGCCAGAGTAGAGAAGGGGATTGGACAAGGTTCCCAAGGTTAGCACAAGCCACAAGGTCAAGAAATATTTGCAAATCATCCTCAGAGGTGATCATAGATCAGATGACAGGGGTAAAGGGCCCATGGGATTAGGAAATAGACAACCCCAACCATGGGAAAATAGATTGGTGCCTAATCCTTTAGCTGCTAGAGTTGCTACTTCGAAGAGGTCCATGATATGGAGTGGTGTGATAGATGTTTCTTGCCCCATTCCCCATGTGATGAAGACAAAGAAGTTTGAGGAAGTTGATGATGATGAGACAAATGATGATGCATGCATGATGGATTCCTCTACAAGTTCATAGTAGGGAGCAACCTCAATTGAAACTAATAAGTGCCAGAACTACTAGTGATTTCTGGGATTGCATTCACCGGGTATTACCTCTTCCTCCCACTCATACTTCTAAAATTGATATGGTACAAGATTTTGAGTTGCCTAATAATGATTTTGAGTACTTAAGGGCATTAATGATTAAAAAGTATGATGGAGGAATTCCTTCAGAAGAGGACAAACAGTTGTTAATGAATGCAATAGTTTCCCAAGAAAAGGAATACAATACCAGGAGTAAGGTTGTCAAAGGGGCAGGGCCTTAGGCTAAACCAAAAAATTCCAGTGCTTACCAATATCCCTAAGGAAACCCCTAAAAAAGATGCATCTGGAAAAGGCTTTGTCACCCCAAATAAAACTTGTGTTCCTCCCCATGCTCAGACTGTGAAGACTCCCATATTATCAGATGAAGCTTGTGAACCCTCCTCCTAATACTTCCTTACCCAAATATGTTCCTTGTGACATAGCCCAAATCTTGAGTCAGATCAAGATTTCTATTCCTATTGTTGAATTTCTTAGAATCCCTGAGCATAGGAACATAGCATTCGAATATTTGGGGCTTGAGGAAGAAAAGGTCACCCAGGGTAAAAATGTAAACAAAGTAGAGGTTCCTCCTGCCATTGAAGAATTAGAAAAACCAAAAGCATTGGAGGAATTGGGTGAACCACTTGAGGTGTATTTGGGAACCTCTCTGGTTGAGTCTCAGCTGAATGTGGATCCATTTTTTACTACTTTGATTATTAAAGATAGGTTGTTACATAACTGCATGTTTGATTCAAGAGCCTCATGTAATGTAATGCCTCTTGAGGTCATGAATGAGTTAAATCTCAAAGTAACAACAGCTTATGGGAAATGTACTGCCATGGATTCAAGAGAGGTGCAAGTAGTTAGATGTGTCAAAGGTTTAGTAGTGCAATTGGCAACATATCCAGGCAAGTACTTAACTTTGAATGTAGTAATTGTGGATTGTCCTGCTAAGTGGGGAATGTTATTATCTAGAAAGTGGGTAGTGAGTATGGGTGGAAGTGTGCAAATGGATATGTCTTATGCCACCATACCAATTGAGGGAAGCCTTGTGAAGTTATCTGGTGAAAATAAAATGTTATATCTCATTGAGGACCCCAACAATGCTTCTTATGAAGTATTGCACATAGACACTGATGTTGATAACTCTGTGAGCTATGTTGTTTTCAAGGAGTATGAAATTGATCAATGTAGATATCTTGAGTAGGTTGATTTTCCTGGGACTTTGATGTTTGATGCAGCCTTGAAATATGTTGAAAAACTTGACATAGGCACAAAGGATAATCCTGAAAAAATGTGGTCAGATAGCAACTTGGATGGAGAAGAGAAAAAATCATATGATCAGTTGTTAAAGACGTATCAGAACTGCTTAGCATGGTCATATCCAGAATCAAAGGCACTTGAAAATATTCCTTGATTGTTTTCTCTGAATCAGGGCATGCACACCATTGTATAGTGTATAGTCTTTTGTTTTCATTCTGCTTTCATGTTTTTCTGTTTCGGTGTTTCCTGGTCCCTGGTGACCAGTTTTTGTTGGTTTCTCAACTCATCTTAGGGGATTTGGTTATTATCTTTTCTACTCTGCAAGCTTGTTCTTGACTTCATTTCCCAATGGATTTTTGGCACATGGTCTACTCTATTGTTCTTGTGGCACTCGTAGGGAGTTCCCATCCCCGAGTCGGAGCCAATGTTGGTGCTCAATTTGATCTCACCCTATTTGTTCTAAAAAATTCCCAATCTACCTAGTTCTGTTGTATTTTCTATCTCCCCGAATGGATGCGTACAAGTTTTATCTTTACCGGGGTGTTATTGTAAATCCTTCTCTATGGTCGTGGATTGTTCTTGAGCCATGAATTATTTGCAAATTATTTTTCCTTGAAGAAAAATTCAATTCTGGGTGTAAATGGTGAAGTTCCCCTGCATTTTACTATTCGAATGGGCCTGTTTTCCCCGTCAAATTATATCTCACATCTTCAAGCTACGTGGTCTCTTTTGATTGGATGAGGCACGTCGGGTCTATTTTATAACTTGTAACTTTTTGCTATGTTTGCAAAAAGATCAATTTGGCCCGTGGCCCCTGTTGAGTTCTGATTGGCTGGTCAAATTTATAAAGGTGGAGAAAATTTCTCTTTTTTTCCCCAAAGGTGTATACGTTTTCATTTTTAATTGGTTGCGGTCGGAGGGTCTTTTTGGTGAAATTTTCCACTTTGGTCACATTTGTAAAAAATACCAAATTGGCCCCGCTGGCCCTGATAGTCTCTGATTGGCTATTCAGAAAATATGAAGTGGCAGGGAAAAAGTCTTACTTTGACCTTGATGAAGGAACACATGTGCAGTTTTTCATGTTACAATCGGGGAAGAGGGTTGGCGGAGCACTTTGAAGTTTTTTGGCTCAGCATTGAAAAATCAAAGCAGAGAGGTAGGTCACTAGAGGTTTTTGAATTTAGGAATTTTTTCCTTTTTGTGAAAAGGAGAAAAGTATAAAAATGAAGCATGACTTTGTTGGGGCCCACATCAAAAGATAAAAGTGGGAAGTGGGTCGCCGGAGGAAAATTAGAAATTTTTCCTTTTTGTAATAAAGGGTAAAATTACATAAATGAGTCGCGACTCCATCAAAGGCCCAGATTAAGCCACGTGTCGAGCCCGTATTTCAAAGGTGGAGGGGCAGGGAAAAATGTGAAAATTACACATTTTCTCCAAAAGTCATAAAATGCAAAAGGCACCCCTAGGCTCCATTTTGGCTCTAATCTTCCACGTGGACGACTCTAATTTAAAGTTGTAGAAAGGGCATAATCAACAGTTATGGTGTAATGCATCTAGTTTTTCTGCCATTAACGTTCCACGACTTCAGGGGATGTAAATACACATCATTTTTCATGGTGAATCTGAATGATTTCTTGTTGTTTCTATCAGACAAAGTGCAATTGAAGTGTTGTGGAGCTCGAATTTGATGAATTTGAGGAAGTGCAAGAGTTGATATTTTGAAACAGAGTTACTCAGGCACCTGCAAAAAATGAATTGCCAGATCCAACAAAGTAAATTGTAGAGGAAAGAATGAGGAGAAGGAAGCTATAGGTGCAAAGGATGAAAAACATGTTTCACAGAGGAGATGAATGGATGCCCCAGTTAAAACAATGATGGAAATATCTGAAATGATTCACCTTTTGAACACCTGGAAAATTTTTGTTGTAAATCATGTTAAACATCACTTTCTAGAAATCATGATCAAATATGTAACAAACAAAGGTTCCTCAAATATTCTTTGTTTGGGGGGGAAAGCTTTAATGTAAATGAGTGCTATAAAGGGCATGAGTTAGTCATGCAAATGGTTGGGGGTTGAATTCTTACAAGAAAATTTGAGAAATCCCATCTTCCTGAGAGACCATCTAAGAAACCTATTAATCTCTTATGTTTTAGATTTGATCATGTCAAGTTGGTTGCAAGTGTACAACCATTCACAAGCTCTCAGAGATTGTTCAAGAAACCTTCCCCTGCTGATGAATCTAATCAACTTCGAATTAATCTATGTTAATCTTGGGAAAATTTGTGTCTTCTTTATTTCAGAATGTCTGCAAATAGTATTTCTTGTTCCTATTGTAATCTTGTGTTAAAATCCCTCTGAATCACACAAGATCTCATCCATTTGATAGTTTAGTGGCATTTTCAATTTCATTATGAGAAGATCCTTCATCCTGTAATGAGATAAACAATTTAAAATCACTTTACTCTCATTTTGTTGATAAGATATTTTGTAAGCCTTTGAGTGTATCTTAGGTGTGAGGAACTAGGGGTCTTTAATGTTTAATTGAGTCTTTAGCTTGAGCCTTTGTGTTAAATTCTTGGAGATTGTGTGAAAGTGTGCAAATCTGGGCCTCCATTGATGCACACCTTCTGGTTGAAAGAATATTTTAGCTATTCTGAGGCATTCTGTCATTTAGTTTTCCAATTGTTGTGAAGGTTCTCAAAGATCTGGAAAAATCAAGTTTATCCTGCTTAATCTCCCACCAAAAATTATTCAAAAACAATGAATCCTACCTGAACTACCCCTATTTTCCCTGTATGTCCAACAAATGAATAAATTCTATTGCCAAAATATGCAGAAGCAATCAGGATTCCGATAATGTCTTTAGTAACCTTAACCTTGTTTAGAAAATATCACCATTCTTTAGAAGTGACAACTCGTGAGAGTTAAATTGTGGTGCATTGATCATATTTTCTCAAGGTTTCCTTTCAAATTTTTGCAAAGAAGGATATATTCATTCTCCTTCACCAACAGAGGTTACAAAATGGGTCCTCTCACCCTGGTTGAAAGGAACAACCTAAAAGTAGTGAGGATAGATCAAATCCTTTTGAAGGTGCTATCCATTTCTCCAACATCTGAGTGACAAAGAGCCAGTTGAATCATCTCCCACGGCTACAAAATGACATACATGATGATTTATCTGTCTCTAGGCTTCTTGTTAAATATGTGATGATTCTCAACTTGCAAAGGAGAATCAATTTGGATACCAACACAGTCCACCACACCCCTGAGACTGGGAGGGACGTAGGTTGTTAGCCCAGTAGTAGATTAAGTGACAATACCGCCAATGATACTTCCACCTACGGTGAGGCACTTAATGGCCTTATCCATTGTTAATATGTATGTGGAACTGGAAAGGGTGAGTTCCTTGTAAGTCCATTTTTATTTCCAATGATTGCCCTTATTACTACAGATATGGAAAATAATGAGCACCATACCACCCTTGGAGCTAGCCAGGATGGACAACACATATCCATAATATTTTGAATCATCATCCTTGGATCCCGGTGCACCAGGGTGCTACAACACGATTTCTTATTGGGAGATTCCTATAAATTTCACTAAGGGTTCTTGGTTGGCAGCAGTGGTGAACTTGTACCATTCGCAGCACTAGAGATTGTGTGTGTTAAAACATGCTTTGGCCACTTTGCGGATGCACGTGGTAGTGCTGTGAACCATCTTCTAGTTGTTCTCATTGAGCTTGTATTCCATGATCTTCTTCACGTCATTTTTTTCTAGCACTATGATATTTTACAGTGGCTAATGAAAATTGAGGTCTTGGTTATCCTCCTCTTTAGGCTCCCCCCACCACACTCTTCTACATGCCATCACTATTTCTGTTTTATATTGGCTAGTGGCTGCTAGGCTTTATTTTTTTCTTTGGAATAATGTTTTTAACAGTTTTAAAATTTCATTCCAAACCTTGCTAAGATTTTTGAGAAATCTATTTTCATACCGGGATCATCGATAAATGGTCCATTCAGTCACAATGCAATCTTCCACACACCAATAAAATAAAATATTTAAAATAATGATTTGTAAAACAATAAACAGAAAAATTTTCATTTCTATATGTACTAGCGGATGCTAGGCTTTATTTTTTCTTTGGAATAAGGTTTTATCATTATCAAACTATCATTAAGATTAACATATGAAGATATAGTAAAAAATCATTTTATGATTTCAGGGAAGCCTCCATGGATCTGTAAATCGATAATCATAACATGTTTCTATTTTATACGATCTAGTAGCCGCTAGGATTATTTATTTCTCGCAAATAAGGTTCCTATCAATTTCAAAATGTCTTTAATATTAAACCATGCATAATTGGGGAAAAAATTGTTTTTTATTTCAGAAAATCCAACATTGATGTGTGAAACAAAACTTTAAACTATGTAGATCTGTGAAAATAGTCCTTTTATTTTTCCATGATCCATGATTGTCTCTTCACCCAAGTTAGAGAAAAAAAATTCTTTCCCAAAAAATAATCGAAAAAATTTATTTTGTACTGCGAATATTTAAGAACCTTAAGGTAGTTACTTTATTCCATAGAAATGCATAATACATTGTTGGATTTGAAATAAAATTATATAATTCAAATGTCAATTGTGTGTTTGAACATTTTTAATTATCTACACATGTTTTTTTCTCTCCTGCATGTTTCAACCATGTACATAATTCAGTATAAATTTTCGAATCAGTCTTACAGTTTCCATCAAATCTCTAGTCTTTTGGGGTTTTGAGAGTAATTTCTTCTTTGACCTCATGCAACAAGAATCTCACATCATCGATCAAAAGTATATTTTTTTTCACCATAAACATCTAATATTTGTTGCCTTGTGTTTGTTTTAACTTACATTCATGTCATCCCAAATGAACATGAAGTGGTTTTCTCGCAGCCATCTAAATTTTTTGATGAACATGTATTTCACCGCTATTGAATCCATAAATGAAGATCATAAGGAAATGCCAAAATATTTTGATGCAGTACTTATCAAGTCAACACTAAAATCTCATTCAAAGTATTCATTATTCCCATACCTAAAATCTAGAACCATATTATGAGGTATTTTTTCGCGAATGCTAGAAATTCCAAACATCAAACCTGCAACTCCCAAAACTAGTAATTTATGAGGATTCCCAATAGGATCTATAAAGACAACTCATAATCAATGTAAGATTCCAAATGTGATTAAAAATAAGGCATTAAAGTATTTAATCACAACTTACAAAACTATATATCCTCTCAATCATAATAAAGATATAAATACTACCTAATTTCAAATTTGTAATGTCAACATATAAAATAAAGAGTGACCATATGATTGTACAAATGAATATCATTGTAAAAAACATTTTGAAATAATTAATAGTTATATTTTTTTTGCTGCAATTTTTGGATGACCTCTGCAACACTCAACCCCTGACATAGTAGTTTAGTTATGTTTATGTACAAATTGGTCATCAACCACTTATCTTTGAAATAATTTTCTTCATTAGATTTATTCCCCACCGTAAAATTTATCAAAGGGTTTCCCTTTGGGTCCATTATAATACACAATGTGTTTCTAAGGCCAAAAATAATATCTCTACTCCAAATCTTTTGGAGATATTTTTTTGTAATTTCGTCTTCTACACAGTAATGTTATTTACCCAAAATAATAAAATTTTTTAATTCAAATGCTATTTTTTTTCAAATCCTTAATCAGCTTTTCAACTTTGGCACAAGAGAGATAGCTAGACCAGAATCCAACTTCACATTTTGTTGCCAGTAACTTTAAAAATTCCTTGAGCCCACCTCGCAAGTTGAGAGTCTCCTTACCAAACTTGATTGTAAAATATTTGCAAGATTGGTTTTTCTCATAAAGTAAACCCTCCAAATGTAAAATAATTAAATAAACATCTTTCCCAACTACACAAAAGTATTTTTTTCTCAATTGTCTGAAATTTGATATTAACCAAATCAAATAATCAAAATTTCAGTATGTTAATACTTACTGATTTAGAATCCGTCTTGGATTCCCTCGCACTCCCCTCTATAAGATATTGTGATGCTCATTTTATATTAAAAATAGTAATCAATTAAAAATAAATTTTAAGTTGATGTAAAAAAATACGTGAAACAACTCACTTTTATACAATATTGCATAGATATATTTGTATATTAGTGACCAGTAGGCGTAAGCCATTAATGCCTAGACTATGTTTGGGTTGAAAGTCTAAGATGGGCTTAGTGACTGCAAAGAGCCAACTGTACAGAAGTAATTTTTTTCAATTTTCCACAAATAAATATTAACCAATAAACCAAAAAATTACTCAATTCACAATAAATATAATTAAAATATGCATGTTAGTGACCACTAGGTTAATACATATTACAAATAAACTACTTCGAAATAGGTTCCTTCAATTAAGAGGATCTTAAAAATGGTTTTCTTTATAATTGTATATGACTATCATACCATTTTCCGTCTGCGATTTCGTGTGTACAACCTCCCCATTTGGCATCAAATCTGAAAAAAAAATTTAATTTATTATTAAAAATATGTAAACAATGCCAATCAAAAACATCTTGTAGCGATAAATTTATAAAACAAGTATTTCCGACTCACCTTTTGTAGATTCACTGGATGGATGTTCAGCGACATATGGGGAAACAAGTTGAATTGGTTGCGACATAATAAGATTGAAATCATCTCCTTTATTTGTATGTGGAGAGGAAGAGACGGTGTCTTCCTCTATTGTTTGGTTGTCTGCATAAATATTGTATGTATTAATTCAAATGCATTAAACTAATACAATTGTTTAAAGTGATCTTAATCAACATACCTTTTTTCAAATGACAATAGTAATTTTATAAAAACATTTCTTGATCATGTGATTCAACAATAAAAACCACAGATAGACTTGAGTCAACCAAAACCTGCACTGCAACACTACTACCATAGAGCACTATAACTGGAGAATTATCGGAAGTGAGTCAAGAGAACATATGAGATAAAAACAAATAAGATCTCTCATAAAGAAAAGGATGTGTCTTTCCTTATAGGAAAATTTTTCGTGCAGTCACCATTTTCTATGGAAGTTGATCCATCTAATCCACAGTGATGTCAGCTATATCCCCATCATCAACATCAAAATTGTGCACATCAGTTATTGTGTACACAAGACATAAGCTCTTAAATTTTCCACTACTATCATAAAATCCTTAACAGCCTTCCACAACTAATTCCCCCTTGTCTTTGAATTTTTACTTGTAATTTTTTATTGTCTCTATTAACTTTTTTAAAGAAGCAATAGGTAAGAGCACAACAATTACACAATTTAATAGACTAGATCCAACAACTGTAATCAGATCCATTATTGCATCAGAAGTGAGTAAACTAGAAAAATTATAGAAATTTTTGATCACACATTCTACATTGAATGGATTAGTTTATGGAATAGAACATATTGTTGAGTGGAGATCGAAGGGATATGCACATTGACAGGTAAACTCTTCAGTGTCTTCCATCCTTGCTAGAATATTTTTCCATTGCAATCACGTAGTTGTCTATAATTTCTTGAGATATCGTTAGGAGAACCTCTGCCACTTCAACATCAAATTTTCTTGTTTCTAATTTTTCACTTCCTCTAGAATCAACTTTTCTTTTTCCTTTATTTTCTTCTCCCAAGATTACACATAACTTGCGGAAGTGAGATTCATGCACACCATATTTTTCAACAATATTTTTTTCAGTGCATTCTTCCAATACACAATTACATATATATTTACTTTTTATATATTTTAGAAATTTTTATCTCATCCTTCTATCAAATTTTACTCCTTGGTAGTAAGTATCTAAAGTCTCCCCTATGACACCAACTTCAATAGATCAAGTTAGCCATACTTTCCCTACTTGCAATGTATCCAGTAGAATCGATATATCCTCATCGATCATTCCTCTTATAGGCTTGAAGTAATTTTTCGTGAACCTTTCTAATAAATTTGATTGAAAGTTAGGTTGGTTATCCTTAAGAGAAGAACAAACCATCCTACTAGATTTAAATAACTCAATGGTTGTTGTCAATTTTGTCCATATGTCCCCAGGTAAATATAGAAATTTCATATTATCATGAAGGGTGTCTGTCTTAGAAACTTTGAAAATAACAAGACATTGTATCTCGAATCACTGCATTGAAAGATGAAATAGTATATTAATTTTCTACATATTATAAAATTAAATTTTAAGAACAAATGCGCTAAAATTATGTTTTATTACCTTCAAATCATCAAACTTTGAGTTTCCCACTCCGGGCCTCTGAGGACATCCTAGGGATCTACAAATCATTCAATCCTTGTACAGTACATGAATAAAATTGGTATCCATCCAATTTTGTTTACACTATTTTGCTACTAGAAAATTTTAACAATAACTTTGCAAGGATCGTGTGAAGACATAATGCGATGCTTTCTAAACTACATCTTAGAATGTAATGACTTGTATTTACTTTAAGCAAAAATTATTTTTTGGGAAAAAATGGCATGTTGCTTGTCAAGAATGTAGAACTACACTTCATCCCTTTTCAAGTCATCTGGATCATTGAGTTACACAAGTTCCTTTGTAGATCTAGACACTTATAATTTAGCTCTAGCAATTTAAATACTTAAATTGTGCTAATTATCCTCTTTCCCACAAATTTTCTACATATCATCAATATAACACATTTTCTCTTAAATCATCGTTAATTAACTACACTACATTAATTAATTGGCCCTTCTATCCAACAAAGAAGATAATTAACGATATTTTGTTAATTAAACCCCTTTCTACTTGAATTAATTAATTTTTCTTGATTAATTAATTTTTCTCTTCTATTAGATAAATAAATCGTCATTTATTTAGTCTAAACCCTTCCTATTCCATAAATCATAATAATTATTCTTCTAAAATATTTTATAAATATTTCTCACCTATTAATTAATCACTTTGGTTAATTAATAAATCCCCTTAAACCCCATGAGCAACTATAGGAAAAACTAAACTCTCCTAAGGATTGACTCAACCCCCTTTTCAACTATAGTCACCCCCAACTAACTCAACCTAGATATTATCCCACATGTAAAGGGATATAGAGATTATTTTATCCATTGGGCTATATAAGGAGCCCACCTTTTACCTTTCTACTTACACCTAAATGAGCATAGGGCCTATACTATAGCCATTTTATCATCTTGGAGCATTCTTCCATTAGAGGAGCTAGTTATCTTCATTTCTTGCATTCATCCATCCAAGTTTGAAGTCATATGGGGATATCTCAAGTGGTCTTGTAGTCATGGATTGAAAAAGACTCCATTCTTGAAACCTTGGGATTCAAACATACAATCAACCCTTTTTATTGCTAAGGATCTAAATAGGCTCATTCCATTGATTAACATTTAATAGAGATAGAGATTAATTTCTTAGCATATTAGTTTGATGTTTATTCATGTTCTAATGCAAATATGTTGGTAGATTAGTCTTGTTTAAGATCTAAGCATGATGGTGCATAGATTTTAGTTTAGCATTGTATTGAGGCTATTAGGTGTTAGTTTTGATTTTACTTGCATAGCTAACTATATCTTGCACACATTTGCAATGCCCAGTGGGACTTGAACTTGGGTCACCTACCTACTTGTACATCTTTTTCTCTACTGGCCAATATATCATGTGCCACATGTTGCTATCTAATTGTATTCAACACTTTTGTGTCCATTTACGCTCATCCATGCTTGCGGCTGAGTTGTTAAATGTCTAGTGTGTGGGCA
Source organism: Taxus chinensis (assembly GCA_019776745.2). NCBI lineage: Eukaryota > Viridiplantae > Streptophyta > Pinopsida > Cupressales > Taxaceae > Taxus > Taxus chinensis. Next base: position 835,592,786 of record CM034150.1, read on the forward strand.
CATCTTCATATCATTAGTATCCTTTTTTATCTTAATACTTAAGTCAAGATCGCTATTTATTGTTAGGCATGTTTCTTCACTAGACTCTCCTTTGAACTGTGACATTGATTGTATTATATCACCATAATTTTGATACTTACGTCTTTTTTCTTGCAAACTTGGCCTAAGTGTCTAGATTGTAACGTTACGATACACCCACCTTAGTAATTCCCTAGTATACTCTAGCATTAGTTTTCTTTTGAACATTACCTAGATTTTGATAAGTGTTTTTATTACCTTTGTGTGCATCATATCAATATTATTTTGATATTAATACCTTAATTTTCCATAAATTTTGGTTAACATATCTTAATGGTATTTTTACGTTATTCATCTTCGTAACTCCCCCTTTTTGAGCTATAGGTCTTGGTTGGATTCAAACTCACTCTACGTATACCTTTTTTGGGGATCATATCAACCTCTTGTTATTACTTACACCTTATTCATTTCTTTGAACTTGACATAAGTGGTGACATTTCTTTGATCATATTAAACATCAAATTCCATTTGGAAATAACTTAGGAAGTAATTTCATTGGTTGATTGGTTCAAAAAAAATCTTGTGTGATTGTCTCTTACGATTATTTGTAATTTTGACTTACCCATTTAGGAAAATCACTTTGATCTATTGATTCTTTATCATTCATTATTCTTTGGTCCTTAATTTGGCTTTGTGTTTTGAACTTACATGATTTTTCCTTGTGTTTATCCATGTTATTAAATAATTTATAGGACAATCCTTTGGGTCTTTGATCCTCTTGATCTTCTTGTTTTTTCCTAAGTTCATGGTCATTTTTTAACATATCTTTCAAACCTTGGCAAAAAAATTCCCTATAAATAAACTTTTTCATCAAACAAACATTGGAAATCTTGCCTTTGTATCCTTTATGTTGCTAACATTTTGATCAATCCTTTGACATTTACGCCTCCAAATTTTTTTTCCAAACCTTGTTGGATTATCAATCTTGAGTCATCTTGATGTATGTTTTCCTTAGATTCCCTTTTGGAAAATCACACAAGCATCCCCATCTTTAAGAAATGTCTAGTTGGTTATCATTATGTTTCCCATATTAACATGAAACCTTCTTCACTTTCATGAAGTTGATTATACAATATAGGTCTATACCTTTGAACCCAACACACGCCAATAATGACTGATTATCACACGGTCCCTTATACATATGACAATAAGGAATCAAATTTTTTATGTTCACATCAATACACCCACCATGACTAACCTCATTTGGTTCTTTGCATTAAAGAACCCAGCTAGGTAACCCATTCCCCACCTTCATCTCATATTTGGTGGTATGGTTTGGATAATTTTGATCCAAATTATTATTCAGTTTCTCCCCACTCTTCTTCTGATTCTAATCCAAAAATTTCCTCTTCTTCTGAGGATTCCAATCCAAATATTTCCTCTGATTCTTCTGATGATTTAGATCCAAATTATTATTTAGATTCATCTAATTTTAATTTTGATTCATGGTCCTCCCTTTCTTCATAGGACCTTCATCATTAGTCTAATGTGAATCCTACATCACAGTCTTCCCTTTCTACGTAGGACCTTTTATCAGTAACCTCAATGACGTCTTGTTCCTTTTAAGATACACACAACTCTAAATCCCTCCAATAAAACATCTAATAAAATTCTTGAACCATGGTCCTCTCTTACTTCACATGATCCCTATTATTCTTCATCCAATTTTATTCTTGAATCACAGTCCTCCCATTCTTCCTAGGACCTTCTTCATCAATCACGCCCATGAATTTTTCCTTCTTTAAATATTTGTATGACTCAAAGTACTTCTAGTCAAACCTCTGAATTGACTCCTACGTCGCAATCAGTAGACTTTGGACTTAATACTACTAGTTTATAAATGATATACCATTGTATAGGTAGGTCTAGACCATCCTCTTCTACTCCTGAGACATCTAGCTCCACATCTAATTTTTCCCCCATGTCATCTTCTTATATCAATCATCATCAAAAATCTTCTCAATATTTCACACGAATTGGCCCTTTGTCATCTAATTAAACTCTCATGGTCAATTGGTAACCAATACCAATTTATTTCTTTCAAAATGAATAAGTGATCATGATCTTTATAAGGGCACGTGAAGATATCCCTCTAACAAGTTACAAGCAAGGATTCTATTTAGACTTCGATGCATCCACGTATTGTGAGGAAAAGGTTGATTCCTTTTATCAAGAAACAGAGGAAGATCCTCATATCATGTAATTTTATCCTCCTCTTATTCTTACATCTTCACATTATTCATTACATGGAAAAATGCCTAGTTCTATTATTGATCCATGGTCGATCTTTTAATTACCCAATTCTTCTTTATCTATCATGGTTCCTCAATCACAATCGTACTTTGGGTCATCACCAAGTAGCCCATCATTTTTTAATATATGGGCCACCTCCAAGTTTCCCTTTATTATCTATCTATGGGTCTCCACCGGGTATCCCATTACCTTCTATTCTTAGGGCATGACCAACTAGCCCCTTGTATTTTATTCATGGGCCATGTCCTAGTAGCCCACCATTGTATTATATGTATGGATCACCCCCGGTTAGTCCATAATCTTCTATTCTTTTGCCACATCCTAGATGCCCATCATATTAGATCTATGGGTTGTATCCTATTAGCCCTTATTATTATATTCTTAGGCTACATCTTGTATCCCTTCATCTTTTATTCATGGCTCACCTTCTGGTAGCCCCTATTATAAAATTCTCAAAATGTGTCCTTTTCATCCATCACATTATTATTCTACCAAAGATTGGGGAAATCCCACCATCATTTCTCACACCAATTATAAATTTCCATGTTCTTCACCCACTTCTCAGGATCAGAAAATTCACACATTAGCTTATAAGAATCCTATACAGGTTCTTTATCAAGCTAAAATCAAAACACCAAAGATATCCAAATCTCACAACCACCCAAAAACTCAAAATCAAACGCGATTCAAGAATACACACTAACATACCCATCAAGTATGGTACAAAGTGTAGAAACCTATAGCTAGGGAACTCAAGCCCCACATAAAAAATACATGATTCAAAAAAAAAAACAATCGTTTGTTGAGTTTGAGCTCACCACGATCATTGAGATCGGGGATAATATTACACTTGATAAGAAAATGTGTGTAGTCTCTCTTATCAAGGAAATCATGAACATATTTGTTGTATCCTATCACGTAGAATGACATGTTTTGTTCCGATAACCATAAAAAAAAAATAAAAAATCATAAAACAATTCAAAAATTAAAAAAAAATAGAACATTAAAACATTACAAAAACAAAATCAAATGTAGAAAGATCAAACATTGCAATCAAGTATTGCATATAGATGGATATTCTTTCATCACTTTCTTTTATATTCCTCTACAATTCATCCACCATTTTCATCCCTTCGATGTTATTTTTTTTAGCCTATTCCTACACATTTTGTGACAGTTATCTTTATGGTATTTGTTTGACCCTGGTCTTTTATCACCTTGGTAAATTAAAGAACAACTGACCTCTTAGAGATCCTATCACAATTCTCATCTACTAAAATTGTTGTGAAGAACTTTTGGACATATTTTATGACACTATCCAATGTTGTCTTCACAACCAATTCCACATATTTCCATCAAGCCATCGGTGATTCTTAACCCCTTTTCAAACAAGAAAACTAAAATAAGTTTTCAGTAAAATAATCAAGAATCAAAACCAATCAATCAAAAAGAAAAAGATAAAAGAAAAAGCAAATTGATATATAACTATCTCTTGTGGTATTTCCATTACCTCTATTAGGGCTATGGATGCTTGGCTAGAAGTAGAGAAATGAGGTGATTAGAATCAAATGCATCTTCATCAGGGCTATGGACGCCTGGCTGGCAGCGGAGAAATGTATGGATGTTCTTCCTCCCTCCATTCGCAAATCACCTATCTAACTAAAGCATTCCTACACATTGGATAGTGTCTTCACTTGATGTCTATCAAATATTTGCTTCAAGAGGTAATTCATTTCCACATGCACACATGGGATCTCAATAAGTAAACAGGATTATTATGCTACCAAGTGTTTCTTTTTGGACCTTGTTCAAACTCTTTCTTTACTACATGTCTTGTCTCAAGATTTTTGCCTTAGGCTAATCACTTTTTCATCGACCACCTTCTAAATACTTTCATAGCATCCTCTTTTCTTCATAAATATTTTTGAACATCCATGTGTATAGGATGGCCTTTTTTCTATGTTTGTGGACACCTTTATCCCCCTTTAATAAACCAATCATCCACTTCCTTTTTATCATGTGTTCTTAGCTAGCTTACATTGGGGGCATTGTTGTTCCATCATGATTAAACACATTTTATATTGTCCTTGATCCCCCTTCATCACATGAAGAGTTTTCCTTTGAATACTCCCACCCAATATTGGGGAATATTTGAATCTTCACCTTCTTGCGCATGCACGTGGCCTTCTGCTCTTGTACATCCCATCTATTGCTGGGGGAATCCATGTTTCTTCGTATTCCTATACATAGTTTCAAAAAAAATTCAAAAACCACAAAAACATTCACATATATTTCAAAAATTCATAAAATCGTTCAAAAATTCATAAAATCTTCAAAAATCCTAAAAATTGTAAAAAAATCATAAATTTATAAAAAAGGGTAAACAGCTCCAAGTTGTTGAAACTTGTGTCTTGTGCATGGTATTTTGTCTTTTGCATGGTATTTATTCCATAACTTACTAGTATTTTCACATTTTCACAAAATTTTACAACTCGCAAATCATCATATCTATAACCATATACAAAGCTAGCCTTCTTACTTCGTCAGTATTCTAGGGCACATATTGTTACCTGATTTTGTTTCGTTGTGCATAACACTTTATCACTAGACCCTACGTCCTTCATCATTTTCCCTAGCATGTATCCTTTCTTGGGGTATCACCTTTAACCCTTTTCATCACTCATGAACATTTTTGGATTTTTTACTTCATACAAAAACATTTTTGCAACCGTCTTGACCATTGTTGGTTTGAGTATCTGTGTTTGTACTTGTTTCTGTGTTAAATGAGCTAGTTCCCTTCTCGTATTGTATTACTGTCTACATGTTGCATTGATTTGGTGTTTTCAGCAATGGGAAATTTTTTGTATTATGGATTTTCATGTCATTCTATGTTTTTCGTATGTTTATACTTTTTATAAGGAAAGATGATGTAGATCCTTGGCAAAATGATGATAAGAAAGGTGTTCTAGACTGGATGAAACACTAGTTCTTTGGCCTTCTTCTTCTCTTTATTTTTGATCATCCTCCTATCAATATTATTCTTCTAATTCACTTGGGGCATCCTGTCCCTACCCATTCTTCTATCCATTTCTCTTCTACTAATTTTTCTTCTATCTCTTCAATATTTTACATGTCTACTATCTTTGAAGTGTCATCACTTAACTCCAAAGAGGGGAAAATGTACACACTTATAGTTTATCACTAGTAATTTAAATACTTAAATTGCGTTAATTATTCCCTTTCCCATAAATTGACGACATATCGTCAATATCACACATTTTCTTTTCTATCGTCATTAATTAACTACATTAGGCTAATTAATTGGCCCTTCTATCTATAAAAGACAAAAATTAATGACCTTTTGTTAATTAAACCCATTTATACCTGAATTAATTAATTATTCTTGATTAATTAAGTTTCCTCTTCTATTATATAAATTAATCACCATTTAGTTAGTCTAAACCCTTCCTATTCCCCAAATCATACTAATTATTCTTCTAAAAGATTCTATCAAACTTTCTCACCTATTCATTAATCACTTAGATTAATTAATAAATCCCCTTAAAGCCCACGAGCCATTAAAGGAAAAACTAAACTCTCATAAGGTTGACTCAACCCCCTTTTCAACCATAGTCACCCCCAAGTAACTCAACCTAGATATTATCCCACATGTAAAGGGATGTAGATATTCTTTTATCCATTGGACTATATAAGGATCCCTCCTCTTACCTTTCTACTTACACCTAAGTGAGCATAGAGCCTATACTATAGTCATTTTATCATCTTAGAGCATTCTTCCATTAGAGGAGTGAGCTCTCTTCATTTCTTTCATTCATCCATTCAAGTTTGAATTAATATGGAGATATTTTGAGTGGTCTTGTAGCCATGGATCGACAAAAATCCATTCTTCAAACCTTTGGATTGAAACACACAATCAACCCTTTTGATTGCTAATTATCTAAATAGGTTCATTCCATTGATTAACATTCAATAGAGATAGAGATTAATTTCTTAGCATATTAGTTTGATGTTTATTCATGTTCTAATACAAATATGTTAGTAGATTAGTCTTGTTTAAGCTCTAAGTATGATTGTTCATCAGATTTTAGTTTGTCATTGTATTGAGGCTATTAGGTGTTAGTCTTGATTTTACTTGCATATCTAACTAATTATTGTAGACCGTAGAAGGTAAAATGTAAGAAGAAGTGCATCCCTCAGTATAAGAATAACATTAATCAAAATTGAATAGACAATAAGGTCAACATTCTCATTATGCAAAGGACGTGATTGATATTCTAGAGGTGTCAAATGGCACCTAGAGACTTCAATTGGAAAATCATCACCATTGAACAAAAACAATTTTAATTGTTTAGCATTTGAAAGTTATGTTTTCTCAAATATACTGGTTGCTTTCTTCAACAAAAAATCTGATTTTTAATTCTTTTTAATCCCTTGCAACATTGAATTAGATGGATCTATCTCTAATTTAGACAAATAATATCTCCTTGGTATTGTAAATAGGTTTACATGTTTCGGTGGAGAAGAAAAAAAATTGTATTCAAATCATTTCAAATAGAAGAGGTATCCTCAGATCTATACAATTTTTTGAATACCAAATTCATTTTATTTGGAATTTCCACAACCCTTTTTTTCTTACTATAATAAATTCCAGAAATTCCAACCATATTTAAGATAAGAGTGCACCTTATTTTCTCTAGAAGCCTTCATTTCCATTTTCTTGAATAATGAAACTTCTAAATCCATGTCAAGAATAAGGCACTTATTCATTACGATGTTAATGAATTTAACCTGAATATGTAATATTTTCTCATCAATAACATTTGAAGTTATTACCATACTGAATTCTTTGACAACATCCTCATTAACAAAAAATAAACACAGATCACCATGGTAATTTTCCAAGGAATGAATTGCTACAAAGCAATCATTGTCTCTCTTTTTCTAATCCTCTTCTCCTTCAATCAAAGGAATTTGCATCAATGGAGTGCGGGAAGTGGAAGACATATTACCTCAAAAAAGGAACTAAAAAAATTAATATTTCGTAAGTAATTAGAAAGGACAAATACGGTTTCTTAACAATGCAATAATAACGAGATGTCGTATCGTAATGTCAATATTTTCATAGAGTAAAATTCAATAGGAATAAATATTTATAGCATAGTGGAATCTAGTCATACTTCAACCCTCCTTTATTTAAAAAAACAAGAAAGCATTACTAAAGAAATTTTTTATGCATTGCACTAAGCAATTTAAACAATTAGTCGCTATTAAATTTGGTTTGTTTCAAGTAGAGATTTTTTTTTCTAGAAGTGAAGACTAGCAGCCACTAGCATCTATATATTCCCATCACCATAAAAAAAACATATTTGAGTTACACTACATCATTTTGAAAACTTGGAATCCAAAATGGGTGATAAGGGTTGAGAATTGATTATTTAATAATAACAAATATTACATGTCGTGATGTGTTTGGTTGTTGTAATTAGGTTCCTTTTATATTTCTCATAAGATATATCATGTATATCACATAATTGAAATCGAATAGGATAAAGGAAAATGTGTAGTAGTTGTTAGGTTAAATTAGTAATCGAAAGTTATGATTTCCTGGTATCAAGCCTTAATAGTTTCTTATTTTAAAATTAGTGATCAAATAACAAACAAAACATGGAAAATTCTTATGTTTGTTAGGATCCTTTTGATGGATAATCTACCTAATGGGAATTAGGATTAAGATTATGTGTATTATATTCTCTTGAATCTATGTTTTGAATCACGAATATTCAGAAAAATTCATAAAAAGAAAATTCTTGGAGTATTTTTTTGTCTTCTCTTGTCTTGGAACATCAAAGAAATGTAGTAAGCATCCTCCCTGACGGTTGCTAGTCTTGTAAAATTTAAATACAATAATCGAGAATAGTTAGTTTTTAGTGAAGTTGTTACTACTTGTCCCATATAAAAGACAACAAATATCCTAGCAGCCAGTAACATCAAGATAGTCTGTTATGCTAGGAATTACATGTAATAGACTTTGAATATTCTTTTCTTAATTATGTGTATTCAAGAAAGTGGTAAATATTTTTAATTACATGTATTTAGGAAATTGGTAAATATCTTTCTTGTCTTTTAATATTAGTTGTCTTCTCTTATCTTGGAACATCAAATAAATGAAATTTCTTGGCGATTATTAAGGTATCAATGAAAAAGTTTAGTGACCACTAAGTATTTAATCAATGAAAAATTCATTATTTACATTATCGAAAAATATAAGTGTTGGAGCATAATAATAGAAGTACATATTTTAAACCTGAAGATGTATCATGTTCATCTTGCCCCACATATTTTAATAAATTACTCGTTAAACATAATAGTTTGTAACAATTTAATAAACATCGAGGGTGAAGATGTAAATGAACATTTCTTGGGAATAAAGGATCAGAGGCCGTGAAGATAAATACTTGTTTTATGTTTACCAATTATTCATTGATGAGAAGGCTAGCGGCCACTATCTTCTATAATATTGAGGAATCCATTTTAATGATGCAAACAACAATCTCAAAAAATTTGTCCTCATTTGATATTTTTTGCATAAAACGTAATACATATATTTTAATATAAACAAAAATCTTTTTTAACCGGTGAGTGTCATTAGTTAATGAAAGGTAAGCATCATTAGTTAAGGCTAGTAATAAAGATAGACACATAGTTAGGAAATTTTAGATCATAGTAGAGGAAATGAGCCAGTTATCATGAATCTTAATGTAAGAGGTTGCTAGAGACACTGAACAATCATAAAAAAAAATTAATACCCTTTAATATATCGTGATTTTTTAATATATTGATTTGAATTATGCAAAGAAAATATTTTTAAGGGATTTAAAATAAGTACTTTTGAGTACAAAGTAATTTAAGGAAACCCATTTATTGAGAATAAAATCACCTTTTATGGGTTTTCTATGTGGCACCATTTCATTGCATAATTTATTGATGAGACTTGATGTGACTTACTTTATTGGCTAGTTTTTATTTAATTTTTAACTTGAATTCAAGAAACTAATTGTATTTTATTTCACATACCCACTCACAGTCATTGAACCATCCATGATCATTGGCCCATGCACGGTCATTGGCTCCTTTCCCCTAGCACAAGTAGAACATAGTAGAAGAAGTATCCTCGAAGCTTATATGGTGTTGTAGCCGTGAAAAAATAATGGGTGACTAATGACTAGAAATTTATTAAAATATTAAATGTATAAATTAGTAAGTTTAAGCGCTAGAATATTATTTGTCCCTGAAAAATGACTCAAATAGTAATGAATTAATTATTGGAGGAGACTCCCATATTAAAAATTTGTTATTAAAATGCAGACCTTGTCAAGGAAAATCAATCTTGTGTGATTAAAATTCCCTTTTCATTATGTCATTGACTCTAGATTGGACCTTAAATATTATCTATTAAGATAGCTACTAAATAGGCATATTTTTTTATAAGATTTGCAATAAATATCTTGATTGGCCGGACTCATCACCTTTTCCAATAAACATTGATATTAAAGCCATTGGAAAGCTTGTATTAATTTCAACCATGCGATGTCATATTCACTCCATATATTTATCTTATCGCTCCCCCTTATTTTCACACCTTTCGGGTTTCTTTCATGAGATTTCATTTATTTTGTTATGACCAAACTAATGTTGCCTTTCATGCAATTTTTTGTAGCTGTGAGTGAAATGGGATTTTATACCAAAATTTCACATCACCATTTGAAATCCATTTTTTGGATTGAATCAAAGTAAGACCTGGTTGTAATTGAGGGATTTATTGGAGATGATTATCTTTCTTTAGAGGTACATCCGAGGGTAAATGTGAAATTTTCTTCGACATTCATTTTTCATCTTCTTATCATACACCCGGTGAAGGATTGGGCTTTGGATATGTGTCGTCACTAGATCAAGCCAGCGTATAGGGTTGGCATGGAAGTAGAAATGGAAAAAACCTTGAGTGTGTTGTGGCCCTTTCTTTATGAGTCTCACTATAAACATGAATGTTTAGTGTATGCATACATTTTTAGGGAGTTGTTAAAATAGCTTAATGTCCTAAATCATTTCTTGCTTAAAGTGGACAAATTGGGTGAGACATCATCGAAGGGAGGTAGGTCGCTCCACTTGCCTGACCTAGATGTTATGTCTACTCTGCTACAATAGGAACTAGCACCTTGGTATGTTCTTCACAGGATATGATGTGAGGCATATGATTGGTTAAAGATTCAGGCTATTGTTGAAAAAGATCATCTTTTTTTCCGAAACCGCCAATAGAAACCATTTTTCATGCCCATTAAGGTGGATTTTATGGAGATGTCATCTCATTTAGATAAATAAGTGGTTCTAAAATCCATTAGGATGTATCTTTGTTTTGGTTATTGTATAGCCTTACCATTTCCATTATTATCGAATCATACTGTCTTGATTACTAGTCTGGGGTTTTTTTAATTCCTAACCACTTCTTTTCTTGACATTAGCCCTTTTATTTTTTCACCAAAGTATTGTTGTATCAATCAGTTTTTTAGACCGATCCTCTCATTGTATCTATAATGTCAATGGAAAGAGACCATTCAACCCTCCTTTAATTATAAAATACAATAAATCATTAGTAGAAGTTTATGTTTTATGTTGCACTAAGCAATTTAAAAAAATTAATTGCTATTAAATTTGGTTTGTTTCAAGTTGTCAATTTTTCCGTAGAAGTAAAGACTACCAACTACTAGGATCTATATATTCTAGGTTATCTTTCCATCAATGTAAAAAAATAATCTTTATAGCTTTAGGTTAGAGGGGCCTTAATGTAAGACAAGAATTATCCTAGCAGGCACTAATCTCAAAACTGTGTTATGTTACACCAATGCCATGAAATAATCTATGACCTTATCACACATTGTTGTTTGAATATCATGTGGTGCACTTTGCATAACATATTGAACTCAGCAAGTGCTAGGCTAAAAATTTATTTTTGGAATATCTGTAATCACAAAATTTGTTAAAATTTATTATGTTACATGAAGGGAGTCTAATAAGATTCGATCTTAAGTGCTACATGTAATATGGAAAATTTGTATGTAAATCCCAATTTCCTTCACAGATCAGCCACATGACCTATAAATTTTGGGACAATGAGAGTTAAAATCCCAGGAAAATCTAACTTCTCTAGTCGGCTTCCTTCATCAAGCCCCTTAGATAAAGGAACATGAATGTCCAAAGCAAGATAGCTCAGCTATCACCATCCTCACCGCTTCCTCCATATCCATCCCCTTGAGAAAAATGTCAATCATTACTTTACCCCTCCCAAAATCATCCAACAGTTCAACCAAGTTGACTCAGTGATGGGCCTAACTAGAAGAATTTGGGACACAAACCAAGAGCCAACTTCCAAATTGACTCAAGCTGTATCTGACTCACCAAAATATTACTCCCCCACAATTATCATAATTTCCTTATAAATAGAACTCGATGCCACCCTTAAGATAATCCTAATATGATCCTGAGAAATGCTCCAAAAAAATGACATCTCACACTTCTTTCCTTGCAAGAAAAGGAAAGGTAACAAAGGGCACTCCATACTTGTTTATCAGAACTCCACACAACCATCAGCCACCACAAGGAAATGAAAGAATGAAAAGGAAGCCATGATACTGAACTTTCATGCAACATTCAAATCACCCTATTATGTTCTTCATGGTCCATATGGATAATTTCAACCCCTACCTCAAGGTGTCTCCATGGCCACTTATTGAAAGAATCGAATGAATTCAATGGGAGTGGAGCTTAGATTAATCATTACAAACTACTTGTAAACTTTTTGTTCCTTAAACACTTTTATTATACTAGAGCTATGAATTGGAGTGGTGGAGGAATACTTTCTCTAAGTGGGACATGGGGGTGGGCTTGTGTCCTTAATTTCTGCCAAGCGATCCGCATTCGAAGTGCCCCACTATGTTCCACTTGGTCCATATGGAGAAGTTCGACCCCCTACCTCAATTTTTCCCCATGGGGAATGGAACTTAGGTTGATGATTACAAAATACTTGTAAATTTTTTGTTCCTTAAATGCTTTTATTATACCAGAACTATGAACTAGAGTGGTGGAGGAAAAATTTCTCTAAGTGGAACATGGGGGTGGGCTTGGGTCCTTAATGTCCATCGGGTGATTTGTATTTGAAGCACCCTGCCACTTATTGAAAGCATCCAATGAATTTAATGGGAATTGAACTTGGCTTGATGATTAAAAACTACTTATAACTCACCAATATCCCAAGAACTTGAGCTCATCCTGTCTTGAATATTTTTTGTCTAGTCGTATATTTGAATATCCATCAAGTCATTACTAATTTTCCTATATGCAAGACACCAACTATCCTAGCAGCCACTAACCTTAAGCCTCTATGATGTTACAACAATGTTGATTCGAATAACATATTAAACCCAATGGCCACTAGGATTAAAATCAAAACACATCTGTCGCTAGGCTTAAATTGTTTTTTGTAATTCATGCGATAGACTTTGAATATACTATCGAGCTCAGCTGTCACTAGACTTAAATTTTTGTTTAGAATTATGATAATTTAGGAAAGAAATGTAGTGAGCACCCACCATAGTGGTCATCAGTCATTAAAAAATTGTCTTTTAAAATTGAAACATAATTACGGGGAGCATTCGAAGTGCCCTGCTATGCTTTCTTGGTCCATGTGGAGAAGTTTGACCCCTACCTTAAGGTGTCCCCATGGCCACTTATTAAAAGTGAAAAATTTAATAAATAGATCTAGTCTAGGAAGGATTGAGCATAGACATGAAATAGATCATAAAATATATTAGAGAATAAGGAGCAAAAAATAAAAGAGACACAAAGAAATAATTATTTACTCTGATTGTTCTCACCATTTAGGAGAACTATTAAATAGGAGTTTACTAGTACTTAACATCCCTAAATAATAGGAATTTCTAACTAGGAGATAACAACCCCACCAAAAGAGGAGTGGAGGGGATCTCAACTAGCTCCAAGAGTTTGAAACAAACTCATAATAATAAAAAAAATAACAACTATTTGCTCAACATGAGGTCATTAGGTGTAAATTATTTACACCAACCACCCTCCCATAAGTGAATGCTAGGGAACAAAAGAAAGAAGGGTCCCATATACTAGCCCTGATAAGGTACCTGATACAATACTAGAAAATAAGGAAGGAGGGACTATACAAGCTCCCCCTAAGGACAACTTCCTTCACCCCAAGCTTGTCTTGCAACTCCAAATAGCGAGGGGGAAGCCAAGGGTTTAGTGAAGATATCTGCAACCTGATCAGCCGTAAGGAACAAACTCCATCTGAATGACCCCATCCTGAATCAACTGTCAAATGAAGTGCATGTGGATCTCTATATGCTTTGTGCACTGATACTTAATAGGATTATGTGTAATGTGAATAACACTTTGGCTATCACACCAAAGAATGGAAGGAGACACCTGTGAAAAACCAAACTCACCAAGAATCTGAAGAAGCCAAAGAACCTCCTACCCTGTTGTCATAGCACCTTGATACTCGGCCTAAATGGATGATAATACAATGGTATTCTAATTTTTATAAGACCAAAGCAACTGTACTAGAACCAAGAGGGAAAAAATAGCCATATGTGAATTTGTGATTATTGCGACATCCACCCCAATCAGAATCTGTAAAGCCCTCAATATTGGGAACAGTCTAAGGTGTGTAATGAATACCAACAACTCAAAGTCCCTCGAAGATATCTCAAAATCCACTTGGTTGCTTCCCAATGACTCGCATGAGGCTCATGTGAAAATTGAGAGACAAGATTAACAGAAAAGGTGATATCAGGACGAGTATGAGTAAGATATAAAAGGCTCTCAGCCATCTATACAAAGTCAGATCTACTAGTTTAGACTTACATACAGCAGTTAATTCAATACTTGACTGGTACGGTGTGGGAGATGGCTTGCAATCAGCCATATGAAATCTCTGAAGCAAATCTGTAGCATACTTTTTCTAACAAATAGAGATGCCCTCAGCAGATTAGTGAACTTGTAGGCTAATAAAGTAGTACAACAATCCCATATCTGTCATATCAAATTCTGATTTTGATTTGCATTTAATGTCCTATTTTAGAGAATGTGAACTACTAGTCATGAGGGGATCATCAACATATAATACCAATAGCAATAATTCATCATCATTCTTTAGGACATAAACTATATGATCAGTCTTATAATGATAAAATCTAATAGAGAATAAGAAAGCATGCATCCTCTCATACAAAGCTCGAGGGGCTTGTTTAATACCATAGAGTGAACGTCGAAGTCTACAAACTAGTAATTTGTCATGCACTAACCCCCTAAGGTTGCTCCATATAAATCTCCTCATTGAGATCACCATGAAAAAATGCACTCTTCACATCCATCTTATGTACTGACTAATGATGAGAAGCTATAAGAGAGAGAACAAGGTGAACAGAATCCATCTTTGCAACAGGAGAAAAAGTTTCAGAGTAATCTACTCCTTCAACTTGAGAATACCCCTTGGTGAGAAGACATGCCTTGTATTTTTCAACTGATCCATCAGCTACATATTTGGTCTTATAGACCCATTTACACCATACAATATTTCTTCCCTTAGGAAGAGGAACCAACTCCCAAGTATTATTCTTCATGAGAAAAGAATACTCATCTTACATTGTTGAATCCCATTCTAGTTGTCCAGATGCCTGTGAAAAAAGGACAGGATCATTAGAAATAGCTTGGCTCATAAGATCCATACTAGAATAGGGCCGATGATCGACCACACCAGAAGTCTCAGTTCTAGTGCATCGTAGATCTCATGAATCACCCGTTAAATCACCTTCTGCAGCCAATGTAGATCTCAGCCATTTAGGAGCAGGGAGCAGAGGCAGGATCAATAGGAGTAGGAGCAACATCAGGGGGCCCATAAAAATTGTCATTAGTGGTAGGATCAAGATTAAATAATGGAGAAAGAAGAACTACTATATGATCCAAAGGATCCTTGGTCTCATCAACTCGAACATCTCACCGAAACATAACATCTTTAGTAGCGAGATCGAAGAGGTGATATGCCTTCACATGCTCACAATGAATAAGGAAGATACCTTCTTTTCTTTTCTTCTTCATGGTTTTTTGAGTGTCATCAAGAACAAATGCCCAAGACTTGCATTTGAAAACCTAGAATTTTGACACGTCAGGTTTTTCACCCGACCATGCCTCCTTAAGAGTAACCCCTTACACTAATTTATGTGGCATTCTATTTTCAAAATGGTTTACACAGTTGACTGCTTCTTCCCAGAACTAAGGTGCCATGTTCTTGGACTGAACCATGTAATTTTCCATTTCCTTGAGTGTTTGGTTCTTTCATTCAGCAACTCCATTTTGCTGAGGAGTGTGAGGAATAGTATAGTAGTGCACAATTCCATGATTAACACAAAAATTAGTAAATGCATTACTTTCATATTCCCCCCCATTATCCATGCAGATTATTTTAATACAATGTCTAGATTTTTTCTCTATAATATCTTTTAAAAACTTTGAAATGTTCTAGGACATCACTTTTGTATTTTATAAAGTACACCCCAAGTTTTCCTAGTAAAATAATCTATGAATGTGAGTACATACTTAGCACCAGAAAATGATCTATGAGGGAAATAAGTAAGATCACTATGTACCAATTCAAGATGAGTCTGAGCTCTTTTTGCTTGTCCTTTTGGGAAAAGGATCTAAGTGTTGCTTACCTAACATACAACCAGGGTAGACACCATCATGTGATTTTTCCTTCAGAAGCCCTGTGACCATATTCTATGAAGAGAGCTGGTGTAGATATGTGTAATTGAGGTGATGAAACCTCTCGTGCCACAATTTTTTCATAGAATTAGAATGAGTAATTAGTGAAGCTCTTGTAGAGTTATCAAAACTCTCAAATACATACAAATGTGAACATGAATCCACAGTTCTTGTATCTACAATATCATCATGATCATGAAGTTCCCTGATTACAACCTTATCTTGTGAGAATTAAAAAATTCTACCATCGCCAGAATTACAGATTTGATATATGGAAAACAAATTATTAGACATATGGGGAACATAAAGAACATCATTTATATTCCCATTTGGTATTATTTACAGTACCAGAAACCCAATACATCTACTAAAGCAGAATTTCCCACTGAAATATGTGAAGTGATGCAAGCAGAAATAGAAGTCAACAAATCCCTACAATATGTAATATGATGAGAAGCCCCTGAGTCAAGAATCCACCGGTCTTATAAAGGAGAAGACGCTCTAGCAGAGAAACCATTTTTTAGTAAACCTAGGATTTCCCTCCTTAACCAATGCTGGTCATCCTAACACCATCATTGATTACCATATATTCATTTTGGTATTCTTATTTGATAGGTTGGAAGAATTATTCAAGTTTGAGAGAAGAGAGATCTACATGCAAGCATGCAACAGAGCACTCTAGCACATTTAGACACCCTGAACCAGCAACCAAGCATTAATCTAAAAGGAAAGCATTCACGGTAAACATTCTGGGAAGTGTAACCACAACACTGACCACTGGTTCTACAGATCAACCACCACCTCCATACCACCACCAGGTATACAAACACCAATAATTACACTTGGATTTGTACCTTCCCATATTTATTTAAATGATCTTCTTCCTCTCTATTTTGGGATTTCTAATCTCCTTTGCATCCCATCACCTTTCACCTCCCTGAAACTCCCTTTAACCCAACCATCTACAACCTCCCAACCTCCCGTAATAGACTCTAGACACCTCTGACTACCCCCATCATTGTCATCTACCTCCCCATTATCTTTCCATTCCCTAGTCAATCCCAAAGAACCACCAAAATCCACCTTCACTAAGTTTTTATTAGCCCGACCCTACCGACGCTGGTTAACCCAAAACCAATGTCTGTTTCCTCTCAACTGGAATCCTTCATACCCCTACCGATGTCAGAGATCTGATAAGTCTTCCTGTAACAAAAACCTAAGATCTTTCATCCAAAAAATCCAAATCATTTAAAGTTTGACCCTAACCTGTCTCAATCACTTTGTTTACTTGTATGACTTCTAGATCTGATCATAACCTAGCCTGTTAGATTAGATTTATTTATTTTACTTGAATGAGATACCTATATCATATCAACTATAGTAGGACATTATTAGTTCATATTATTTTCTTGCATTAAGTTTTTCTAAAATAGTGGATTGACAGCCATCTAGGAAGTACTACACTTCTCGGATCTAGCATACGCTAGGCAGTCCCACTGACATATATTAGTTAATATTCCTTTTGTGGTCTTGTTTGTATTCGCAGGTAGTTCGTCCTAAAAAAAGGAATTTCTCGCAATCAACATTAGATCAAGAAATCCGAACATGCGCACTCTACCTTCCACCTTCACTCATAGGTATTCCTGCCTCACCCTTACCTTATTTATTTTTTCTCTTAAATACACACACTATTCGGTGAAACATTTTAGTACGCCCAATGGGACCCATTTGGGTTCTTTGCATTATTCATTCTTAGGGAGCCAGTTTGTGTTTATTTCTTTTTGAAATATATTTCACATTAAATATTCTCCCTTAGAAACATTCTTATCCTACTTGTCTCAGTGACACTCATAGTTTGGATTTAAAAGAACACTTCTTTTTATTTTTGTATGCGTTGGTGAAAGACATACTCCTACATGTTCATTATTTCTCTCATTGAATATAATTTTTGGGTTTGGGTTTAAAATGTTGTTGCATTTCATCCTTATATGTTGCATTATTAGCTCACATTTAAAAATGAGGGAAACCTATATGTTGGAAGTCATGTCCAGCTAATGGTTGACATAATTGAACCGTAGAAAGCACATTTCTCTTTTCTCTCTCTTTACCAAACCACACAAATTTGAATATACACATATTCTTAAACAACATCCTACCCGTAAGAAACTATCAATGATCACATGATTAGATAATTGACAATGGGAGCCCAGCTAGTTATCTTTGCCCAGTCATAACTCAAAGAAAGGACTGCCCCCACCATAACATAACTTGAAACCTCACCTTTATATTTCCTTCTTTGTAGGACACCTTCCCAACTAAATTTTTTTTTCTAAATTCACAAGTCACTCTTAATAGCATAAGCTAAAACAAACATAAATTCACTTTTAGAATTATGTGTTTTTCTTAGTTTTGTTCTTCACTTACATTTTGAGGTGTGAGTTACGATTCTCCATTTTTCCTCTTCCTTTCACACTCCCCATCATAGCTGGAGTATTATGTTTATTTTTGAGTGTGTCAATACCTTATCTGGTCATTCTCAAAATTCTTGGGTTGACCCTTTATCTATTTTAATTCACATACATCCATTTTTATTCATTTCTTCTCATTTCATAGTAACCAACATCGGTCCAACGACTATCGTCAGTTTGCATTTGACCATCATTAGTTTACCTAACCAGTGTCAGATTCTAGATATTTTGGTTATTTACCTAAAACAACCTTCATCACATATCCTTTTCTTTTTTTGGCCCTCAAGACACTATCATATGCCCAAAAATTCTAATATATCTTTTAGGTATAGTTTCCCCAGCTCGTACTCGTCAATTTTATTTCATTTATATAAACGAGTACTTTCCACAGTGTCTAGTATCAGTGCTCATAATTTTCATCAGTTCACCTATAACCGTCATCGGTCATAGTGACTGTCTTCGATTTCTGTGTTTGATTTTTTATCAAAGCACTAACCAAATTCCCCCTAGACTTTCTCCTTCTCTTCTTCTATTGTTTTCTATTTCATTTATAGAATACAGTTTTACTAGGTCAACACTAATTCACATGGTGTTTACTCATAGCCAAACTAATTCCCTTGTGTTTCATGTTAGCCATTAACCACTCCCACATATTCCATAATTTTTGTCCATCATGTCACCTATGGATCAAACTCATCTTATCCCCATTGCTACCGGTGACGAGGAGTTCTCAAGACTCCTTGATCAGATCTCGTGGCCTTACAATACTATCTTTCCCACTCATCTACCTAGGACTCCTTAGGACAGTTAATATATGACATGCCTATGTCTATCCTTCCTTCCCTCACATCCACTTCCACATCTGCTACCACTAGTTTGGAATTTCCCTCATCCACATTACCCCCTATGGTCTCTCAGTTAGGTTCCACCTCTTCTATAACCACTACCCCAACGACATCTATTGCACCTGTGGCATCAAGATTTCCTTCACCAACTACCTTGAGCATAACCCCATCCACCCCATTTTCATCATATGTACCAGTTGCATCACAACCACCTCGGGTTTCAAGAACCAATACCCCTTTCCAAAAATATGTTTTTTCCTATCCCTTAGTCTCTACCACCCATTACCACAAGAGTCGTTACAACCACCCCACTTGTTTACACACATCATCATGAGCCCCCGATTTCATATGTCACCTGTTTGAGGTATGTTCCACCTGTATCTATACCCCCTTCACATTTTTCATATTCTACACCCTTATATAGGGGGATGCCATCTACATCATACACCCATGATCAACTTCCCTTTCCTGTGGGAGGCACCCATCCTGTACAACCCACCAATGATCTCATTGGGATGATGATGGAAAATATTTAGACATTAGAAGAATCAGTTTCCAGCTCTCGGAACTCCTCGATCTATGATGAAATATTTAATGAGCCTATTCATCCATCCATTCCTATTCACCTATATCCTGTGCATTGGGAAATGCCTAAATTAAACTATTTCAACAGTAAAGAGGACCCGCAAAAACACTTGTGGTTATTCAAACATGGATGTTACCTAAATTCCCATAATGATGCTCTGCTCTTACGAACATTTCCCATGTCCCTAACATGACCCACCTTAGATTGGTACAACAATTTACCTAGACATTCCATCTACTCCTTCAACCAAGTGGCTCAAGAATTCCTAGACCACTTCTCGATCAATGTAGTCAAGAAGGTCACCATGACCGAATTATATTCGACACGATAGTATGAAGATGAATCTATCATATATTTTTTTTCCCGCTGGTGGAGTCTTATCAACCAATTAACATTCTAGATATCTCATATTGAACTTATTGATTTGTTCACTAGAGCTTGTGCCAGACACATCTCACCAACTCTATAGGTCCAAACCTTCCTAACCTTTGACGAAGCATTCACCATGGCATGAAATTTGAAAATTTGCACCATTAAAGAAAAGAAAATCCAATTATGAAACAAGAATGCCCCATTCAAATCAAACGGTTCTTCTTCATCTTCAAAACCTAAAAATAAATATTCGAAGGCCAAAGGATCTACCAACACGGTAGTCCTCAAGGAGGGTCCACCCCATCCTTCTAGTCAAGCCCAACTTTCTTCCAATATTTCCCCTATCCAGGCCTTTTAGCTATGGTGGGAGCAGTGGAAGTACACTTCAATTGGAGAGCCTTATTCTTCAGTCTTGGAAAAGCTTCTTAAAGATGGATCCATTCCACTTCTTCCCATAAAACCTCATATAGATTTTGATCCTACCCGTCCTATGCCTGCATGGTATAAATAACATGACTACTATAATTACCATTGTGTTAAAATCCATAGTGATGGTAACTACATAAATTTTAACAACATCATCCAAGAGATGATAGATAATGGAGACCTCATCGTGGACAACCCGAATGTGCCAAAAAATCAAAATTTGCACTTCTTTATTAAGTCATACCCTAACCATAAGCCATCACATCTTCAAAATAGTAAACCTTCCCCATGTAACAACAATGTTCATGAATTCCATGCGGTTTTTGATATCATACCAGTCGTTCCTCAAACCCCACCTATTTTGTCTATTGAGGAAATTATTGTACGAGCCCCTCTACCCACAAACGAGCATACCTCTTCTACTCCTACACCCACAAAGGAGTCCCCTTCATCTCCCCCAACTCTCATGGAGGAGCCCATGATTTCTACCAATTCCATTTCATTATCTACCTCATAACCTACCGAACAGTCAATGCTTTTTATTCTCTAATCCACATAGGAATCATCATCATCTTCTCCTCCACCAAGTGAGAAGTCTACCTCACCCCACCTATTATCTCTCCTACCCATGGGAGACTCTTCATACATACCACTACATGTTGGGGGAAATTCTCCCTCAATAGCCTAGGACCTCATTGATATGATCTCGGCTCTTTTGCCCATAGAATCTGAGGTTATCCAATTCCTTATCTCATAGACATATTTTACAAGGATTGCCACCAAACCAACTCCATCCACTTCTACAGCAGTCCTGTTTTCACAGTTGGCCAATCACTTGGATTATGTTGATAATTCCATACTCTGGGGACATCTTCGGCTCCCCTTTTCGACCCAAATGCAAATATTTCCTAAGGATACTTCCACGATCTACCTAAAGGTATTTCCAGCAACCAGTTTGACATTGACCATGTCAATTGAAGAAGTATCTTCTTCATCATCCCCACCTACATCCAAATCCCTACCCATAACTAAAACCATTCCAAGACCTAAAAACCTACCCACACCTATCTCCTCACTCATATTTAGACCCATCACTACCTTGGGTGTCATGCTGACATCAAGCCTTACTCACCCACCTATCAAATTGGACTTAGCCACATCTTCCTAAATCCACGCCAACATTATCCCTCCACCTAAAAGGAAGACCCAACCTTCTAGTCCACACACGCCAGTCTCACCTACCACACCTCTTTCACCTTCCCCCTTACCATCCATTGTAGGGCCCCATCCATTAACCCTAATCAAATATTCCCTTACCTAAGGCCAACCAAAAATAAAACAACCTACTGCTACATCACGAGGCTTCATTACACCTCATTCACCCAAAAACTAAGTACCCTCACCTTTACCTATGCACTTCTTACCACCTATACCTCCACCAGTTACTATAACCCCAAATTTACCTATATGACTTCAACCCATGTCGTCTACCTAACCTCTACCAACCACTTCCAACGTAACTCAATTAACCCCATGGGTAACTCGTCCTCTTCCACTATCTAATTTCCCTTCTACATCTCCTACTCCCATGTCACCTTTACCCTAGAAGGTGCAACCCAAAGATAAGAACCCATTACCCTCCAATAAGGCATTCAAACCAAAAAAACCTTCCAGTGCTAGTTCTTCTGCCACACCTTTATTTAGGCAGATGCCATCAAAACGTAAGAAAATACCACTTACCAAACCAGTTGACCAACCCATTCCCCCTCCTATAAAGCCTCTTCCCTCATGCACATCCACACCTCTACCCAAACCCACGCTCACTTCCCATTGTGATCCATTAGTAGGGTCCTACACCAACATTTTAACCAATCTATTAGAGACTTCCATCATCACATTACCACTACTTTGACCTTATGATCCTCTCAAACCCAAACCAAAAGGTTTTGATGAAACTAATAGTTGTTCATATCATCATGTGCTAGGACATGATTTAGAAAATTGTAAGGATCTAAAGACCATACTTCTCCAACTTTTTCCTCCTTAAAAAAACATCGATGATGATGACCATCTACATGAGGACCATGTTCCACCTTCACCTATCACTACACATCATCATCCCTTGCTTCTTCAACGACCAACATCTCCACCACCACAACCCATTTTTCCACCTCCAAAATGTAAGATCGACATGGTCTGTATCAGAGAGTTGACCAAATCACCACCCAAATGCCAATGTTCCCAGCTCACTTCACAAGGATTTTCCCCACCATTAGGTTTTTTCCCATCATGGCATTACAACCACTCATCCTACACCTTCTCCATTTACAACCTTCCCTCAGAGTAACATGGTTCAAGTTGTACACCCATGCTCAAGAAAGACAAATCAAAATAAAAAAGCAACTAGCCCATCAACCAACCCCATGCCAAATATACCATCTACACCCGAGCCCAAAATCACAATCCAAGGACCTACATAACCTATCTCTGACAGGGTCACCCATCGTGCAATGATAAAACAATTGTAATGATCTCGTCCAAAACTTCTAAATCTTATAGACAATCCTTATAGAGATTTTACAATCCATTGAAGTTTTACCCAATGACACCACACCATTGGCCTCCATTATCACCCATCATCATATGGCCTTGCTTACCAAATCATCCCCTTCTTCTACCCCCATGCCCACTCCTCAATTCACCACCCTTAGCTTCTTTGATGAGGATATTTGTACCTCTCCAGTCAGAAGACCTTGATCCCACCCTTTTCATTTCCGTCTATATCAATAACATATGTGTACGATGCATCATGATCGATGGTGGTGCTAGCACTAACATTATCTCATTCCATTCATATAATAAAATGTGCATCCCCTCTAATTATATGCATAATAACCTAGTTATGATGTGCTCCTTCAATGACACCATCACCTCCACCCTTGGTACCATTATCCTCCATGTTCATGTGGGACCTCGCACTATCCTGGAACTATTCTATGTCTTAGAGGGAGAGTTCCAGTATAACCTATTACTTATTAGACTTTGGATTTATGTCGTGGGTTGTTTCCTTTCAACTTTACACCGTTGTGTAAAAATTTGAATATGAAGGGCATAACTATACCATCCCCATCGACCCATCATCATTCAAAACTTGTAACATGTTGTACCGACCTAATGATGTACTTGTACTAGTTAAGGGCACCTGCCACTACCCCCCACTTCTCCTTCACCCACAACCCCATCCACCAATGTTGTCGCCCCCATCTCTTACACCTAACTCTTTTATTCCTACTACTATCATAGCCTCTGCAGCTATCGCATCTACTTCCCAACCAACTGATACCCCTCCTTTCCAATAATCTAAGTGAATTGTTCATCTTCGTTACTCGTATATCTACTACTGATCTCTCAGAAGGTTTTTTTCAACACCTCAATCTGGGGGAGTACTGCCTCTACAATATCAACACATTCCTCACTCCGCTAAGAGTATGGAAAACCTATGCCAATATCCTCATTATGACTATCACATAGGATAGGTTTTCCTTTATGGTCCTCCCCACCTTTGCACTAACTTAACATATAGAGGACTTGATATTGCCATTTATTCACCTGAACCTTCATCCCAAACACGGCCCTTTCATCTGACCTCTAACCTCTTAGTAACCACCGCTTCGTCCACACTTATCCTTCATCGATGCACATGGGAAATGTTTTGGTTTCATTTTTTATGAACAAGGCCACCATACCGTCATTTCATGGGACCACTCGTAAACACAACAATCGCTAGTGGGCATTAGATTTTCCATTCCACCTTCCAAGAAGGCGCCCACATCGACCTCAATTGAGGAAGAAAAATCTACTCCACCCCATTCACCAACATCACCACATTCACCCATGGAGTCCATAGATCCTGAATCTATTCCTCCTAACTATTTTTTTTTGTAAACACGATTTCCCTGGGACCTCTGATTTATCAACGTGATGGAAAGGCTCCCTTTTCTCTTCCCCTCCTATATCATGACATGATCAATGATGATACCCCTTCTATTAATGTCGTTCAATGTCAGGATGATGAGTCTGATCCTCACCTACCTTGGTGTGAAATATTCTTTTATTTTACTAGTCGTTACCTTCTAAGATGTAAACCATGTTAAACGAATAACCTATCGAAAATCAACATTAACACTCAGGATGATCCACACATTCTAAAGATTGGCCAATATTTAGATGTTGTTAAACAGGAAGCTTTCACTTCTTTCCTCTGGTATCATAGCAATGCTTTTTTTCTTGGTCCTATGCTGATATGCTCGGTATTGACCCAAACATTGTGGTCCAAAATATCGTTACCATTCCTGATGCCAAAACTCATAAAATAAAAGTTGAAAAAAAATGCATCCTCGCATTGTTCTTCTGGTCAAAGAAGAACTTTAGCACCTTCTCTCAGGTTTCCTTTATCCTACCCATTGACTATCCCCAATGGATTTCTAACATCATTCCTATCATAAAAGTTACAAGGGGGACTTCACATTATGCACAAACTTCCATGACCTCAACTTAGCTTTCCCTAAAGATGAATTTTACTCTCCCCAAGCATTGGCAAACTAGTTGATCTCACAGTCGGCCCATGAGATGTTATCACTCATGGATGGTTTTCTTGGGTTATAATCAAATATTACTCTCTCCATAAGATCAACACAAAAATACCTTCATCACTCTTTTGGGGGACCTTCTGTTATTGATTCATGCCTTTTTGGACTTAAAAATTTTGGTGTTACATATCAACAAGCCAATGACTTATATCTTTCATGACATCATGTATCATATATTGGGAAGATACGTAGATGACCTTCTTACCAAATATAAACATCAGGTTGAACAAACTGATAGTCCTTAAGGTCATTTTTTTATTTCCTAATCAATTATTATGTTCACCTTCAACCTAAGAAGTGTGTCATCACGGGTGATTTCAGAAAAAACTCCTTGGGTTCATCATTTCTTTGCATGGCATAGAGGTCGATCCTACTAAATTAAAGTCCATTCTCGAAATACCTCCACATACTAATCTCTGTCAACTTCAAATTTTGTAAGGTAAGTTGTAATCTATCCATCAGTTTTATTTTTACAAATTTTTTGAAATGTTGTCAACCATTTCATCATCTCCTCAAAAAGGATGTCTCATTCAAATGAGATGATGAATTCAAAAAATCCTTTAACACCTTAAAACAATACCTTCTCTGACCACAAGTGCTCATTCCTCCTAAAGATGACAAACCTTTTTACCTATATTTTTTTTTCTACTGATCATTCCATAGGTGCCATGCTCACTCATCGCGATGAGAAAACATAGAGAAACAATTGGTTTTATTACATAATCCGTAGACTTCTAGACTACGAAACTAGGTACACCCATGTTGAAAAACTCTACTTAGCCTTAGCTTTTTTTACCACTAAACTTTCATCATTACCTACTCAACCACAAACCCTTTGTCGTCACCAACACTGATCCCCTACATTACATGTAACCTAAACCCTAGTCGTATCAACATGTTGTACATTTTTTTCATGCTTCTAGAATACCTTTAACCTAGAATTCATCCATAAAAATTATATCAAAGGCCAAGCTGTCATTGACCAACTAGCAGATGCACCTCTTTCTGGGGTGTCAACCCTCTAACTTCTATTTCCCTGATGAATCCATTGCTACCCTCTCTTTGGACAATGCCACTTACCAAGTTGACCTTGTTATTTGATGGTTCCAAATGTCAACAAGGAGGTGGTACAGGTGTTATCCTCAGTCCTCTTGATGGTTCACCTATGCCTTTATCTTTCAAAATAGATTTTGATTACACTAACAACATTGCCAAATATGAAGTACTCGTATTAGGCCTTCAAACTGCCATCTCCCTAGATATTAAATAAATTAATATCTTTGGTGATTCCCAACTGGTTGTAAACCAAGTCAATGGTATATACCAGTGTCGTAATGAGATACTCCAAAGGTAAAAATGTCACATCGACATTTTTTTTGACTACCTTTGACCGTTACAAACTTCAAACCACCCCACTATCTACTAATAAATTTGTAGATACCATGGCTTTTATGGCTTCTCAGATACCCACTTTTCCTGCCGACTCCAAAATCTTTGTCACAGTGCAAAGGTTACCATCACCCTCTTATTTATGTCATGCGGTCAACTCCGATGGAACCATTACACCTGACTCGCATGACCTTTGGTACAAATGGTTTGCAAACTACCTTTCCCTTTGCATTCTACCTCTCGATCTCGCTCATAATGGACAACGTTACTTTCTTAAAGGTGTCTCTTGGTATGTCATCATGGGTGGTCTTCTTTATAACTACGGCTTTGATGGTATTCTATTATGATGCCTTACAAGCTCTAAAATTCCTTAAACCATCAAGGAAGTTTAAGATAGAATTTATGGAGGTAACTTTAGTTGTTTAGTTTTTGCTAAACACATTCTTCACCTTGGCTATTATTGGCCAACCCTAAACCATGACTATTATGACTATGTCAAACATTGTGTGAAATGCCAGCAACATGCCAATCTACATCACACACCTACTCATGCCTTACATGTCGCACAAGACCTTTGGTCTTTCTCTCAATGGGGTTTGGATATTGTTGGAGAGATTAATCCTCATTCTTCACAACGCCATCAATGGATTATAACTGCTACTAAATGCTATACTAAATGGGTAGAATCCATCCCCCTCATTTCTACACAAGCTAAGAAAATATGTGAATTCATCAACCATCAACACATTTATCACTTTGGTTTCCCTCACCTCCTTATCACTGATAACGGAAATAAATTCAAAAACAAAACCCTCTGAAATATCTGTGACATTTTTGGAATTTAACTCAATTTCTCTTCACCTTACTAACCATAAAAAAATGGCCAAGTAGAATCAACTAATAAAACCTTTAACAAAATTCTTATGAAATTAGTTGATGATACTGGTAAGGATGGCATACGCACATTCCTTTCACCTTTGTGGGATTACCACACTAGTATGTGCCATTCGACTACTACCACACCTTTCTCTCTAGTCTACAGTATTGAGGTTGTCTTACCTCTCGAAGTCTAGATTCCATCTCTCTGAATCTCACTAAAATACATGCTTAACGATGAGGAATTTTTCCAGGATTGTTTCACATAGCTTGAGTTATTAGATGAGTGTCGTCTTGATGCTCTTGATCATCTTGAAATCTACCAAAAATGTATCAAACGTGCTTACGATAAATGTGTCCACTAATGAATCTTCCAGGTCAATGACCTCATCCTAAAGGAAAATCAACATGTGACCAAAGAAGAGAAAAGTAAGCGGGGTAAATTGTCTCCTAATTGGCTTGGACCCTATGTTGTTACTCGTGCCTATGGATTAGGTGTTTATCATTTGTCTTCACTTGAAGGTAAACCTAAACTTGATCCCTTTAATGCCTTGCATCTTAGAGCATTTTATTGTTGAAACCAAGTCCTTTAAAACCTTCTTTCTATTGACCGCTTGTCCCTTAAGAATTGTTCACCTTCTATGTTACCTATTTTGAGGATCAATGACTAAACAAGAATCATGTGATTACCCATCACCTTTATCCTTGTCTTCAATATGATTACCATGGATCTACTCATGGCATGCTTCTCATGGATACTTTTCTTCCTTTCCAAAGATGGAATCCCATTTTTTTTCATCACTTGAAACAATCCCTTTCATAGGTAACCTATGTGGTCTAATGTTTTGTCTTATAAACGAAAACCTAAATTTCCTCTGTAGAATAGAGACAGAAGCCTACAAATTATATTAATCACAATCAATCATTTACACAGGAGTGAGCTGCAATACTTATAGGTATTGTAGAACTAAATATAATCAAGAAACTAAGTTACACAGGTGCAACCATATCCAAATTACATAAGATTCCAATATTACATCTGGGGAAGCACAACAATAATATTGTTAAAAAAATATAACAACATCCGTATTGTTTAAATAAAACAATAATATGGTTTATAATTAAATATAACCATATAAAAACTAAATACATTAATTAATATGAAATGCATAATTAATATATTAGGTAAATAATAATTAACCTAAAATTTCCCCCTTAATTCTGCATTTTCTCAAGGGATGTGGAGAGGAACTCTCCGAACAACTCAAACTTGTCATGTGCAAGTGACTTTGTGAAGATATCTTCTTGTTGTTCATTTGTTGGAAAAAATTGAAGCTAGATGTTGTGCTTCAACACATGCTCACGTATGAAATGAACATGTACCTCAATGTGCTTTGTTCTTTCATGAAACATTGGACTGCGAACAATTTTGAGAACACCTT
The DNA here is from genome assembly GCA_019776745.2 of Taxus chinensis. Lineage (NCBI taxonomy): Eukaryota > Viridiplantae > Streptophyta > Pinopsida > Cupressales > Taxaceae > Taxus > Taxus chinensis. Next base: position 835,622,033 of record CM034150.1, read on the forward strand.
CATTATCAACATACATTGTGGTCGGTTTTTCTTATGGTATTCCAAGTCCTTCCAGTATGTGACATAGCCAAATCACTTCACAGATGGCTTCTCCTGTAGAACTATACTCAGATTTTGTGGAAGAACAATAAACAGAGTTTTTTTTCTTCCTTCCCCATGATATTGGTCCAGATCCAAAAAAAAATACAAATCTTGAAGTATATTTTTTGTCATCAATATTACCTGCATGATCTGAATCTGAATATCCATTCAAGAAGAATTTTTCTCTCTTCTTGTATTCTAGACCAAGATCTACTGATACTTTGAGATATCTTAAGATGTGCCTTGTTTCTTTCCAATAAAAAAATTTGGGTTCTTGCATGAACCTAGATAGATAAATCACTGCAAAGCTAATATCTGGTCTAGTGTAGGTCAGGTAAATGAGACTCCCATTCAACTATCGATAGAGAGTGGCACTTACCTCAGGAGATGAATCTGAACAAGATAACCAATCTATTCTCCATAGGTGTAACAATCAGGTGTGTAATCCATCATCTTGAATTTCTTGAGCGTTGTCTTGGTATATTTTATCTGAGAAACAAAGAAGTGATTCTATTTCTATCATACTTCCAATCCAAGATAATAATGCATCAGCGTGAGATCAATCATGTCGAATTGATCAATAAATATATTTCTTTGTTGCATCGATCATCCTCATTGAACTGCCAGTGATGACTAGATCATTGACATAGACAACAACAATCACAATCTCCCCCCCCTTTCTTTTTGAGGTAAATATTGGGATTATGTGGATTTCTAACAAATCCATGTTGTACGAGATGCTCATCAATCTTGATGTACCAAGCCTGGGGTGCATGTTTGAGGCCATATAGATATTTCTTGAGTCTACATACCTTTTCTTCTTGACCAGGGACAACATATCCCTCAGTTTGAGTCATATAGAATTCTTCTTGTAAATCTCCATTTAGGAAGGCACTTTTTACATCCATCTGATGGACTTTCCATCTAAACTGTGAAGCTAGAGTAAAGATCATCCTAATCATTTTGATCTTAGCTATGGGAGAAAATGTCTCCTCGTAGTCAATGCCTTTTGTTTTTGTGTATCCCTTTGCTACTAGTCTTTCTTTATACTTTTCCACTGTTTTAAATCCCATCTGCATCCAATGGGTTTCTTCCCTGGTGGAAGATTGACAAGCTACCAAGTGTTTATTTTTCACCATTGATTGATATTCATAATCCATGGCATCTTTCCAAGATTTTGACTGTAGGGCTTCCTGGACTATAGAGGGCTCATCAGATTCAATTAATCTACTCATTAAAGAAAAGATAACTTCTTCTCTTGTTTTACTACAATTTCATGGCCTAGGGGTGGATGTATATGGTAGAGCATCCATTCTTGCATCTCATAATGTGCTAGTACACCACTTATGCATATGCGTTGAACTGTTCCTATGGGTCTGTGGTTCTATTTGATCAACACCATCATCCCCATCTTCACTTTCATCATCTGTGGGAACATCAGCTTCAATTTTTACAACTGGTGAAAAATCTACATCTGGTGAGTCTGGAGGAGGAGACTCTGCTTCCTTCTTCTCAAAAAACTCAACATCTCTACTGGTGTAGAATTTTCTAGTTCTTCGGATCCATCAATCTGTACCCAAGATTCTCTTCACTGTACCCAATGAAGACGAGTTTTTGGGACTTCATGTCCAATTTCTTTCTGTTCTGCGTGGGTATGTGCATACTTACTTTGCACCTGAATACTTTAAGGTGTGTAATAGATGGTTTCAACTTCTGACCATGCTTCTTGTGGTTTTACTCTTTCAAGAGCAATTATGGGCACTCTATTCAACAAATACATTATTGGTTTTGTTGCTTCTGCCCAGAATGTCTTTACAAGTCCAGAATCAATCGATCATGCATTGCACCATTTCCATGATAGTACGATTTCTTCTCTCAACAACACCATTTTGTTGTGGTGTGTGTGGAGGAGCATTTTTCAATGAATCCCATGAGTTTGTAGGTAGTATTTGAACTCATTACTGGTGAATTCCCCCCCTCGATCTGAGTGAGAGAGTTCTGATGTGATGACTAGTTTTCGTTCTCAACGGCTACTTTTAACCTCTTGAAGGTTTCAAAAGCTTCACTTTTCTTGCGAAGGACAAAAAATCCACATTTTCCTTGAATAATCATCAACACATAGCATGAAGTACTGAAATCCAGAATGAATCCATTGCATCAGATCCACAAAGATCGGTATGAACCAGATCAAACTTACCATGAACTCGATATGTACTCTTCTGGGATGACAGCTCTGTGGTGTTTGCCTACTAGGCAGTGAGGACACTTGTTTTTATCCTTCCAAAGAAATGGTAGCCCATGTACCATATTATGTCAATGAAGTGCCTCAAGATACTTGAAACTAACATGACCTAATCTCTGAACAACTGTGCTGAGGTAGAGATTAGCCACAATTTCTTGATCATCTCTGTGAACAAAATTAAGTTTAAACATGCATCCCACATTGGAGGCTTTTGCAACTATTTTTGAGCCTCGTGATTTATCTCGAATCAAACATGTTTTCTTACCATAATAAATATCAAAGTTAATTTTTAGATTGTGATCAAGGAGTTGACTGACTGAAAGACAAATTCTATTTGTCAACCCAGGTACATATAAGACATCAGATAGTCTGCAGTTGTTTGAACCAAGGGGTAGAGAGATGTTCCCAATCCCCTGAACTGTATATGAAGAATCATCTCCCAAAGAAACATGATTTTTTCCATGGCTGTTCCCCTCATTGAAGTAAACCAATCTCTGTGGCCAGCCATGTTTCGAGTGGCTCCCGAATCAACATACCAGAAATCACTAGATGACATGGATGGTTCACTTGATCGAGCAGTATACAAGAAGTCTTCATTATCTGAATGTTCTTCTTGCTCAGCAATATTTCCTTGCTAATGGGGTCTTCTTTTCTTAGTTCCCCTTTTTATGTCCCATGATTGTGGTTAGAATTTTCCTTATAAGATTGTTGTTGTGGAGGTCCAGAATTTCTTGACGAACCTTTCTTGTAAGAATTATACCAACAATCTTTTAAGTCATGTCCTCTTTTAAAAATTGGACATTTCTTCTTCTGTTGTTTGTCCCCATGATATTGCTTCTGATGTTGGTACTTGTGATAGGAATTAGGTTTTCCTTTACCTTTTCCTTTCCATTTTTGATGTGAAGAAAGTGTCTGCTCTTCTTCATCATCTTTATTATGCAGTTCTTCCTCTTGTTGCAGTAGGTTTACCAATTTGTCAAAACTAACTATTGTATCTAACAAGTTTAGTTTTGTTACAAAAATATGATATGAAGAAGGGAGTGCTCTCAGAACAATGGGAATGAGATCATTATCTTTGACCACTTCTCCTAGGGCTAGAAGTGAAGCCCTCAATTATGTAACTCTTCTTAAGAAAGCTTTCAATTTTCTCAGTTTGTTTGAACTTCAGTGTGTGTAACTGAATCTACATGAATTCAAAATGACATTCTTGTTTTTGGCCTCATACACCATGCTCAACTTATCACATGCTTCCTTGGTTTTTTTGGAATCACGAATATGGGGTTACACGTCGTCAGATACTCCAAAAAAGATGATGAGTTTGGCTTTCTGATCTGCTCCATCAAACTGTTGATGTTGTGTTGTATCAGTAGTTGATTTGGTCATAGTACCAGTCACAATAGGCTAGATCTCTTCAAACTCGAGATGTGTCTTGATTTTTGTCTTCCATGCAGCATAGTTGTTTCCTCTGAGTAGTTGTGAATCTAGAAGAAAAACTTTAGGGGCATTAGTACCCATTTTACATAAATCACTCATAGGGTTTGGCTCTTATCACTCCAGGTATAACATCTTCCAATCTATATATCATCAGTCCGATATACCGAACCTTTCTATATACCCACCCTTATGATATACCCATGGTACATGGAATAATTTATCCCTTTCGATATATCTGGTTGTACATGAAAGAGGTGTTAACGTACGTGAAAGAGTTCAATACATGGTACTAAGCTAGTACTGAAAGGGGTCTATGTGATTATTGACACCGGCTCAAAGAAATATCTTCATACGTGCGAGTAAGTTCGCTATATACCTAGATAATTTCTCAGTCCAGATTTATGTCGTGCAATCATTCATTGACAGATGGGATGGCTCATAGTGTGTGCATTGTGACCTTATTACTCCATGTTGATTTAAAGGGTTGATTCCCAGACGAAATTATTGTAGCTATATTAGGCATTAAGTGTAGTAGTAGTCATGATGGCTTTACCCGTAAGTGCTTTCCAGAGGGACTGTATATATCGAACGTTGCAAATGAGATCTAGGATCTCGTGAGTGTTTCAGAACAAATTATTATTATATTGAGTACAATATTCTATCAGTTTATAAGTAGTTAAAAAGTTTGCAGTTGAGTATGGAAACCTGAAAATTAGTGCAATATTCTGAAGTATACAAATTACATTCAAAAATTTGGAAAAATTGAATGGCAAGCAAAAAAAATGTGTTTTGCGGGCCTTGGTGGCCTCTGGAGCCCAAAATGACCCACTACACCAAAAAATTACAAAAATATAGCTGAAAATGTAATTTCTGGATAGGCTTCCTTTTGTAAAACATACCCAGAATAAAAAAATAGGCCTATTAGGAGAAAACAAATTACCCTAAATTAGGGTTTTTCTTGCTAAATATTTAGTGACTTGTTTACTTATAACTAAATGGTTTAGTAGTGGTTTTCACACTAAATCTTCCTCCAACTTTGGCTATTTTTTTAAATTTTCCTCCAAATTTTAAAATGCAAAAACTTGTGTTGTTTTGTGTGATTCGAACCATGCACCTCCCGCTACCAAGTCTTTTCCTCTATCCACTTAGGCACGTTGTACGCTTAGGTAAGAATATGAAGAAACTTATACATAAAATAAACAAATTTTGAACTAACCTTTTTTAAAATGTGATATAGCTAAGGTGGAGTTCACATGGTGGCTTGAAGGAAGTTTGTTTTGATATGCATGCCAAATAAAATGGATCTAAAATGTATTTATCTCCTTTTGCATCATCTTTTGAATATTTTACTCCACTATTTTTTCTTGATCCATGGATTTGTATTCATTCTCACAATTTATTTCTTTGTGTAGGTCGTTGTTGCGTTTCTTCACCATTTTGATTACTTCCGTGTATTTTTTTTATACCGCTATTTTTGATTTGCAAAGATGGCTGTTGGGGTCAAATGACTGGTCATAGGAGTGGAGGAAGCTTACGGTGAAGGCTTGTGCAGGTTGCAGGTCATCCGGAGCGTAGCTTGTTGTGAATGAAGGATGGATGGATTTTGTGCAAATGAATGCTGGTGGAGGTCACAAGTCATGGATTGTGAAAAACTTGTAGGTCAGTGGTTGCAAGTGGAGCATGGTGCTAAGGGATGGCTACAAGTTCTCTTAACACAATTAATACTCCTACAAGACTCGAACGATGTGGACAAAGGCACAGTATGGACGGTTTCTTCACCCAATCTTGATGCAGACCTGATGGATTTCCATTGCCTCTAAGTTTTTTATATTGTAGGGTTCTTTGGAGACTAAATCACCTCAAAAAAAATATTGAGACCTTCAATCCAATGCAAAGAACATCGATTTCAATTTTAATTTGGTTTTGGTCAATACAAACTCGGCTCACAAATGTACAACTCAGTGCTCGGTCTCCTTTTGCAAGCAATGTGTGACCAATACTCAACCTCTAAAACTATATATACCTCTAAATGTAGAGGTATAATAAAAAGATATCAAAGATTAAATTTCTCCTTCTCAATTGGAGGTAAAATCCCCATTGGGGAAAAATAATTTATTTATTTTTAAATTGCATCTAGGGAGAAAATTTTGCCTCGTGCAGAAGGCACCAAGGAAAAAAATAATTTTCCTTACAAACACCTGTAGAATGGCAGGAGGTTGTGGAGATGTAGAACATTTTGAGAAGTTCCTGGAGGTAACACAGGCTCTCCTAGAGTGCAAAATCTCCTAAAAATTTGTATGCTTCCTCTCTCTAACCTTCTCTACTTCACAGGTCCAGATTCTCACTCTGGTACCAAATTTAGAACAAGGACAGAATCCTGCAAATTATATTAATCATAATCAACCATTTACATAGGAGTGAGTTGCAATACTTATAGGTATTGTACAGCTGAATACAAACAAGAAACTAAGTTGCACAGGTGTAGCCATATTCTAGATTACATAAGCTTCCAATATTACATCTGGGGAAGCAAAACAACAATATTGTTAAAACAATATAACAACATCCGTATTGTTTAAATAAAACAATAATATGGTTTATAATTAAATATAACCATATAAACACTAAATAAATTAATTAATATGAAATGCATAATTAATATATTAGGTAAATAATAATTAACCTAACATCCTCTATAGTCTTTTCCATGACTTAAACATCCAAAAACAAAATGGGATACAACTCCTTGAGTCAAACTTCCTGCAAAAAGATAACTCCCTCAAAAATAACATCTCTTCTCTCTACCTCGCTGCTATAAATAGATTGTTCCCTTGAAGGACAACTATTTACAATCATTGCCAAAATATAATAAACTGTTCAGAAGCTTCCCACATCGATCAATTTCACAAAAACCTCAAGGAGATAATATACTCATCCCATATAGACTTCCTGCATCAATCAGTCTATCCCCAACCAAAAAAAACATGAAGAAAATGATAACTTTTGTCATAGACTTGCCTATTTTTTATCATGGGTTTCTTGTGAGGTAAACATGTTGTCATACATTAAGCTACACTAAACCACCCATTTTCACCTCATTACCTTTTCACCTTAATTTCATATCTACTCAAGGGACTCACCATAGCTGTGACATTTTGTGATCATGTGACTTTCTTCACCCTTAGAATCATCCATTATACAAACACCTTTAGGGTCTTACGTTCATGAGCCCATCTTGGGTATGGTACATTCATTAGGGTTCTTATCAGTTAAGCATCTCTTTTACCACCTATTACCATTCACCTTCTTCATTACTTATTCATTACCCTTTCTGGACCAGATCATTAACACTTATGTTTTAAAATATTTCCACTATCACCTAAAACTTCACCATGCCTATGACCTGTTGGTGTCCATTTTGATCCTCTATTATTTTTCCCTACATTTCCTGAAACATTTTCTACACTTTTAATGGGTGAAATGAAGTTTCTACCTCTGTTACCATGCCTTATTCCATTTGAAAATCATTTGACATGCCCCATTTTGCAAGAATACTCAAGCTTGCACCGTGTGCCCTAATTTTTCAAAATCTGTGGGTTATGTCGTGTTTTCCCTTTTGCTTGATCTGAAAAATCAAAATTGATTGATTCATACCTGTATGTATTCAAAAATTCAATCCCAAGGCTGAGAAATGCTCATAATCATGTTTTGTCTGGTTCTAATTCAAAAAATTTCCATCCTTGGTGAAAAAATCAATTTCTAGGGCATCCCTAGCATTTTCTATATTTTGACGCCCAGACGGGTGTCATTTTCCCATCAAATTCTTCCTCAGCATGCATTGGAAATGTGGTGGGTGCTCGGATTCCCTTAGAATTTTTAGATTGTATTTGACAAAAAAATTTAAAAAGTCAAAAATTGACCCGAAACCCCGCAGCCAATCGAGAGTGGACATGTGTCCTGAAGATCAAAAAGGGAGGAGTGGGCCGATGGGGGACTTAGAATTTTTTAGCTCTATTTTTCTAAAGTTTCAAAATTAGGTTCATCCTCGCTCCAATCAAAAGAGGACATGTGGCATCAATTTTGGGAAGATGGGATGCAGATAGCGGAGGTTCTTGAAGTTTTTTACCTTTGGAGGAAGAAAATATTAAGGTAAAATTTTGGAGCGCGACGCTGTGGCCAATCACAGGTGAACACATGGCAGCACTTTGGCAGAGTGGGAAAGTGTGGGCCACAGACGAAAATGGGAAATTTTTCCCTTTTTTGCAAAAGGATCTAAATCAAAAAATTAAGCTGCGGGCCCGCGAATGAGCCATAGGGAGACACGTGGCGAAGGCAGAGTGGGTCGGCAGGGTGACGGAGGAAAAAGGGAAATTTTTTCATTTTGCAAAAGACTTGGAATGGAAAATTGAGGTGTGGCCCGTGATGAATCATCGAGTGACACGTGGCAAGGGAGAAATCGGGTGTGCAGGCCCGCGAGGCAAAAAGGTGAAAATTTTTAAATTTTCCAAAAAAGGTCAAAATGCGAAGAATTAAAGTGTGATCCCAATGGGACCTACCATGTGCCACATGTCATCACCAAAATTCAAGGGCGGGGGGGGTGGAGAAAAAATTCAAATTTTTCCATTTCTCCAAAAAAGTTAAAAAGTCAAAAGGTGAACCTGAATTCATTCCCAATCGTATTTTGACATGTGGAGGGCCCAGATTGAAGGAGAAAGAGCAGATCAAGGGTAACTGTACATTTTTAATTTTGGCCACCATTTTTTTTCTAGGAAGCTTGGAGATGTAAATTTTACATCATTTTTAATCAAATTTTTGATGAATTCGTGTCCTTTGTGCCTGCAAAGATCAATGCAAGTGGTTTTAGAGATTAATTTGCAGATTTGAAAATTTTTTGAAACAAAGTTTTTCCCTAATCTGTCCAAACATGTGAAATGTCAAAATTGAAAGTTGCAAAGGTAGTTTTAAAAGGTGAAAAGGTGAAATGATGAGAGGAAAGGCATCTGCATGCCTTGATGATGAAAAACATACCTCCAGGAAGGATAATGATCCGAATATTTGTAATGATTTAGTCTTTTAAAACACCTCGCAACTCTTGTTGCAAATTTGTTAAATGTCATTTTCAGTGAATCATGAGAAATTGTTGTAACAAACTTGATCCCTTAGCATATGATTTTCTTAGGAAAGAAGGCTGCAATGTGGCAAGAGATATATAATGCATTTTTTAGAAATGCAAATGGTCGAGAAGTTGAAAATCACCAGAAAATTCTGAGAGAAATCTCATTTTCTGAGAAACCCACCAAAGAACCAGGTTAATTTCTTCTATGTTGGATCTTCATGTATGTGATTTGGTTACAAGTGTTCAGCCATCACACAGCTCTGAGATTTTTCATGAAACTCTCCCCTGCTAATGAATCTAAGAAGATTTTGAGTTAATCTATGTTTTTCTGGGCAATATGATCTCTGTTATCATTTTAAATACCTGCAAATAGTTTCCATTGTTCTTGTTGTTATCTTGCATTGAAATTATTTAGAAATCACACAAAATCTCATCCTTATTGATAGTTTAGTGGCACTTGTAGTTTTGTTTGTCATAAGAGCTTTCATTTGGCATTGAAAATAAGCATTTTAAAATCACTCCACCTTCATTTCTTTATTGGGATTTCTTGTAAGCCTTTGGGGGTACCATAGGAATGGTTTGATCAAAGATTTTTGTGTTTAATTGAGTTCTTTAATTCAATATTTTGTGGTGAGTTCTCAAAGATTGTGTGAAGAGTGCAACCTGGGCTTCCATTTATGCATCTTCTGGTTGAAAAAACATCATGATTATTTGAAGCATTTTATCTTATAGTTGTTCAAGTATTGTAGAGGTTGTCAAAGATTTGATATATCCAAGTTTGTCTTGTCAATACCCCACCAAAAAATCATCTGAATAACTAATCCTTCCCATACTACCCCTACATTTCATTGTGTGTTAACAAAATAATCTAACCCATCTACAAAAATGCATAAAGCAAATTAGAATCATACAATGTCTTCAGTAGCCTCAGCCTTGTCTTGAAAGCATTTCCATCATTTAGTAGTGACAGCTCTGTTGAGTTTGAATAATGGAAAATTGATCATGTTTTCCCAAGGCCATCTCCATACAATATGCATAGTAGAAGGATATATCCACCTCCTTCACAAAACAGAGGCTACAATATAGGTTCTACTACCTTGGTTGAAAGGCATAACCTAAAATAGTGAGGATTAGATCAAAATCCTTTCAAGGTGCTACCCAATTTTTCAAAGCTTGAGTGCTAACGAGTATGATAAATTGCTTCTCCAGCTACAAAATGACCTATAAATCATTTATCTACCTCTAAGTGTCTTGTAAAATCCATGATGTTGCTCAAGTTGTGAAGGAGATTAAATCCGAGTACCAACACTAAATGGCATTATTGCTGAGGAACTTGTTTTGAATTCCTGGGAAATAATTTACATTGCTGAGATTGATTTTCTGATTCATTTTCCAGTCCATGTCTATTTATCCCGTCAATAACACTTAATGGTGCCTTTTTCGGGGACATTATTCAGTATTTTAGTATTTTAGACCCCTGATAATACTTCTTGTGTGATTTATGTGTAATTACAAAATCTGAGTGTCATCTTTTGATCAGATTTATAATATTGGAGTGAAGAGTAGAGTTCTGAGTTTGATATTCTCTTAGTTCAATTTGCTCCATGTGCATACAAATTTGAGATATTTTAATGCATATCAAACCCTAGTAAAGTCCCTTGCAAATTCTACATGCAAATACATTCTTAAAGCATCATTTTATAATTAGGTTTGTAAGGATTAAGTGAAGATATAAGTTCTACCTACAAATTTTATGAGTTTCCAGCAATAGATGCACTTCATTTGCATTTTTGATTGATAAATTCAAGAAAATGAAGGCCTGATCTATAAATTTGGGCAAGATTTTCAGTGCTGATAGATATTTGACAGAGTATTTTAGTGCATTTGCACTACGGTGAAATTCCTTAGTGGCGACTCTATGCTATTCTGATCTTGATAAATACTAGTGTCTTAAGCTGTCTGTCATTTATTTTTATGTTGCTAATCTATGCAAAACTAGAAGGAAGAAGATCTCTCTTCATTAGGGAATCTACTAAGAAGTTGTTTACAAATTCAAGAAACTCAGAGTTGGAAGGGAGAAGAGTTTGGAAAGTTGTTAAAGGTCAGACATCAGAAAAATATATATCCATTGGTGAGAGAGGTAAGCCTTTGGTAGAGGATTATCACTCTTCTTCAAGTGATTTTGATTCAAGCAATCCTCTCGTAAACTTGTTTGCCTCAGCTAGTGAATTTCCTTCTGTTATACTTCGTAGGTTCCTTCTCCAATCTGCACCTCTGTGTTTCAATGCAAATAGAAATTTCCAAGAAAATCAGCACTTAGAGAATACCAGTCTTGTGAATCACATTCTTGAGCCCCAAAGACCTTGCACTCCTCATCATCTTGTGTCACCCCCAAGATCACCTCCACCAAACAATATGGCTCAGCCTAGACCTCCATTTATTGCTAACACCTTTGGTCCTATAGAATTTAGAGGAATGGATGGTTACCCAAATGTTGTCCCACAAGATGTCAAATATAGATTTCCAAAATTCCAAGGTAACAATGCAATAACTGGTGATCAACATCTCAAACTTTTTGTTAACATGATGGAAGATTTTGAGATAGATTTTGAGGATGTGTATATTAAATTATTCATTCATACACTAGAAGAGGATGCTAGGGATTGGTACAAGGATCTGCCTGATAATTCAATTGATTATTAGACTGAGATGAAGAATGCATTTAGATTGCAATATGGTGACAAGAATGATCCTAGATTTCTCGTCTGAATTTGAGAATACCAAGAAGAACCCCAATGAATCAGTCCATGACTTTAACACAAGGTTTAACAAAACTTTGAGAAGGCTACCAGTTAATCTGAGGCCTCGTGATGAATCTTGTTTAATCAAATATGTAGATGCATTTGATAAAAAGGCAGCCTACTACTTAAGAGACAAGAACCCTACCAATCTAAGACAAGCTTTCACCATGGCACTTCAAATTGAAAAAAATATCAAAGAAATTGGGAAACCTCTCAAGAGAGATGGTGTAAAGTTGATAAACCCTAAAAAATCCTCAAGCTAGCAAGGGTGTTGATTTAGAGGAGGTTGTGAAAACTTTGGCAGGGGCTGTCAAAGAAATCTCATACAAGTTGGCAAGAGCTAAGAAAGGAATTGGGAAAAATTCACAAGGTTAGCCAAGAGAACAAAATCATGATAGATTTTCCAATCATCCTAGAGGTGAACAAAGGGTAGATGATAGAGGAAAAGGACCCATGGGGTCTACAAATAGACATCCTCAAGAACATGAAGGAAGAGTGTTACCTGATCCCTTAACTACTAGGGTTGTTGTTGTTGAGGAAGTTACTAATATTGATTGGTGTGATAGATGTATTTTACCCCATCCTCCATGTGAAATAGATCAGCACATTGAAGAGGAAGTTGATGATGAAGTTGATGATGATGCATGCATGATGGAGATCCCTACAAGTTCACTAAGGGGAGCAACTTCAATGGATGTCATAAGTACCAGGACTGTTGTTGTTTTTTGGGATTATATCCAATGGGTACATCTTCTTCATCCTTATCATATTTTAGAAATTGATAATGTACAAGCCTTTGAGCTGCCCAATAATGATTTTGAATACTTTAGGGAATTGATGATCAAGAAGTATGATGGAGGTATACCCTCGGAAGAGGATAGGAAGTTGCTTATGAATGTTGTAGTTGCCCAAGAGAAGGAGAAAAATACCAGAAGTAAGGTTGCCAAGGGGAAACAAGCCAAGTCAAAATTTCCATTGCTTACTAAAGAATCTCCAAAGAAAAATACATCTGGTAAAGGCCCTATTCCCCTAAGAAAAACTTGTGATCCTCCCCATGCCCAAACTGAAAAGACTTACATACCGTATGATGAATTTTTCAATCTTTCCCCTAATGCTACTTTATCAAAGAATGCTCCATATGATATTTCCCAAGTCTTGTGTTGGATCAAGATTCCTATCCCAATTGCTGAGTTTCTTAGGAATCATGAGCACAAGAAGAGGGATTTTGAATATTTAGGATTCAAAGAGGAAGAGAGTACCCAAAGCAGAGTTGGAAGAAAGGTTGAAGTTCCTATTGCCATTACAAAATTGGAACAGCCACAAGTGTTAGAAGAGTTGGGGGAACCACCTGAGGTTTACTTAGGAACTTCTTTGGTTAAGTCTCAACTGAATGTGGATCCATTTTTTACTACCATGGTTTTCAAATACAAGTTGTTGCATAACTGTATGTTTGATTCAGGAGCCTCATGCAATGTCATGCCTCTTGAGGTCATGAATGAATTGGGAATAAAAGTGATAGCAGCCTATCGAAAGTGTACTGCCATGGACTCAAGAGGAGTGCCAATTGTTGGGTGTGTCAAATATCTGGTGGTGCAACTTGCATCTTATCCTGGGAGGAATTTAAAATTGGATGTTGTGATTGTCAATTGCCCTGCCAAATGGGGTATGTTATTTTAAAGAAAATGGGCTTCAAGTGTTGGTGGGAGTTTCCAAATGGACATGTCTTATGCCACTATCCCCATTGAAGGAAATTTAGTGAAGTTATGTGGAGAGAAAAATATGTTGTACCTTATTGAAGACCCAAACAATGCATCTTATGAAGTTTTACAGGTAGATGCTAGTACTAATCACTTTGTGAGTTTTATGGATTTCATGGAGTATGAAGTTGTTGAAAACATATCTCCTAAGTATGTTGTTTTTTATAGAGATTTGGTCCTTGATTCAACCTTGAAAAATGCTAAAAGGTTTGACCTGAGCACAATGGAGGAGCTTCAAAGAAATTGGATGGTTTACAAATTAAACAAAGAAGAAGAAGAGGTATATTTCCAATAGCTAAAAACATATCAAAACCTCTTGGCATGGTCATAACCAGCATGGAGGACATTTAGGGTTTCCCCTTGATTTTTTTTCTTTGAATCAAGGTTTGCTTACCAACTTGTACAGTGTATAGTGTTTGGTTTTTGCTTTTCTTTTGGTGTTTTGTCAGTTTGTGATTTGCCTTGGTGTGTGGCAGCCATTTTTGTCGGGTTCTCAGCTATTTTTTGGTGATTTTGGATCATGTATCCTTTTCCTAATGGATTATTTTGGCACTTGGTCTACATTTTTCTTGTCGTGCTCACTAGGAGGGCCCATCCCCGAGTAGGAGCCGATGTTGGTGTCCATTTTGATCCTCTATTACTTTGCCCTAATTTTCCTTTCACTCTACATTTCCTAAAACATTTTCTACAGTTTTAATGGGTGAAATGAAGTTTCTAGCTCTATTCCCATGCCTTAGTCCATTTGAAAATCATTTTACATGCAACATTTTGCAAGAATACTCAAGCTTGCACCGTGTGCCCTAATTTTTCAAAATTTGCAGGCTATGTCATGTTTTCCATTTTGCTCGATCATGAAAAATAAAAATTGATCAATTCATAACTGTATGTATTCAAAAATTCAATCCCAAGGTTGAGAAATGCTTGGAATATTGTTTTTTATGGTTCCAATTCAAAAAAATTCCATCCTTGGCAAAAAAATCAATTTCTAGGGCATCCCTAGCATTTTCTGTATTTTGACTCCCAGACGGGCGTCATTTGCCCATCAAATTATTCCTCAGCATGCATTGGCAACGTGGCAAGTTATAATTGGCCAAGGGATGGTGGGTATTCAGATTCCCTTAGAATTTGTAGACTTTATTTTACAAAATTTTTTAAAAAGTCAAAAATTGGCCCAAAACCCCATAGCCAATCGAGAGTGGACACGTGTCCTGAAGATCAAAAAGGGAGGAGTGGGCCGATGGGGGACTTATAGATTTTTAGATCTATTTTTATAAAGTTTCAAAATTAGTTTCATCCCCAATCCAATCAGAGGAGGACACGTGGCATCAATTTTGGGCAGAGGGGATGTGGATGGCAGAGGTTCTTGAAGTTTTTTACCTTTAGAGGCAGAAAATATTAAGGTAAAATTTTGGAGCGTGGCCCCATGGCCAATCACAAGTGGACATGTGGTAGCATGGTGGCAGAGTGGGGAAGTGTGGGCTATGGAGGAAAAGGGAAAATTTTTCCCTTTTTAGCAAAAGGAGATAAAGCAAAAAATTAAGCCGCGGGCCCGCAAATTAGCCATAGGGAGACACGTGGCAAACACATAGCGGGTCGGCGAGGAGGCGGAGGAAAAAGGGAATTTTTTTCCTTTTGTAAAAATACTTTGAATGGAAAATTTGAGGCGTGGCCCCGTGACAAATCATAAAGCAACACATGGCAAAAGAGAAATCGGGTGTGCGGGCCCGCAGGGCAAAATGGTGAAAAATTTTCAATTTTCCAAAAATGTCAAAATGCACAGAATTAAAGCGTGATCCCAATGGGACCCACCATGTGCCATGTTTCATCACCAAAATTCAAGGGCGGAGGGGTGGGGAAAAAGGTCAAATTTTTTAAATTTTCCAAAAATGTCAAAAAGTCAAAAGGTGAACCCGAATTCATTCCTAATCATATTTTGACACGTGGAGGGCCCATATTGAAGGAGAAAGATCAGATCAAGGGTAACTGTACATTTTCATTTTTGGCCGCATTTTTTCTCTAGGAAGCTTGGAGATGTGAATTTTGCATCATTTTTAATCAAATTTTTGATGAATTCGTGTCCTTTGTGCCTACAAAGATCAATGCAAATGGTTTTAGGGATTAATTTGTTGAGTTGAGGTGTTTTTGAAACAAATTTTTTCCCTAATCCGTCCAAACACATGAAATGTCAAAATTGAAAGTTGCAGAGGTAGTTTTAAAAGGTGAAAAGGTG
The DNA here is from genome assembly GCA_019776745.2 of Taxus chinensis. Classification (NCBI taxonomy): domain Eukaryota; kingdom Viridiplantae; phylum Streptophyta; class Pinopsida; order Cupressales; family Taxaceae; genus Taxus; species Taxus chinensis. Next base: position 835,637,694 of record CM034150.1, read on the forward strand.
AAATGATGAGAGGAAATGCATTTGCATTCCTTGATGATGAAAAACGTGCCTCTAGGAAGTTTAATGATTTGAATATTTGTAATGATTCATTCTTTTTAAAACACCTGGAAACTCTCGTTGCAAATTTGTTAAATGTCATTTTCAGTGAATCATGAGAAATTGATGTAACAAACTTGATCCCTTGGCATATTTTTTTCTTGGGAAAGAAGGATCCAATGTGGCAAGAGATATATAATGCATTTTTGAGAAATGCAAATAGTCGGGAAGTTGAAAATCACAAGAAAATTCTAAGAGAAAGCTCATTTTCTGAGAAACCCACCAAAGAACCAAGTTAATTTCTTCTGTGTTGGATCTTCATGTATGTGAGTTGGTTACAAGTGTATAGCCATCACACAACTCTGAGATTGTTCATGAAACTCTCGTATGTTGATGAAGCTAACAATCTTTTGAGTTAATCTGTGTTTTTCTAGGCAATATGATGTTTGTTATCATTTTAAATACCTACAAATAGTTTTCATTGTTCTTGTTGCAATCTTACATTGAAAGTCTTTATAAATCACACAAAATATCATCCTTATTGATAGTTTAGTGGCACTTGCAGTTTTGTTTGTCATAAGAGCTTTCATCTGGCATTGAAAATAAGCAGTTTAAAATCACTCCACCTTCATTTGTTTGTTGGGATTTCTTGTAAGCCTTTGGGGGCACCATAGGCATGGTTTGATCAAGGATTTTTGTGTTTAATTGAGTTCTTTACTTCAAGCTTTTGTGGTGAGTTCTCAAATATTGTGCGAAGAGTGCAACCTGGGCTTCCATTTATGCATCTTCTGGTTGAAAAAACATCATGATTATTTGAAGCATTTTATCTTATAGTTGTTCAAGTATTGTAGAGGTTGTCAAAGATTTGATATATCCAAGTTTTTCTTGTCAATACCCCACCAAAAAATCATCTGAATAACTAATCCTACCCATACTACCCCTGCATTGCATTGTGTGTCAACAAAAGAATCTAACCCATCTACAAAAATCCACAAAGCAAATCATGATCATGCAATGTCTTTAGTAGCCTCAGCCTTGTCTTGAAAGCATTTCCATCATTTAGTAGTGACAACTCTATTTAGTTTGAATAATGGAAAATTGATCATGTTTTCCCAAGGCCATCTCCATACAATATACACAGTATAAGGATATCTCCACCTCCTTCACAAAACAGAGGCTGCAATATAGGTTCTCTTACCTTGGTTGAAAGGCACAACCTAAAATAGTGAGGGTTAGATCAAATCCTTTCAAAGTGCTATCCATCTCTCTGAAAATTTGAGTGTCAGTTAGATCACATCCCAGGCTACAAAATGACATATATCAATATCTATCTACCTTCAAGCTTCATTTCATATTTATGATGCTACTCATACTGAAAAGGAGAAAAAATTTGGGTACCAACATGACGTAGACTAAATCTTACCTAAGACATACCAACCCATCCTTCTAATTTTGCGTATTCTTCCCTAGCTTATGGGATAACTACATCGGCCTGAGGCCCATTTTCATCGGGAATATGTAGGAAACACTTTGAGGGCATGGGGCCCTTAAAGGTTATCTCAGCCACTCTTTACTCTAAATTATTTTCCCCCATTTTCCTATTCATATTCTATCTTAGTTTTCATTTTCTATAATACTGGGAAATTAATACAAACATCCATATTCACCATGTTACCACATGATAAAAACATCCAATCAATCATTCCACATTTCTATAATATCACAATTTTTATAAATTTACACCATAACATACATATAACTCATCATTTATTTCCCATGTTACTAATAGCTTGGAAATTAAATCAAAACCAAAAACATGATCAAACCATGCCTAACTAACCTGACTCCATCATGCCTAAACTGACCTAACTCCATCATGGCTAAACTAACTTGACTCCATCATGCCTAAACCAACCTAACTCCATCATGCCTAAACTGACCTAACTCAGTCATGCCTAAAACTATCACGACTCCATCATGCCTAAACTAACCTGACTCCATCATGCCTAATCCACCTAGTTGCCACCACTATACATATAATAATGTAAATTAATGCAACTACATCATCCATACCATAAATATCGTCATCTATACCAGTGAAAGTATGCACATCAATACAAATGTACATAGATATAAATACATAAAATTATCTCAAAACTCTCACATACACCCTCACCATATTTGGTACACATGCCAGTATATGATCAAAACTCTCAAAACACTCACGTACAGCCTCACTATCATCATCACACATGTTGGTATATATCAAAAATAATAAACAAAATGATGACATCAATCATCATCCCATCTTATATCCAGACCGGTCTCATCTGTCTCCTCCTCTTCTCCTCTAACCCATTACCCTACCATCATCTCTCTACCCTCTACGGGTCTAGCTCTCACCTCTGTCTAGCCTACAACTAGGTCTGACCTCTATGAACTAATGACCTCCCCTTGACCCTATCTCTAGGCTTGTCATCCCCCTGTACTCTCTGCACTATGTGTATGATATCTCGTCCTCTCACTCAAGGCATGTTATACCCTATACTCCACATAGGAAGGGATGTTTATCCTAGTAGTAGTCAAAGGATCCTAGTATTATCTAGCCTCATTCAGGGCATCCCTAAATCTAGCCATCAAGTATTATCTATAGGGGTGTCATAGGTCTCGCAGCAACCTATGCGCTCTATTCTACTATTCTCCTCTCTGTACTGTGGGACCCTATCCTGTTGATGCCCGTACCATGGGACCCTATCCCTGAGCCTGAGGTGTTGCCTTTGTTGTGATCTAGGCCTGTAAGGCCATAATCTAAGCCTTTGAAATGGCCAAATAGCCCTGTAACCTTGCTACCTATGCATGTAGGGTGGCTACCTATCCCACATCTCCATCTACACCCTATAGGGGTGCATGTCCCTATATAATCTGGGCCTTTACATCCACCACCTGTGCCTCAGACCCCATCAACTGCCCCTGTGATACTGTGATCTGGTCTTGTAAAGTGACAACTTTCCCCTACAAATTATCCCTTTGAACTATAAGCGTAGACAAGTTTGGCTGCCCTGGCCTAGGTGGTACTTCTTGTAGTTGGACTTCCCACCATTTCCTATATCTATATGTAACTATAACATCATCAATCCATCAGTCCACTACCTACTCCTCCTACTCAGTTGGAACTGTCAGTGGTGGTAGAGTCATAGGCCTCTCCATGTCATCTCTCCTTTACTGAGGGAACAATGGTGGCACATCCTGGGGCATCCTAAACTTCCACCTAACACTTTCAATAAGTATCATCTCATGCTCACCAACATGGTGCCCCTCTATCCACCTCAATAGCTATAACTCATCTAGCTCCACTACCATCTTCATGTATGAAGGGAAGCCAACATATGGCCTCCAAATGATGTCCACTCTAGACAACCCCTCCAGCACCCACCTATAATACACCACATCATGAGTAGCCCTGGCAGTCATGCTCTCTCCAACAAAAAGCACCCAATTCTTTTATCCAACTCAAACCAAGCCCGCATTGAATGCATCCGGATGGAGCATACCATTTGGATGCACACATATAATGTGCTCATATGCCTAGTAGTGGAGAAGAAAGGTGTAGCACAAACTGAACCTTTGTAACCTATCGTAGGCCCATAACTCCCTATATAGTTGCACAAAGAATTTTGGAACTCAAGAAAAATGGGTCCTATCCTCCCTCATGTCATGGAGGAATCCCATCAATGCTCAAGGGAATATCCCACCCTCTTCCTCTAGTAACATAAAACAACACACTACCTCCATGATCAGAACAACCAACCTCATCTCCTCAGGATGGGCCACGTACATATCTCCATATCTTAGGGTCACACTATAGAACCTCATCTATGCCCTCCCCTCTCAAAACACCGTCGAAATCATCTCCTCTAATTCCTCTAAAGAAATACAATAAACCTACATCCCCACTATCGGTAACCATAAGATCCTGTACACGTCCTCCAAGGTGACTGTGATCTCACCCATCAACAAATGAAATGTGTTGGTCGTTGAATCCCATCTGTCAATGAGTGCGACCATATGTTCCTGTAGCGTCTGACCCTAATCAGGTCAACATCTGTAATGTGATGCCACTCCTCTACTATCACGCTCCCTCATACCACTAGTAATAGTGGCAGTACTCTGTATCTCATCTGCAAGTAGTCCCTATCCTACACCCAACAAACAACACCATTATTAAATCTTGACCACACTTAACATATCACTTACCCGACTAACCTATTCCTAAAAATCTTATTATTTATTTCCCCACAACCCTAATGACTGACCTCCTTTCCCCCATCCTAATTTTTCACCCCTCAGCTCATATCAAATATACATTTTACCCTACCTATTCTCAACACACTTTCCTTTATACCTCACTTCATATCTTTCCCTCCCACAGTAACCCTTTCTCGATCTATTTTTCCTCAAAAGCCAACTGACATCGGTCACTAATTACGAGAAATTGTCCATCATGACCAGTATTAGTCACCTACTATTTGACCGATGTCACCATCAGTCACTGTCACACCATCCAAACCCACAAAACCTTCCCCCCATTTCTAAAAATTTGATCATTCTAACCTAAATACCTACCGTATCCTACCCAAACCTCCACTACCTTTCTCCCTACCCATATTTAACCCACATTGGACTTCCTACCCTTACCATTTCATCAATTTTACTTCTGAATTCAAAATTAATTCCTACCCAAAACCATTTCTACCCAAACCAATTTCTATGAACTATTTCAACTAACAAGCATCAACTTGGATCGAATCTTACCTCATCTCAGTTACATCATCATGGTGGTACATCTGGTCGCTACATCGGTGCCACACTTGAACCCTCTCCTACCTCTACCATACCAAAATCCACTCCTCACCTCCAACTAATCAGATCGATCACACCGCTCTCATAGACCTGTCTACTAGCTCCTCTCACCAACCCATAATCTCCACCTCAGCCCGATACAATGCCTTTTCCTTCCCTCCAGGAAAAGTGATACAAGGTGAAATGGCTCTTTCGTTTTCTCAAAATTCACAACACAACAATGATTCTTTAAAATATGGCATTTTTATTTTATTATCCTAACTCGACCTGACCAATGTTGGTCATATTTGTGCCCTAGACAATTGACGTCAGTCATCCTATCACCGACATTAGTCAACCCTTATAGCTATTTTCCCTTTCTAAGCTTCCTTTTACCTACACCCGTTAGTGCTCACACACCTTTTATCATTCTGGAAACCTATGGAACCATACCTACAAGCCCAAAATACCCCTACATTTCCTTAGTTGCATCTTTGGATTTATTATTTTTGCCTATACATTGGCCTTACCTATGCCACGACCTATTTACCTGAACCTGACCTACTTGGTGTGACCATTGACCTTATGTACTTGTTATACCTTTTGATGTTATTACCAATGTTTTTTTAGCCTACCAACCATGCCTTTCCTATTGGCATGTCATTTATCCCGACCAAACCTTTGGTGTACCGGAACATACCTAAACTTTCCTGCACCTTACCTACGTTATGCTTTCAGACCATATCATATACCTTGGATACCAGAATCACTTCACCCTTATTTGGATAAACCTATCGACCTTGGATGATGTAGATTTTGCAAGCTCTTCAACCTAGTACCGTATTACAATCTATATGTGTGTATGCATTTGATTTCCATTACCCATCAACCAATTTTGACCCTGGCCTATTACCTATTACCTGAGTTGAACATCACCCTTTCCCATAGTACTCACATGTGCCCTCACCTACCTCCACTTCCTCAAACTACACAGTTTTCAAACCACTCACTGATTTCGTATAACACCTCATACATTTCTGGTTTGAGGGGGAACACCTTTACCCACCCATGGGGAAATCACTTCATGTTTTTGTCAGCATCGCTTACTAATACAAGCTACGTGACAAAAATGGGGAAAATCTAGAAATCAAATTTAGGTCACACTCCCCTTTTACCCCACATGTATATCAATTTAATTACCCACAATTAAATTAATGTACATGCTCACAATAGTCATTATTTAATTACCTTAATTAAACTAATTTCCACCTCACCTAGACACCTCATCATAAACCTATTCTTAGTATTTTTCCCTTTTACTAGGACTCAATATACACTCACCATAACTAACTAAGACTTAGTCCTACCTACCTTAATTAACTAAGACTTAGTTAAACCCTAAAATCACATGCCTATTCTCCCTCTAACCATTTTCCCACTTATCTAAGTGTAACATTCCATTTTAATCCTTGAGAATAGACAGAGTTGGCCAAAAAGATTTCCAAGATCTGTCATTTTTAGCAAACCTAGAATTTCCCACCTTAACTGATGCTATTCAACCCTAAACTGATGCCAATCACCCTAAACCATCATCGGTTACCATATATTCATTTTGGTAACCTTGTTTGAGAGGTTGGAAGCATTATACAAGTTTGGGAGAAGAGAGATCTATATGTAACCATGAACCAGAGCACGTTGGCACATTTAAACACCCTGAACCAGTAACCAAGAATTGATCTGAAAGGAAAGCATTCATGGTAACATTCTAGGAAGCAAAAATATGGCATTGACCACCAGTTCCACAGATCAACCACCACCTCCATCCCACCACTAGGTCTACAAACACAAGTAAGTACACTTGGATCTGCACCTTCCTATATTTATTTAAATTATCTTCTTCATCTCTATTTTGGGAGTTATAATCTCCTTTGTATCCCATCACCTCTCACCTCCCTGAAAATTCCTTTACCCAACCATATAAAACCTCTCAAACTCCCATAACTGACTCTAGAAACCTATGAGTACCCCCAGCATTATCATCTACCTCCTCATTATCTATCCGATTCCATTGGAAATCCTAGAGAACCACCAAAATCCAATTTCACTAAGTTTCTACCAACCCAACCCTACTGATGTTGGTTAACCCAAATCGTCATCAGTTTTGTCTCAACCAGCATTGGTCATACCCTACTGTCATCAATCTATGTATCTGATAAGACTTCCTTTAACAACAACCTTAGACCTTTCATCCAAACAACCCAAATCATTTAATGTTTGACCCTGACCTGTCCCATCCACTTTGTTTACCTGTCTAACTTCTAGATCTGATCATAACCTAGCCTATTAGATTATATTTGTTTATTGTACTTGAATGAGATTCCTAAATCATATCAACTACAGTAGGACATTATTGGTTCATATTATTTCTTTGCATTAATTTTTTTAAAACAATGGATTGACAACCATATAGGAAGTCCTACACTTCCCCGATCTAGCATACTCTTGGTAGTCCACTGACATATATTGGTTAATATTCCTTTTTTGGTCTTATTTTTATTCATAGGTAGTTTCTCCTAGCATAAAGAAATTTCTCGCAATCAGCATTGGATCAGGAAATCAGAACACGTGCACTCTACCTTCCACCTTTACTCACAGGTATTCCTCCTCACCCGTTCCTTATCTATTTTGCTCTTACATACACACACTATTCGGTGAAACAAAAATTATCCTAGTGGTCACTAACCTCAAGCCTCTGTGATGTTGGAAAAATGTTGATTTGAATAACATATTGAACCCCAGTGGCCACTTGGCTTAAAATTGAACACAACGGCCGTTAGGCTTAAATTTTTTTTGGAATTCATGTGATAGACTTCAAATATACTATTGAGCTCAATGGCCACTAGGCTTAAATTTTAATTTGGAATTGTGAGTATTCAAGAAATAAATTTAGTGAGAAACCACTGTAGTAATCGCCAGTTCATTAAATATATTCTTTTAAAACTGAAATATAATTTTGCGGAGCATTCGAAGTGCTCCACTACGTTCCGCTTGGTCTATACAGATAAGTTCAGCCCCTACCTCAAGGTGTCCCCATGTACACTTTTTAAAATCATCCAATGAACTCATATGGAATGAAACTTGGGTTGATGATTAAGAACTACTTGTAAATTTTAGATGGTAAATGCTTTTATTATACCAGATCTATGAACTAGAGTGGTGGAGGAGCACTTTCTCTAAGTGGTTCATGGAGGTTGGCTTGGGTCCTTAATTTCCACTGAGCGATCCACATTCAAAGTGATTCACTATGTTCCACTTGGTCCATATGGAGAATTTTACCCCTACCTCAAGGTGTCCCCATGGCCACTTATTGAAAGCATCCAATGAACTCAATAGGAATGGGTTGATGATTACAAACTACTTATAACTCCCAAATATCCTAAGAACTTGGATTCATCTTGTCTTTAAATTTATTTTTTCTAGTGGTGTATTTGAATATCCATCAAGTCATTACTAATTATCTTGTATACAAGAAAACAACTATCCTAGTAGTCACTAACCTCAAGCCTCTCTGATTTTACAACAATGCTAATTCGAATAACATATTGAACCCAGTGGCCACTAGGCTTAAATTTTCATTTGGAATTCATGTGATAGACTTTGAATACACTTTGAGCTCAGCGGCTACTAGGCTTAAATTTTCATTTAGAATCACAAGTATTTAGGAAATAAATTTAGTGAGAAACCACCCTAGTGATCTCCAATCGTTAAAAATAGTCTTTTAAAATTTAAATATAATTGCGGGGAGAATAGTTAGATTTTCAATCGAGTCATTATAAATTGTCTTGAATGTAATAAATCAAAGATCCTAGCGGTCGCTAGGAATATCATGTAATAAAATTTGAATAGCATGTTGTAATCAGAGGTTACCTAACTACAAAATTGTTCTTGGAGTTTAGTTCAGTTTTGAGTTTTTATTCGAGTCGTTAATCAATATCTTGAATGCAAAGACAAGAATTATCCTAGTGGCCACTAATCTTAATTATTTATTATGTTACACAAACGTAGTGGGATAATCTACAACATTAGTTTCCCCTAGGCTTTAAATATCATGTGATAGAATTCGAATAACATATTTAACTTAGTGGTCACAATGCAGAAAATTTTGTTTTACAATATGTGTATTATGGAAAAACATTTAAATTAATCTTTTCTTTGAACATCAAAGAAAAAAATTAAGCATCCATCCTAGTGGTCACTAGTCTTGTAAGGTAGTAATGTAACATCCAAATATAATAAAGGATCTAGTTAATTTCTCAGTTGGGTCGTTACTAATTGTCATGTATGCAAGGAAAAAATATCCTAGTGGCTGCTAATCTCAAGTATTTGTTATGTTGCACCAATGTTATTTACTAATCTTCAATATTAGTGGCTACTAAGCTTCGACTAACATGTTAGGATTCTGATAAATTAATATGTAAATCTAAATATACTAATGTTTTTTAGCTTGTTTTTAGGTGATCCATCCTAGTTATATCGTATGTGAGTCAACAAGAATCTTAGTGGCCGTTAGTCTTTGTTATTGTTTGAAAAATGTATTCCGGAAGGTCTTTAATATTTATCTTGTCTTGGTTTATTTTTTCCTTGTGTTGTCTTGTAATAGCTAGGAAATGTTGTAAACATTGAGCTTAGCAGCCTCTAGTTTTGGACTATGTTATTTTAGAATTTAAAAATTGTTACTTTATATTGGATCATTTATCAAGTTGTTACTAACTGTAAATTAAATATATGTTTTATAAATAGAATGATTGACATTTATATTTAATAATATTTACGAGAACCTATAATGTGCTTACCTTTTTTCTAAACATTAAAAAATTGAAAAGAAAATGCATTTAATTATTTCTACATGGAAAAACAAATATAAAAACAATGTATATCAACACGGAAATCAAGTTAGAATCAAATATTGAATAATTAGTCACAACTATTTCTTTCATATTAAAAAATCATTAAAGGAAGTCAAAATGATTACCTAAAATATACAAAAGAAAACCATTACGATTTATAAAAAAAGAATATGTGACTCATGTGTTGATGCTAGAGATAGATGTCAATGCTTACAGGAAAAAAATAAACGGATGAAGAAGAATGAAAAATAAACAAAAAAAAACCAAATAGACAGATAGATGGGCTGAAAAGAGAACCCGTTTAATAGACACGAATACTTGATCTATGGCTGAACATAAAAAAATGGGTTTTCAAAAGGAATAAATATTTCAAAAGAGATTACAAAATATTCTATCGTTGGCAGACAAAAATTTGGTTCTAGATAGAGCAACGTGTTTTGACAAGAAGATGGAACGGAACGACAAAGGCGCCAAAGGGAAAGGCAGGGATGGATTGCAATGTAAAACACAAGAACTAGGAAAATACAGAGTTGCTACAAGTTCCCACCATCAACTACGGTACACATATAATAACATAGATGCTTTTGATAAATGCATTTTTTATTTTTATATGATATTTTGATGTAATTGGTAATGTTTGTTAGAGATTTGTATTCTCTCTAAAACATAGTATCAGTAAGATTCTATCTACAAATTGTTTTTCTTGTCTCTTTTGATTTTGTCCTTACTGGACCTCTTAATCTGCACTCATACCCATGATCTATGCACTATCACTATTTTTGGTCTAGTTTTTTCACCCCCAAATGCAATTATAATCATTGCTTCAGCTTACCATTCAAAAAAACCTCTAGGAATGAGTACTTGGACCAGTAAATTAGTACATGTGCATGTTGTATTCTAATTTCAAGAGCTCCTTTTCTATGCTTACAAAATAAAAGGAAACCCTAATATATATTTCTCTAGTTTATTTATTTTTTTTCCAAATGCATTCAATGAAATAAATTCCGAAAACTAAAGAAAAAAATGGGAATAGGAAATTTCAAAATTTAAATTTCCCCTTCTTAAAGAAAAAGTGTGGGATTTTGATATTTCAAATATTAGCATTTAATGCAGGTGATTTTTCATATCGTAATTTGAATTAACTCATCATTAATATTTACATTTAATTTGTGGAATATGATGGGATACGAGGAAATCAAATTGATTAAGTTTACCTACTTTAAAAACAAGTGGGACAGCGATAAAAGTTTTTTGTGATCACTCGGGAAAACAAAAAATATTAATTTAAGCATAATAAAAAACCATATAGAAAATAGAAGTGAACATTAGGAAACAAAAAGGTTAAATATTAATATATCAATATACGCCTCATTAATTATTAATTTTTATCGAGTGTGATTTCGATATTTTTTAAATATAATGTGCATTAATTCAAAGGATAGCTGGGATTTGAGGAAACCAAATTTATTAATAATACCTACTTTAGAAATAAGTGATATATTGACAAAAGTTTCTTTTTGGGCTCACGGCAGAAACAAAAAATTTAAATTTTAAGAGAGCGATATATGCCTCGTTAATTATTAATTTTTATCTAGTGCGAATTTGGTATTTTATAAATATAATGCCCATTAATTCAGGGGATAGAGTGGGATTCAGGGAAATCAAATTTATTGATAACACCTACTTTAGAAACAAGTGGGACATCAAAAAATGTTTCTTTGTAAACTCATGGAAAAACAACAATTGTTAATTTCAGCATAATAAAGAATCATCTACAAAATAGAAGTGAACATTAGGAAACAAAAAATTTAAATTTTCAAGAGAACGATATATGCCTCATTTATTATTAATTTTTATCGAGTGTGAATTCGATATTTTTTAGCTATCGTCCACGTTAATTAAAAAAAAATCCAATAAAATGTTTCAACCAGTTAATTAAACAATTATATGATTGACACTTTTATTAAGAAATTTTTTATTAATGATAGAATTAACAAATATGTTTTACCTATAAAAATCTGCATTATTAAGTTGTAATTGTAATCCATTAAAATGTTGCCATGTGGCATGAAATTTCTAATATATCTCGTGATCATCGATATTTTGGAGTTATTAATGCTTTACTCTAGAAAAACTAAAACATAATTTTACGCTTCACCAGAATTTGAGAGTAAATTATAGATAGGAAAGAAAATAGAAACCATTATGCTCCACTAGAATAATATTTTTAGAAAACCAAATTCAAAAGAATAAATACTTACATTTTATAAGGGATCAGGGTATTCTCTTCAGCGCATGTTAATTAACAGCTCTACATGTTGTATGTTGTCTGCTTATTTGTTGACCAGGAGCCTAGTGGTCGCTAGCCTCTACAACACCTAGGTTTCATTTCTAGCAATGTAAAAAAAATATCTTTACATTTTTCCATCACTAGTATTTTCATTGACTATAATCTTATCTTATTGACTATACATTCCTTCCACAACCAAGTGTGTGTGAATTGAGCAATAGGGGTGGAATCCTGGTATATTATATTAATCTCAATCAACCAAATTACATTGGTATGAGCTGAAATACTTATAGGTATTTTATAGCTAAATACACACAAGAAAATAAGTTGCACAAGTGCAACAATATCCTTGATTACATAAGCTTCCAAAATATCATATAGGAAGCAAAAATGAATAATGACACTAATATTGTTAAAACAATATAACAATGGTCGTATGTAGAATAAAGACAATTAGATGGTTATGATGAAATATAACCATATAACGAATAAATAAATAAACCTATTAATATGTAATGCATAATTAATAAAGGTAAATAATAATTAACCTAATATTCCCCCCTTAATTGTGCATTTTCTTAAGGGATGAGGAGAGGAACTCTCTAAATAACTTGAACTTGTCACGTGTGCAAGTGACTTTATGAAGATATATGCCTGTTGTTTAGATGTTGGACAAAATTAAAGCTAGATGTTGTGCTTTAACACATGCTCGCATATGAAATGAACCTGTACCCTCGATGTGCTTTGTTCTTTCATGAAAAAATGGATTGCGAACAAGTTTGAGAACATCTTCATTGTCAACATACATGGTTTTTGGTTTTTTCCTATGGTATTCCAAGTCCTTCTAGTATGCGACGTAGCCAAATCGCTTCACAGACGGCTTCTCCTATAGAATGATACTTGGCTTCTATAGAGGAATGAGAAACAAAGTGTTGTTTCTTGTTTCCCCATGATATTGGTCTAGATCCCATAAAGAATACAGATCCTAAAGTAGATTTTTCATCATCAATATTGTCTACATGATCTAAATCCGAATATCTAGACAAGAAGAATTTTTCATTCTTCTTGTATTCTAGACCAAGATCCATTGATCCTTTAAGATATCTCAAGATGCACCTTGTTTCTTTCCATTTGACACACTTTGGGTTCCTACATGAACTTGGATAGATAGCTTACTGCAAAGCTGATATCTAGTCTAGTGTAAGTTAGGTAAATGAGACTCCTAATCAACTGCCGATAAAGAGTGGAATTTACCTCAGGAGATGGATCTAAACAAGATAACTGCAATTTTTTCTCCATAGGTGTAGCAATCAGTGTGAAATACATCATCCTAAATTTCTTGAGCATTTTCTTGGTATATTTCATATACGAAACAAATATTGGATTCTCTTTCTACCAAACTTCCAATCCAAGACAATAGTGAATTATCCCAAGATCTATCATGTTGAACAATTGATAAAGATATTTCTTCATTGCATCGATCATCCTCACTGGACTACCAGTAATGAATAGATTTTCAACATATATAACGACAATCACAATCTCCCTCCTTTATTTTTGATGTAAAAGATTGGGATCATATGGATTTCTAAAAAAATCCATGTTGTATGAGATGCTCATCAATTTTTATGTACCATTCCCGGGGTGCATGTTTGAGGCCATACAGAGAATTCCTGAGTATTCATACATTTGCTTCTTGACCAGGTACTACATATCCCTTAGGTTGAGTCATGTAGGACTTCTTATAAATATTCATTCAGGAAGGCACTTGTTACATCCATCTGATGTACTTTCCAACCAAACTATGTAGCTAAAATAAAGATCATCTTGATCTTAGTTATGGGAGAAAATGTCTCCTCATAGTCAATGCCTTCTTTTTGTGCATACCCCTTTTCTACTAGTCTCTCTTTGTACTTGTCCATTGTCCCATCTTCTTTGTACTTTGTTTTGAATATCCATCTGCATCTAATGGGGTTTCTTCCCTAGTGGAAGGTTGACAAGCTTCCAAGTGTTGTTTTTCATTACCGACTGATATTCAGAGGTCCATGGAATCTTTCCAATCTTTTGACTGTAAGGCTTCCTGGACTGTAGAGGGGTCATCAGACTCAATAACCCTACTCATCAAAGTAAAGTTAACTTATTCTCTTGCTTTTACTATGAGTCCTGTGGTCTAGGGGTGGATGTATCTAGTAGAGCATCCATTCTTGCATCTTGTAACATGTTAGTACACCACTTGGGCATATGCTGAAACTATTCCCATGGGTCATGGTTCCTATAAAATCAACACCCATAATCCCCATCATCACTTTCATCATTTGTGGGGAAAATCAGCTTCAGTTTTTTACAACTGCTAAAGAATTTACATTAATTGAGTCTGGAGGGAGGAGACTCTGCTTCCTTCTTCTCAAAGAACTCAAAATCTCTACTGGTGTAGACTTTTCTGGTCTTTGGATCCATCAATCTATACCCAAGAGTTTCTTCATTATACCCAATGAAGATGGAGGTTTCTGTGATTTCCTGTCTTGATTTCCTTTTGTTCTGCTTGGGTATGTGCATATTTTCTTTGCACCCAAATACTCTAAGGTGTACAATATATGGTTTTTGCTTTGACCATGCCTCTTGTGGTGTTACTTTGTCAAGAGAAACTATGGGCACTATGTTCAACACACACACTACTTTCTTTGCTTCTTCTACCCAGAATGTCTTTATAAGTCCAAAATCATTGATCATGCATTGCACCATTTCCATGATAGTATGATTTCTTCTCTCAACAACACCATTCTATTGCTATGTGTGTGGAGGAGGCATTTGTTGATGAATCCCATGAGCTTGTAGGTAGTCTTTCAACTCATTACTTGTAAATTCCCCCCTCAATATAAGTGGAGAGTTTTGATGTGACAACCAATTTCATTCTCAACATCTACTTTGAACTTTTTGAAGGTTTTAAAAGCTTCATTTTTCTTGTGAAGACAAAAAATCCACATTTTCCTTGAATAGTCGTCAACACATAGCATGAAGTACTGAAATATAGAATTACTTGGTTATATCAGACCATAAATATCAGTATGAACCAGATCAATCTTACCATGATCTTGATTTTTACTCTTCTGGAACAAAGCTCTGTATTGTTTTCCTGCTAGGCAATGAGGACACTTTTCTGTATCCTTTTGAAGAGATGGTAACCCATGGTACCATATTACATAGGCATAGTGTCTCAAGATACTTGAAAACAACATGACCAAGTCTCTGATGCCACAACTATGCTAAGGTAGATTTCTTAGCCACAAGTTCCTGATCATCCTCTATGGAAAAAATCAAGATGGAACATGCGTCCCACACTGGAGGCTTTTGCAAACTATTTTCAAGCCTCATGATTTTTTATCGAATCAAACATTTTCTTTCTGGAATGACTATTAAAGTCAATTTTTAAGTTGTGATCTAGGAGTTGACTTACTGAAAGTAAATTATTTATCAACCCAGGGACATATAAGGACAACTGATGGTCTACAGTTGCATGAACCAAGGGGGTAGAGAAATTTTCCCAATCCCCCTGAACTATTTATGAAGAATCCGTCACCCAATGAAACATGGTTTTTTGAAGGAGTGTCCCTCATTGAAGGTAAACCAGTCTTTGTGTCTGGTCATGTGTTGAGTGGATCCAAAATGAACATACCAAACATCACTAGATGACATGGAAGGTTCACTTGATCGAGTAGTGTACAAGAAGTCTTGATTATCTAAATTTTCTTCTTGTTCAGCAATAATTCCTTGCTGATGGGGTCTTATTTTCTAGTTCCCCTTTTTCTACCCTTGGTTGTAGGTAGAATGTCCCTTGTGAGATTTTTGTTGTGGAGGTCCAGAATTTCTTTATAAACCCTTTTTTGCATGTATTATACCAACAACATTTTAAGTCATGTCCTCTTTTACAAATTGGAGATTTCTTATTCTATTGTTTGTCCTCGTGATACTGATTCTGATGTTAGGACTTTTGATAGGAATTATGTTTTCCTTTATCTTTTCCTTTCCATTTATGATGTGAATAAAGTGCCTGCTCCTCTTCATCATTCTTATTATGCATGGATTCCTCTTGTTGCAGTAGGTTTACCAGCTTGTCAAAACTAATTGTCGTATCTGACAAGTTTAGTGTTGTTACGAAAATGTGGTAAGAAGAAGGGAGAGATCTCATAACAATGGTAATGAGAGCTTCATCTGTGACTTCTTATCCTAGGGCTAGAATTGAAGCCTTCAACTCTATAACTCTTCTCATGAAAGCTTCAATTTTCTCATTAACTTCAATGTGTGTAACTGAATCTACAAATTTAGTATGACATTCTTGTTTTTGGCCTCATATATTGTGCTTAACTTATCCTACAGTTCTTTAGCTATTTTTTCATCTCAAATGTGGGGTTGCACATCATTGGACACTCCAAACAAGATGATGAGTTTGGCCTTCTAATCTACTTTATCAAACTGCCATTGTTTTGTTGTATCAGTTGTTGATCTGGTCAAAGTACCAGTCACAATAGGCTATATCTCTTCAAACTCAAGTTGTGTCTTGATTTTTTCTTCCATATAGCATAGTTGTTTCCTTTAAGTAGTTGTGAATATGGAAGAAAAAATTTGGGGGGAATTGGTCCCAATTTTGCAAAAATCACTGACAGGGCTTATCTCTTATCACTCCATGTATAAGGTCTCCCAATCTATATACCATCATTCTGATATATTGAACCTTTCTATATATGTGCCCTTCCGATATAACCAGTGGTGTGTGGAAGAAGCTCACCTTTTCTATATACTCGGCGTTACATGAAAGAGGTGTTAATGTACGTGAAAGAATTCCATATGTGGTACCAAGACAGTACTAAAAAGGGGTCTGTGTGATTATTAACATTGGATCAAAGAAATATCCTCATACACACACATAGCTTTGCTATATACTTGGATAATTTCTCAGTCTAGATTTATGTCATGCAATCGTTCACAGACGGATGGGATGGCTCATATTGTGTGCATTGTGACCTTATTACTCCCCATCGATTTAAAGGGTCAATGCCCAGATGATGTTGTTATAGCTATATCAGGTGTTAAGTGTAGTATTATTCATGACGAATTTACCCATAAGCACTTCCCAGAGGCACTGTATATACTGAACATTGTGAATAAGATCTAGGATCTCATGAGTGTTTTAGAACCAAATTTTACTATTTTTTAGTACAATATTCTACAAGTTTTTTAGTAGTTACAAAATTTTTTGGTTGACTATGGCAGCCTGAAAATTAGTAAAATATACTGAAGCATGCAATTACATTCAACAATTTTGAAAAACTGAATGGCAGGCAAAAAAAAATTGTTTTTCAGACCCTTGTGGCCTCCAGAGCCCAAAATGACCTCTATGCCAAAAATTACAAAAAAATAGTTGAAAATGTAATTTTTTGTGTACCTCCTTTAGTAAATGTTGCTCAAAAACAAAAAAAAATAGGCCTAATAAGAGAAACAAATTACCCTAAACTAGGTTTTTTCTCACTAAAAAATTTTAGAGGCTAGTTTAGTTATAACTAGTTGTTTAGAGGAAGTTTTTCGACTAAATCCACCTCCAAAGTTGGAGGTTTCACTGTTTTTTGCCACTAAAAGTCAAAAATGGTTTGAAAATTGATTTTGGGGGTGGGGGTTAAACCATGCACTTCCCACTCCCAAATTTCTCAATATAACTGACTCGGTGGTTTATTCTATTTGATAAGAGATTGAAGTAATTTGTATTTAAAAAAGCTCAAAATCAACTAACCTTCTGAAACTACAACCTAACATGAAGGATCCACATGTCTATGGCTAAATGGAAGTTGATTTTGGGTTTCCTTCTATGTAAAAAAAGGATCTGATCCTCATATTCATGTCTTTTTTTGTGAAACGCCTTGTATTGTTTGAGCTCATCGTTATTTATTTTATCCACCATGCTTTTCTCTGTTTTCATTGCTCCTTTCTTTGTTTGTAGGTGTTGTTCAAAGGATGGCTTGACCACTGTTATGTGTAGGTTCATGATTGAAGAATGATATGGCCACTACTTTTTGATCTACAATAACCATTTTTTGTTTGTGGTTGTAGGTTTGGTGTGGAGGATGTCTTAAGCAGATCCAATCAGGGCTCGATCATTGAACATAGGGCACGACCTTTTCTCCTTTGAAGGAGGTCGATGCGATGGGTTTGAATTTGGATGAATAGAACCCGGCCTACATGGTGTCTCCAACTTGGTGGAAAATCATGGTATACTATGTGAAGAGTTTAACCAACAATGAATGGCTCAAGAGGGGGCCTCGGTTGGACAAGGGTGTGAGCACACAATGAAACCACCTATTCAACGAGCTATCTCGGTGTGATCTCAGCATATAACTTAACTTCTTAGAAACACGATGCAACTCTAATACATAGATCACTTGGTATCTAAATTTAGTAGAAGTACCTCCAATTTGACAAGTAGTTAGAATTAGCTTTAGCTAATACTTTGATCAAATGCACCTCTAATATTACAGGTAAAACCCCTAGTTGAGAAAAAAAACACTTAAATAAAAAAAATCTTGCAAAAAAAATTTTCCTGGTGCAAGGTGCACCAATGCAAAAACAAATTACATTCCAAACACCTAGAATGAATAAGAGGATGTGGGGAGGCAGGGATGGGGCTGGGAGGTTACAGGACGCTACACGGGCTCTCAATTGCTAGAAACACTTCTCCAATCTCCTCTATCTCTATTTTTCTCTCTTTCCACACCTTCTTTGCCTCACATGTCCAAATTCTTTCTCTAAAATCAAACGTAAGCTGAGCAATAGGGGCGGAATCTTGATATATTTTATTAATCTCAATCAACCAAATTACATTGGTATGAGCTGCAATACCTATAGGTATTGTACAACTGAGTACACATAAGAAAATAAGTTTCACATGTGCAACAATATCCCTTATTACATAAGCTTCCAAAATATCATACGAGAAGCATAAATGAATAATTACACTAATATTGTTAAAACAATATAATAACAGTCGTGTGTAGAATAAAGACAATTAGATATTTATGATGAAATAAACCATATAACCAATTAATAAATAAACCTATTAATATGCAATGCATAATTAATAAACCTAAATAATAATTAACCTAACAATGTGGCACTACATACCATTGAAATATTTCTTTGTTAGGAAATCAATATTTTAGTGCTCCATGTATGTGTGTGAATAATAATTACATTGGTAATTATTATTATAGTGAATATTAGTAAGTTAGTTAGTCATATATATTGTTAGAATAACAATATATTATGAATGATTATTTGTTATACCCGTAGCTATTATCGGGTTAATTGTTCTACTCACTTCCTATTTCCTAGGAAGTTGTTTGCCTACCTTTATGGCTACATAATAGCCACTTGTATCTGAATATCATGAAGAAATCTGAGAATTATTATTGTGCAAATCTGATACTGTGCTATTATTTGGTATCAGAGCATGGTAAAATAAACAATGAGAGTCTGTTAGGAATTTTGTATTCTTTAATATTTTCTTGGTGGCTTCGAGTTGTTTAAGATCTGAATCGGCATAGAGATCGGGCTTGTTGATTTCATAACCCATAGAACTCACCCAATTAGTTGGAACGTCTTTGCATTTGAACGATTCAGAGTTACGTTGGATGACACAAATTTATTAGTTGTAATCAAGAGTTTGGTGAAAGTCATTAATCCTCCTACTAGCGAATGACCTCTCTATCATTCACGTGGATATATCTTAATTGTTGAGCTATTTCTCCAAGCCACTCAGCTTGGTCGCTTGAACTGTCAAGTGTGCAAATCTAGTGTGAAGTCACATCCACATGCATCTTTCGATTGCATTGTAAATGTTGCTATTGGTCAAATCGAACCTTTCATACACCATTAAGTAAGCATCAATTGGTCTTCAGTTTAGATTCTGCGAGGGAAAACATGATCTAAAATGCATTTGTGGTTATAGGAAGTCTTGTTTTGTGTTTTCTCTCGATTTCCTTTTAGTGGTATTTTGGGCTCTCCTCACCAACTCAGAACTTCTCGGCCTAATTCGTGCATGTGTGGAAGTACATATCCCTGCATTACATTGAACGACTCATCACCTAAGTTAATATTGCATCGAGAATATTGGATATTTTTCAAGGGATTTGCAAACATTAAGACTTCTGCGTGCACTCATTGGCATGCTCTACCAACTTCTACAGTGTTTGTGCTTTGTTATTACTCATATTGTGGACTGCTTCGAACCACTTTCATTCTTATCATTGTCAGTAGTAGACAATCCATGATTGACGATGGACATTTAGGCTGAATTGGTCTCTACATCCACAGTCCGATAGTCCTTTTTGGATTCAAAATTGATGATTGTGTGTTGTGGCAGATTTTCATGCAAATCATTCTTCTTGGTGGCACAAGAGAACTACTCTCGGTGGTATTCTAAATATCAGAATTCTGTGTCAAATTTTGGTTGGATCGGCTTCTAGAGTATCAAATCGGTACCAACATATGAAATTCTATATTCTTCTCTCCGCGTGTGAAATATCATAGATGTATGTGAATTTTCTATATTAAAATAGTGAGTGTCTGTCATGCCAAATATTTTACTAGAATTCGGTTTAATTTAATCTCTAGTCTCTCCTCAAAAGTCAGCTTAGTCTAAAGTTTCATTAGTGACTAGGACTCATTTTGTTTACCTTGATAGAAGGTATTAAGGTCCATATTGCTCATTATAGTTTAGTGTTTTTAGAAGTCCATATTTATTGCTGAGTCAAATCCAATCGTTAATTGGATTTTATGTTTTTAAACGTTGTTCATTAAAGTACATTGAGTCATTAGTTTTTTGGGTCATCTTGTTCAGTTAAAAGTGTCAAAGTTTAATATTAATAATGTTTATATATCATTTTGTAGTCTTTTGTGTCTCATCATTGTCAAGATTAGTCGAAATTTGTGTTAATAGTCAATTATCGTCATTTAGGTGATTATTAGGAAAATTGTCAAAATTGTAAAAAAAAAAAAATTAGCCTCACGAACGCATTTCGGTTGAACCCGACATTCGATTTAGGCATGTAATTGAGCTTCAAATTCACATTCCGCTGAACTAGCAGCGTCATACCGGAGGCAGGAGGCATCGGAGGTTGGAGTTCATTCAGCGACCTCTCGTCAGTTGCCAACGACGGGGCCGCACAGATGGTTTGGTGACATTTTTATGGTGTATTTGCTTTCATCTTGTGTCGTAGTTCCAGTATCAGTGTTCCTGTTTGCAGTGTTCGTGATTGAATAAGTGGAAATTTCACATTGAGGGGGGGGACATGATCCAATGTTACATTTCTAGTATGTCATTTTTTTCTATGTATGTATGAGCAACAGATGTCAACATAATTTCCTATGTTATTCCCTACAGTGAGATGTGATGAGGGCTGATGATAGTACTTGGCACATCATGATGTGGTTGTAGGTAAACCACTTGAAAACCTTCATTTGTGGTTTGTGGTAAACCAATAGCAAAACCACCATTCTTGGTTGTTGGTAATCCATTTGCAAAACCATCACTTTGTGGTTTGTGGTAAACCAATTACAAAACCACCATTCTCGGTTTGTGGTCAACCATTTGCAAAACCATCCCTGAGGTTTGTGATCATCCTGTGAAAATCACCAAATCATGAGCAGGTGCAAGTATAAGGCATATTTTCCCCATGTTTGCACTAAGGGGGGGAATGTTAGGAAATCAATATTTTAGTGCTCCATGTATGTGTGTGAATAATAATTACATTGGTAATTATTATTATAGTGAATATTAGTAAGTTAGTTAGTCATATATATTGTTAGAATAACAATATATTATGAATGATTATTTGTTATACCCGTAGCTATTATCGGGTTAATTGTTCTACTCACTTCCTATTTCCTAGGAAGTTGTTTGCCTACCTTTATGGCTATATAATAGCCACTTGTATCTGAATATCATGAATAAATCTGAGAATTATTATTGTGCAAATCTGATACTGTGCTATTATTCTTAACTTCTATATTACTCATAAGTTCTTTTGTGTCTAACACATAATTTATGTATGTTTGTATCAAGTAAAATACTTAGTGACCACTAAGCTCCATTACTTGAACAAGATCAATCAAACATTGGGTGTGAAATAAAATGCTTAGCGGTCGCTAAGCTTCAATACTTACCAAAAGGAATGATTATGCAAAAAATAGGCTAAATAATTTCTTGATAACATAGATGTTTTATGAACAAATCATACTAATAGATATTAGCGGTCACTAGGCATTTTCCATAATATATTTTCATGCAAATAAGTGAGATATGGACTATTTTTAATGTTGAAATCTATGGAGGTCTTTATATAGTTGGTAAGAAAGATGATTAATAAAAATGTTTTCAAGGTGCTCATATAACACCATAGGGACTGATAAGCACACACCTTTACATATTTTCTTTTTTTACACATCGGTGTGCATCAATGAAAATGATTAGAGACCGCTAATCTCTGCTACTTTTCAGGAGGAGTAGATTATCGGCCACTAATCTCAACTAATTTTTTATTTTGAATTTAGAGATCAAACAACAGTTCATATTAAAGTAAATTTTTAATGACCGCTAATCTAGATTACTTTTAGGAAGGAATGATTTAACAACAACTAGGCTAAACAATATCTTATTTCGAACATAGTGCTCTAATAACATATCATAGTAATAGATATTATTGGGCACTAGACATTTTATTTGAAATTTTTAGATGAAAAATATTTGAGATATAAAAAAAAATTACTGTCGAAAGCTATGGAGGTATTTTGAGAAATTAATATATTAGTGGCCTCAAGGCTAAACTATTTATTAATTTCGAGAATAGAGACCAAAAATAGCTCACATAAAAGAAATGTCTAGCAACCACTAAGCTCAAAAAATTATAGAACATAGTGATCTACACTTGTTGTTTATTGTTGAATGAGAAAGGAATAGATTATAGGCTAAACTATTTAATAATTAAGAAAATAGAAATTAAAAAAAAATCATATTACAAAAAATGCCTAGCGACCACTAAGCTACGATACTTACAGAACATAGCGCTTGGATAACAGATCATATGAATGGATAAAATGGCGTCGTGAGACATTTTTTATATCGGTTCATATCAAAGAAAATGCATAGTGACTGTTGTCAAAATTTCACCCCCCAGGGTAAATTTCGATAACATGCATCAGAGTTTTGCAGTTCCAAGCATGTAGATTGATCCAGGAAAAATCGTGAAAATTGGCTAAGTCCTGCTCAAGGTCACCTTTGGGACAGTTGGAACGAATATACGCGGAAGATGCGAGTCGGCCGAAAAGTCTCTAGGCGGCCCATGAAGCAATGGGACATCTGGAACAAAAAGGCGCGAAGAGCGCGAATCGGCCGGTTCAGCCAAAAGAGAGAATTTTTGCAAAGGAACAATCGGGCCGCGAGGACACGAAGGACGCGAACCGGCCGGTTCGGCCGAAATGGGAAACTTCAGCACAGAAACATCTGGGCCGTCGGGACGCACAGGACGCGGAAATCCGGTTCGGCCGAAGGAGAAGAAAATCGACTAACTGCTCTGGGACATTTGGGACAAGAAGACGCGAAGGACGTGAACCGCCCGGATCGGCTGAAAAGGAGAACTTTCACACTAAGTAGTTCGGGACATGTGGGACAAAGGTACGTGAACCAGCTGAATCGGGCGAACCGGAAGAATTTTTCCCAGACAGTCTGGGACAGTTGGGACAAAGGGACGCGTGGGACGTAGATAGCCGAAGGAGCTGAAAGCCAATCAAGCAATGCCACGTGTCATCGGCTGAATGAGGGACGAGGAAGCCCATTTTGGGCGGATCGGAAGTTTATGTCCCAAACGGTTTGGGACATCTAGGACAAAGGGAATCGAAGGGTGTGAAAAGCCGGCAGACCCACGAGCCAATCAAAGCATGCCACGTGTCACAGGGGATAAGGTCCAGAAGTCAAAGGGTGAGGTCTCAAGCACTGACCCGAACCAATGAGATAGTGCCACGTGTCCAAGTTTAAGGGGCCCACAAGGAAATTTCAAAGGAAAGCCCACGGAAAGGTGGAGGAGAGAGAATTTCTCAGTGAATCAGAGCCTGCCACGTGTCATCCAAGTGGCAGAACGCGGGGGAAAGTTCAAATATTTTTTCCCGCCGACCTATTTTTGCCTGTTTTTCCCTAAATCTTCAGATCGCCATAAATTTCGATCCAGAGCTCAGATTTTCATGTTTTTTATATCAATGGAAAGCTGTTGAAATTCTCTACATGATTATAGGATCAATCTTGCATTCTGGTGTAGTCTAGAGAGAGAAATTTGAGAAACTCCTCTGATGCGTGATAATAGACAGAAGTGACGTTTCAGCGACCAGCTTTAATACAACAGACAGCTTGCCGTTTCTGCTAGACGGTCCACCATTTTTCCAAGGTTCTCACCTGCCACCATAATGAAATGAGTTAAATGTGGCCCGGAAGTTGTTGTGGTAGTTTCGAATTTCCTCTCTTCCCTCTCTCTTTCTTCCTATATATTGTACAGAGGGGCTTCTTTCAAAAGATATAACAAGTTGTTAATTTTTTAGCTCTGCCCTCCCTTCTTTTCTTCTCCAGGGTTGAAACTGGAGTTCGAACCTCCTCCCTACTCTGTAATGGTGTTTTTTTCCTTTTACTAATGAAATGATGTTCTGTGCAAACTTCTGGAGCAACAAAAAACGTGTTTTGTGATGCATCTGTCCATCCTCGCTCGTTCTTTGCTTGTTTTCTTCTTGCCTCTCTTCATTACAGGTATTTGTGCACATTTGAATGTTCATTGCAGGTCTGGACCTGTGTTTCATGGAGTTTTTGGGGACACTTTCTGTGTGAAATCTATCCTTGGGGCCTGTGATGCATCTATCCATCCTTCCCATTGCTCACCTCTCTTTGTTCCATGGCATTTTTGATAGATGTTCAACATTCTCCTTCTCTGGTGTATCACCATTTTAGTGTAGGGAATTTGCTATTTTTCCCTTCTCTTTCTCTCTCTGTCTCCTTGGCATGGTTAGATTAGGTTTAGATTAGCTTTCCTGCACTGGAATAGCTTGTGGCAGGTAGTTTAGGAGTAGGAACCAACCTTATCTGGAGATTCCTCTCTTAGTTTCACAAGTCCCACGCTCGGAGAGAGGTTTCCATGTTGTGAAATCACACTGGATGCCTGACTGATCAACCTAGAAGCCTGATCTACATCTAGGGGTGCTGTGATTTTGCACTAACAGTTTTGGCACACCCGGTGGGAGCTTAGAGGTCCTTCCACTTCATCTTTTGTAGGTTGGTGTGTTCCTGTGAATATTTCAGCCCTTTGGAGGCACTTGCAAACACATCTGGTGACTCCATCTAATCAGCAACCCATCTCTGAAGTTACAGACCCGTTTTCCATCCATTTCCTTCCATATTTCTTTCCATCTCTTTCATTCTTTTCCATTCCATGAGGTTGTGCAATCATGACTTCATTTCCATCATGGAATTCACATCAACAGCAGTATATTCCACCTCCAACATGTTTTACAAATCCTCCAAATCAGCATTTTGAGCAAATTCAAGATCAATATGCATACCCATATGAGCAGCAGTGCCAAAGTCAGTTTGGCTATGGAGCTTTCCAAGAGAAAGAGTATGCATATAATGAAGACCATCAGATCCAAGATGCTGGTCTGTTGGAGGAAAATCCAAAAGATGGAGGTAAAGATGGTGCAGTCCAGAGGAACAGCTCAGATGAGAGCTTTCAGAATTGGTTTGCAGGACTCCTTGTCCATGGGGAGGCCCCTTTTCCAAGACACTTCATCCCTCAGGAGAAGCTGGACTTCATGATAAAGATGCTGCCCCCAACTTGCACAATGGACAGCAAAAATAGAGGCCTATACATTCAGTGTTGAACAACCTTGTCAACGGGTAAGTTCTACACCATCATCTGGTTTCTCTCTTCCCATTACTCAAGCAGCAGCATCTCATTTGGACTCACAAATTCTAAACTCTCCACCTGCTGTCCCAAGTGTTGAATCCATTTCTCCACCTCTCGGTCTTCCACCTCATCTCAATTGTTCTTTCCTTTTTCCTTCCAAATAGTCATCTTCTCCACAAGAGCTAAAAGAAATCCCCCCTCCTCTAAAGAAACAAGAGATTTCATCTCCTTTACCACCACAAAAAATTTCCAAATCAATTGAGTTGCAACCCACTCCTCCTCTTGCATTCCCAACTCCATGTGGGGAAGAAGAAATTGTAAAAATCAGTCATCAAGGATAGCAAGAGGAAGAGCCAAGAAAAGAAGAAATGATTAAGAGCTTAGTAAGTTTGGTATGACAAAGATCCCCTTGATGGTCAAACCTACAGAAGAGGCTAAGGTTGAACAAATAGTGGTTAGGGCTGATTTTGTTGTAGCAGAAGAAGAAGTTCTTACAGTCCCAACTTGTCCTCTAGAGCAGCAGATTGAAGAGTTTGACTTGACAAACTTCATGCTGGAGGAGGAGCTCATTCAAGAGCAAGATTGCCTTTGAACATTGGAGGAAGGAGAAGCTGCTCCAGATCCAGTAGCAGAGGAGCACATTCTAGCTATGGAGGAGAAAGTTGCAGATCCAAGAGCTCTGAGCACAAAGTAGGCTACAGGAGAACCTTCAGTTCTTCTTTCTACTTCACCTCTCTCAACTTCTAGTACTAAATAGGAGTTTGATGTCTCAAACACAATGTTGGAGGGTGAAAGAAACCATGGTGGTCAAGTTACAGATCAAGAGGACACCATGAAGGAAGTTGAACATTTGCAACAGGACAGCCATGAGGTAGTTTATCTGTCAGATTTGGAGGACTGTTTTGATGGAGAAGAGCCGGTTGAGTTTCCACCATTCTCTCTTTCATCATCCACATTCCAAACACTTGAGTCTGCTGTCATGAAGGATAACATTCATTTGCAGTAGCCTGCATCTTATAACAGCTCTTCAGAATCAAGATTGGAAGATTTTAATCTTTCATGTTCTTCATTGGAGGAAGAGAAAGGACAAAAGAATTTTGCCATTGCTTCCACACCATCCATTGAGGGTCTACAAAAAGACTCCACTTTTGGAGTTGAGAATCAGAGCTATGGGCATATCAAACAGATCGGACCTTGCCCAATTAGGTATTTGGCTTCATTGGAGCCAAAGGAGAAGTCACAACCAGTCATGCTTGCTTCTGAGCATGAGGGTGAGCTACAAAGTATCAAGGATCAGTTGTCATACCTCTTCAACCCAAATGCAGAGCAACTAAAAGAGGTATTGAATTTGCCTTCAGCTGATACCTTGATGATTTGGGTGGAATACCAGCTTCTTGTTGATTTTCCACTCATCCTAACAGCCATGATCAGCTCCAAATCAATTGCATGGCTGCCACTTTTGAGAAAGGGAAGCTATTTCTCACAACCAATTGCAGGGTTTGTTTAGCTTGCCTTTGCTTCCAGTTAGAATAGAGTAGGTAGATTTGCTTTCAGTAGAAGAAGTGCTTGTGCACACTCTGCATGTTACATTTGGAGCATGTATGATTTTTAGTTCTGTACATAGTTTTGGTGTGCTGGTTTTTCTCTTGCACAGTTCATTCCAGTGGCATTTTGGTGAGAACAACCCCATGTCTGGTGGGTTTCAAGTGGCTCAGAGGGAAGTTTTCAAAGTTTAGATCAGTTTTCAGACTTTCTTATGACTCCATGGCCAATGGATCGCTAAAAGGCCACTGATCTTCTACCTAGCAGGCAGGTGACCCCGCTGAGTCGTCAAAACTGTTGTCAAAATTTCACCCCCCCAGGGTAAATTTCGATAACATGCATCAGAGTTTTGCAATTCCAAGCATGTAGATTGATCCAGGAAAAATCGTGAAAATTGGCTAAGTCCTGCTCAAGGTCACCTTTGGGATAGTTGGAACGAATATACGCGGAAGACGCGAGTCGGCCGAAAAGCCTCTAGGCGGCCCATGAAGCAATAGGACATCTGGAACAAACGGGTGCGAAGGGCGCGAATCCGCCGGTTCGGCCAAAAGAGAGAATTTTCGCAAAGGAACAATCGGGCCGCAAGGACGCAAAGTACGTGAACCAGCCGGTTCGGCCAAAATAGGAAACTTCAGCACAGGAACATCCAGGCCATCGGGACGCGGAAAGCCAGTTCGGATGAAGGAGAATAAAATCGACTAACTGCTCTGGGACATTTGGGACAAGAAGACACGAAGAACACGAACCACCCATATCGGCCGAAAAGGAGAACTTTCACACTAAGTAGTTCGGGACATGTGGGACAAAGGTACACGAACCGGCCGAATTGGGTGAACTGAAATAATTTGTCCCAGACAGTCTAGGACAGTTGGGATAAAGGGACATGTGGGACGCGGATAGCCGAAGGAGCCGAAAGCCAATCAAGCAACGCCACGTGTCATCTGCTAAATGAGGGACAAGGAAGCCCATTTTGGGCAGATCAGAAGTTTATGTCCCAAATGGTTTGGGACATCTGGGATAGAGGGATGCGAAGGGCATGAAAAGCTGGCAAACCTGCGAGCCAATCAAAGCATGCCACGTGTCACAGGGGAAAAGGTCTAGAAGTCAAAGGGCAAGGTCTCAAGCACTGACCCGAACCAATGAGATAGTGCCACGTGTCCAAGTTTAAGGGGCCCATAAGGAAATTTCAAAGGAAATCCCGCGGAAAGGTGGAGGAGAGAGAATTTCTCAGTGAATCAGAGCCTGCCACGTGTCATCCAAGTGGCAGAGTGCGGGGGAAAGTTCAAATATTTTTTCCCGCCGACCTATTTTTGTCTATTTTTCCCTAAATCTTCAGATCGCCATAACTTTCGATCCAGAGCTCGGATTTTCATGTTTTTTATATCAATGGAAAGATGTTGAAATTCTCTACATGATTCTAGGATCAATCTTGCATTCTAGTGCATTATAGAAAGAGAAAATTGAGAAACACCTCTGACGCATGATAATAGACAGAAGTGACGTTTCAGCGACCAGCTTTAATACAACAGACAGCTTGACGTTTCTGCTAGACAGTCCACCATTTTGCCAGGGTTCTCACTTGCTACCATAATGAAATGAGTTAAATGTGGCCTGGAAGTGGTTGTGGTAGTTTCGAATTTCCTCTCTTCCCTCTCTCTTTCTTCCTATATATTGTACAGAGGGGCTTCTTTCAAAAGATATAACAAGTTATTCATTTTTCAGCTTTGCCCTCCCTTCTTTTCTTCTCCAGGGTTGAAAATGGAGTTCGAACCTCCTCCCTGCTCTGTAATGGCATTTTTTTTTCTTTTACTAATGAAATGATGTTCTGTGCAAACTTATGGAGCAATAAAAAACGTGTTTTGTGATGCATCTGTCCATCCTCGCTCGTTCTTTTCTTGTTTTCTTCTTTCCTCTCTTCATTACAGGTATTTGTGCACGTTTGAATGTTCATTGCAGGTCTGGACCTGTGTTCATGGAGTTTTTGGGACACTTTCTGTGTGAAATCTATCCTTGGGCCTGTGATGCATCTATCCATCCTTCCCATTGCTCACCTCTCTTTGTTCCATGGCAGTTTTGATAGATGTTCAACATTCTCCTTCTCTGGTGTATCACCGTTTTAGTGTAGGCTTTTGTTGTTTTTCCCTTCTCTCTCTCTCTCTCTTTGTCTCCTTGGCATGGTTAGATTAGGTTTAGATTAGCTTGCTTGCACTGGAATAGCTTATGGCAGGTAGTTTAGGAGTAGGAACCAGCCTTCTCTGGAGATTCCTCTCTCAGTTTCACAAGTCCCACGCTTGGAGAGAGGTTTCCATGTTGTGAAATCACACTGGATGCCTGACTGATCAACCTAGAAGCCTGATCTGCATCCAGGGGTGCTGTGATTTTGCACTAACAGTGACCACTAAGCTACATTACTTACTATAAGGAGTGGCTTGGTGCTAACTAGGCTCTATTGTTTATGTTTGTAAAAAATATCGAGCTAATAAAATTCATTGTCTATCTTTGCGACAAAGATAAGAGTTAGAGAATAATAATAGAAGTACATATTTTAAACGTGAAGATGTATCCTGATCATCTTAGCCCTGTGTATTTCCAAAAATAACCTGTTAAACAAAATAGTCCTAAACTTTTTACTAAAAATTTAAGGAAAAGATGATCACGGGTCTTTCTCAATAATGACTTATCTAAATCCGTGAAGAGAAATGCATGTTTTATGTTTGTCAATTATTCGTTGATGAGAAGGATATCAACCGTTATCTTATATATTGTCAAAAAATCTATTTTAACCATGAAAAAAAAAACTCAATGGGTTTGAAGTCATTATTTGTAATTATATTATATACAATAGACTATCCTTGGCAGAGCCAAGTCCTTGAATATAAGCCTTCAAGAAGGATGACTAACAACTAGAATTTTTACAACTGATAAGCATCGTTAGTTAGTGAAATGGAATACTTTGCTATTGTTATGATCAAAAATTTATTGTAATTAACAAATGTACATCATTTAAAATTGAAGACATGTTCTATATGTCTTGGCCTTGCATATTTTCTTAAAATCATCCTTCAAAAAATATATATATAAAGGATCAACCACATACGCAAGGAAAAGGTGAGCAAGATTTTGGTGCAATATTAAATGATGGACTTCTATTGCATTGATCAAATATTTCTGATATAGTATGCCCAATGGTGTGTTTGATAAAATAAATAAACTTTTGTAGGCCGAGGATGTTAGCATAATTTAGCATAGGCATATTTATTGCATTTTATTGCATTGTCTTTTATTTAATAATGTGCAACATGTGCACTCTAGTCTAGTGACTTGCATTCAATATTGGTATTATTAGTAATTACATGTGCATGTGAGATGGGTCTTATCATCTCATAGTTGGTTCCTGATAGGGTGTCTTGTCTATCCATATGAGGTTGTCTAATATCTATAAATATTACAGCTCTTGCATTGTTATGTAATCTGATTTCATGATCAATAATATTTGTGAGGCTTCCATCCCTCTTTGGTCATTGCAATCTTATTCTATTATATCATTTGGTATCAAAGCTATACCATTATTATAATAATGGTGTGTTTGATAAAATAAATAAACTTTTGTAGGCCGAGGAAAATAAAAAAACTAGGTCTAAGTGTCATATGATCATGTCAAACTCTCTCCAATCCTCAAAGCTAGTTTTCCAAGATAGCTACCAAAAAAGGTGACCTTCTTCCAAATGCTAATCACGTAATTAATAAAATTACTAATGATAATAATTTTTATTAGAATGTGTTTGTTGGATTGATATAAGTTGATAATTTTGATTGATGTAAGAGAAGTGTGGTTCTGCATATATGTAGTAAATTTTGAGAAGTTGTTTCGCAAATGTGGAAGGTGTTATTACAGAGAATGTTGAAGATGGTATTGAGAAAATAATGTTAGTGGAAAGCATGTTGTTTATAATTTATGTAGAAGGAATTTTCTATGACCAACCATGTCGATACAATATTGTATCGATCAATTTTTTTCCAATATAGTGGTTCGTATTGCCCAACTATATGATTTGTATCATGAAACAAGATGCAGTATGGAAGTTTGAGACTATTTTCATTAAATTTTGAATAATAATTTTTTTTCAAGACCACATCGATATTTTTTATTTCAAAGGAAAGCAATAGAAGGGAATTTTCTATCCTCAATACTTGTCTGGCTCTTGATGGCATGATCAAGATCTGTGCCCTGCTGGTTAGTAATTCATAGTTGACACTTAAATTTTTTGTTTTTTAATCTTGTGGTGTTTTGTAATCGGATGTACTCTTACGATTTTTTTATACCTAGTTTGAACTCGGGGCTTATGGAAATGCTTCCATACTGCCCGTATTTTTGGTGAATATTCTAACAAATTTTTACTTGTTAATATAATATAAGATGTTATTGATAAATAAAACATGCCATGAATCCAAAATTAGTAAATTAAAATTATGTGTAAAAATTATTGTGATTACTCGAAGGACCAAATATAGAATTTTTATTTTTCAATGATTATTAGTATTTCGAAGATTAAATTGTGCAATATCATGATATTGATTACCGAGGTTGTCCGTAACTATAGATTACGGACCCTATTCCCACCCAATGTAAATTAATAAATGTATGAATCAATAAATTAAAGTGTTGGAACATTGTTGGTTCATTGCTATTGACTTGAATAGTAATGAATTAATTATTGGAGGCGACTCTCATATTATTGCTAATGTCACCATTAAAAAACTTGTGTGAATAAAATTCCTTTTTTATGCTTTCATTAATTACAAATTGGAATTTAAATCTTATATATTGGAAGGGTACTAAAAAGGTGGATATAATAGAAAATCATGTGATAAGATTGGAAATAAATATGTTGAACACCCAGAATCATCACCTTTTCCAATAAAGGCCGATATTAAAGCCCCTGGAAAGCTTGTATTAATTACAATCATGTGATGGCACAATCACTCCATATATTTATCAATCCGCTCTTCCTTATTCAGTAGTATATCAACCACAACCCAACTCAAATATCAAAGGGAGAAATTACCACAGATATCTCACAATAATAAAAATATGAAATGGGTTAAATTGTAAAGAGAGGGTAGGAATGGCTCATGCCTAAACTTATGAAATATTTCTCTCATTTTTCCATGATCAGGGAAACTAAAACCTTCTTCCACAAATAGAATCTTCCATTGAAGTTTCTTCCTTCTTGTTGTTTCCTCATGATTTTTTGTTTTAGAGCTCTTTAAGCCGTACCAAAGAAACCTTCTTCACCAAAACAATCCACAACTTCCCCACCCCCATTTACATCAATTTATTTATCATACAATCTCCTTTGTTCTACATAGAAATGATGTATTATGAATAAGTGGAGTGGGTTTTTTCTAAAATTGGCTTGCCATGGATTCACATGCAGATCTCAATAGAAAATCGTAACAATGGAAACAAAAAGAACTCGGTGATCACCTTGAGGTTTGTAACTGGAGTAATAAAGGTCAATTAGTTCTTGCAATTGCCACTTAGTAGTGGCTTTTAATAAATTTCACTAAATTCCCACTTCAATAATGGTGGTGATGGAGTTTGGATAATCCAACATTTGAATGCTAACAAATTTTTTATCCAAAATATAATAGTTCAAGCTAACTCGAGTTAAATCATTTCCAAAGTTTAGCTTTATGTATGGGTTGAATATATTGGTTTTGTTTATAATTAAATAATCAAGTAGTAAATCTCATATAATGCATGGTTGTTGGACTACTTCAATCCATATCACAATCATTAAAACACAGTCAATTAAATGTAACCAATCCTTTTATTATATTTTCTAATCTTCACATAGTTGTAGATCTAATTTTAGGTATGATATGTATCTTGATCCACTATTACCAACCTGTTAGGTCTTAGTACCTTGTACTCAGCCTAAACATATAATTTTCAACCCATGATCTTAGGATTATCAAGGCATGGAAGGTAAAAAAAATTAAAATGTGCTACTTATTCACATAAAGTAATATCAACTTTGCCTTAGGCCTGGGAGTACAAATTTTACCCTTAGCATTTATTTATTCATTCCTTGTCTCTATAAAGGAACACAAAGTGCATAAAAATACTATAATAGAATTGGTAATCTTCTTCTATCAATATTACATACCCTTGATTATTTCAAGTTATTCCTCTCTTTCTCACTTATCTTTCTTCTTGAATTTCAGGGTGAAGACAAATCAATGCTCTTATTTTACTTTTACTCCTTTTGAGTCAGCATTTATTGCATATTTTATTCGAGCTTGTTTGTCCTTTAGTTTTACTCCTACTTTTGTAGATAGATCTTTCCTATTTACTCCATCTACCCTTTATAGTTTTATAAGTCATTTTGGACTTAAGTTCCAAATTTATCATTAAGATAGTTCATTCAATCTAGCAACCCTCTACTGATTCTTATCATTTAGCATAATTTATTTATCTTAGCTCATCAGATTGACACTTACCAACTGCTCCATACATCTATCTAGTTTATTGTGTCATAAAGGATTGTTAGAGTGTTTTTGTTTTTCTAACTTACTTACCATCAAACCTCAAACATTGCTTGGTATAGTTGGTTACCCATGGTATTTCATTTTATCATTCATTTGATTTTACTAATAAAAAACAGAATTTAGTAAATTTCATGACTCAATAGGTCCAAGAGCTGCAGCCTTCAACTCTAATACCAAAATGTACCAGCCTAATTTGTCACTTCAGTTCTAGGGAATTTTTTTACTTTATGCTTCACAATTTAAATACCCATATATTTAAATCCAACATAAACCTTAATGGAATCCATTTCAGATAACCATCATAAACCATGTGTAGTTGCATTAGAGTATATAGATCCTACTCGATCCCTCTAAACACTCTTTACAATCCAATACATTAAATGTATCCTTTGGTATTTCCTTTACCAAGATTATGATAATTAAGTGATGCTCTCTAAGTTTCTACCTGGGTTCCGCCATGAAATTCCCATCTGGCATCTCACAACTTAGATCCTTGGTGAAATCACGATAGTGTAATCAGAAGCTTACACTACTTTGCACAAATTTTTTGAATCATGTATGACATGCTCAGTTCCGTGATGGCACACTTGTCATTAAAAACTTATCATCCCACCTTAATCACTTAATTAGTTATATGGATTAACATTCCTTGTCCTTCTATGCTTAATTTAATATGTTACTAGGTTCATTATTAACTTCCTATGTAATCATTAACATTTATTTAGAATACCTTCTTAATACTACAGGACAGCCCATGATAAAGGACTCATCCAATTGCTACTCCTCTGATGTCCCATACCACTTAAGGGGGTCTTTACGATAAGAGCCCTAAATTTGGCTTGTCCTCACACATAAGGAAGATAATGTCCTTAATATTTTTCTCACACTTGTTTATAATTTTACATGTTCTAAAGGTTCAATCATAATTATTATAGAGTTATAAACGATAACAATCAACATATGTTGTGTGACAGATTTTAATACATTATCCTCTTCCTTGGATGTGTATAACTATATACATATATGTATATATACATATATCCCTTCTTCCCATTTAATAAAATCATACCATTTCAAACTAGGTAGCATTCAAGTAATGACAACTCACATAAATGTCCCATACGAGTTATCATAATTGAATTAATTGTTCATAATTAACAACATAAGAATTACTTTATGTCCTTAATTCATTATTAAGTTGATTCAGCTTCCTAATATTGATAAGTATATTATTTAAGAACTAATACCACTTCCCGTATGAAATATATTTGGGTAAGTATGGTAATTTTGTGAAGGAGGTTATTCAATTTTATAGAACTAAAATGCATACATTATTTTTCTCAACTAGCTTGCTTCCAAAAAATGGTCTGCAATTGTCCCCAATGGTTTTAAATGAGGCAATGACCAAGAAGTAATGTGTGCACTACGTAATGGTCTTTAAATAGACTTTCCATTATGAGGGCAAGGGTATTTAGCTTTCTTTAATCCCTTTAAGGCATATAAATCTTATTATAATAGATTCTCGAACCTATCTTTCCTTTTCTTAAGACCTGAAAGGACCTTATTTCCATTATCTCAACCTTACATCTTCATAGTTTATCTTACCACCCTAAGGTCGCTTGTTAATTTATGTTGTTACCCCCAAACCAGTATCCTTTTATTCATTTAATTTTTCAATGGTCACTTATTGTTAGCAACTATTTAGCTAACACGCTCTATGAGACTAGTTAACATTCATTGATAATATAATAATATGATGACTATTAAGGATTTCACATTTTCCTTATTAGTGCATAGTAATACAACGACTGATTAAGGATAATATATTAGATACCATAAGATCATAGGTCTTATATCTAGATTATGATGACAGTATCAGAATGACATCTTATTTTTTATTTAGTCTTATTTAAGTAATAATGTCAACTAATGACATGTATGTTTTTACATAACCTATGATTCATAAGTAGTTACTCATTGATACAATATTAAAAATGTTCCAAGTACCCATTTATAAGTCAACTCCTCATAATTCATATTCTTACTAAAAAATGATTAAGTATTATATTTACACAACAACATCCAACAATCCTCAAATGAAGTCACAATTATACATATAAGAAGGGATCTCGTTTATATAGCATAGCAATCCCTTTTTTCATATTTACAATCAGATATTTCCCATGTTTATAACAAAAAGTAGTAGAAAATCCTTCATTTACTCAATGAAATTACATTTTGTTAATTCACCACAAGTAGGCATAGAAAATTAATGAAATTCAATCAACCTTCTTTCTCTTAACTCAAATCCCTGCATCTGAAAATTATGTACAACAAATGCACATGGCTATTCCAATGTGACTGGCATGGAAAGAGGTTCACTTAATCATTATTTATTATATCATTAAAATTCCTAACAAATATATTTCAGCAACATATATATAAATATATGTGTATGTGTATGTGTATGTGTACACACACACACACAGATATATATATATATATACACACAGATATATATATATATATATATATATATATATACATATACTCAAAGCATCAACCATCAAGAATAAATGTCATTAATCATTTACATTTCCTTTCCATACCATAAATTCATTAATACCTTCTTGTGCGTAAACCGAGATAGATATGCTACAACAAAAGCTTTCCCTGTGTAGATCTTGAGAAATCCAATAGACCCAAAAAAGAATCCCACATTTTTTTCCTTCATCACACGAATCTCGAGGCAATCCAATGTGCTTCCCTGTAATAATACAAAAAATCTAGAAATACGACTACCTCCAGAAATGGTCAATTTTACAGTCGATCTTAGGGTTCTCCTGCCTTCCGGATCAAATGGAAGCCTCTGTTTTACATAAAAATGCATGCAGCAACAAAATACGACCAAATCCCAAATATATGAATATACAATGAATTTATTTGCAAAATAAAACTTACAGACAGATGTCAACAACAATCTCCTACTCTGATACCATAGATCATTCATTGAGAGGACTCTATACGCATGGCTCCTTCACTATTCATCCTCTTGCTCCAATTTCTATACCTTATGCATTGTGATTCTTCTTGATCGTATAATGAAAGGAAATGTACCTTCACCTTAGCTCATGTTCACCTAGGTACTTTATTTAACTTTATTGTATTTATCCTCACCCACTTATGTGTGTGGATATTTCTTTTATATTATTTAGATACTAGAATATATTATCTAGTTGTTAGGTATAGTTCTTTCCTTGATCTATGGTATTGTTGGTCATCAAATAGGACTTCTAAGAAGAGCAACAGTCAGGGGACAAAAAGTCCCTCCTCTTTAATGGGAGAGGTTCCCTTATTCGGAAACGAACCTATTTACAAATATACAAGATATAATTTTGTGATTGAACTTGGATATTCATGGAAGTGTCTATTTATAAAGATCATCAAGTACAAAAGGATCGAAGAATGAGAGTATGAAAATGAGTAGAAAGGCAACATGTAGAATTATAGATAACAGAGTAATTCTTTATGTATGCGAAGTTATAGTGAATTGAAACAAGATCATTTGCATCATATGAATAAGATGAAATTTAAAGACACAAAGTTCTGTAAATAACATCTGTCAGAATGCAATGGTTCATTAATCAAGGACACAAAGTTCCTTCTTGGTTATACAAGATCACCATGTATTGCAAAGTTGAAGAGTATGCAATCAGCGAGACTAACAAACTAGAGACAAATGATCTTCACAAAAATTAAATGAAAGCTCAGAGATAACAGAGATCGGATAGACAAAGAATGGAAAGCCCTTCTGTATTGATTTCTTTGTGATCTATTTACACTTTCAGAAAAATATGCCAAGTTCTTCCTCCTTTTGAATGGCGTAAGGGAGGCCATTATATAGCTTACAAATCAGTTACTCTTCATAACCGTTTCTTTTAACTAAAGAATAGTTAAGGACTGCCAATCGCAATACCTCAACTTATTACAAAGAAAACGGAAAAAGAATGGGAAGAAGAGAAAAGAATAAGGAGAAGAAGACAGGTGGCTAGTTACTGGGAGGGACCCACTGACTTCAAAATCCGCTGCCTGAATTTCTTTAATGCCTCAGCTATGTCTCTGCCACGAGGGACTGATGTGTTGGCCGTAGACTGAGTCCAAAATCCAAGACACTTCTCCATCTCTTTATCAAACTCGACATGAGTATGATAATCTTTATTTGCTTCTTCAATGGCAGATTGAAGAGAGCAGATCTCCTTCATTTTTTCTTTAGAGATGGAGCTTTCCTTGAATAAATTATCTTTGACAAAAGCTCTGAATTGAGCTTTGATTTCTTGCAAGGAAAGGGGAACACCAGAAGTTTCATCCTGAAGATGACAATGTATATCTTTGAAAGCAGAGACAACCAGTGTCTTGAAAGCTTCACCCTTCTGCCAACTGTTCTTCAGTTCTCCCAAAGCCTCCTCTAAGACTTTGATCTTCCACTCCACGCTATAAACCCAGGATTTTGATAGATTATCCTTTGCATCATCAAAAACCTTACTCGCCAGTAAGATGTTCTCATCTGTCTGTCCCATAAGGTGGAGGTCTACTATGCAACTGCTCCAGAGTTTGAGCTCTTTATCTATGATCCCAATAGTAGAGGAGAGCTTCTGTTGCAAATTGTTCACTTTTCCATGGAGTTTGAAAGCTTCATCGATGAAGTTCAACCCTGCAACAAGCATATCATCCACCATGGCTTCCATAGCTCTGC
The DNA here is from genome assembly GCA_019776745.2 of Taxus chinensis. NCBI lineage: Eukaryota > Viridiplantae > Streptophyta > Pinopsida > Cupressales > Taxaceae > Taxus > Taxus chinensis. The sequence goes on from CM034150.1 coordinate 835,676,598, forward strand.
CATAGACGGAATACTTGTGCATGATCTTTGATACTCTGTACTTCATCTTGGCTCAAAATTACAGGTGGTGGAAGAGTAGTCAACGGGGTAGGGTCCAAAACTTTGTCCTTAGACAAGAGAGACTTGATGAAACCTGTGAGAATTTGGGCCTGTTCTTCCAACTGTTCAATAGTTTGCTGCCCTTTCTCTACCCTCCCAATGACTCTTGTGACTATTTCCTGGAGGTTGTGAATTTCACCTTCAGGGGTAGACTCTCCCATTGGAATTCTCGAGAGCTCTAAGTCAGATGCCTGCAAGTCCTGCTCTGATTTGTCCACTGTAGGCTTAGCAATCTCCAGGAATTGCTGACCTTGAGCATCAGACACTATTCTGGAGGTGACTTCTGGCTTTCTTGGCACGAGAAGGAGTGGTGCCCAACAAGGCTACAACAGCATCAAAATCTGACCCTGAGCTCCGAGAGGAAAATTTCCTTTTCCTATTGTCAACCAAAGGTTGCACCCACGCAAAAGAGGAAGAGGAATCTACAGGAGGGGCAAGGGGACCAAGAGACAGAGAGCTCATGACACTCAAGGTATGCACAACTATTGACTCAAGTTGAGATGTGAGCGGGGCGCTTGAGGTAATTGCGGCAGAAGAATCAATAGCACCTGGAAGCTCAGTGCTCTGGACCTCTTTGTCCTTATCTGCTGGATCTTCAGGAGCATTTGCAGGGGTTGGCACTTCGCTTTCTTCACTTTCACTGAGAACAATGATGTTCTCTGGTCCCATAGGCAACTTCTTCCTGCTTTCTTTGAGGGTCACTTTCTACAGGCTCCTTCTTAACCTCCTTGAGTTTCTTCTGGTACACTTGAGTGGATGAAGAAGGAGTGGAAGCTGCAGGTCCTTGAGTTGATGAGGTAGGAGGGGTTTTCACTGGTGTTTCTGACCTTGGAATAGATGCTTCTCTTCTTGGTGTTGAAACATCCTTAGAAGAGGATTCTCCTGAAGTGCCTTCTGAGCTCTCGAACTTTCCTGTCAAACCAGACCTTAGTCCTGACTAAGACTGGAGCAAGGATCTCAGCCAGATCATCCCTCTCTTTCCTGTTCCAATCCAAGTCCTCCAAAGGAGTGTGCTTAACCACATTGTCATACTCATATGAGTATAGATCAGAGTTGTCATCCTGGAGACCTTCAGGAACTTGATACAGACCGAGTTCTTGGATCAATGGCAGAGAGAACCTGCCATAATGCCTTCTCCTGGCCTCAAAATCATCTGCACAGTCAGCCCAGTAGTCTTCTGTATCTGCCCTATGATGGTAGATTATCTTGATGTTCTGTTCGATGAACTTCTTCAAGTCGAAGCAGGTTCTTGGCTTGAAGAAATGAACAGTGATAGGAACCAGGGCTCTCTCTATGTTCTGTGCATCCAGGGTTGTTTTACAAGTGTAGTTTCCTAAAGAGATGGGAAAATGCAAAGCCAGAAATCTTCTTGTCTCTGTAAGTTCTGTGAAACTTGTCTAGTTGCCTGCATATTTCTATTAAGGCCATTTTATCATTGCAGAACATGGGCAGTCTCAGAGGGGTGCCTTCATAGCCGGCAAGCCTGATATAAGAGAATTTTCTGAATTGGATAAAGTAAGCACCGTAGTGTGATATCAGATTCATGGCTTCCTCTGAAAATCTCCTAGCAGTGTCACCTTCAAGCAATCTGACCACGTACATGGTGAAAGCGTCATTGACCCTTCTGAAATTACGATTGCTGGTCTCCAGGGTGAACTGCGGGCAGTAGGCATATACTGGATCATCTTTGTGAGCATCAATGTAGGAAAAACCAAACCATTGCCTTGATGCTGCCAGAGTATACATCAGGTAAGAAGTCATGTAGAATTTCTTCGTTTGCTGCACATTGGACAGCTACTCTGCCAAATTCATGCTGATGATCTCTGCCCAGTTGATATTTTGTGTTCCCTCGCACACCATGCTGATGAGCGGGCACATCCAGAAGTGAAATTCGTTGGTAGAGGGCAAACCCATAACCCGAGCCAGTAGAATTATAAAGTCAGACAATTCTTCATTGAAATCTACCCGGAAAAGAGTTTTGGACAGGCGAGAGGCTCCCTTCTTAGGGTTCTTCAGCCAGGACTTCACCACTCGTGCCTTGTATTTGTCACTGTCTTGATCGAACAGGGCCTGTGCTTGATCCCGGGAAACGACTATGGCATTATCCATCTCTGGGATCCTCAGAGCAGCACTAATGGCGGCAGCATCCAGCTTGGCGATGAGTTCCCCGTGTACATTTGTCAATTCACTCGAAACGGGGTCGAAGTGAGCTCCGCATGAAAGCACGGTATCAGCACACTGTACCGAGATCGGGAAACCTCCAGCAAAGGCCAAACCGCTATCGTGAATCATTTGTGCCATTGGTGTAGGGTTTGCATCTGCCACCCTCACCCAAAAATCGCCGAAGTCAAGATGCCGAGCTTCACTGTCCCCAATATTGGGAATGGACAAATTCTAGTGGCGAAATTTGTTCTTGTCCCTGGAACTTGATCTTCATATTGACGGTAATTCAGAGGAGAGAAGCGCACATTAGACTCGGGAAGGAATTACAGAGAACAGGGATACACGCGCAGGGAATTAGATTGCAAGGGTTCGAGCAAGGATAGCATGGAAACAATGTGAAAAATGCAAAGGTGGTTTGCTCGTTATATAGCCGTTTAGGAGAGAGAAAGGCCATGAATGTGCATTTAATACATACCCACCAATTTGAATAAGCAGGATATTCGGGTAGAGCGGCAAAAACTAGCACGAATGGCACTTGGTTCATTAGGGACATGTGAGACGCGAATGCGCGAAACACGCGGCTCGGCCGATTCGGGCGAAAAGGGTACAATGACGTCACAAAAGCCTTTTGGGACATTTGGGACGAAAGTGCATGAAGTACGTGGTTCGGGCTGGATCGGCTGAAAATGGTTACGACTTGTCACAATTTGAGTTTGGGACATTTGGGACATGAAAGTGTGCGAAGTACGCGGTTCGGGTGTTTCGGCCGAAAATGGAACAACTTGCGCATGATTAAGTTTGGGACACTTGGGACGAAAAGTTCCGACGGGCCCGAAAATGGGACAACTTCGGGGAAATCGGCCGATCGGGGAACAGAACGCACTTTTGAACTTGGGACATGTGGGACAAAAATGTCTGACAGGCCTGAAAAACATACAAAATGACCCAAAACTGCAGATTTTTTCAATTTCACGACTTTTAACATTTTCAAAACAACAGAGAAGACACTCAAACTCAAAATTTTGAAAATTCACTTTTTAAGAGCAGGGGAATTTTGAGTGGACAACAGCTGGCTCCTTCTGGGGATGACTTGGCATAAATTCAAGGAATGAGACAAGGCAAGAACTTAGAAAAACTCGGGGAAGCAGACCAGTACCTTATCCATTGGGCAACGGAGTCAAAAAGCAGACCAATACAGAGGACAACACACCAAAACCAAAAAGGAGAGAAAAACAAAACGCTGTACAGAATATACAAGGGACTCCCTAGTCACCTATGACTTGAACAACTTGAAATACTACCCACTATAAGGAAGTGGGAGAGGAGAACCATCCATGTAATCAAGGTAGAAAGAATTCTTACCAGCAAAGTGTCTGATCTTGAAAGGTCCTGAGCCAAAGGGAATCAAACTTTCCATGGCTGCCACGAGGTTCATGCCTTTTATCCCATAACAACACAGTGTCTCCAACTTGGAAATCTCTGAACCTAGCTTTCTTATCAAACAAGACCTTTACCTTCTGCTGGTGAACAGATATCCTATCAGCAACCACCAATCTGTCCTCATTCAGTTTGTGAAGGTACATAATTCTTTTATCTAAAGCATCCCTGAAACTAGTATCTTCAATGGCCTTCATTAGGTGCAAGGCTGGCAGTTCCACTGTTACTGGCAATTGAGCTTCTACCCCATATACCACTTGGAAAGGAGACATTCCAATAGCTCTCTTTGGTGTAATCCTATCTACCCAAAGAGCATCATAGAGCTTCTTGTGCCAGTTTCGTTGAGACTCATTGACTAACTTCCTTATAATAGTCACCAGATTTTTGTTAGTGGATTCTGCTTGCCCATTTCCCTGAGGGTAATAATCTAAAGAATGAGCCAGGGAGATGCCATACCCATAGCAGAAATCCATTATCTCAGTTGAAGAGAAATTCGAAGCATTATCTGTCACAATCTTGTTAGGTACACCATACCTTACCAAGATGTTCTCTTTTATGAAGCTGCACACCACTTCAGAAGTGGTGCTCTTAACTGGAATAGCTTCTACCCATTTGGTGAAATAATCCGTGGCAGTTAGTACATGAGTGTGACCAGCACTAGAAGTAGGATTAAGTGTACCAATGAAGTCCAAACCCCACTGTTGAAATGGTTCCTCAATCACAACTGGCTTGAGAGGCAAAGAAGCCAATTTAGGTCTTCCCACAAAGGTCTGACAAGCCTCACATTTATCAACCCATTTGGATGCATCCCTGAATAAGGTAGGCCAATAATATCCTCCACGGAGTATTTTATGAGCTGTGACCATCGATGAATAGTGCCCTCCACAAGCCTGATCATGGAAAGCTGAGAGTAGTCTTTTCTGCTGTTCCTTGTCCACACATTTCAAGAATCTTCCATCTATTCCCCGCTTGAACAAGGCGTTTTCCCACAACACATACTGTACTGACCTTAGTTTAACAGCCCTCTTTTCTTTGGCAGTCAAATGAGAGGGGCATTCTCCATAGGTGAGAAAATGGGCGATGTCAGCATACCATTCATCAACTGAGCTGAGAAACAGAACGGTAGGAAGCTCAGCCTTATCCTCTAGCAACTCATGTCTAGCTCCTTCTGCAATGAGCTCACAAAGGCCTTTACCGCGAACAAGCTTGGTTGGTTTGATGTCAATGTCATATTCTTGGACCTTGGCAACCCAGTTCCCTCTTTTGGATCCAAACTCCTGTTGTGTGAGAATTGACTTAACAGTTGTATCCGGAACCAACACCATGGAGTGAGAGTTGAGGATGTAAAAACGAAATTGCTTAACAGCTTTGACCACTGCAAAAGCATGTTTTTCCATCATGGTGTATTTTAACTCATGATCTTTCAGGATATAGCTCATGAAAGCAATTGGAAGTTCGTGCTCATCAGAATCTTCTTGAGTCAAAACAGCAGCCAAGGTATTATCTGTGGCATAGCAATAGATAATAAAATCTTTGCTGAAATCAGGACAGGCTAAAACAGGAGTTTTAGCAATAGCCATTTTAATACCTTCAAAGGATTCCTTTCCTTCAGAAGACCAACCAAACGTTTGTTTCCCTTTCATCATCTGAGAAATATTCAAAGTTAACTCTGCAAAATCAGGGATGAACCTTCTTAAAAAATTGATCTTACCAAAGAAAGAATGCACACCCTTTTTGCTGGTTGGGAGAGGAATTTGCTGGATAGCTTGAACTCGTTCAGGATCAATCTTAATACCATCTTTGGAGACAATGTGTCCTAATAACTTCCCTTCTGTGACACAAAAGACAGATTTTTTAGGGTTCAGAGAGATCCCATGCTCTCTGCATCTCAGCAGAACTTTTTCCAGGTGGTCAAAATGATCTGCCCTTGTTTTAGAAAACACAGTCAAGTCATCAAGGTATATGACAATACACTTCCCTTTCAAACTTCCAAAAGCCAGATCCATAGCTCTCTGAAAAGTGGCACCAGCATTAATAAGCCCAAAAGGCATTCTCTTGTAAGCAAAGGTACCCCAAGGAGTAGTGAAAGCTGTCTTGTGTTGATCTGCAGTATCAACCTCTATCTGATTGTATCCCGAGAATCCATCAAGCATGGATAACATCTCAGATCCTGTTACTGCTTGCAAGACCTGATCCATCATAGGCAAAGGATAATTATCCTTCAAGGAAGCCTGATTCAAATTCCTGAAATCAACACAGATGCGGATCTCACCATTCTTCTTCCTAACAGGCACAATATTTGCAATCCATGTTGAATGGTGGATGGGGAAGATGATTTTAGCCTTCAACAACTTCTGAATTTCCTGAAAGATGGTGTCAGCTATTTTGGGATTGTACTGCCTCTGTTTCTGCTTAAAAGGTTTAATTCCTGGTTTGAGAGGAATAAAATGTTGCATATCTTTTGGCTTGAAGGCTTTTAAATCCTCATAAGAATAAGCAAGAACATCCTTATACCTCTTTAAAAGATCAATTGCTTTTCTTCTTTCATCTGTTGTGCAACATTTTCCAATGTTCACTAGCCTAGGATCAGTAGAACTCCCAATATTGATTTTGTCATGCTCAGCTGATTGTTGAGGTCCAGTAGAAGCTCTAGACTTCACATACCTATCATGTTTATCAAATAGTTCCTCTAAACTCACCAATCCTTTAGGAATCTTATTCCCCTTGAGTTTAATGCACCCATCCTGATCTGTTTCTTCTCCTTGGGTGACTGCTTTGTCAGAAGGCACATTTTCATCGAGGCAGGTTGTCGCTTCCTTCGAAATACAGCTGTTCAAAATTACCCTTGAGTTCGAGGAAAGAGAGAAAGTGCTGATCATCATTGAAAACTTGCCAGTTATTGGTATTATCAGGTACACTAGGTCGATGGATCATCTCAATGGTGAACTTGTCTTGAGAGAAATCAGGATGAGGAATCAGTAGTGACCCTGAGACAGCTAGTGAATCAGCCCTGCTGTTCTTTTCCCTAGGTACTGCTTCGATAGAGAAAGCATCAAGGAATTCAATGGAATCCCAAACCTGATTCCGGTAATGTTTCAGCCTTCCATTTTTTACTTGAAAAAGGTTTCTGACCTGCTTTACAATCAACTCTGCATCACCACAAGCCAGAAGATTCTTTACACCTTGTTCTTTGGCCACTTGCAATCCGAGAATGAGAGCCTCATACTCTGCTGTATTATTAGTATTTTCGAACTGTAACTTGAATGAAAAGGGGTGTAGGCTTCCTTCAGGTGACACCAGTAGGACACCAGCTCTAGAACCAGCTGAGGAACAACTTCCATCAAACTCTAAAATCCAAACCCCATTAGGATCTTTAGGAGACACTTTGGGGAGTCAGATTTCATCAGGGGACATAATCATGTAGTTACCATGTCCCATATCCTCATAGAGTATTTGTGCTTTAGGATCATCCGTTTTCTGCACAATATACTCAGACTGCTTCTCAGGCAGCAACTTCTTCATTTGTCCATTGACAGGTACGAGTGCATGTGACCAGTCCATTTGGATTTCTCCACCTACGTCCTTACAAAAGTTCCTACTTAACAACATCCCGTATGAAGGAGGAATATCTGCTACTAAGATGGTAGCCAACACTTTCTTCTCGGGCAAAGCAGCAAAAGCTACTTGTGCATCTTTAATTCTTCCGACCAGGGGCACTTCCTTACTCTCCATAGAGTAACAAGATCCGTAAGTGCGTGTGAGAGTCAGGCCTAAAGCATGAGCTACTTTAGCAGGCATCACATTATCTGAGGCTCCGGAATCTATGACACAATTACTGAGCCTATGGCCGGCTATAAGAAGTGTTACATAAAAAGGCTTGATTTTGTCATTAGGCGAGGTGACAGCGGCTACCAGACTAGGCTGTGGTATAGAAGAAGGAGTGGGAAAAAGGCCTTTAGAGGTGGTCTTAGAATGGGAATTGACAAAGTGAATCATTTTAGCAAAAGCTTTGGGATGGGTTTGATAATACTCAGCCTCTGAGATTTGGACCTTGGTCTTTTTCAGGTGATCAACAATATCAAAGGACCCAGAAGTGGACGGGCCATCATCATTTGAGACCCTAGGTTTATCAACTTTAGGAGAAAAAGAAGAAGCAACTTTAGTAGCAGGATTGATAGGACTCACCTTTGGTGTAGATGAAGTAGGGATAGGGAGATCCTCTTTTTGCAATTACGGGAATAGTTACCGACTGCTCCTTAGATTTCTTGATGGGCTGCGTCACTTTCTCCCTCTGATTTGTCTGCTCTCGAGTCATGACAGCGAATGATTCACTATTCATGTCTGCTACTACTTCATCATAGTCATCTCCATCATCAATGCCCTCAGTGGTGAAGAAATTTACTCGAGATCCCTCAAGTTCGTCTGCTTCATCATCAACTTCTTCCGCAAACTCCTCGCAAGCTTCATTATCCTCATCATCATCTGGTTCTTCCACCTGCAGGTCGCATTGACAGGGACTTTAACAGGAGGTCCTTCAAGTGCTAATCTTGTTTGAGAAGTAGGAAAATGATTTCTGGGCTGAAAATTTCTCCTTGGAACGTCTGCATAAGGAGCGTGCTGAGCCAATTGTTTCTTTATAGCAATGAGATCATTCGCAAGTTTTTGAACTAATGGATCAGTATTAGGTCCAGGGGTGGAAGAGGAAGAAGCAGCAGACTTAGATTTGGAAGGGTCTCTTCTCAACTTCCCTGACATGATCAAATCATCCTCGACACTAACAGCGAGGGTTTGATCCTCAACCAATGTTGCGAGATTAGCCCTTCTTAGTGCATAACTAACTTCGGGCGATTGAGCATTTAGGAAGAAACATTTTCGAATTTGATCAACAGGTCGGGTAAGTGGCGGAATTTTATTGATCAACTTGTTGAATCGGGCCACAAATTCTCTCATGGGCTCTTGTGAATCTTTCTTTATCTGAGAGATTTGGGCTAGCAAGGCATGCACATCTTCTGCCGGCTTGAAACAGCTTTCAAACTGAGTTCTCATTGTGTCCTAGTCGGTGATAGTGCCAGCCGGAAGGTGATAGAACCAATCAGCAGCATTATCTTGTAACGTCTCAACGAACAGTCTTATGGAGACGTCTTCATTTTTGACTCCCAGAACTCCACATGCAACAATGAAGGCTGCGATGTGTTCATCAGGATGCACTTTGCCATCACCTTTGAATTTAGGGAAGTTCTTCCGGTTACCTCTGGGTAACTCATGCAAAGGCTGAGGAAGGGCCAGGGGCCCGACACGATGACCCCATGGCAATGGTGCCGCCATTCTTGGAAAAACGGCTTGGAGAGGGACTGCAACACCAGCAAGAATCAAAGCTTGAAGATTAGGGCTAGCTGGCTCTGAAGGAAAACCACCCGTAGGAATTCTGTCTTGAACAGGTGGAGTGCTTGTCGAACGAGTCCTTCTATTTGTTGTTGAAGGGAAAGGAAAACCCTGCTGCTCCAAAAGCTGAAACTGAGAATCTTCAACACCGAGGGCCCTCCTCCCTCGAGTAAAATGCGGAGTCGCCAGATCAAAGGATGATCAAAAATTACAGAACTGGAATGTGATTTTCCCCAGCGGAGTCGCCAAAAACTGTTGGTCGTCAAATAGGACTTTACGAAGAGCAACAGTCAGGGGACAAGAAGTCCCTCCTCTTTAATGGGAGAGGTTCCCTTATTCAGAAACGAACCTATTTACAAATGTACAAAACATGATTTTCTGGTTAAACTTGGATATCACGAAAGTGTTTCTATAAAGATGTTCAAGTACAAAAGGACCGAAGAATGAGAGTACGAAAATGAGCAGAAAGGCAACATGCAGAATTATAGATAACAGAGTAATTCTTTATGTATGCGAAGTTACAGTGAATTGAAACAAGATCATTTGCATCATATGAATAAGATGAAATTTAAAGACACAAAGTTCTGTAAATAACATCTGTCAGAACGCAATGGTTCATTAATCAAGGACACAAAGTTCCTTCTTGGTTATACAAGATCACCATGTATTGCAAAGTTGAAGAGTATGCAATCAGCGAGACTAACAAACTAGAGACAAATGATCTTCACAAAAATTAAATGAAAGCTCAGAGATAACAGAGATTAGATAGACAAAGAATGGAAAGCCCTTCTGTATTGATTTCTTTGTGATCTATTTACACTTTCAGAAAAATATGCCAAGTTCTTCCTTCCTTTTAGAATGGCGTGGAGAGGCCATTATATAGCTTACAAATCAGTTACTCTTCGTAACCGTTTCTTTTAACTAAAGAATAGTTAAGGACTGCCAATCGCAATACCTCAACTTATTACAAAGAAAACGGAAAAAGAATGGGAAGAAGAGAAAAGAATAAGGAGAAGAAGACAGGTGGCCAGTTACTGGGAGGGACCCACTGACTTCAAAATCCGCTGCCTGAATCTCTTTAACGCCTCAGCTATGTCTCTGCCACGAGGGACTGACGTGTTGGCCGTAGACTGAGTCCAAAATCCAAGACACTTCTCCATCTCTTTATCAAACTCGACATGAGTATGATAATCTTTATTCGCTTCTTCAATGGCAGATTGAAGAGAGCAGATCTCCTTCATTTTCTCTTTGGAGATGGAGCTTTCCTTGAATAAATTATCTTTGACAAAAGCTCTGAATTGAGCTTTGATTTCTTGCAAGGAAAGGGGAACACCAGAAGTTTCATCCTGAAGATGACAATGTATATCTTTGAAAGCAGAGACAACCAGTGTCTTGAAAGCTTCACCCTTCTGCCAACTGTTCTTCAGTTCTCCCAAAGCCTCCTCCAAGACTTTGATCTTCCACTCCACACTGTAAACCCAGGATTTTGATAGATTATCCTTTGCATCATCAAAAACCTTACTCGCCAGTAAGATGTTCTCATCTGTCTGTCCCATAAGGCGGAGGTCTACTATGCAACTGCTCCAGAGTTTGAGCTCTTTATCTATGATCCCAATAGTAGAGGAGAGCTTCTGTTGCAAATTGTTCACTTTTCCATGGAGTTTGAAAGCTTCATCGATGAAGTTCAACCCTGCAACAAGCATATCATCCACCATGGCTTCCATAGCTCTGCCATAGACAGAATACTTGTGCATGTCTTTGATACTCTGTACTTCATCTTGGCTCAAAATTACAGGTGGTGGAAGAGTAGTCAACGGGGTAGGGTCCAAAACTTTGTCCTTAGACAAAAGAGACTTGATGAAACCTGTGAGAATTTGGGCCTGTTCTTCCAACTGTTCAATAGTTTTCTGCCCTTTCTCTACCCTCCCAATGACTCTTGTGACCGTTTCCTGGAGGTTGTGAATCTCACCTTCAGGAGTAGACTCTCCCATTGGAATTCTTGAGAGCTCTAAGTCAGATGCCTGCAAGTCCTGCTCTGATTTGTCCACTGTAGGCTTAGCAATCTCCAGGAATTGCTGACCTTGAGCATCAGACACTATTCTGGAGGTGATTCTGGCTTTCTTGGCATGAGAAGGAGTGGTGCCCAACAAGGCTGCGACAGCATCAAAATTTGACCCTGAGCTCCGAGAGGAAAATTTCCTCTTCCTATTGTCAACCAAAGGTTGCACCCACGCAAAAGAGGAAGAGGAATCAGCAGGAGGGGCAAGAGGACCAAGAGACAGAGAGCTCATGACACTCAAGGTCTGTGCAGCTGTTGATTCAAGTTGAGATGTGAGTGGGGTGCTTGAGGCAATTGCGGTAGAAGAATCAATAGCACCTGGAAGCTCAGTGCTCTGGACCTCTTTGTCCTTATCAGTTGGGTCTTCAGGAGCATTTGCAGGGGTTGGCATTTCACTTTCTTCACTTTCACTGAGAACAATGATGTTCTCTGGTCCCAAAGGCACTTCTACCTGCTTTCTTTGAAGGTCTTTTTCCACAGGCTCCTTCTTAACCTCCTTGAGTTTCTTCTGGTACACTTGAGTGGATGAAGAAGGAGTGGAAGTTGCAGGTCCTTGAGTTGATGAGGCAGGAGGGGTTTTCATTGGTGTTTCTGACCTTGGAATCGATGCTTCTCTTCTTGGTGTTGAAACATCCTTAGAAGAGGATTCTCCTGAGTGCCTTCTGAGCTCTCGAACTTTCCTGTCAAACCAGACCTTAGTCCTGACTAAGACTGGAGCAAGGATCTCAGCCAGATCATCCTTCTCTTTCCTGTTCCAATCCAAGTCCTCCAAAGGAGTGTGCTTTACCACATTGTCATACTCATATGAGTATAGATCAGAACTGTCATCCTGGAGTCCTTCAGGAACTTGATACAAACTGAGTTCTTGGATCAATGGCAGAGAGAACCTGCCATAATGCCTTCTCCTGGCCTCAAAATCATCTGCACAGTCAGCCCAGTAGTCTTCTGTATCTGCCCTATGATGGTAGATTATCTTGATGTTCTGTTCAATGAACTTCTTCAAGTCGAAGCAGGTTCTTGGCTTGAAGAAATGAACAGTGATAGGAACCAGGGCTCTCTCTATGTTCTGTGCATCCAGGGCTGTTTTACAAGTGTAGTTTCCCAAAGAGATGGGAAAATGCAAGCCAGAAATCTTCTTGTCTCTGCAAGTTCTGTGCAACTTGTCTAATTGCCTGCATATTTCTATTAAGGCCATTTTATCACTGCAGAACATGGGAAGCCTCAGAGGGGTGCCTTCATAGTCGGCAAGCCTGATATAAGAGAATTTTCTGAATTGGATAAAGTAAGCACCGTAGTGTGATATCAGATTCATGGCTTCATCAGAAAATCTCCTAGCAGTATCACCTTCAAGCAGCCTGACCACGTACATGGTGAAAGCATCATTGACCCTTCTGAAATTACGATTGCTGGTCTCCAGGGTGAACTGCGGGCAGTAGGCATATACTGGATCATCTTTGTGAGCATCAATGTAGGAAAAACCAAACCATTGCCTTGATGCTGCCAGAGTATACATCAGGTAAGAAGTCATGTAGAACTTCTTTGTTTGCTGTACATTGGACAGCTGTTCTGCCAAATTCATGTTGATGATCTCTGCCCAGTTGATATTTTGCGTTCCCTCGCACACCATGCTTGATGAGCGGGCACATCCAGAAGTGGAACTCGTTGGTAGAGGGTAAACCCATAACACGAGCCAGTAGAATTATAAATTCAGACAATTCTTCATTGAAATCTACCCGGAAAAGAGTTTTGGACAGACGAGAGGCTCCCTTCTTAGGGTTCTTCAGCCAGGACTTCGCCACCCCACGCCTTGTATTTGTCACTGTCTTGATTGAACAGAGCCTGTGCTTGATCCCGGGAAACGACTATGGCATTATCCATCTCTGGGATTCTCAGTGTGGTGCTAATGGCGGCAGCGTCTAGCTTGGCGATGAGTTCCCCGTGTATATTGGTTAATTCACTCGAATCAGGGTCGAAGTGAGCTCCACACGAAAGCACAGTATCAGCACACTGTACCGAGATCGGGAAACCTCCAGCAAAAGCCAAACCACTATCGTGAATCTTCTGTGCCATTGGTGTAGGGTTTGCATCTGCCACCCTCGCCCAAAAATCGCCGAAGTCAAGATGCCGAGCTTCACTGTCCCCAATATTGGGAACGGCAGATTCTAGTGGCGAAATTTGTTCCTGTCCCTGGAATTTGATCTTCATATTGACAGTAACAGAGCCGCAACCTAAACTCGGGAAGGAATTACAGAGAAAAGGGATACACGCGCAGGGAATTAGATTGCAAGGGTTCGAGCAAGGATAGCATGGAAACAATGTGAAAAATGCAAAGGTGGTTTGCTCGTTATATAGCCGTTTAGGAGAGAGAAAGGCCATGAATGTGCATTTAATACATACCCACCAATTTGAATAAGCAGGATATTCGGGTAGAGCGGCAAAAACTAGCACGAATGGCACTTGGTTCATTAGGGACATGTGAGACGCGAATGCGCGAAACACGTAGCTCGGCTGATTCGGGTGAAGCGGGGAAAAGACGCACAAATGCCTTTTGGGACACGCGGGACAGAAGTGCGTGAAGTACGTGACTTGGCTGGATCGGGTGAAAAGGTTACAATGGGTCCCGAAAAAGTTTGGGACATTTGGGACGAAAGTGCGTGAAGCACAATTTGACTTGGGACATTTGGGACATTGCGAAGTACGCGGTTCGGGTGTTTCGGCCGAAAATTGAACAACTTGCCCGATTAACTTTGGGACATTTGGGACGAAAAGTTCCGACGGGCCCGAAAATGGAACAACTTCGGGGAAATCGGCCGATCGGGGAACAGAACGCACTTTTGAACTTGGGACATGCGGGACAAAAATGTCCGACAGGCCCGAAAAACATCCAAAATGACCCAAAACTGCAGATTTTTTCAATTTTTTCACTTTTAACATTTTCAAAACAACAGAGAAGACACTCAAACTCAAAATTTTGAAAATTCACTTTCTTAAGAGCAGGGGAATTTTGAGTGGACAACAGGTATTAAGTTGATCCTTGATGTCTAGTTCTCTCCTAAATCTATGGTCTTGACTAGTTCTTTGATGACTAGTTATTTCCTTGATTTATGGCTTGGTCTACGAACTTGATTGGTTCTTAGATTGTTATTCCTTGCCTATTTAAGCAAGGCTCGTTCTTAATGTATTATATTGAGTTCCATAATAATATATGATATTTTTTCTCATTTGTTTGCAAAGGTTTTATGTAAAGTTATTATGGCGAATTGCTTTCATCTTATTGATTGTGGTATTTGATTAGCATATGCGTTCTTGGTTTGGTATGATCTGGTTATCATTCCTTTCATGGTATCAGAGTAGGAGATTGTTGTTGACATCCGTCTGAAAGTTTTATTTTGCAAATAAATTCATTGTATATTCATATATTTAGGATTTGATCGTATTTTGTTTCTGCGTGTGTTTTTATGCAAAACAGAGGCTTCCATTGGATACAAAAGGTGGGAAAACCCTAAGATTGACTGTAAAATTGAACATTTCTGGAGGCAGTCGTATTTCTGGGTTTTTTGTATTATTGCAAGGAAGCACATCGGACTACCTTAGGATCCATGCGACAAAGGAAAAAATGTGGAATTATTTTTTAGGTCTATTGGATTTCTCGATATCCACACATCCACATAAGGAAAGTTTCTATTGCAGCATATCTATCTCGGTTTGAGCACAGGAAGGTTCTTTTTTGGTAGGGGTCGACGGATGTTGTGACCCACTAAAATCCTTAGCCCATGGTCATATGGTTTGGTCATATGAGGGCTTAAAGATTTTGATTCCTACTAGTAGGTTCTTAACTTTAGCCCCCTTTAATTTGATTTGTGTGGTGAAGGCAACAACAATTTATTTTGTTCCAGTGTCAACTAAAATAAATAACAGAGCAAAATATTAAAAATCTTATATCTTTTGATAGGTAACTTGGTTTTGAGTGTCGTTTTTTACAAAAACGCTTATTTTTTCGTGACCTTTCCATTGGAGATATTTATTTTGAGACTTTCACTATTATAAAGTGCCAAATATGGAGGAGTGTTGTAATCAATTGTGGATGCAATTTTGGTTGAGCCCGACATCCTATTTTTTTGGGAGTTGCAGTTTGTACATATCAAGGATTCTGAGAATGATATTCTTTTGAACTTCAAGAGGATATTGTAAAATTTGTGGAAGAAAATAGATCACTAAAGAAGTGAAATTCTCTTCTACAATCACTCATTCATGATAAGGATACAATAATACACTCCCTGCAGAAAAAATTGCTAGCCTATAGCATCACCATCATATTGTGGACAACCATATCCATGCTCCTAGTTCCCTTGCAGTTGTTTCTCTTGTACCCACTGACATTGATCTGCCAATCTTTGAGCCTAAAATTGCTTTTGATTCTTCTAAACCTTTGAGGCTTGTTACTACATGCTCTTCCACATCTGTGCCTATTACAGTACCACATGGTGTGTATCCTACTTCTGCTCAGTTGCACGGATTTTTTGGGAAGCATACCACTGCATTCAATTCTCACATGCTCCATTATATGGGTCTCAGTAGCAGAGTCATTAGAAAACATTCACAGGGTATTATTTCATCTATTCCACATGTGAAGTGGAATTATCATCATGACAAAGCAGATACATCATTGGGAACACACATTGATAGAGCTCCTTTTTTTGTTCACTCGACTCTTTATGAGGATTATGAGCAACACATGAATTATGCACCTTCACTCAGGCTTGAGAAACCTGTGATTTCAGCTATCAGACATGATCAACCTAACACACATTCTGATGTTCTTTTGCATACACCCATTATGCATTTTTCACCAAGTCATATGCAGGCATCTTATTCATTCATCTGTGTTGATTTGGGGTGGATATCTGATCACTCATGGAGGTGACATAGGCATTCATTGAGAGGACTCTATAGGCATGGCTCCTTCACCATTCAGCCTCTTGCTCCACTTTCTATACCTTATGCATTGTGATGCTTCTTGTTTTGAGCATTTTTCTTTAGCAGGTGTAGTGTATCTCTCTTGTTTGTTGAGATATTTTGTATCTGTATTTTTGACACTTTTGTCATGTTGACAGTATCTCTTGTGGGAGATCTATTCTGGTGAAGTCCAATGTTATTTTTTCAGTGTTCAAGTAGTTGATTTTTGGAAACTCATATAGATTTGTAGCACCACTCCACCCATTCAATAGTATGGGAGGGTGTGGTGTTGATCATAATTCTTTAGGTTTCATGTCCTTGCCTTATTACCTTAGCTTTTCTTGGATCGTGACACTCTGGAGTTTATGTCCTTTCCTTGTTACTTTGGTTATTTTTCTTGGATCGTGGCACACCTATTTGTAGCAGTTGATCAAATTATGTTTGGTGTTGTTTTTGCACTTTCAACATCACTCCATTGACAGTCTCCTTATATGGAGCTATTTTGGTGAAACCCAGTGTCAATTGTTTTTGAGTTTTGTGATCGAGCAGTCGATTCAGATTACAGTGCACACCAAACTTCTTCAGCATTGTATGATTTTTTTGAGCTGAGCTTCTTGGGATGCCTTGGAGAAAGTTTTTTCTCTCTTTACTTTATTGTTACTGGTTTTGGGTACCTTGCAGTGTCCCTTTTTTCACAGTTATTGTACATGAGTACCTCATTAGGCCTAGTTTTTGGGACTCATACTATGGATTTGCCACTTATATTTTGGCCCCTAGCTTCACTTGATGGGGGGTGTTAGAGTAGGTATTTACCTTAGCTCATGTTCACCTAGGTACTTTATTTACCTTTATTGTATTTATCCTCACCCACTTATGTGTGTGGATATTTATTTTATCTTATTTAGATATTAGGAGATATTATCTAGTTGTTAGGTATAGTTCTTTATTTGATCTATGGTATTGACTAGTTATTTCCTTGATCTATGGTATTAACTAGATCATTGATGTCTAGTTCTCTCCTAAATCTAAGGGCTTGACTAGTTCTTTGATGACTAGTTATTTCCTTGATTTATGGCTTGATCTACGACCTTGATTGGTTCTTAGATTGTTATTCCTTACCTATTTAAGAAAGGCTCATTCTCAATGTATTGCATTGAGTTCCATAATAATATATGATATTGTTTCTCATTTGTTTGCAAAGGTTTTATGTAAAGTTATTCTGGTGAATTGCTTTCATCTTATTGATCATGGTGTTTGATTAGCATCTGTGTTCTTGGCTTGGTACAATGTGGTTATCGTTCCTTTCACAAAGCATCAACGATCAAGAATAAATATCACTAATCATTTACATTTCCTTTACCCTTGTCTCTTCCACATAAGTAAAATAGAATGTTTTTCTTTTGACTTTATCTCAAAATAGTTTGACTAATAGACTTGATTGAAAACTAGAAAAAGCCAAAAACTTGTACATTAGTTTCAAGTACAAAATCACATGGCTTGCCTACTAAAAAACATTTTCTACTTTAAAATATTATGTAAGTAAAGTGCTTTATATATTGTTGTTACATGACCTTGATTTACAATAATTGACCCTGCAACACTTCAGTTAAAGGCCATTAACCATGCATAAATATAAGACATATACCTTATAGTTCAAAGTTATTCCTTATTTTCTTATTAGAAAGACAAATTACGGAGTTCATATCAGCTTGACACCTATCCATTTCTTCTCAATTACCATTTTATAAGAGGATTAATCATATTGGTATCATACAAATTCCACTTTTCTAATGTAATCATCAAGAGAGAATTTAATCACACAAAACACCAAATATCATGTAGATTGTGAATACTAAGGTATTGGATATTACCTTTAAAATGTGGAATTTTACCCAACAATTAATAATCTACTTCCCATTGAGGTCCACTATCAATGAATTCCATTGAAAAGTCTATACCTTATAGGTTACATACCCAATGTACATATTTTTTTAAAAAAAAACATAATCATTTTACTCACCATGTAGGGTGTTCCACAAAATTTCGTTTACCATGTAATAATAAAATAATAGGTTTCCATGTGGAGAAAGAAAACATCAATGCAAACTCACAAGGTTCCATGCTTAATGCTTCTAGTTATTTCCATCTCAGTTTCAACTTTGTGCAAGCTTTATGGATAGTTACTATATAGTGTCTTTATAACAATTGGATTACAATTATTTAGAAAACATTTATAAATAGTTCTTGATACACCATATCCAAGTATATATTTCTCATTTATATATAGATTTTACAGGCCATTATGTTAACCTGGAGTGTTCCCATTATGGTATTAATATAATAACTTGTTATTGTATGTCATTACCGTAACATTCTCACCTGGGGTTTCTAGGATATCCTCCTCGAATCCTCTAAATGGTATCTACCTATACCACTACTCTGTATAACATGAATCTCCAAAAGGGTTTAGGATCAATTTTCAACAAAAATCAACGCTACACATCGACCCCATTTAGGTCTAGCAAGTCGATAATCAGGAGGAAGAATAAGAACACAATTTTATCAATGCTCCCACACAGATTTTATTTTTAATGGAAATGACATTGTTTTAATACCTCGGACCCCTGGTTTAACCCATAAATTAATGAAATACTTCTCCTATAAATCATAATAGAATCCCTTGAAATATGTTCTTTAAACTAATACATTCTCCCAAATTGCATGCCTTAAGCTAGTGGAGAGAGATTTGTAAATTTAATAATATATTTGTAAATGATATAACACATAATTACATTCATAACTATGTCTTACCAAGGCTCATATATATATATATATATATATATATATATGCATCAATTTTTATTAGAAACATCACCCAGATCAACACAATGTTATATACAAACTCAAAAGTACACTTCCATACACAAATATATTGCGGAAATCCTTTATACATGAATTTTAATGATTTAATCTATAAGAGAAAGGGAATAGCTTTCCATGCCTATAATAGAAGAATGAAAGCTTCTCAAACTCTATTTGCAAAATACTTTTTGATTGCGCTAGCATAACTGATGCAGCCAAGAATTCCAAAATACAAGCCTAGGCCCATTAGCACATCACTCAGCCTATACTAAGCACTCACCCAAAGCACGCAAAGGTATCAGGCCCCTCTTTAGGGTTACTATTGTAGGATTTTTAGCATGATGAAGACTTTAATCATTTATATCTATGGCTAATATACCCTTCTATACTGCATATTCAGATCTAGATCTAGAACATAATAGACTTAACAGATAACCATAATGGAATCAAGCATGCAATATTTAATTATAACCATGATAACACCTTATTTCAATCCATAATATCTATTATATTAACTGCAGTAAATATACTGAAGCTTCCTTATAATAATAGTAGTATACGCTCATGCGCGTAACAAATCTAGTAGCATAATCTCACTATAACCTAGTTCTCACACCTATATCTATGATCTCTCTACTACACAGTTCAATACATATTTACAAGGGTGTGAATTTTCCCTTCACTGCTTATCTAAACCTAAAATAGGTTGCATGTTATTATTAGCCATGCGTCATTACAAAAATAGCCACACATGTAAGTGCGTTAATAATATACTACTTTTAGTTAACTAGCAGTAGTACATCTATTCTTGTCTTGTGTCAATGTAAAACCCTTCGTATCCGATCATCCAAAAATATCCAATGCATGTTGCGAAAGTCTCCAATCAGTTTGAGTGCTTCGCATGCTATCTCCAAAAATAGATCCTCATCATGAAAATGGCTAAGTCCCGAAACTGTCTCTCTTATTCACGCATGATCCTTTCTAATACTCTCGCGCCTTTGAATCTGATCTTCTTTCCCATGTGAACCTTCTATATTTTCTTCACTATGTGCCAAGTTCCGATTGATCAACATTACCCCACACTAGTTTGCATTATCACCTCGGGAATGGTTGTCTCCAACATGAATCAAAGAATATGAATAGAAGAATAGAAATATTTTTGATGAATAAAAGAATGTCTTTAACCTACAATACCTTCTATTGTGACCTGAACAATCAATCTGGTATATTCTTATTTTATCTTTGCCTCTAAGTTCTGTCAGTCATTAAGCACGGCCTCTGATTTCTCTGGAATATCCACCACAATATACTCTAATTCATCCCTTGCAATCTCTCCCTTCTCATTCTATAAGACCAACACAATGTTGGACATTCCAGGCATTCTCCCTTCTAACAAGTCTATGTGGCCTAATGCCTCATCCTGCATGGCCCTCATGACCTCATTGTCTTCTAAAATGGTCCTAGTCCTTATAATGGCTTCTGGCACTCTACAAATATTCAGTTCTTGATCCGCCTTATTTAGTTCCTCCTGCAAGCTCTGAAGCAATCCTTCATATGATGTAATCTTCCACTTTACTGAAGCCTTTTCCCACTCTACTTCCTGTGTTAGATCCTTTGGTTCTGGCATGGGTAGAGGTTCATCTTCAAGCATTAAGTCCACCAATGTATTGACATAATGTATTTCCAAAGGAAATGTCTTGGGTACCTTTGGCTCTAAGTGTGGCCTAGCCTTCATGATATTATCACCAATCTCCTCTACCATGATGATAAACACAATGTTCTTCTTTTGTACCAAGTCACTTTCCTACTTTAGGTGTGTTATTTCCTCATCCTTAGTCTTGATCTCCTCCCTTAGCACCCTAATTGTTACATCTTTATCAATATTCCGTCATGTGACCTCTGTCGATACCTTCACCAAAGAATTTCTTATCTATTCATCCGAGATAACAATAGGCTTTACTATTATGTGTTTGGCTTGAGGTGTCTTTTTAATCCTCCTTGACATGCAAGACTCCTCACACACATAAAATTTTGGTTCATCCATGTGCGTTTGCATTGACCATGAAAATTTCTTGCTTATGCGCATTGTTTCCATATCTTCATCCATCAACTCCCAGCCATACAACTCCATTTGTGTCATTTTTCTCTGGAAATGGGGTCGGAAAATTTTAGCTATGTCCTCGGTATAGCCCATGTCTAGTGGAATATATTCCCCACTTTTTCTTCTTGATCTAGGTTGCTTAGGAACTTAGGCTTTAAGATTTAGATCTTGTGTTATTATGTCCTAAGTATTCTTGGTTTTTGTCTCATCTGTCCCTTTTTCTCCCTCTTCTCCATCCTTCATTTCTTCATCATTTTTTTCTTCCATGTTCTCTATAGGTGTAAGATAATTGGGTGTGATTTCCTCCGACTCTTCCACTTCCTCATTCAACTTTAATTTCCTTCTTCTTTTCTCATTTGTCTCCTTCTGAGGAGAGATTCAAGGTGATTTATGCACTATTTACAGATAGCACCTTGGGTCCTTGTTCTCCTGAATACTCTCTTGAATCTAAGTCCTCATCATCTTCCTCTTTTGGTTTAGGTGGTGTAGTTGCACACTCAACTTCTTCCTTATTTGGAGGTTATCATCTACCTCTATGTCCCAAAACACCACTATCTACATGATCTTCCTCTTCAACATCTACTTGAATTATTTCTATGGGCTTAGGTGTTGGAACATTTTCCATTGTATGTTTACTCTTTGGCGGCCCTGGGTGTGATGTTAGCTTAAAACAACCCACTTGAGACCCAAGAAACAACCTAGGGTTAGAAAATTATGGAAAAAAAATATTTTTGATTAGAAGTATCCATAACTAAGTTGCAAGACAACAGTTGACCCTATTAGGTTCTGGAATGAATCTAAATTAATAGAATATATTCTTCCTTCATTAACAAATTTTCAAGTTCACAAGGTTCAAATTTTATGGTTAGAGGTTTCAGTTAGGTTAAGGGAGTAATTTACCCCCATACCCACTCTCTAATAGGCTCAGAGATTCAACTTGATTTTTCTCATACTTGACGCTTCCAAAATTTCCCTAAATCATTCCCATTGGATAGGAAATTTTCTCACCTTTCTGATGATTTAAATAATTCCTCCTAACTCCTTTAGAAACTCAAGATATGGTCAGGCGGAGTTTAGGGGTCAAATTTTACCCAAGGGGACACGTGTCAAGAGGAGAGGAAAACCTCTTTGGCAGGTTGGCGGGTTGCAGGGCAGCGTTTGGAAATTTTTCTTGCATGGGAGAAATTTCCCATCTGCACTCGCACCTCTGCGGGTCCTCTAAAGACATGTGGCGGCCGCTGAGACATCGCCGAAGAAAAGGGGAAAGGCAAAGTGATGGAAGAATTCAGGGCATTTCGCCTAAGGAGAAGAAAACCCAAACAATGCCCACATGCCCACGGATCTGTCTAGGGGACACGTGGAACTATATAATCATCTTGGGAATAAGGGAGAGGGAAAGGCATGAAGAAGTGAGGTGATCTGGTGAATTTCACCAAAAAGGGAAAAGAAGGTGGAAGGCGCGCGCAGGTCCGCGCATTTACAGAGGAGAAAAACCCAAAAGAAAGGGTGGGGATGTGGGGCCGTGGGGAAATTTTTCAAAAAATTCCAAAGGCAAAAACTAAAAGAAACAAAGGGTCCTCCCCCTTCTCTAGCACCCAAAGCTTCCATGTGGCAGCCTGTGATTGGCCGCGGGCCGACAGGGCTAAAAGGAAATTTTTTCCAAACTTTTCAAAAGGATCAAGGGGCAAAAAGATGTCATGCCTCTGCTGCTGCCCCATGAGGACACGTGGCAGCCTTTGATTGGCTGTAGGCCAGCGGAGGAAGAGATGAAATTTTTTCTGAGTGAAAATTTTTCAAAATCTTTCTAAGGGCAATTCAAAGGGAGATTTTTGGGTTGTGGGCTCGCTAGGGAAAATTTTCACAAATTTTCCCACCAAGGCATAAAAACTTCAAAGTGTCATAACTTGAGATAGAAAGCTCATTTTTGGGAAAACTAGGACTTTTTGGAAAGGTCTCGATGCCCTCTTTGGACAAGAAACATAAATTTTACATTTTGAAAAATATTAAAGGGTCAATTTTACAAAAACAATTTGCAGGCTTGTAATTAGCGAACTAGTAATTTCTAACTTCTAAATTTGGTTAATTTGGATCTCCTTCTTCACTCAACATGTCAAAAAAAACATATAGAATTGATCTAGGAAGGATTTAAAGTGTTTTAGGGAAGTAAATTTGTTCAATTTATTTCAAATTATATTTTTCCAACAATTGACAAAAACCGATTGAGGAAGGGATTTGGCTCGAATTTTTAATGTTAAAATTATTTTCTTAAGTCTTTATTTGTCAAAAAGAGTTCCTTAATATCTTAGCATCCTAAAATATATCATTTTCAAGTTGATTAATGTGTGCAAGTATGAACTGTGCATTATATTTAAATTTACCAGTTTTTAAAAAAATTACAGCAGAGATTCGTTTCAAGGAAAAATCTATGTATCCATTTTATCATTTAAGTGTGATACTTCATTCCTAAACTAATCCAATACAATCATTTGTTTCTAACCAAATCATTTCCAAGTTAAATTGTAAAATTTGACTTCTAATTTAACATATTTCAAAATAGACAATTCCATATAATTCTTACACACGTATTTCTTCTTTTCCCCAATTCCTAAAAACAGATTTCAATTACAATTTGATATTTCCAACTTCATAACAACAATTCAAAAGAGAGATGAACTTGCAATTCTTTATTGATTTCAATATAATATACATCTTTCACAATTTGACTGTAATAAACAAAGTTCCATTTCTTTCCTTCCAATGACAAGACAAAGTATAAATTTATTTCACAATTCAATTATATAACTTCATAATCAAACTACATACATATTTCTTCACAAAATACATATTACAATTTCATTCACAACAAGTGGGAAAGGGTTACAAATAAACATTTTTTAACAAGGGACTATCAAACTACACTTTTCTTTTGCTCCAGGATAGCAACATGCACATTTTCTCTTTTCTCCAGTTGATCACAATAAAAGAGGGGGAAAGGCAATGCTCTCCACCCAACCAAGACATCCAATGAAAGGAGAATCATTCCTTCATCATTGACCCCCAAGCCCCAACCAAAATCAAAGGTGTGATTCAACCCATGGCAGCAATGGGTTCCATAACATAGCATTCTTTCACATACACATTTATTTTTTAAAAAAACACAAGTCAACACAAAAACTACAGTTCACAACTGCATTTAAAATCATTTCAAAACAGAACTCAGGCTTGATTATGCAAGCCAAAGGAGCAAGGTCTATGGGGGAAGCTACTTATGTCTCCCAATTGGAATTTAGGCATCCACCAATAACAAACTTCCAAAATAATTCATCACACACATTTCCTTATGCCCCCCACAAATCCCTCCTTATGCCCCCCACAAAGTAAGAAATGCAAGCTATTTATTTTCCATGGTGGATCCCAAACCCAAATTTCCTCCACAAAATTTTGATGCCAATGGCATTCCCTTATGCCCCCCACATGGATTCCCCATAGCCTTCTCCTACACCATCCCTATGGCAGTCTACCCAACCAGCCAACAAATAAAACAAAGCATGCTCTATCCACACAACACAATAAGAAAATGACAGCATATAAGAAGAGAGTTAAATTCCTACATCTCCATGGTTACTTTGGTGTCCAAACAGAAAGCTTCAAATTCCAAAACATAATTCAAAATAGCAAACTCCAAGCATGCAAAGCTTTCTCCAACTTCCTCCAAAAACAAAAGCTCCACACAAGAAAAATGCGCCCCCAAGGAAGTTGAAAAATGATTCAACAACCCAAAAACAAGGAAAGAGTTTGAATTAAATAGAAGATGGAGAGAAGAGGATGATTTGGATCCATGTATGATGCCACATCACACATCCTCCAATTCAACACAAACTACAAACTCCATTCTCCCAAGCACAATAAAGAGGTGGGTGAAAATATGACAAGTTACTTGCACACTCTAAAAAGCCCACACCTCAAGGGATAAAAAATTAATTAAAATGTAAGAAAGTGCAATTAAAAACATGCAACAAGACTATTAAAATTCATTATAAAATTCACAAATCACATCTCCATCCATAAGTATGGTTGGTAGATTAAATTTAGAGGCATGGGACAAGTTTTACTTGTCCCACAAGCCTCCAAAAATAGCCCCCAAGGACAAATTCGAATTTCCATGGAGGTGGAGTATTTCTTACTCCAAAATCTGACTTACACAAGCTCTTACACAACTTACACATACCTTACAAATTAAATGCAAATAGCCAACAAATCTCATGATTACTTTCCCATATCCCAATTTAATTTATTTAAATTTTAATCATATGATTCTCACATTAATCTATCACAACTTTAATTAATTAAAAGAAGGGATCACATTACTAATAAAATACATACAACAATAAATAAACATTTAACCACATTAATAAAATACACAAACCCATGGTCACATGTAAAGGTAATCCCTAACAAAATACAACACACAACACAATAAAATGAGTTGCCATGGTGACCTTGTCGAATTCACCTAGAATTCCATTATGGTTGGTCTCTGATCCCTCGATGTTTTGTTGTGATATTTTTAAATTACAAAATGTAAATACCTCCTTTGGCCTTGTGGCCATATCATAACATCCAACATGATATAAATTAAATCACAAATCCAACTATATAAATGAATCACAACAACATCAAAGAAACAACTACATCATTTGCATTTTTAAACCACAACTATATTAGCATCATAAAATATTCATTTTCTAGGTCTACTCATAATATCCAAAATCACATGTCTGAGAAACATCCATAAAACATCCATGTCAATAATATATCATCATCCATATATAAGTTATCTCTAATAATCATCATGCATCAAAATCAAATCAAGATCAACAATAATCCATGATCAATGTCTAGCATCATACTAAATCAAAACATAATAATGTCTATAATGTAATTAATAGTATCAGCATAAGCATCAAAAGATGTCAAAGGGAAGTGGGCACTACACTGGGAGTGCAAACTCATTCTCCACATACTTAGTGTTCTCTAGCTTAGGTTTGAGTTGCAGGTACACAAGTGATGTTTCTGTGTCCCCAACTACCAAGCTTATAGGTTTCATGCTTATAATATCTGAAATAAGCCTTTCAATATAGGCTTTACACCCTAGATATACTTACTTCTTCCTCAGAGTGTGGTAGTTGTAATATAACTTGTCTGCATTGAAGATTAGGCGGCGTGCATCTAAAAACCGGTGAACTGATGCCTAGAAATATCTTACTATGAAGGCATACGGAATTTTTCACTATGGGCTCCAAGCCCCATCCTTCATCACAAATCATGTGATGAAACAATGTTGGTATATGGAAAGCTAAATTGCCTTACCCACCAATGAAGGAAAATACTTGGGTATGTGCCACTCTTCTTCGAATGTCACATGGAGTCTATCATACCACATCTCATCCCTCTACTTGAATGGTCTAGACATTGATCCATCACACAAGTACTTGCCAAATATTTCCATAGGTGACTTGAGTTCCATGGGGTATTCCTAAATCTTCTCCTTTAGCCCATCAGGTACCCCAATCTCCATAAATACTAAAGATAATAGTACAGTGCCAAAATTTATTCTATCACATGTCTGTGCTTCTTCAATGATTGTCTTTGTTATGTGATCTATAATATTGTAGACCACTCCTTGAGACATTTTCTTTGTGACGTATAACCACATTGTGTTTACCTGTGACCATCGTCCTTGATCATTCAACTTTATTACAAGATGTGTAGCTTTCTGTACTACTAGGTACTTTTTCAATTTTTCAATGTCCATGTCACTCGTACTTTTATTATACCCCATATCTTTCCTCATCTCCAGGATTGTGGATATATTAGTTAAATCACTATCTAGATCCAACCCTGAGGCCCTTAGTCCTATCACTATTGAAATCAAAGAAACTATGATTCTTGCCCTCTATCCGGTGAAGTAAAAGAAGTCCTCATGGACTTTGTTCATCAACCACTAATACAATGGTTCATACTTTAAAAAATATGGCAGCTCATATAGCTTGTAGACTCCATTCTGCTTCAGCAAATTTTCACCAGCGTCATCGTATACTGGCATATCCTTTGTCATGTGCTTTCTCATTTTTGTACGCAGCAATACACCGAGCTCCTTATTATCTGATGTTCGATGGTTATAATCCTTGATTTTACATTAGTAGATATGGGAATCCCATTATTGTCCCACAATCATGTCCTCTGGATACTGCATTTCTAATAAATTACTCTCAGGAGTAATTTCTTCTTCCACTTCAACATTTTTCTTCCCTTTATCTCCTATTGCGGGTGCTTTCTTTGGTTCCATTTGAAAAATAATCTCTCTTTTCTTCCTTCTATAATCGATCAAGTCAAAACCCTAGTTTAAATATTCATGCCCTAGTAGAAATTGTGTGCCCCAGCTCATTTGTAATGTTTCTACTTCTCTCAAACCCTTCTCCTATGGGAATGCAAGCTTCTCCTGTGCACAACCCTTCTCTCCACGTCTGGTTTCACACTCTTCGCACCTCAACACGATTTCTCATCTCGTTCGCACTTAACCTTTTTAAAATTCTCTCAATTACAATGGTAAAAATGAACTTGCATCCCGTACTTATATAGAATTTCAAAAATTTAGTGCATTTATTACTCCTCCACCTACCAACAATGCTCTCATTAATTGACCATTTTCATTATTTTTGTGTAGTACATCTTCACACCCAAGCTATAACCTTCTAGTATGCCCTTCTACATTTTGGCTATAGACTTCTCTTTAATGCGCTTCTATACACCTGAGTACCTCATCACTGCACCTTCCACTAGTAGTCTTCCCGGCCTCTACTTACCTCACATTATACTTTTTTCTTCAGTCCTCTCTATCTATGGTCCCTATGTCTAGAAGCAATCTCTCTTGTTTTTAAATTTTCCACCTTGAATAGCACTCATAGATTGTTCCTTTCATTTGTACTTATTTTCAATAGTCATGTACCTGGATAACAACAACCTACCCCACACTAAGGGTATGTACAATCCTCTACACCTAAAAATTCTTCAAATAGCTATTAGCTTCTAGTGTGTAAACATGCTCATTACAAAAACACACCAACTGAATTAACAAAGCATAGCAAAAAATAAGGAAACACATTACGGGAATGTAGAATTGAAAACCTAATCTAAATGGCAACATTGTCTTATTACAGACACCAAGAATACTTATTTATATTAAAACTTCAACCTAGTCCCATTTAAGTAACTGGGTAACCATATTCCATCAAGTTCCTCTAACTAATAAGCACCTGATTCGAGTATGTGAGTGATAACATACAGCCCCAACCAATGTACCTTGAGTTTCCCTAGATGGCGCAAAAATTTAGAATCATAAAGGAGCACCATCTGTCCTATCTCAAGATTTTTATCCCTGATGTGCCTATCATACCATGCTTTCTACCTGGCCTTCTCTTATTTTTGACTCCAATGTGTTATGGCTCATCACTCATCCAATTTGATTAACTGTTCAATCCATCCTTCTAATTCTTTTTCATCGGCAAGACATCCAACACACGCAATACACAAGGAAGGTAACATAAATTCCATAAAAAGAATTACTTCTGCGTCAAACACTAACTAAAAATGGTGTGGCTTTGTTAAACCTTTTATATGTTGTTTGATATGCCCAAAGTATTGTACATACTTTATCATCCCAATCCTTTCTTCCAACATCATAGATTTTTGTCAATGTCTAGCTCAAAAAAATTTTGAAAGCCTCAACAGTCCCATTTTCTTGAGGATGATAGGGTGTAGTTTTATGGTGTACAATCATGAATTCATCCAATAAAATTCTGATTGTCTCATTAAGAAAATGTGTTCCCCTATCACTGGTCAAACTTAAATTACATCCATACCTTGTAATAATATTTTCCTAAAGAAACATGGTTTTTGTAGCCACTGTAAAATCATTTATAGGTGTTGATTTTTCCCACCTTGTCAAATAATTTTTTCAAGTTATGATGTAGTGTGATCCATTTCTACATGCAGCTTGTGAAATAGGACCCACAAAATCTATAGCCCATTTCTCAAATGGTTCTTCACTAGTAATGGGTCTTAGAGGCATTTCTTCTTGTTAACCTAGTTTCTCAAGGTGTTGGAAATGATCACATACCTTACAAAATTCCTTACAATATTTATACAGGGTCTCCCACCATAATCTAGTTAGTAGAATCTTGCGCGCAGTGGCATCACCAACATAATGGCCACCTGGAATACCACCATTAGCTTCTTCCATAATATCCATGTGCTCATGTTTCAATACAAAATGACGTAGTACTTAATCTAGACATAATTTGTACAGGTCATCGCTAATTAAAATATAGGGGGATGCATGTATAACAAGTTGATTATTCTCTAAGGATTTCATTCCTTATGGTGCCATCTGTGTTTGTAGAAATACATCAATGTCCTCTAGTTCTGATGGCACTTGATGTAACCTATATAACTGTACATCTGGCATGGTATCTTTAATTACATGTGCTTCTTCTCCTAACTATATTCTGGATAGATGGTCTGGTCTAGAATTACTTTTCCCTAGTTTTACCACAACTGTGAAATCAAATTCTTAAAATAAGACCACCCATCGATATTCACCCTTGTATAACAAGCTTGTTTACCAAATACTTCAATGCCATGTGATCTTTATAAAAGATGAATGGTGTAGCTAGTAGGTATTGGAAGAATTTATGTAGTGCATAAATCATTGACAAAGCATCACTCTTTGTAGTTGTGTAATTATGTTCTGTAGGAGTCAACTTTCTACTAGAAAAATAGATAGGATGATCTACAATACCTTCTCCATGTTGAACCAACATTGTGCCAATGGTCATGTCAGAGGTGTCGACATGTACATGAAATGGTTGGTCCCACAAAGGAAAATGAAAAATAGGCATGGTAATAATTTTTTCCTTTAATGTCTCGAATGTGTGTTGATGCGGTTCTCCCCAGTAGAATGTACCTTTCCCTTTTAGTAACTCTTCCAACAGTGTGGCAACTTTGGCATATCCTTTGATAAACTTCCTATAGTATCCTGTATGACCCAAAAATCTGTGCACCTCAGTCTGACTGGTAGGCTCCCTTAAGCCTATAATTACTAAGCCTTGGCTAGATCAACCAACAAACCTTCCTAATAGTATCCCAAATAGTGTAGAAAATATGCACTTCTTGATGTTCAATGAGATACTCAACTGTCTACATCTTTCAAACATTAAGTGCAAATTATCGCAATGATCCTTAACTAATCCATACACCATCCAATCATCTAAATAGACATGTAAGAAGTTGTGAATAAATTATTTGAATGCTTGAACAACTATGCGTGAAAATACAACAAGCACATTTTTAGACTAAAAGGCATTATAGTATAGGTGAAGCTACCCCATTCAGTAGTAAACGTAGTCTTTTCCTGATCCTCCTGGGTAATCCTAACTTGATACCTAGAGAACCCATCTGTAAATGAATAGAATTCACGCCCAACAATGCCTTCTAGTATTTCCTCAGTGAATGGCACGGGAAAGGGATCAGTCACACATGCAGCATTCAGATCCCTGTAGTCCACAAAATTCCTAATCCATCCATCCTTCTTGATACTGATCACCATTGAACTAACCCATTCTGGCCCATCAAGGGGCTTGATAATTCCAAAATTCAACATTTTTTTAATCTCTCCTTTGACATTTTTGTGTAATTTGGGGTTCATCCTATAGGATCTCTTTCTAACCAGATGTGCACCCTCTTTAAGCTTTATCTTCATCTCCCCTAATGATTCATGCGCGCCTTTAAGTTCATGGTACCCCCTAGGGAATAAGTCCTGATAATCCCTTAGTAACTCTATGATTTTTGCCACTTTAGAGTCTAACAAATAGTCCCCAATTATGGCTTCCTTAGGCTCATCATCTGACCTAATATTCACCCTCTTTGTCTTCATAGGTTCACGATAGGCATGCGTGGTCATATCTGCAATGTCCAATACCTCACACCTACCTATTAAATGGTTTACATCCAGATTTTCTAATTCTTCTTCATCCACTAAGTAGACCATTTTTCCTTTTCTCTTTCTCAAGGAAAACACATTGAAGTAGTGTTACATCAGCATGTGTTTCTTCAACAAGATACACTGCTAAGTCCCTGTCATCCAATAAATCCGGAAGGAGTTCTTCATCCTTGACACTATCTCCCATAGTTAAGTTCTTTATGAATTTTAATGCTTCTTCCACTTGAGGATTTGTAGAGAAGAATTCAAATGTCCGAGCCATTCCTGTAATTAAATCCTTCCAATTTCAAGTCTCTCTATGGATTTCTAGATATACATACCAAGCACACACGCATCCTTGTCAAGAGTCTCTCGCACTTCTGAACGTGGTAGTGAACAGGTTGATTACCATAATAAGTATAGATTTGAGTAGGTGCATTACAACTGAAGAACCTAGTAGCAAGAGTGATCCTAATTTCATTCCATCCTACAAGATTATCCTTGTGGGCCACCCACCAGTGTTTTGTTTTCCCATGTAGTGTATATGATAGCATATTTTTTTTTCCAGTGGGTCTATCCATTGTTCTTCCATGGCGCGCAGGAATACCATAGGATCTCCTTCTCCGGTGTAACAAGGTACTGAGTTGTTACCTATCCTCCTAATATACTGTAGTTTGTTGCCTCTAGAAAATATGCTCTTTACTTCATTCCCTACCAAATCATAAGTGTTATGAGCCCAGTTATCACTAGCAAAACTTGTAGTATCGCTAATAGGTTGTGCGTCCTCCCACTGAAGGATTCCTTATTTACATGGCTCAAATACTTTTGGATCCTAGATGGTGCATACATAAATCCTATTTAGATTTTCTTCACTTAAGGGCTCAACAAATGGATAATAACTCTCTCCTCCTTGTTTTCAAAACTGATATAACCCTTGTTGAACCGAAGATCAAAATTATTTGCATAGCACCAAGGATGCCCTAATAGACCTGGGAAGCTATCTGACTCTGCCAACGCTAAAACCTCAAAGTCTCCAGTGAACTTGGATCTTTGTATGGTAATGGATGCATATTTCAAAACTTTGATGGGAGTGGCCTTAGTTTGATTAGCCATGAACAATACATTAGAGGATGGATGTAATGGGGGTCTTCTCATTTGTACCCATGCATCTAAGGTAAGAACATTGACTTCCATGCCTGTATCAATCAATATATTACTCAATATCCAACCATCCACAACAGCATTTAGAATGATTTCCTTCTCATAATCTAGGCTATGAGGGGGAAGATTCACATGCAGGATATGTCGTCCAGTCTCAATACTTGCGCGTAAACTATTTCCCTTTAACAAATCCCCTATTAATGGAATTATATTTTCTTAGTGCAACATTTTACACACTTCTCTTAAGTCATCTATATTAGTTTGGATCATCTCTAATACTTTATTTTACTCCATCTTCTGTGATTGCTCTTTTAAGTATTGTATCTCACCCTGAAGATTCCTGAGAACTTCCATGGTTTCCTGATAAACCTCCTTTTGATGGGCAGGATCTAGGTACCGTGCATGTAGAACATCCTCCTTAATGATGGTAGGCTTATACTATAATGCTTCTCTGGCACGTGCCACCTCAATATGGGTCATGATCTTTACTTTTAATGCTTCTAACTTAGGCATCCACTTATTTTCAATAGCCAATGTATCTTAACAATCCCTGCACCTTTTTTTCTTGTTTATGCTACTTACTAAGATGCTCATAAAATTCTAAGCATTCCTCATAGCTATGGTTCTTTCCACAAAAAGAACATGTAATATTCTTGGTACATTCACACCTGTAGTGGTTAGGAGATCTGCATGTATAACATGTTCCACGAGGGAACTCACTTCTTCCACTACCATGGTCTCATCCTCAGAATCCACCGTGGTATTCATGATCTTTGCCATGACCGCCTTCAAAATGCCCTTCATTCCAATCATAGCATGCCTGATTGTGATCCCAGTCCTGATGCTCATTCTTTCCCTTAGAGTTATCTGAAACACTTTTTTTTCGTACACTAATATCTATAGCATCCTAGATATAACCAATTAGCTAGCAGTAATTCATGTCATGAGTCATGGACTTACATATTTTACAGTTGTTTGAAATGTTCTTCCTTATCATGCATTGTAATAATGTGCAGCAACTAGCATCATTATTTAAATGGAATATTTCACATTCTAACAACAACGAGCATACTTATCTGCAAGGACAAATACCCTTTGTGTGACCTTCTACTTCACATTCTATGCACCAAATCCCTATGTGTGTCTCATGTTCTAAATTTGCTGATAGTTTCTCCAACCTTTTTTCCATAGCTACAATATTTTCTTCTAAAAATGGACTCGCCCCAGTATCTATGCTTCCAAGTTCCTCAGCGCATAAGGCTGCTTCAAGTGCTTCGCACATATTAGTGTATCTCTTATGTGATAATGCCCTCCTAAAAGGGGTAATCATGCCCCCAAAAAACCATTGTGCATGTTGGCTTGCGTGTATGTCATAAGAAATCTTATATAACATCATTTTAAATCATGCATCATACTCTCTGACACTTTCAGTAGTGCCTTGTTTAATATCCTTGAGTGCACTTATACTCTTCTTCTCAAACTTAGGGATTTGAAACTCTTTAAGGAATGCATCTTTTAAAGCTATATAGTCTATGCAAGTCTGATCAGGGTCAAACTTTTTGTACCAGCTATGTGTGCGCACCCTTATAACGTAGTAGCAAATTAGGTTTCCCTACAATGAGAAGCCATGATTTATTTTTTCACACCACAGTATTTCACACATATGCACATGTTCAGCAGCATCTTCTATGCCCCTATACTCTGGAAAATAAAGAGACATCTCCATGTAAACATTTTGGGGTTGGTGCAGACCTTGTCCACCTGATCTAGAACCTCCTCTGTTTCCCCTACCTCAAGAACCACCAGACCCACTGGAGCTAGAGCTACCTAAGCCTCCTAATCCCAAACATGTAGCTGGGGTCGGACCAGAAGATGTGTTTCCCTGTGTCCCAACAGTAGAAATGAACTGTACCCTAACAGTCTGTGATGAATTACTACTCCCTAAAGATAGTCCAAAAATCAGTGCACCTATATTCTATGACTAATGATACACCTGAAAAGGTGCTCCCATATAAAAATGAAGTTGTTTTTTCTTCCATTGTTGTGCCTCTTATAAAACTCACTCCTACTCTCCCACTGCTTAAATTAACTTACTGATTGAGTGTTGTACTAGATGTTGGAAAACCAAGTGCAAGGGAAAGGTCATTAGGTGGATTCAGATGTGCACCCATGGCCTAGGTCGTCTCTATTGGTGCGCTTCTACGTGAGGCTAAGGAGGGTTCCCTATCATGTTTTCAAAAATAGGGGAGTTCCTAAGGCTTGAGTTCCACGTCTTTGGCATGAATTTCCACTCCTTCCCAAACTATCTTTCTCCACAATTCCATTTTCTCTGCAACCTCCTGCTGCTTCTCTACCTCCCTCTCATGTACCTCATTATACTGAAGCCAACTTTCCTCTCTCTATCTTTCTACTACTAGGTATTTCATCTTTCACCAAACTTGCTCTTGACCCCCATGCATGGTGAGGTTTAGTTCACCATCGGTTTACTTTCCAAATTCAAAGTTACCATCAGGATATTGATTACCAGTGGAATGCCTTGTAGGTAAGTTCCCCTTGGATATCATAAAAACTTGAATTTAGCTACCTCTGGACATGAATAAGTGGAAATTGAGTACTCCACAGTATAACTATTTGAAACACCATGGAACTACGTATCCACAACTCGATTCCAAATCAAATCAACATCATAAAATGCCAAAAAAAATTACTACATCCAAACAAGGACATGATACCTCCAATTCCACTTAGATGCATAAGCATTCAGCCACTTGTACAATTCTATGGGAAAGATAGTGAAGAAGCTCTCATATAAATTGTCATACATATTCTTTTCCACCAACACTCATGCGTTAAACTCAAATCCAGTGTTGAAGCACCATGCATATTCTTCTTCTACATCATTTATCCACTCTTCAACACTTGATAAGTTCAATCGATATGTCTTCATCGTGAACCATCTTGAAAACAATTGAAAAAAAGGTGTCGGAAATGGAAACAATGATGCAGCCTAGAATTCAACAATACAAGCCTAGGTGTGTTAGCACATCACTCAGCCTAGACCATGAGTGCTCACCTGAAGCATGCAAAGGTACCAGAGCCCCTCTTTAGGGTTGCTATTACAAGATGCTATGATGAATACTTTATTCATTCAGATCTATAGCTAATATATCTTTCATAAAGTGCATATTTAGACTCTGGATCTAGAACATAACAGACTTAACAGATAACCAGTAATGGAATCAAACATGCAATAGTGAATCATAACCATTAGAACACCTTGTTTCCATCCATAATCTACATTATTTTAATTTCATTAAATACACATGAAGCTTCATTACAATAATAGTAGTATACGCTCATGTGCGTAATAGATCTAGTTGCATAATCTCACTATACCCTAGTTCTCACACACCCTGTATATCTATGCTCTCTCTCTCTCTCTCTTGATATATATGTTATATCTACTACACAGTTCACTACTATATTTATAAGGGTTGGGAATTTACCCTTAATCACTTATCTATTCCCAAAATAGGTCGCATGATATTATTAGCCACTTTCCATTACAAATTTAGGCTTATATGCAAGAGTGTTAACAATAGATCTCCATTTTAGTCAACTAATCAATTCAGTAGATTCTATCTCTTAGCCTGTATCCATACAAAGTCACTTCATAGCTGATCATCCAAAAATAGTCAATGCATGTCACGCAAGTCTCCAATCAGTTTGAGTGCTTCACACGCTATCTCTAAAAATAGATCCTTATCATGAAAATGGATAAGTCCCGAATCTATCTCTCTTATTCACAGGTGATCCTTTCTGATACTCTTGTGCCTTTGAATGTGCTCTTCTTTCCCATGAAAACCCTTTGTATTTCCTTCGCTAGGTACCAGATTCTTACTGATCAACAATAACCCATGATTTACCCCCAAATATTCTTCATCTCAAATTCCCTTTTAAGTTTTACCTTAGTATTTATCTGGCCTTCCCTATCTTTTCTCCTCAAAAGCATCTATAAAATCCACCAACAACCACCATGCATCGACTTCTACCACAAAATAAATCTACATTTTCATACGGTGATCTTACTTGATCTTATCAAAACCCATGATCATATGCAAAGCATGAGAGCTTGAAGAGAGAAAACAACTAAATGAAATCCCTTGGATGCATGCAGACACTTCTCGATAAGGCTTTGTGGCTTCTGAGAAATTTAATATTATTAAATTATCATTAATACTCTCAGGTGTCATTTAGTGGCCTTGAGTAACTCACCACCGCCCTCAATTTTTTCCTCCATATTTGGCACGAAGTTCTTGTAGTTTAAAACCTTATATAACCCAAGTATGGTAGGATAATAATTAAGCTATCTCTTTTAAAAGTATATATTTCATGTAATGGTTACAAACTCAATCACTTAACATTATGACCAATTAAACCATTACCTATCCATAAAATATGATTAAGCCCACATATTTATCTGTTAATGATAGGTCCAAGTATCTTAACCCATCAACACAAGTTTTAATGATCGTTACATCATAACTCATTCATTTTTCAATCAAACTTATTCCATACTGAAATAACACTTTGCAACCATGAGCATTTTTATTCATTCTTAGAAAGTAACTATTTCAATCGAGAATAGAAAGTTATCAATTTCAACATTATGCACATTAATCAAGAAATGTATCAAATTAGATGAATTCAACATTTTCGGCAAGGCAGGTGGACATTTGTACTCAAGTCAGCAAATGATATAAAATAGTGTTTACATATATTAATCAAGTTTAGAAAATGTTACAACAACAGTGCATCATAGACATCATATACTCATCAAGGTAAGTAATCTCTACATTCATGCCAAAAACAAGGGTAATTTATTAAGGTTAAATCTATTACAGACATTAGGCGATAAGTGATGTTATGAATTTACATGTGCAATTACGCATTTGGGTGTATATCCTTCTCAGGATATATATTTGTGTGTGCAATTTCACACACATCTTCATGACAAGGAATATTGTCTTGCATTCTTAATTCATTCTACATTTATGACTCATCCTCCCCACATAGCAAACTAAATTTACAGGATATGACATTTTCTTATAGTATTAAGAAGGTCTTATAAATAAATGTTAATGATTATGTAGGAAGTTAGCAGTGAACCTAGTAACATATTAACTTAAGCATAGAAGGAAAAGGAATGTTAATCCATATAACTGAATAAGTGATTAAGGTGGGATGACAAGTTCCCAATGGCGAGTGTGTCATCATGAAACTGAGCATGGCATACATGACTATGAAACTTTACACTAAGTAGCGTAAGTTTCTGCTTACACTACTGTGATTTCACCAAGAATCTAAGTTGTGAGATGCTATATGGTAATTCCGTGGCAAAACCCAGGTAGACACTTAGAGAGCATCACTTGATTATCATATCTTTATAAGGGAAATACGAAAGGATACATTTAATGTATTGGCTCGTAAAGAGTATTGAGAGGGATTGAATAGGATTTCTATACTCTTATGCACCTGTACATGGTTTATGACAGTTATTGGAAATGGATTGCATTAAGGTTTATGTTTTATTTAAATATATGGGTATTTAAATCGTGAAGCATAAAGTAAAAAAAAAATCCTAGAAATGAAGTGACAAATGAGGTTTATACAATAAAATCCTCTAAATCTAGGCATTTTTTTGAAGGATTCTTACCTCCTGCTTGCATTATAATGGCTTATGCACCATTTTAATCAATAAAATTGATGTTTTGTGGCCATTTTCACCCTTTTTTAGTTATATTGTGTTATTTTTCTTTTCCATTATATTTCCAGGTATCTTGTGCATGTCTTTTTTTACAGGGCCCGAATCTATTATGTTTTATGGGAATGGAGACTTGAGTGTGGTTTTATACTATGGTGCCTCTATCTTCCCTCTCTTACCTCATTTCTCCCCTATTTTTACTCACTAGGAAACTCTCCAGCCCTTCTCTTTATGTTATCACCCTCATTAGCTTAGGATTTACATTTTCCACACTTCTCTCTCTTCCCTGGTCCCTTGGAAGTCTAGTTTAGTTATAGGGTAGTCACATTTTTTATTTCTAGGAGTAGTGTTAACATTAGGGATAGGTAGAGGAACCATCCTTCTCTAGAGGCTTGTCTTGGTCACGTGGATCCCACACATGTGAAGTTTTGGCCATTTGAAGTTTCATTGTTTGGGATGAACAGGAGAGTGACATGTGGCGGCCCTCTGATTTTTTATTGGGACTACTTTTCTTTGTTTCATGGATTTGCAATGTAGGTATGTTCCATTATGAAACATGATCCAATAATAAAATTCCACAAATGCTTTGGATTTCATAGTGTCAGGCTCTAGCTAACCCCCATTATCTATCGCAAAGTATGAATCAATGAGAAAGTTCCATGCTACTACAAGATGCACTTTTATTTATAAGAACCTTGTCATATTACGAAGCATAAACCAATAAGAACATCCCATGCTACTGCAATGTTAGTCTTCAGTTATAACAATCTCATCAAATTACAAAGCGTGAACCAGTGATAAATTTTCATGCTACTTCATGTCATAATGTTTGATAACCTTGACTGACCATTGTAAAATGTGAGTTAATAGGAAAGCTCTATGCTTCTTTCAATGTGATTGTGTTAGAACTTGCTTTCATTTTTTCCTTTCATTGGTTGGTGCCTTTGC
The DNA here is from genome assembly GCA_019776745.2 of Taxus chinensis. Lineage (NCBI taxonomy): Eukaryota > Viridiplantae > Streptophyta > Pinopsida > Cupressales > Taxaceae > Taxus > Taxus chinensis. Next base: position 835,715,569 of record CM034150.1, read on the forward strand.
ATCATAACTACTATCTAGGTAGACTCATCATTGGCTCCATATAATTGCTACCACATATATCTTTGACCTAGAAGACCACCTGGACCCAAAGCCTTATTGAATTTGGTACATTTCTACATACTTGATTTCCAACAAACCCAAATGGCTCAAAGAGTGTCAAAAATCCAACGTGTGTCCACCTTTTAGCCTTGTATTTTTTTCTGACCTATTGACTTTTTGCTCTTCCTCAGACACAAAATATTATGAAATGTGGCTTATTCTAGGGATTTGAAATCTGCAGAGCCTAAAACCTTTAAGGAGATCCAGAATGGTAATGCATGTCTCTTCCTTGACCGTTAATCTTATGCCATGTGGACCCTTGTCTAATGTTTATTATTTAAATTAACAGCCAAATGAATGTCACACGACCTTTTAAATATAACCTGTGAATGGATTAGCTTAGCCTCCTATAGACTTTTAAATGCCAACGATCAGTTCTTTAGGGCGGTGGAATTTAACGCCTGTTTTAAACATCCCAATCTTGTTTAAATGGATACTTCTATTTTAAATGAGTTATCTAAAGTAACCCATGTGTGATCTGTTCTCTGTTAAGATATGTTTTTGTTCTTAATTTAATCTCCAGAACACAAGTAACACCATCAATTGTAAACTGAATTTAAATCCATTTTATCCTTGAACCTATCGAAAACCAAGAAACTGAAAAAATTTGTACCCGCTATGATGATTGACCAAAAATGGTCAATAGTTAGTAAATCACTTATAAAACCTTCATTTTTGGTTTTTGGTAAACCACATGTTAAACCACCACTCTTGGTTTTTGGTAAACCATTTATAAAACCATCATCTTTGTGTTTGTGGTACTTCACATATAAAACTACATTTTTTAGTTTTTGGTCAACCATTTGTAAAACTATCATTAGGGTTTTTGATTATCTTGTGAAAATCACCAGATCATGAGCAGTTGTAAGTACAAGGTAGGTTTTCCCCATGTTCTCTCTAATGGGGGGATGATATGAAATATATATAGTGCTCATATTATTTAAGTGGGGTGTCTATTATAGTATCGGTGATATATTATAATATTATGAATATGATTTGTACTATAACTCATTATTAATAATATAGTTTTTAATTAATTTAGTTGTGATATTGTTAAATAAAAAACTCATGTGGATTATTTTTTTGTGGGTTTTTTTCTAAATTTTAGGAACAAATTCACCTATATATTGTGCATCATGTACTGTATGAATTAACAGAGAATATATTATTTTGTGTGTCTAAATATGATCCTACCATCTCAAGTTAGATGGGTGACAAAAATTATGGAGTATAATGTTACTATAAAGGCCACCAAGTTGTTTAGAAGTAGAGCATTATGTGAGAAGTATGATTTTGATATCGTAAATGACCAAGAAGCCTCTTATTTCTTAGAGGAAAATGAAGATTAATCAGCTACATGTCCACCAAATAAAGATAGTTGAACATATAATATAGAAAATTTCTTGTCTATAGATGAATACCCTCTTTGTTTGAATAAATCTAAGAGGTAGCATTTAAGGTTGTAATTCAATCCATACTCGTTTATCAGTAGATTCCTTTATAGAAAGAACTTGAATGGTGTTGTATTAAGATGTGTTTAGTAAGAACAAGTGAACAAGGTCCTCACAGAATTTCACAATGGTTATTTTGGTGGTGACTTCTCCCCAAAATTTGCATCAATCAAAATATTCAGAGCCAAATACTTTTGGCCTACACAATTCGTAAATGCTCACAAATGGGTCTGCAAATGAAAGGAATGTGCCCTATTCACTGGAAAGAAAAGGTTAGAAACTCTTCCATTTCATTTTATCTAGTAGGATAAACCATTTTTTCAATGGGGAATTCATTTCATTGGAATTATTAATCCAATATTAAGTACGGGCCGCAAATGGGTTTTAACCACAACTGACTATTTCACTAGGTGGACAGAGTTTTTGTCACTAAAGGAAGAAACTAAATTTGTTATCCTTGAATTCTTGGAGGACATTGTGACAAGGTTTGTGTTTTTCCAAACCATAATTTCTTATAATGATAAAGCAATCCTGGGTTACAAAATATCAAACTAGGATCTCAATCAGGGAATCTATTTGAAGACCTCTTCTAACTATTATCCTCAAGGAAATGGCCTCAATAAATCCACTAATAAGAACTTGATTAGAATCATAAAGAGGATAATTGAGATAAATTAGTAGTAGTGGCACAAAAAGATAAAAAATTATCTTTGGGATGATACGATTACACCCAAAAGAGATACAGGTAACTCTACTTTCATTTTGGTATATGGTAGAGAGGCTAGGATTCCATTCAAGATTCAATCATCTCTAGCATTGGAACTGGCACAACAATTGGAGTTGGGGGGTGAGGATGAAATGTTATTCTACATGATAAAATTAATTTAACTAGAATAATTGAGGTGGTCTACCATGATTCAACTGGAGAAACAACATAAGTCAACCAAGTGATTGTTTGATAAAAGGCCAAGGTACTTACATTCAAAACATGGGACTTAGTTCTGAAATGGGATGTTGATAGAGATAAAATAGGGTGGTACTTTAAGTTTGATGCACTATGGAATCAGTCATTTATGATCACATCATGAAAGTAGGCTAATTATTTTGAAATTTCAAATCTCAATGGAGAGGGACTCCAAATCACGGTCAATGGGATTTATCTTAAACCTTCTTTCTAAGTTTTGTCTATTGCATCATATACATAGTTGTGTTTTTTGTTTCCTTTGTCTTGTTGTTGGAGGTTCCTTTATAGTGTGTTTCCTTGTGATCATTGATTGATATTCCTCCATCAATCCTTTTATGGTGATCCTTTGAATAAGTGTTATGTTTTACCAATGTTGGCCCCATTTGTAATTTTCATATGTTGTGGAGGTCATGAAGTAAATTTTGGATGCGGAATAATATTGAAAAGATGTAAAATGATGAATAGATGAAGAAAATAACCTTTTTAAGAAATAAATGAACTTATATGTTAACTACATGCCCAATGGATATATCAGGCTACGAATTAATACATCTAATAGGTATATTTTCCTTGAAATTCATCAAATGTTTGTCCAAATAGCACCCATGTTATTTTGGAAAACTACATATAAGTTCTATACTTAGGAGGCACCCACTTCAAAATAAAATAAATAAATAAATTTAGTGTTTCATGCAAATGGAGAAGCTAGTGTATCATGGACTATTTGGAAGTTCTATAACAAAGGAGAATCCGCAGAGGTAAAAAATCCTCATGATGAATAGATAGTGTTTTGGATGGTCACAGATATAAAAATAATGGATAATTATGATATAGAAATAAACCCACAGAATTCAAAATCCCATGTAATTCATAAGTCCACTAAACAAGAAAAATTAAAACACATGGTACAAGGAAAGTAAAATCCACGAAAAAAAGGATCTGTGTAACAAAGGAAGTTTCTGTGGAATGTAATAAATGTTCCGAAGTGAAAAACAAACTTGTGGAGGTCAAACCAATGTATTGGATTGGATGATATATTATGAATTAAAGAAGAAGTAAAAAGTAAATCCGTAATTTTATATGACTTTCCAAACATTGTTCAATGTGTAGAAGACTAAAACATCAAGGATTAACATAATAAATTTGTAAAATGAAGGAAAATATGTGCATAATCTGAATCCAATTCCCAACCACCCCAACTACCAAATTTAAAGTTAAATAGTGCCATCTTCTTCCATAATATCTAATGGATTGTGATTGGAAGGAATTTCAAGCACTCATACTTGTTCTGCAATTTGAATGATGATTTGTCCTAAAGGGTTGAAAGGGTGGTTCAATTCATTTAATGAAGGATGTGGTATGATTCTCTCATCCTTATCTCTTATTTCTCTATAAATGTAACTGCATTGGTATATAAAAATAGTTGATTCTGCTAAGTATTATAGCTTTGCACTTTTGAGCTCAAATCTTGCGTCCGCAGGCCTCAGTAATATTCTTGTGGGATTTTCATGTGCCTTTTCTCTGTGAACTTTTAAATGGATGATTTTGTGATATTATATGTGCAAGTGTGATTCATTTCCTTGAATTCTTTAGTGTTTTTTATGAATAATTCATTCCTCTTGCATGACTTCATTCATATCATGTTGCTTCTTATAGAGCTCTGTATGTATTAATTTTTAATTTCACATGTAATGTTATATATGTTTCTTTATAAACATAATTGTACCCTATTCTAGTTTGGTGCATAACCTATTTTTTATTTCATCATCTCTCTCTCTTAACCCTAGTCAATTATAATTCTTAGGATATGATTAGGAAGTAGTAGTTTAGTGATGGCTAGATAGTCATAGTGAGCTATGATATAAGGAAGATAGCCTTCTCTAGAGATTAACCTCAAAAGGTGTCAGTATCCCAAACTTTGGAGGTCTTTCTATGTTTCATTAAGGTGTTGGAACCTAGTTTTAATAAGTGTGCAATCTCAAGTGGCAATAGGATCCTTTATAATGAAAATTGAGTTACATTTTATTAGAAATAAGAGAAGAGAGATGATAATAATATCTTCAAAAATCAATAAGAGGATCACCCACTTCTCAACCACAAAAGGGAAAATCAACATTAATATGTGCAAACCAAGTATATACACCATGGCTTATCTTGGATGATGTAAAATCATATCATATCATGTTGTTGTTGCTCAAAAGTGTTTAATGTTGGTTGATGGGGTGATTTTATCTAACTTGGGTGTTATTTGATTGAGAAAATAGTTTAAAATCCTCCAAAATCTATCAAGAATATATCTCTATTATGTAAACTATTCTCTCTAAAATTGATCCTAGATTGAAGATCCAATTAATACTTTTCTAATGATACCACAGGCAGATAAACAGGGTCTCTATATCAAAAGATATGAGTATTTGAAAAAAACTTAGATCGTCTCAAAAAACTTAGTCTCAAAATAGTTTTTGTCCTCCTAACTTGATTATTTGATATAAAACATGCCTAAAGTAACCCACAACAACTCTCATCATGATCTACTCAATATCTTTCCAAAAATACTGCTTCTTCATGATTTTGTGATCCTGATCAAACTATATCAGCATTTAAAGATCTCAAGGTCATTTTGTGTAGTTATTGGCCACGATGATGTCAAATTCACTATTGGTATCCCATTTCCCACACCCACTTTTATGATTAATCACCCTTGACCTCATTCTCACTCAAACTTTATACTACTTGGTGATATTTTATTAGTTCTCGTGATCTATGGACTATCGAGGTTTCAGGATCTCATGTTTCACCTAGTTACTTTAGGTTCGAAGCAACCTATGATTGGTATACAGGACCAATCTTGCTCCTCTTCACTTTTGGATTTTCATGATTTTTTAATGCCTTAGTTGATCAAGGTAACTTGATCACTAGGTCTATGGTGCCACATGTCACCCTCACTTAAACTCAGGATCTTTCAATCTATTTTGGGCCACTTAGACCTTCTTAAGGATTTTTTATAATCCATAGCCTCACGATGACCCATGATTGATCCACGTAGACAAATCATGTTTCTATTATATTCTCAGGATTCTTTAGGTCACCTTGGTATCACCTATGAAATCTCAAGGTTCTCGAGATCTCAGGATTTTGATACCCATACCTCTTGGTCTCCTTGGTCGCTTGAACTGATCCCCAGAACTATGGATTTCTGAGACCTCACCACATGGAATGTGTATGTCTTAACCAATATTTGGATGGTTTCACAAACTTCCTTCAAACTCATTGACCAACTCAACCAGCTTAACTCAAATCAAATTTACACCCAACTTATTCATGCCTTACTCATTTTTAATCTTGACCCAACCAACTCAATTTTCCTTAGTGACTCAAGAAAAAGCAATCCATGGATCCTTGGATCCACTTAACCAATGTGAACACCTTGTTTATAAACATGACCTGGTCCTCCTCTATGGACAATATGGAATTAATCTCTAGGTGACCCAAGTGACCAATGATTGTCATGCGTCGCCCTTGTGACTTGATTAAATATGAAAATTTTGATTCTTTATAAAATGAACCGTTTAAATGTCACCAACATGTATTATCCCCAAAATAAGTGAAAATGATTAATTTTTAAATATTATGAACTATGAATACCTAAAAATGATTAGTACAAGTAATTTAAACAAGTTTGAAGAATTCAGGATATTTTAAGACATGAATAATCAATATCAAATTCTCTCAAGTTTAGGATTTCATACTAGTTTCCCAAAATGAAATGAAAACTCCTTTTCAAAATAGATATTGAATGATGTAGCCATGATTAGGTGTTCCAATTAATAACTTCCTTAAACTATGGAATGTGATGAAACAAAACACCTCTTGACTATATTTCATCATTGTTACATGGAAGTAATTATATTAAACCATACTTCATTGAATATATTTGAGGAAACAATATCTTAGATATTCATGAATTCAATCACAAAAAAATACAACCTCTAAAAAATATCTAAGGAGATATAACAACAACATTATCGATATCAGTAGATCATCAAACCAAGATACCAAATTTTAATGGCAATCTTGAAATAATTTATTTCTAATTTATGTCTTTCCCTTTTCTCAAACATAAGGGTGTGTTCTTATAGAACCAATCACTACCTATTTACAATGTTATCTTGTAGGTATATACTACTTGTATGACATTTATTAATTCCTCCTAAATTAAATGTGTCATAATCCTCTACAGATTTATAATCATAACACATCTCAAAAAAAATTATCCATCTCCACAAAAAAAATTATCAATCAGATGAATTTATGTTATCTTTTTCCTCTCTGTAATGAACAATTTGAATACTTACACTTTTGGAGATCACATACATGTTACTCTCTTGTGAAATAAGACTCTGGATGAATTCTCAAGTAAATTATTACATCTTTTTTCAATGGAACTCCAACATATATGTTGTTTCATTGTTAGATGTGAGCCATTTATATGATCATCTGGTGGTAACACAAACCTATGAAATTGAAATATGATACACCACATACAAAATATGTTATATGGTGCATGAAGATAAAGATAATGTAAAGTTGTTTGTCTGGTGTCCCCTAGTCTAGAATCAAGTTCTCAAAACATAGATCCCTCGTTTGAGCATAAATATTCTAGATATTACATAATTGTGATCTTGGGTTAGGCATATCAAAACAAGAAGGGTTCATCTAAAAAATATTTTTCATCATAAACAAGGGTAGTTAGATTGATAATAAGGGATTAAATTACAATTTCACTAGGAGGAGAATAGCGAATCTATTTTGGAGGATATCTATGGTAGATATGGTGATATAAATTCAATTAGTTGTCTTCTTGCAAGATCGATACCGTAAGGAAGGGGGATACTGGGAAATGAGAGAATTGGGAAGATCTAGAGTTTGTATTTTAAGGTTGATCTCATTAAGATTATGTTAGTTGGATAATTTTTCAAAGAAACAATATGAGGTTAAATGTAGGACAAGGAAAAATGACTAAGTACCAAAGAATACTAAAGCATGCACACATGAGAGAAGAAGGATTACGTATGAAGGATAATCAAGGATTGTGCGTGAGACTGCACATTTTGACTAGAGACTCAGCCAATTTCCAGAAGCAATCTAAAAATAGGAAAAACAAAGGAAGTGTCACTCAAATAGAAGATAAGGACATGAATACTTGGAGGCCACACAAGGTCTATTTTTGGAGAAGGAACTTTTAGTTTTAACACATGCATAGAAGCTAATAATAGGATTAGTGTGGATTTTATCTTTAGGATAGTATATTATTAAGCTTGTTAGAAAAGCATGCATGTTTTCTATTTTGACTATGCAGCCTATTTTGGGAATGCATGGGTGGTGAAGGGAAAGTCCCTAGCCCTATATATATGTATTTTACTTCATTATTTTGGACACTTTACGCACCCAAATTTTCACATGATTCATTTTTATAAAATGCTTAAAAATCCCCCATGATGATTCATGTATTTTCATAACATGTTCGATCTCCAAAACCTATTTGCATTTTATACTGGTATTCTAGTTTGCCTTAGTTAACCTTATTTTTCTTCCCTACAGCTTCTCACAAGATTTTTCCTTGAGCTTTTTCCTTTAGTTACAAAATTGTCACCCTGCTTGGGTGGTGGTTCTGTGTTTTCCACCCTACTTGGGAAGCGGTTCTATGTTTGCCACCCTACTTGGGAGGCGGTTCTATGTTTTCCACCCTATTTGGGAGGCAGTTCTATGTTTTCCACCTTGCTTGGGAGGTGGTTATGTGTTTTCCACCCTACTTGGGTGGTGGTTATATGTGTATCACCCTACTTGGGTAGCAGATATGTGTTTGTCACCCTGCAAAGTGTAGTGGTTTTATGTTCGTCACCCTACACAGGGTGGTGGTCCTATACAAAATTTCCATAATCTTCCAACATCAATTAAGAAATGTGTTTCCTTACTTAAGTTCACTTTTAACACATGTTTATGAACTGATTTACTTTATTCCAATCCTAACTTCCTTGTGGACATATCTTCTTCACTTCTAATGTATGATTGATTGTGATTGATTGTTCAAACCGCCCCTTCACTATTGATGTGGCACCCCATTACTACCAAATGGCTTGGACCATTTCCCATCTTACCTTATATGAATTCATTGTGTGTTCTCAATAAAATGGTCGGAGATCATTTTTCTGTATTCTTGCATTGCTGAGTTGTCACTTTCTTGTTAGAAATTACATAGCCAATCTCTGTTCACTTGTGTTATCTCTTTTCCACCTGCATTACTGCCACAGTACCATGAATTTACCACTACTCCAACACCTTCTCCCTACTTCTTTGCTACATTTCTAATCCCTTAGACTCATGTTAACACATGAGAAATAAAATACAAGCTGAGGGAACAAAGAACAATACAACTGGATTTGCCATTGCTCAATGCTTGTAGGTTGGCATTGATATTCATTTCCTCATTTCTTCACATTGTTATTTTTGAGTCATACACATACATTTTCATAAAAATAGAGTAGAAAATAATTACTTTCATTGTTTCAATCATTCAATATCTTCAGTAAATCAATTCAATAGGAAATCCTCAATAGAAGTCTTCTTTTTTGTTGTCAGGAAAGTTGCAGGGAAGGAAAGCTTCTGAGAAGCTCTAATTTCATCCCTGCTTCTGAGGTAAATTATAAGGTTAGATTTACATCCATATTTTATTGAATCTTTCATTAATTAAATTAGAATAAATACACTCATCACAGGTGAATAACTACACCAGGTTATTTACTTGTTTTAGTTTTAGTGTAGAGTTAGCTTTAATTCTATAGAATAGAAGAAATTTGTTGTATGTGTTTGTGATAGTTTAGTTTAGTTGATTTATTTAATTAGTTTCCCATTAAGTGGTAGATTATATTATTATTTAAATTAAACACTTCAACTTAGTTTAACATTTAGGTTCAATCAAGACATAGGGAATTTACGCTACCCGTTCATAGCCACTAAATCTCCCCTTTGTCAATTCAGCTACTAAGAATTCACACTACCAGGTCTTAGTCATTAACTCTCCTATATTTATCCATCCACATTTCCACATTGGTTTCCTCAGCATGACCTCAGTGATTCAGGTGTAGTTTAATCTCACGTGTCAATTTTCATCCATACAGACACTCGTATTGTAGTAGAGTTATGTTGTCATGTTGTTCTAGTGTGCATAACCCTGTGGAGACTGATATTATTATTATGATGTATTTAGCTTCTACTATGTAATATTTTTGGTATGAATGGATGATTGTGGTTGGATTTTGGTAGTTGATGTATCTGAGTATGGTGATTACATGGTGCAATTAATCTTAGTAATGGTCTGCTTTTTTATGTTTCCTTATTACATGTTTTTCCTTATGATGTTTGTAATGATCTACATCTGAATGTACGCTTTGGTAACAAAAATCATGAACATACATGCTAACATCTTGACAAGCCATTATAAAGGAGGGACTTGGTAGATTTTTTTACTTTGGGTGAGCATTTAGTTATAATTGGATGAGGTGTCAGCGCGCATAGCATCTTAGGTGGTAAAACAAAGACTACATTTTAGTGTCATTGTTAGGACCTCTTTTCAAACTATTTTCTAGGATGATGCTTTTAGATGGCATATTAATTGAATCTAAAGAGTATTTAAGGTTGGATAGATGATGGATAATACAATTTTGTGTAGAGATATAGCACTGGATCCGATTTCAATGCATGTCGGTGGGTAGAAAATAACCTTTATGATGTGCTCTATGAAATGTTCTTTAACTTATTTCTAGTATAATTATATGAGTGGCTGGTATTATATGCAATAGGAAATTTTTTGAGTTATAAGCCAAGAATTTGGATGCAAAAGGATTATCAAACTCTTATTGATGCTGATGTGGAGTGGACTAGAGTTGTAGATCATTAGTGGGATGCAGTATTCCGCAGTTATATTTTTTAGTACATTATTTCTATGTATCTATGTCCTAAAGAGGCTAAGTTACAATTATTACACAAACATAGAGGATATTATTTGTGTGTTGTACCATTATCGATCAATATTTTGATGTTGGAACTGGATTTAGAGTGCCTATGCATGGATAGTTAAACCTCCATTATGTGTGTTGGTTTTCAAATAGGACTTTTTAGAAGAGCAATAGTCAGGGGACAAGAAGTCCCTCCTCTTTAATGGGAGAGGTTCCCTTATTCAGAAACAAACCTATTTACAAATGTACAGGACATGATTTGTTGGTTAAACTTGGATACCACGAAAGTGTTTTCTATGAAGGTCATCAATTACAAAAGGAAAAAAGAAAGAGAATACGAGGATGGGCAGAATAGAAAACATGCAGAATTATAGATAGCAGAATAATTCTTTATGTGTGCGAAGTTGCAAGGAATTTAAGACAAGATCATTTGCATTGGTTGAATAGGGTTAAATTTAAAGACACAAAGTTCTATAAATAACCTTCTTCAAATTCATTAATCAAGGACACAAAGTTCCTTCTTGGTTATACAAGATCGTTGTATTTGCAAAACCAGACAGTATGCAATCAGAGAGACTAATAAATTAGAGACAAAATGATCTTCACAATATTAAATGAGAACACAGAGATAACAGAGATAGATAGACGATGAACGAAAAGCCCTTTTGTATTGATTTCTTTCTGATCTATTTACACTTTCAGTAAATATGCCCAGTTCTTCTTTTTTTTTAGAATGGTGGAAAGAATGCCATTATATAGCTTACAATTCAGTTACTCTTCGTAACCGTTTCTTTTAACTAAAGAATAGTCAAGGACTGCCAAACGCAATTTCTTAACTAATTACATGGGATATGAAAGGAATAGGAAGAAGAGAAAAGAATGGAGAAGGAGACAGGTGGACAGTCACTGAGAATGGCCCACCGTCTTCAGAAACCGCTTCTTGAATTTCTTTAACGTCTCAGCTATGTATTTGCCACGAGGGACACACCAGACGTTTCATCTTGAAGATGACAATGGATATCTTTGAAAACTGATGCAAACGGCGTCTTGAAAGCTTCATCCTTCTGCCATCTGTCCTTGAAATTTGATCTTCGCAACTTAAATTCAAATTTAGCACATTTGGGTCGAGCGGGAAAAACTAAGTATGAATTGCATTAGGTTCACTTGGGACATGTGAGACGCGAATGCGTGAAACACGAGGCTTGGCCGATTCTGGACGAAATAGGGAGAAGACGCACAAATGCATTTTGGGACATTTGGGACGAAAATGCGCGAAGGACGCGGTCCGGGCGTTTCGGCCGAAAATGGAACAGCTCGCACTTTTGGCTTCGGGACAGTTGGAACATGAAAGCGCGGTTCGGGCGGATCGGCCGATATTGGAACAACTTGCACTTTTGACTTTGGGACACTTGGGATGAAATCGGGTGAATCAGCCGAAAATGGAACAGAGTGCTGAACTTGAGAAATTTGAGACAAAAAGTTCCGGAGTACGCGACACAGCCGGTTCGGGTGAAATTGGAACAGAGCGTACTTTTGAAATTGGGACATTTGGGACAAGAAAGTGCAAAGTACGCGGTTTGGGCGGTTCGGCCGAAATTGGAATATCTCGCACAGTCACTTCGGGACACTTGGGACAAAAACTTCCGACGGGCCCGAAAATGGGACAAATTCGGAGGTTTCGGGCCGACCGGGGAACGAAATGCACTTTCGTACTTGGGACAGGCGGGACAAAAATGTCTGACAGGCCCGAAATACTTCAGAATGGCCCAAAACTTAGAATTTTTCGACTTCAAGACTTTTTTCACACCACCAGCTCAACAGAAAAGACATTTAAACTCAAAAAATTTTGAAATTTTTACTTTTGACAGAGCGGGGAATTTTGAGTGGACAACAGCTGGCTCCTTCTGGGGATGACTTGGCATAAATTCAAGGAATGAGACAAGGCAAGAACTTAGAAAAACTTGGTGAAGTAGACCAGTGCCTTATCCATTGGGCCACGGAGTCAAAAATAGACCAACACAGAGGGCAACACACAAAAACAACAGAAGGGAAACACGCCAAAACAACAGAAGGAAAACACACCAAAACAACAGAAGGAAAACATTGTACAGAATATACAAAGGGACTCCCTAGTCACCTAGGACTTGACAACTTCAAATACTGCCCACTATAAGGAAGTGGGAGGGGTGAACCATCCATGTAATCAAGATAAAAAGAGTTCTTACCAGCCAAGTGTCTGATCTTGAAAGGTCCGAGCCACAGGGAATCAAACTTTCCATGGCTGCCACGAGGTTCATGTCTTTTATCCCATAACAGCACGGTGTCTCCAACTTGGAACTCTCTGAACCTAGCTTTTTTGTCAAACAGGACCTTTACCTTCTGCTGGTGAACAGATATCCTATCAGCAACCACCAATCTGTCTTCATTCAGCTTGTGCAGGTACATAATTCTCTTGTCCAGGGCATCTCTGAAACTGGTATCCTCGATGGCCTTCATTAGATGCAAGGCCGGCAGTTCCACTGTCACTGGCAATTGAGCCTCAACTCCATATACCACTTGAAAAGGAGACATTCCAATAGCTCTCTTTGGTGTAATCCTGTCTGCCCAAAGAGCATCATAGAGCTTCTTGTGCCAGTTTCGCTGAGACTCATTGACTAACTTCCTTATGATAGTCACCAGATTTTTGTTGGTAGATTCTGCCTGCCCATTTCCTTGAGGGGTAGTAATCTGAAGAGTGAGCCAAAGAAATACCATACCCATAGCAGAAGTCCATTATCTCAGCTGAAGAGAAATTCGAGGCATTATCTGTTACAATCTTATTAGGTACACCATACCTCACCAGGATGTTCTCTTTGATGAAATTGCATACCACTTCAGAAGTAGTGCTCTTGACTGGAATAGCTTCCACCCATTTGGTGAAGTAGTCAGTGGCAGTTAGCACATGAGTGTGACCAGCACTGGAAGCAGGATTAAGTGTACCAATGAAGTCTAGACCCCACTGTTGAAATGGTTCCTCAATCACAACTGGCTTGAGAGGCAACGACGCCAGTTTAGGTCTTCCCACAAAAGTCTGACAAGCCTCACATTTATCCACCCACACTGGATGCATCTCTGAACAAGGAAGGCCAGTAGTAACCTCCACGAAGTATCTTGTGAGTAGTGACCGTTGATGAATAGTTCCCTCCACATGCCTGATCATGAAAAGCTGAGAGCAATTTTCTCTGCTGTTCCTTGTCCACACACTTCAAAAATCTCCCATCTAAGCCACGCTTGAACAAAGCATTTTCCCACAGTACATATTGCGCTGACCTCAATTTAACAGTCCTCTTTTCCTTGGTAGTTAAATGAGAGGGGCAATCCCCATAGGTGAGAAAATGGGCGATGTCAGCATACCATTCATCGACTGAGCTAAGGAACAGAACAGTAGGAATGTCAGCTTTCTCCTCCAGCAACTCATGTTTAGCTCCTTCAGCAATGAGCTCACAAAGACCTTTTCCACGAACCAGCTTGGTCAGTTTGATATCAATGTCATACTCTTGGACCTTAGCAACCTAGTTCCCTCTCTTAGATCCAAATTCTTGTTGTGTAAGAATCGACTTAACAGTTGTATCTGGAACCAGCACCATGGAGTGAGAGTTGAGGATATAGAAATGAAATTGTTTAACAGCTTTGACCACTGCAAAAGCATGCTTCTCCATCATGGTGTATTTCAACTCATGGTCTTTCAGAATATAGCTCATGAATGCAATTGGTAGCTCATGTTCATCAGAGTCTTCTTGAGTTAAGACAGCAGCCAAGGTATTATCTATAGCATAGCAATAGATGATGAAATCTTTGCTGAAATCAGGACAGGCCAAAACTGGAGTTTTAGCAATAGCTCTCTTGATACCCTCAAAGGATTCTTTTCCTTCAGAAGACCAACCAAATGTTTGCTTCCCTTTCATCATCTGAGAAATGTTCAAAGTTAACTCTGCAAAATCGGGAATGAATCTTCTCAAAAAATTGATCTTACCGAAGGAGTGCACGCCCTTTTTACTGGTTGGGAGAGGAATTTGCTGGATGGCTTGAACTCGTTCAGGGTCAATCTTAATACCATCCTTGGAAACAATGTGCCCTAATAATTTTCCCTCTGTAACACAGAAGACAGATTTTTTAGGGTTCAGAGAGATTCCATGCTCTCTGCATCTCAGCAGAACTGTCTCCAGGTGATCAAAATGATCCGCTCTTGTCTTGGAAAACACTGTCAGGTCATCAAGGTATATGACAATACACTTCCCTTTCAAGCTTCCAAAAGCCAGATCCATAGCTCTCTGGAAAGTGGCACCAGCATTAATAAGCCCAAAAGGCATTCTCTTGTAAGCAAAGGTGCCCCAAGGAGTAGTGAAAGTTGTTTTATGTTGATCTACAGTATCAACCTCTACCTGGTTGTATCCAGAAAATCCATCAAGCATAGATAACATTTCAGAGCCTGTTACTGCTTGCAATATTTGATCCATCATGGGCAAAGGATAATTATCTTTCAGAGAAGCCTGATTCAGGTTCCTGAAATCAACGCAGATGCGGATCTCACCATTCTTTTTTCTGACAGGCACAATATTTGCAATCCATGTTGAATGGTGAATAGGAAAGATAATCTTAGCCTTCAACAACTTCTGAATCTCCTGAAAGATGGTGTCAGCTATTTTGGGGTTGTACTGCCTCTGCTTCTGCTTGAAAGGCTTGATTCCTGGTTTGAGAGGAATAGAATGCTGCATATCTTTTGGCTTGAAGGCTTTTAGATCCTCATAAGAATATGCAAGAACATCCTTATACCTTCTTAGAAGATCAATTGCTTTTCTCCTTTCATCTTCTGTACAACATTTTCCAATATTTACCAGCTTAGGGTCATCAGAACTCCCAATATCAATCTTATCATACTCAGCTGATTGCTGAGGTCCAGTAGAAGCTTTGGATTTCACATATCTGTCATGTTTATCAAATAATTCCTCCAAACTCACCATACCTTTAGGAATCTTGTTTCCTTTGAGATTGATGCATCCATCTTGATCTGTTTCTTGTCCTTGGGTGATGGCTTGGTCAGAGGACACACTCTCTCGAGGCAGGTTGTCACTTCCCTCAAAATAAAATTGTTCGAAATTACCCTTGAGTTCCAGGAAGGAAAGCAAATGCTGGTCATCGTTGAAAACTTGCCAGTTATTGGTATTGTCAGGTACACTAGGCCGGTGGACCATTTCAATAGTGAACTTATCCTGAGAGAATTCAGGATGGGGAATCAGTAGTGACCCTGAGACAGCCAGTGAATCAGCCCTGCTGTTCTTTTCTCTAGGTATTGCTTCAATAGAGAAAGCATCAAGGAATTCAATGGAATCCCAAACCTGATTCCGGTAATGCTTCAGCCTCCCATTTTTTACCTGGAAGAGGTTTCTGACCTACTTCACAATCAACTCTGCATCACCACGAGCCAGAATGTTCTTCACACCTTGTTCCTTGGCCACTTGCAGTCCAAGAATGAGAGCCTCATACTCTGCTGTATTATTAGTGTTTTCAAACTGCAACTTAAATGAAAAAGGATATAGGCATCCTTCAGGTGACACTAGCAGGACGCCAGCTCCAGAACCAGCTGAGGAACAACTTCCATCAAATTCTAAAATCCAAACACCATTGGGATCTTTAGGAGACACTTTGGGGGGTTGGATTTCATCAGGGGACATAATCATGTAATTGCCATGACCTATATCTTCATAGAGTATTTGTGCCTTAGGATCATCCGTTTTCTGCACAATATACTCAGATTGTTTCTCAGGCAACAGTTTCTTCATTTGTCCATTGACAGGTATGAGTGCATGCGACCATTCCATCTGGATTTCCCCACCCACATCTTTGCAGAAGTTCCTACTTAGCAACATTCCATAAGAAGGAGGAATGTCTGCTACTAGGATGGTAGCCAAGACTTTCTTTTCAGGCAAAGCAGCAAAGGCCACTTGTGCATCTTTAATCCTTCCAACCAGGGGCACTTCTTTGCTTTCCATGGAGTAACAGGATCCATAAGTGCGAGTGAGGGTCAGGCCTAAAGCATGAGCTACTTTAGCAGGCATTACATTATCTGAGGCTCCTAAGTCAATGACACAATTACTGAGCCTATGGCCAGCTATGAGAAGTGTTACATAAAATGGTTTAATTTTTTCACCAGGTGAGGTGACAGTAGCTACCAAACTGGGCTGTGGTGTAGAGGGAGGAGTAGGTAGAAGGCCTTTAGAAGTGCTCTTAGAGTTGGAATTAACAAAGTGGATCATTTTGGCAAAGGCTTTGGGATGGGTTTGATAGTACTCAGCCTTTGAGATTTGTACCTTGGTCTTTTTCAGGTGATCAACAATATCAAAGGATCCAAAAGTGGACGGGCCATCATCATTTGGAATTCTAGGCTTATCAACTTTAGGAGAAGAGGAAGAAGCAACTTTGGTAACTGGATTGATAGGGACTCACCTTCTGTGTAGACGAAGTAGGGATAGGAGATCCTCTTCTTGTAATTACAGGGATAGTTGCCGACTGCTCCTTGGATTTCTTAGGTGGTTGGGTCACCTTCTCCCTCTGCTTTGTCTATTCTCGATTCATGATAGCAAAAGATTCGCTGTTCATGTCTGCTACCACTTCATCATATTCATCTCCATCATCAATGCCCTCAGTGGTAAAGAAATTAACTCGAGATCCCTCAAGTTCTTCTGCCTCATCATCAAATTCCTCCGCAGACTCCTCGCAAGCTTCATTGTCATCTGGCTCTTCAACTTCACAGGTTGCGTTCACAGGAACCTTAACAGGAGGTCCTCCAAGTGCTAGTCTTGTGTGAGGAGCAGGCAAACGATTTCTGGGCTGAAAATTTCTTCTTGGAACATCTGCATACGGGGCATGCTGAGCCAACTGTTTCTTTATAGCGACAAGATCATTAGCGAGTTTCTGGACTAATGGATCAGTACTAGGTCCAAGGGTGGAAGAGGAAGAAGCAGCAAACTTAGATTTGGGAGGGTCTCTTCTCAACTTCCCTGACATGATCAAGTCATCTTTGATACTAACAGCCAGTTCTTGATCCAGAGCTAGTGTTCCGAGATTAGCCCTTCTTAGTGCATAACTAACTTTGGGTCATTGAGCATTTAGGAAAAAAACACTTTTGAATTTGGTCGACAGGTCGGGTAGGCGTTGGAATTTTATTTATCAACCTGTTGAACCGGGCCACAAATTCCCTCATGGGCTCTTGTGAATCTTTCTTTATCTGAGAGACCTGGGCAAGCAAGGCATGCACATCTTCTACCGGCTTGAAACGATTCTCGAACTGAGTTCTCATTGTGTCCCAATCGGTTATAGCACCAGGCCGGAAGGTGATAGAACCAATCAGCAGCATTATCTTGTAACGTCTCAACGAACAGCCTTACGGAAACGTCTTCATATTCGACTCCCAGAACTCCACATGCAACAACGAAGGCTGCGATGTGTTCGTCGGGATGCACTTTTCCATCGCCTTTGAATTTGGGGAAGTTCTTTCCGGTTACCTCTGGGTAACTCATGCAAAGGCTGAGTAAGGGCCAGAGGCCCGACACGATGACCCCATGGCAATTGTGCCGCCATTCTTAGAAATACGGCTTGGAGGGGAACTGTAACACTGGCTAGGATCAAAGCTCGTAGATTGGGACTAGCAGGCTCTGAAGGAATACCACCCGTAGGACTTCTATCTGGGACAGGTGGAGTGCTTGTCAAACGAGTCCTTCTATCTCTTGTTGAAGTTGACAGGAAAGGAAAACCTTGCTGCTCCAAAAGTTGAAACTGACAGTCTTCAATACCAAGGGTCTTTCTCCCTCGAGTGAAACGCAGAGTCGCTAGATCAAAGGATGATCAAAAATTGCAGAACTGGAATGTGATTTTCCCCAGCAGAGTCGCCAAAAACTGTTGGTTTTCAAATAGGACTTTTTAGAAGAGCAACAGTCAGGGGACAAGAAGTCCCTCCTCTTTAATGGGAGAGGTTCCCTTATTCAGAAACAAACCTATTTACAAATGTACAGGACATGATTTGTTGGTTAAACTTGGATACCACGAAAGTGTTTTCTATGAAGGTCATCAATTACAAAAGGACAGAAGAAAGAGAATACAAGGATGAGCAGAATAGCAACATGCAGAATTATAGATAGCAAAATAATTCTTTATGTGTGCGAAGTTGCAAGGAATTTAAGACAAGATCATTTGCATTGGTTGAATAGGGTTAAATTTAAAGACACAAAGTTCTGTAAATAACCTTCTTCAAATTCATTAATCAAGGACACAAAGTTCCTTCTTGGTTATACAAGATTGTTGTATTTGTAAAACCGGACAGTATGCAATCAGAGAGACTAATAAATTAGAGACAAAATGATCTTCACAATATTAAATGAGAACACAGAGATAACAGAGATAGATAGATGATGAACGGAAAGCCCTTTTGTATTGATTTCTTTCTGATCTATTTACACTTTCAGTAAATATGCCAAGTTCTTCTTTTTTTAGAATGGCGGAAAGAATGCCATTATATAGCTTACAATTCAGTTACTCTTCGTAACCGTTTCTTTTAACTAAAGAATAGTAAAGGACTACCAAACGCAATTTCTTAACTAATTACATGGAATATGAAAGGAATAGGAAGAAGAGAAAAGAGTGGAGAAGGAGACAGGTGGACAGTCACTGAGAATGGCCCACCGTCTTCAGAAACCGCTTCTTGAATTTCTTTAACGTCTCAGCTATGTCTTTGCCACGAGGGACACACCAGACGTTTCATCTTGAAGATGACAATGGATATCTTTGAAAACTGATGCAAACGGCGTCTTGAAAGCTTCGTCCTTCTGCCAGCTGTCCTTGAAATTTGATCTTCGCAACTTAAATTCAAATTTAGCACATTCGGGTCGAGCGGGAAAAACTAAGTATGAATTGCATTAGGTTCACTTGGGACATGTGAGACACGAATGCGAGAAACACCAGGCTTGGCCGATTCGGATGAAACAGGGAGAAGATGCACAAATGCATTTTGGGACATTTGGCACGAAAATGTGTGAAGGACGCGGTTCAGGCGTTTCAGCCGAAAATGGAACAGCTCGCACTTTTGGCTTCGGGACAGTTGGAACATGAAAGCGCGGTTCGGGCGGATCGGCCGATATTGGAACACCTTGCACTTTTGACTTTGGGACACTTGGCACGAAATCGGGTGAATTGGCCGAAAATGGAACAGAGTGCTGAACTTGAGAAATTTGAGACAAAAAGTTCCGGAGTACGCGACTCGGCCGGTTCGGGCAAAATTGGAACAGAGCGCACTTTTTAAATTGGGACATTTGGGACAAGAAAGTGCAAAGTACGCGGTTCGGGCGGTTCGGCCGAAATTGGAATATCTCGCACAGTCACTTCGGGACACTTGGGACAAAAACTTCCGACGGGCCCGAAAATGGGACAAATTCGGAGGTTTCGGCCGACCGGCGGAAACGAAATTCACTTTCGTACTTGGGACAGGCGGGACAAAAATGTCTGACAGGCCCGAAATACTTCAGAATGGCCCAAAACTTAGAATTTTTCGACTTCAAGACTTTTTTCACACCACCAGCTCGACAGAAAAGACATTTTAAACTCAAAAAATTTTGAAATTTTTACTTTTGACAGAGCAGGGAATTTTGAGTGGACAACAATGTGCAAGGCCACGGAGCAGGTGAGAAGAAGGATGGAAGACCTAGTGGTAGCAATGGAGAGAGAGGAAAGAAGGCTCAAATATAATGAAGCACAAGAGAGGGAAATGGAAAAACAAAGGGAGATTGAGTAATCCTAGGAGTTGAGGAGAGAGGTGGCTCATGAAGTATTTAAAGCTCTAGTAGAAGATGACGAGCCACATCATCTAGTTCTCCCAGCATTGGGTAGTGCAGCATAGAATCCCCTTTGGCTTTAAATGAGATTGTGTCAGAGTGAGAACATGAGGACCGTAGGTACACATCGAATCCCACCTAGCCCTTGTGCTTGGTGTTCCAAATGTAGAAGAATTCATTAAACAGCAGGCTAGTGCAAGTAAGCATGTAGAGATGAGTAGATATCATTTTTGTTTAATTCAGGAGTTAAAGTTAGTATCACACCCTTGACATCACATTCAGCATCATTATTTAGTAGTTTTATGGCAAGATTATTCACAAGCATGTCATCAAGATAGAATATTGGTGCACATACCGTTAGAAATACTACAGTAGATGTTGCGACCACACAGACCATTGGTGTTTATTCTAGTACAATGACTGGGGCACTAGGAAGCATGTCAACTGGTCTACATCCTACCGCATGTGGATTAGGAGGATTAGGTGGACCAAGAGGAGGAAATATTGGTGGAGGTTCTAGTTCTAGATCTGGTGGACAATGCCCACATCCCCAACAACCCCCACATTAACCTCAACAGGTTTACTATGATATTTTCATCCATTTACAAAAGTATAGGGGTATTGAAGATGTAGTAGATAATGTGCACAAGTATGAATTACTATGGTGCACTAAAGGAATTAGCACCTCATAAAGGAAAGCAAGTCAGTTTGTTACTACTCTTCAATGGTGTGCACATAGATGGTATAGGAAGTATGATCCACATCAGACTGTGGTTGACTACAATGCTTTGTGTTCTAGATTTCTAGAAGAATTTCACATTCCTTAATTTGAGCAATAGATCATCAGCACACTAAAGTATATCAAGAAGGTATTAGCTAAAAGTGTGAGGGATTATGATGTGCATTTCAAGACTTTGTTGTCTAAATTTTCCTATGACATTCATCTAATTCAACATACACAATGGTTTTTTAGAGGATTATTGACTCTATTCCACAAAGCACTCTCTCTTAAGACATATGTTGATCTATGTGAGGATTTAGAATTTTCTTTGTACACTAAATCTATTGGAAGTGTTGATAATGGGATAATACCATTCTTAGAAGTATATATTATATCTATGGAGAAATAGTTGGAGAATATTTCTACCAACTCAATGCATGAGACACGAAGTGTAATATGGTATATAGATTATGAAGCAAAGGGACACACTAAAGATAATTTCCCACATAGGTCGGTGCTTGCATTTCTATTAGATTGTGAGGTTTTTCACTTGAATCATGATGTCTAAGATTTCCATATTTTGTAGTGCGCACTCACGAAGAAGGTTTCAGTGTACTATAATA
The DNA here is from genome assembly GCA_019776745.2 of Taxus chinensis. Classification (NCBI taxonomy): domain Eukaryota; kingdom Viridiplantae; phylum Streptophyta; class Pinopsida; order Cupressales; family Taxaceae; genus Taxus; species Taxus chinensis. The sequence continues at coordinate 835,737,302 of CM034150.1, forward strand.
TTTGCAAGTCCCAAACTTATGACACCATTAACTATAAATGGATTGATCATATTCATGAATCCATTGAGACAAGAGTGCACCAAACGAGTGTGGCATGTGGATCAAAGGAACAAGAAGTCCATACTTATAAGGGGTACAACCATGGAGATAACATGAATAGAGGCTTCCATGGAGGATATAGAGGACAAGATCACGGTAATGGCAGAGGAGGATTTACTAGACGAACTTGTTTTAATTTTGGATATCTTGATCATTATCAATTCAAGTTCCCTCAAAATAATATTTTCTCATGGTGTGGGAAGTAGCACAAGTTATAATATTTTCCAGAGTTGTATGAGAACTTATGCAAGACTCATAAGAAGGAAAAGGATACAAGAATGATAAAGGTACAATGTGTTGTTACTAATCAATGTATGTCTAAGAACATAATTAATCCTAAGTTACATACATTAATGGTTACTACACGCACTCAGGTTTCACGTGCACATGATCCTATGAAGGATAAGCCACTCATTACAAGGGAATAAGTAGTGCATGTTAAGCATCCAAAATGTTGTGCACCACAACGAAGTCTACCAAGAGACTAAGGGACTCATTAGATAATTACAAGGTGAAATACAGTGCTTGAAAGAGAAAGTGTCTGAGAGAGAGTGAAAAAATACAATTGAGTTCCCACAGAAGGATGTGGATGACTTGAAGGAGGTATGCATGATGTTGTGCTAGGATAACATCATTCCTTTATTAGGAGAATTGTTGTGAGAAAAAGTACCATATGTTGGGTCTGAGCACAAGAGGAAAATACATCATGAAAACCTACCACCTCATAACCATGAATTTGATAAAGAGATTACACTTGACGTAGAAATTGGTGGGTGTTTATTGCACAACATTCTTATTAATACTGGTGCGGAAGTGAATATGCTAACTCTGCTCAGAATTGGATGGGTAGACCATAATTGTATCCATATTTTAATGTGTTGTATATCAAAAATAAAACTAGGGAAATTATTATTGGGGTACTGAAGTACATATATATTACTATTTAGGGGTCCAAGTTTACTTTAGACATTCAGGTGTTGGAACTTGCTGAAGAAAACAACTTTCTAGCATTACTTCGGTGGCGTTGGTGCTTCACGAACAATACATATTTGCATTTTAATAAAAGGTACATCAGTTTTGAGAACAATGAGGAACATGTGGTTCATACCTTTGTTTGAAAAGAAGGAAGAGCCCTATGTTGAACCATTGAGTGAGGAGGAACTCAATAGAATATGCGTATAGTCATTACATGACTCGTAGAATTTGGAAACCATCCAAGGAGGGTGTGCTTCATTGGGAAGACGTGTAGGTTGTGAGTGACACTACTAGTGTCGTTTGTGATAACTAGGCTCATGGAACATATGAGATGGTTGGGCATAAGGTCAAAGCAAGGGTTGCCATATTTATTAGGCCACACATGGTGATGTGGTTAGGATTTACTTAGGGTACCAATGTACACTAGTGAAGGTAATCCTGGTGCATTTCTACACACCATGGAGACTCATTGGTAGAATGAAGGGGGATAGAATAAATATGTTGTTCTATACCTTATGCAATACAACAGTGCACTGGTGGGAAACACATAGAGATGGCCTTTGGAGTGGCAAGAAGTGAGAATATTTTTCTCCACTAGGTTTAATCAGAGCAATGTACCTACACAAACATGAAAATTTCATGGGAAGTCTCCTTCCTCTCATCATATTTAGGAGTGTGAGAGATCTTGGTTAGAAGGCAAGGATGCATTACCGCCATCACTTAGAGTTCCTAATTTCTACTCCACCTTGTGTTGTTGCATGTGCACATGGTATGTCCATACAGAACTAAAAAGGGAGACTGTAAATTGGCATGAAATGATTGTAGGTATGATTCAAACCTTTGATTACTTTTCTACTAAGCCTCTAGTCCATGAAGCATGTTAGGGAATAAGAGATAAAATATGCATAATAATCCCTTACAGAATCGCAAAAGTAGAAACTAATATACAAAAAATATTATAGATCTCAAATAAAAGTGTAGAATAAATAACACAACACAAAGAGATAAGATTTAATGTGGTTCACCCAATTTGGGCTACGTCCACCAAGAATCACTTGCTCAGATTTTATTACAAGCCTCCACTCTGTCAATACAATACCCAGATCCATTTGGAGATATGCTCAACAAAATCTATAGAATTCACACCCAAATTCAAAGCACATCTGCAATACATTTGCTTGTCTATCTATCAAATGCAAAAGACCATATAAATAGACAATTGCTTAAGCAGTTTGATACAAAACCGTGGGTATCAAAACCATGGGAAAAAAACCGTGGGTATCAAAACAATGGGTACCCAAAAACCATGGGCCCAAAAATATCCCATAATGGTTACCCATTACCCATGGGTTAATAAACCACCCATGAAAATTTTCTTTGGGGGCTTCACCCCCCCGAACCTCCCTTGACCCACTCACCGGCGAGTGGGACCACCATAAAAATACCCGAGTGTAAAACATAGAAGGTGTACCACACCCCAACATGAAAACAAGCTCCACAAACATAACAATCTCCCACTTAGAGATTGATTTCCATTGAGCAAGCTTCCCAACCCTTCATTTTCATCCATGAAGGCCAACCAAAGTTGAACATAGATTTATTTTATCCCTTGTGACCACCTTGGTCATCATGTCTGCATGATTCTGAATAGTATGAATCTTCTCCAAATTTAACTTATCTTCTTCTGAAGTTGTCCTTGATGAAGTGATATCTCAACTGTATATGCTTCGTCCTAGGGTAGAAAGCAGAGTTCTTAGCTAGGTATATAGCACTCTGACTATCACTATGAAATTTACATTCCTTCTGCTTATGCCCCAACTCCTCAAGTAATTGTTGTAACCAAATCATCTCTTTGCTTGCCTCTGTGGCAGCAACATACTCAACCTCTGTGGTTGATAAAGTCACTAGCTTCTGTAGTCGTGAAATCCAGCTCACTTATGTCCCACCTATAGTGTAAATATAACTTTTCATGCTCCTCCTACTGTCAACATCTCCAGCCATGTCTGAATCTACATAACCACATAAACTGGTGTCTAATCCACTATAGCACAAAACTATCCCCATGGTCCCTCTAAAATACCAAATGATCCACTTTACTACTTGCTAATGCTCTTTACCTGGATCACTCATAAATCTACTCATAGCTCCCACTGCATGGGAAATATCAGGCCTAGTGCACACCATAGCATACATCAAACTGCCAACCGTTGATGAGTAAGGTACCTTGGACATCTGGTTTCTTTCCTGCTTTGTCTTGGGACACTGCTCCTTTGATAACTTAAAATGGCCTACCAAAGGAGTCCCAACCGATTTAGCATCCTACATGTTAAACCTATCCAATACCTTCTTAATGTACTCTTCTTGAGATAAATTCAGCTTTTGTTCCTTCCTATCTCAATTTATCCTCATACCAAGGATTTGTCTGGCTTCCCCCAAATCCTTCATATCAAAGGATTCACTTAGCTGTTTCTTGAGTGATTTTATTTCCTGCATGTTTTTACATACAAACACAGGATAATATAACTTCCATCCTCAAATTTCTTTGTATACATGCAATGGTTAGAATGACATCTAATATAACCTTGCTCCATCATGAAGCCATCAAACTTCTTATACCATTGACGTGGAGCTTGTTTCAAGCCATACAAGCTCTTCTTCATTTTTCACACCATCTCCTCTTTACCTTTGACTTCATATCCTTTTGGCTGCTGCATATATAGCTCCTCCTCTAAATAACCATGGAGAAATGCAGTCTTTACATCTAATTATTCTAAGTGCAAGTCTTTTACTGCCACTATTCCAAGAACAGTTCTGATAGAAGTAAATTTTTGCTATAGGAGAAAAAATCTCATCAAAATTTATACCTTGTTTCTGTGCAAACCCCTTAACCACCAATCGGGCCTTATATATTTTCTTTCCTCCTTCTTCATCTTTAACTCTGTAGACCCACTTGTTCTGCCATGCTCTTTTTCCTTCCGGTAGCTTCACCAAATCCCAAATCTAGTTCTCCATGAGAGACTTATGCTCCTCATCCATGGCTTGCTCCCACTTCTTACTGGCATCTACCTACATTGCTTCATCAAATCTCTCTGGATCTCCACTATCAGTGAGTAATAAATAATAAAGAGAAGGAGAAAAATATTTAGGTTCTTTTCTTACCCTAGAAGACCTCCTCACTGTAGGAGTTTGGGGTTCCTGTTGAGTAGGTTCCTGAACTGATTCATGGGTCACTTTCCCATCCAGAAGATCCTCTACCATTGCATATTCTTTCTTGGATTCTTCCCTGTTTTCCTACAACTGTTGCTTATACATGACTTTCTCATTAAATACCACATCCCTAGACTGAATGATTTTCTTGTCTTTAATACTCCAACATTTAAATCCAAAGTCATCACCACCATAACCAATAAAAGTGCATTTTTCTGATTTATCCTCTAGCTTGGTCCTATCATCCTTGTCAATATGAACAAACACCTCACATCTAAAGACTCTAAGAAATGAGTAATCAACTTTCTTACCGTACCAAGCCTCCTCAGGTATGCCTCCATCCAAGGCACTTGAGGGTCCTCTATTTATCAAGTACACAGCTGTGCTCACCGCTTCTGCCCAAAAATAAAGAGGTAATCCTGCATGTATCCTCATGCTCCTAGCATGTTCCATTATTATTCTGTTCATCCTTTCTGACACCCCATTCTACTGCGGGGTTCTTGGAACCATCTTTTTCCTATGGATTCAATTCTTAGAACAATAATCATCAAATTCATTGCTGCAATACTCACCTCCATTATCTGACCTGAGACATTTTAACTTAAGGCATGTTTCATTCTCTACCAAGGCTTTCCATTTAACAAAAGTATCAAATACATCAGATTTGTTTCTAATACAATAAACCCAAAATTTCCTTGTTGCATCATCAATAAAATTAACATAATAACTTGAACCCCCAAGAGATGATACCTGAGCTAGCCCCCACAAATCATAATGTACCAGCTTTAACTTACTCTCTTTCTTCATAGGTCCAACCTTGAGAAACCTTACTCGCTTATGTTTCCCATATATGCAGTTCTCACAGAAATCAAAACCTATTTCTATATATCTAGGAAAATTCTTCTTTATGATGTCCATGCCCTTATGGCTCATATGACTGAGCCTATAGTGCCATAATGTTGTATCTACATCTGAAACCACAAGATTACAATCATTAGTACTATCATTGGTTAAATATAAGGTTCCAACCTTCTTACCTCTTGCCACCACAAGAGCACCCTTAGTGACCTTCCAAGAGTTAGCTGTAAATATCACAGTATAACCATCACTTCCTAATTTCCCTGTCGATATCAAATTTCTCCTTAATGTATGCACATGTCTGACATCTTTCAATAGCCATGTATTCCCATTCTGCATCTTAACCTGAATAGAACCTTTTCTAACTATACTGCAAGGCTCATCATCACCAAGAAAAACATGCCCAAAATCCCCTTGAACATAAGCAACAAAATAATTCCTATGTGGAGTAGCATGAAAAGAATCCCCTGAATCTAAAACCCAAGATTCATTAATATTATGTAAAGAAAGAATCAAAGCATCCTGGCATACATTAACCAATGCCACATTTACCTCCTTGTTTTCTTCTTGTTGTTTCTTATTATCTCGAAGCTCCCAACAGTCTTTCTTTGCATGCCCAGACTTTCCATAGTTCCAGCATACTATCTTGCTTTTGGATTTTGACCTTGCCCGATCCTTTGATTTTCCACGGTTTCCTCTATTCTTCTTTCTTCCTCTAGTTTCCACTGTCAAAGAATTCCTTGAAGTAGAAGATTCTCCAGAGATTTTTCTTCGCATTTCCTTACTTAGAATCACCCCTAAAACATCCTCAAACTTCAACTTTGAGTTAGGTGGAACCGAGTTGCTTACCGCCATTACCAGGGTATTCCAACTTTCAGGTAAAGAGCACAGAGTTAATAAAGCCCTAACTTCTTCATCAAATTATATTGTAACTGAAGCTAGCATATTCACAACCATATTGAAATAATTTAAATGATCTGCTACTGAACCACTCTCAGACATATTCATATTAAACAAATTTTTCATTAAAAATATCTTATTAGAGGCAGAGGGTTTTTCATACAACTTCCCTAATGCATCCATCAGTTCTTTTGTAGTCTTTTCCTTTGAAACATTAAATAATACCAAAGATGCAAGACATAACCAGATCATTCCAAGTGCCTTTCGATCCAAAAAATCCCATTCTGCATCTGTCATACTTGAGGGTTTGTTCACCTTCTCAGATAGTGGAGTATAAAGATCCTTCTGATAAAGGTAATCTTCCATCTGCATCTTTCAAAGACTAAAATTCTACCCTTTGAATTTATCAACCCTATATCTTCCATCATCTGCCATAGCTACCACTCGAGCTAAAAACTTTCCCTGTGATTCAACACTTTAGAAAACCAAACCAGGCTCTGATACTAATTGTTAGGGAATAAGAGATAAAATATGCGGAATAATCCCTTACAGAATCGCAACAGTATAAAATAATATGCAAAAAATATTACAGATCTCAAATAAAAGTGCAGAGTAAATAACACAACATAGAGAGACAAGATTTAACTTGGTTCACCCAATTTGGGCTATGTCCACCAAGAATCACTTGCTCAAATTTTATTACAAGCCTCCACTCTCTCTATACAATACCCAGATCCGTTTGGAGCTATGCTTAACAAACCCTATAGAATTCACACCCGAATTCAAAGCACATATGTAATAAATTTTCTTGTTTATCTATCATATGCATAAAACCATATAAATAGATAATTGCTTAAGAATTTTGATACAAAACCATGGGCAAAAAACCATGGGTATCAAAACAATGGGTACCGAAAAACCATGGGCCAAAAAATAGCCCATAACGGTTACCCATTACCCATGGGTTAATAAACCACCCATGAAAATTTGCTTCAAGGGCTTTTCCCCCAAGCCCCCATCGATCGAGGGGGCTTCACCCCCCCTAACCCCCTTGACCCGCTCACCGGTGAGTGGGACCACCATAAAAATACTCGAGTGTAACACATAGAAGGTGTACCACACTCCAACATGAAAACAGGCTCCATAAACATAACAAAGCACTATAGATTATGAAGTGCCTTACTTTGGGAGATAGCACAAAGGTTGAAACTTTTATGCTAGATTTATTTAGGAACTTGATCTTGAGACGCACCTTGATCTTAAGGGAATAGATGAAGAATAAATGGTTTGCACCTGGAAGGAAAAAGAAAAGGGTAAATTAGTATGTATGATATATGATGATGAGTTTGATAACTTGGATGTTAACCACACTGAAGGCACACGTGAGGTAATAGATATTGTAGATGAGAAGGCACACATGTATAATGCTCCTATGAATACAAATAAGGTTAACAGTGGTGCAGAAGTAAAACCTAAAGAGGCCATTATTGGGGATTATTGATCAAAGCAAGAAGTGGCTAAGATTATTGAGCTATTGCATGAATTCCAAGATTTTTTCCCATGAGGTTACCATCAATTGAATGGTGTGCAACCTTCCTTTAGGTGAGATGAAGATCAAGCTAAAGGAATGTGCGAACCCAGTTAGGAAAAGTCCCTATAGGGATAAATCCTAATTTGTGTGTAGGTAAAATAAGAAATTGACAAGATTCTCAAGTCTGGTATAATTGAGCCTATTGAGGAATCTGAATGGGTTAGCCCCAAGGTTATAAGTATTAAGAAGGATGCAAGGATAAGGATTTGTGTATATTATAGATAACTTAATGCTTCATGTGTGATTTATCCTTTTTCCCACCCCGTTCACACAAGATATTATGGAGGGAGTTGCTGGGTGCGAGATATATTATTTCACAGATGGATTTTTAGGTTATCACTAGGTGTGCATTGTGAAATATGATCAGGAGAAGACAAATTTCACCACTGAATGGGGAATTTTTGCTTACACAGTTATGCCCTTTGGACTAAAAAATGTGCCAGCATTGTTCTCGTGCATTTTTTGTGTATGCCTTTCAAGACTTTATTCATAATTTCTTATAGGTGTATATGGATGATTGGACACTATATGGTTTAGTCGTGAATCATTGTGATAATTTGGGACTTATGTTTGAGAGGTACATGCAGTTGAGCATATCTCTCAACATTAAAAGTGAATTTTTGCAACATCTTTTGGCACTTTACTTGGGCACATCATTTGCAAAGAAGGGTTATTGGTAGATCTAGCCAAGATAGTTGTGATCTTGGGTTTGGGAGAAGCTAACAGTCAAAGTGAAGTGCACATATTCTCGGGACACAAATGCTATTACAGTAAGTTCATTAAAGGATATTCCAAGATTTTTCTACCCTTGGAAGGATTGTTAAAGGAAAAAGGGAAATTATATTGGGGTGTCGCACAACAGATGGAGTTTGAAACACTAAAGGAAAGGCTAACTAATGCACCTATTTTACATTTCCCTTTGTGGGTTAATCCCTTTCATGTTCACATTGATGCCTCTGTAATGGAAATTGGCACAGTACTTGGGCAACTAGGAGAAGGAATTGTGGATCATCCTATTTACTTTGTAAGTTGGAATTTGACCCCTGCTAAGAAAAATTATACAATTATTGAGTGTGAAGATTTGTCTATGATCTATGCCATGTATAAGTTCATAAAATACTTATTGGCAACACCATTCATTTTCTATACAGATTATATGATGCTTAAGTATTTGGTCAACAAATTTGTTTTGCAAGGGAGAATTTACAGGTGGATACTTTTATTTCAGGAGTATGAGTTAATAGTTGTTATGAAGCCAGGAAAGAGTAATTTAGGGCCTGATCATTTGTCAAGGATTAATTTTTGTGAGGAAGTGTACAGAATTTAGGACACAATGTCATATGAAAATATTATTAGATTAAATTGTGCACCCACTGAGTTGGAGGATATTTCAGTGTTTTTATGTACTAGAAAGGTGCCTAAAGAAATGAATACACTGGAGAAAAATAAACTTTCAATTCACACAACACCTTATTAGTTGATTCTTGGATATTTGTACAAGTTAGGTCATAATGAATTCTTCTATCATTTTGTGCTAGAGCATGAGCGTAAAGGCCATTATGGAAGAAGGTCATGGTGGGATAGCAAGGGGTCACAGCGCACAAGATTTTGATTGTTGGAATTTGGTGGGAAACCCTGTATAAAGATACTGAGGAATATTGCAAGGAATGTGATCATTTTTTAGTTCCTTGGGAAGCCTGGAACCCATGATGAGATGTCATTGCGGCCTATTGCAAGAGTTAATCCTTTTGAGAAGTGGGTTGTTGACTTTGTATATTTTATTTCACCACCCACACATAGAATTGATGCATGCTATATTATTACTTATAAAGGCTATCTGACAATATGGGTAGAGGAAAAACCTACAAAGGATTATACAGTAGCCACTGCAGTAAGATTCTTATGGGAGAATATTCTAAGCATGTATGGTTGTCTATTAAGCCTAAACAATGATAAAGGAACTCATTTTTTGAATGAGACAATCAAAATTCTTTTGTAAAAGTTTATGGTGTCACACCATAAGACTACTCCTTATCACCCATGGGCCAATGGTACTTTTGAAGCTTTGAGAAAGATTCTGGGGACATACATTGAAAAAAAAAATTGATGTTGGAAGAAAAGATTGGGATGATAAAGTATCAATCATACTTTTGGCATATAGGACCACTTACAAGATATTAAATCAGGCCACACCCTTTCAATTGGTGTTTAGCATGAAGGATTTATTGTCGGATGAATTCATGCTACCATCCCTACATATTATGTGTGTAAGAGGACTTAATGATGAGCAAGCTATTAAAGAGTGCATTGATAAACTGGTGTAGTTAGATGAGTGGTGCGCCATTGCACATTGGACCTGGAATATTGAGAAGGCTAGACAGAAAGTATGGCATGATAGGCACATCAAGAATATACATTTGAAGTCAAAATATGGTTCTTCTCTATGACTCCAAGTTTTCACAGCATCCAAGAAAGTTGAAGGTACATTGGTTGGGACATTTTGTTGTAACGAAGATACTTGAATCAGGCACTTGTCAGTTACAGGAGCTGGATGGAACCATGTTTCTTGGTTACTTCAATGGGGAGTATGTTGAAGCCCTACTATAAATAAGTCTTCTTGGTATTTTTGATAAGGCAATTTTTCCATTTAGATTAAATTTCCCTTTCATGTGTTTACTTTCAGTCATTGTTATGCTTTTTTAATTTTGTTTTGTTTTGTTTTAATAAGTGTGCTTTCCGCAGGAAGCTAGTTACTATCTATTGATTTAATGTGTAGAGGACCGTGCATACTTTTAGTGTGGGGTGAACTAGGTTGAAATGCGAGACATAGAAACCTCAGGATATTTGGAGCCAAGATAAAATGGATAATTATAGGTGTGCAAGGCTAGAGGAAAGGTGTACAGGTTATAGGGTGAGTGGTAAGAAAGAAGAAAAAAGTTTCATAAGAAGGATGGTGATAATAAGGTCAATGCTCAGAACAAAAACCACGTATGAAGAATGGATGCACAGTGTAACATGATATAGGAAGCAGTACAGTAGACTACTTAAGTGAGAGGCGCGGTGGGTTATATACTTCAATGCAAGGAAGCATGCACAAGGAATTTTATGGCCTGTGAAGTAGTAAAGCGCACTGGAAGGATACGAATGTAGCACATGAAGGAAATCAATAGAAAGGGAATGAGAAAAAGTAGGGAAACCAAATTTAAAGTTGTTGTACAGTGGTAGGTGTCGAGCATTTAATGCAGTAAAAAATTGAAAAACTATAAAAAAGGCATTAGGGTAAATTCATTTTGACTTTACCTTGTGAAGAACTTGTGCATTTTTAAGAGAAATTATTGTCTGAGATCTTACAAAATCAAGTGAAAAGCTAGAGAATTTTTTAACCAGATTGAATTACAAACATGGTCAAGTGAAAAAACTAATTTGGAAGAATAATTAGAGTTTTGGGTGGCATGAAAACTTACTTTTATGGGCATTAAAGTTTTTGGTTAGGGTTTTCATGATTAGGGAATGGTTTCAAGGAAAGAGAATTGGGTATGAAAATATCGGTGCATGAATGACTTGTAATAGAAGGTTTTTGGACACTTAAGACACAACGAGGTAAGGTATGAGTCTGAATTTGTGCACAAGGATGGCACTGAGGAAAGAAGAAACCACATCACTGAAGGGAAACAGAAAGAACAAGGGAAAGTAAAATCCCATTGCAGAAGATCTCCAGGAAGAATGGTACTCAGAGATGCAATACCTAGATGGAGTATTGATGGGGTTGGAATGGGTATCACATGTATGAAAAAATGGTCTTCGATGACTATAACCATCGCATTGACGTAACATCACGTGAGATAGAAAATGAAGTTGTCAAGAAGACAAGAGAAAGTACTCTGGAGGGAAAGCTCATATATGATGATGAGGGAGAGCACATTTTGCAGAATGTAGGGTTACTTTAGCTGCATGAACTTCCTTACTTTGGATATCCTAAAATTTTATATCAATGGCTAATGTCACATATTCATGAAGATTTATTTTATTTCACTGTGAGGATGATGCTCCTGACTGTGGAATTGATTAGAAAATTTACTAATCTTCAGAGTATAATGATAGAACTTTATCTAGATTTGGGTGATGATGATAAAGTAAATAATATTGCAAATACCTTTCACTACCAAATACATGGGTGCACAATGGATATTGGGAAGGTTGATGACCTAGTGTTGAGAATGGCTACATGATTAATTACTAAGTTAAATGGAGAGGAGTTTTGGACATAAGTAAAAAAATCAATGGCTCCATGTTGCAAAGAATATTTCGGAAGGCATAGTTTACAATCTTATCGGGTTCATATCCAAGGAGATCATTTATGAAGCACGCAGAAAAGATAAATTACCTTTGGAAATATTCTATTACTTTTTTTTTTTTTTTTGCAGATTAGGGGTACCAGATGGGCCTAATGAAAAATATGGGAATTACCTAAAGAAAATGAATCTCCTGCAGAAAGGTTTACTAAGTACACCTATGAGAATATAACTCTTGCATATAAGGCCAGAGGAGATAGGTGGTACAAGAGGATTCGCGATGTATTTGGGGTAGAGTGGCACATTCCTAGTGAAACTACCTACACAACGAGAGGGATATGTTGAATTCATCGTCTATCAACACTTCTACATTGGTTGATTTACTTTGAAAGACAAGACTAAAAGCCCTTGGTACAAACTAAATTTTACCTTCACAACACATTACTTCTAGAATACTGTGAATAGGTTCACAAAAGCGTGCAAAATAATGATTGACATGGAAAAGGTAGACTACGAGCACCATAATTTATGCAATATGATTTTCTACCCAAAGAATAGCGCATATGAAGAAATAATGATATCAACATGATAAGGTCAGTGAGTTTTCCAATTAGAAGTGTGGCGGCTAAAAAAATTTATATATATCTGAAGCCAAGCATGGTCAATGGAAAGTACATGGAGGATGATTTGACTATGCTAAAGGATCCAAAGAGTAAGAAGGCATTCAGGTAGAAAAGATAATTCCTTTCCACCGCTCCTATTACTGAGGAGGAAATGGGAAGTTATGATGAACCCTCAAACAAGAGTGTAAATGTGAATTAGACCCTTGTGCATAAGGAATTTGATCCACACACCAGTTTGAGGAGGAATCCCATAAAGAAGAAGACCCCAGTCAAGAAGAAGTAGAAGATAGTGTTTATTGAAGAAACACAGTAGACTGAAGAGGAATAGAGGGACGAAGAGGAAGTTGTGCAGTATAGCCCTTAGTTACATGATGTTGAGGATTTTGACACGGAATATCATAATTCACACCATGAAGAGATCCCAGTGATGGAGGTAAAGATGGAGGGGATCGATGCTTTCATCACCCACGTTTTGGAGGAAAAATAGGGGTTTAGTGAAGAGATTAGGGTGGAGCATGCTTTTGAAACTGAAGTTGAGTGCCATATCGAGCATGAAGTAGAGTGCATAGTAGAACAGGAAGTAGAGCATGTTGGAGAGAGTAGTGAAGATTATACAAAAACTACACCATAGAATACTCTTTCACTAAGTTTTTTGAAGGGTTCCCATGGGAAGAATAGAAAAACAAGGAATACACCCTAGGAACCAATGATGCAGTATGATGATAATCCAAACAACGTATTGTGTACAAGAAAAAAAAGCACAGTGGCCACAGAGGATTTGTTCTGTAGGTCATTTTTAGGATAGAGGAATATTTTCTACACACCAACAAGATGCTCTCCTGGGCATTCCATTCACATATGGAGGATTTAGAGCTCAAAGTTAGTGTGCAATTACTAATAGAGACCTGACTGAAGTCTACACCAAGGGAGGCATATCTGATAGTTGACTCCCAAATGTTAAAAGATGAGAAAGCATGTAATGCACTCAACAAATTATAAGTGGATGTCAGAGTAATGATTTGTGACAAGGGCTCCAGAATTAGAAATCTACACAAATAAATTGGGGAGGAGGATAGGGAGATCATGGAGTGAGATAAGGAGATTAAGGAGACAGATAAGATAATTGTGCAGTATAAGCAGGAGGTGTGGGAGGAAAAGGTGTGGATGTGTTTTGCATACAAAAAGGTAGAATGCGTTACAAATATAAGTACACTCACATGCCCAAACTTGGTAGGAAAATTTTAGCCAAATTATAAGATAGCCTTACATTTCTTAGAATATTTAGCATGCATGGTTACGCATGATAAAGAGGTTCTCACAATGGAGTCTGTAAAAAATGTGTTGGAATGAAAAAAAAAAAACATGACATGGATCAAATTGAATCCCACCTTGCACAGTATGATATGTTTTTCACTACTATTAACGCAGCTGCACAAGTTGTTAAGGTTGCATATGACAATTGTGAATATTTCAATCATGTCATGGGTTTTCTTGTAGTCAGGGATGAAGTAGATTTGAAAGATTTATAGGCAAAGCATAAGAGTAATCGGGTGGAATAGGAGAAGATCTTGGCCAAGGTGGAGTAGAAGGGGGAAGTGATAATTTTATTAAAAACCTCATTCAAGGATAGGCTGAAATAATTTTTTCCTCATATCATGTGCATAATTGATGCATTGAATGATGCAGATAAGTAGCTATAAACATTGATAGAGAAGATGAGGGGGAATATTGATGACTTAACTCTTGCATAGGTCCCTGCTATTGTTGATAATACATCATTACAGGCAAGCAAGGAGTTGGAGGGGTGGAAGGAACTAGAGAAAACATTGATTAAGGAGTTTTCAGCTATCCTTCCCCCTAAAGAGGATTAGTTATTTGGATTCTTTGGCACAAACTGATTATTTATTCTTTCATTCTTGGTACAGGTTCTATGTAGTGCCCACTCTCCTTTGACACTGTTTAGATACTGATTCTGACACTATTTGGTCATATTTTGGATATTATTATGTTTTGATGTAGTATGATGTATTATGCTAGATCATGGATTCCTAGACATCATTATGTTTTTCTTAGTATGATGGTCAGATGTTAGACTATGGATTAATATTGACCTGGATTTAGTTTTTATACTTGATGATTATTGAGACATTATTATTATTATGAGGATGATGACATACTGAGTTGACATGGACATGTCATATTGCTTTTGATTTTAAACATGTGACATTGATATTATGAATAGCTATAATATAGAGATCTATGGGATGATGATACAGTTGCAAATTGAATTTAAATAATAAATGTTAAATTCTTGATATTGTTGTGATTTGGATTTAATAATTATATGTTGATTTTATATCATCTTGGATGTTATAATATGGCCATGAGGCCGAAGGAGGTATTGTTACATTTTGCAGGTTAAAAATCACAACAATGTTGGGGGACTAGAGACTAACCATATTGGAATTCAATGTGAAATAAAAAAGGTCACCATGGCAACTATGTTTGATTGGTGTGTTGTGTATGTTGGTAAGGGGGATTTCCATTATTGTGACCACGGGACATATGTGCTTTATTTATGTGTTCCCTTTTTAATTATTGTTGTGTGTATTTTATTTGTAATGAGCTCTTTATTTTAATTATTATAAATGTGATAGTATAATGTGAGTCATATAGTTAAATTTTAATTAAATTAATTGGGAGGTGGAATGGACATGTTATTGTGTTTTGATTTATATTATGTATAACCATGTGATAAATAAATAAATGTTGTGTCTAAAGTTTGTAATAAATAAATGTCATAGAAATTAATGCATTTTAAAATAGTTTGTAAGTTACCATGTAAGATTGTGTAAGTGAAGTGATAGAATGTGTAAGATTTTGTAGGAGTTGTAAGGCTAATTTTGGAAGGTTAGACACTCCATCTCTCTTGAAATTCGAATTTGAGCTTGGAGGACAAATTTGGAGGCTTGTGGGACAATTTAAACTTGTCCCACACCTCTCAAATTCCTCCACCAACCATGATTATTATTTAGGAGTCAAAATCAATCTATTTTATTGTATTTTGACATAAATTTGTGTAAGTATGGATTTCACTTGTCTTAAAAATTTTAAATGCATTCCTTTTGGGGTATGGGATACATTTTTTATGTAAGTAATTTTGTCATATTTCTTTTATGGTGATTTGTTGTTGATGTGGATTGCACTCTTGGGAATGAGGAAAAATGATGTGGCATCCCACTTGGAATCCACATCATCCTCTTCCACCTTCTGCTTTAAAAATTGAATTTTCCTCCTCATTTGGGGTTGTTGAAAGCTTTGTGATTTCACTCTAGGGGGAAAATTCCTCTTAGATTTTGCAGCTTGCTTTGTGGAAGAAGTGGATTTGCTTGTGCATTATTTTACCTTGCTGATATGGGACTGGTTTTTGGTGCAATAAAGACTGTTGTTTTGGAAACAAGTCTCCATTATGAAGAGGTAGGCTCTCACTCTTTTAAAATTGTTGTTTTTCCCTCTTTTAGCATGAATTTTGAAAGTGTTTATGTTTGCAATTATTAGAGGGATGGGTAGAATGCTTAGGACATGGTGTAGAGAGAAGTCTATGAGGTTTATCAGAGGAGGGATAAGGGATTTTCCATTGGTACTTGTCTTGTGGAGGGAGTGTTGGTTGGGATCCACCTAGGGAAAAGAATATGCTTGCATTTCTTACTTTGGAGAGGTATAAGGGATGGATTTGGAGGAGGGATAAGGAGGGGTTGAGGAGGGATAAGGTTTATGAGATGGTTATATTTTGGCTGTTTGTTTTAGGTGGATGCCCAATTTCAACATGGGAGTTATAAGCAGATCTCCATAGTTCTTGCTCTTGCTTAGATTTATTTCTTGGAGAAGGAGCCTTTGTTTTGATTGAGGTTGTTTGTTGTAGTATAGAACTACATTTTTTTTTTGTATTTCATTGTGCATGTGAATGTATGTTATATGTAAAAGAAGTTATGTTGTCATGTGTTGTTTTATCATGTTCCATTCCAATATGGTTGGGGCTCGGG
Organism: Taxus chinensis; assembly: GCA_019776745.2. Classification (NCBI taxonomy): domain Eukaryota; kingdom Viridiplantae; phylum Streptophyta; class Pinopsida; order Cupressales; family Taxaceae; genus Taxus; species Taxus chinensis. Next base: position 835,753,890 of record CM034150.1, read on the forward strand.
GGCCAATGGGGAAAGATGGCTTCTCTTTATCCCATTGGATGTCTTGGTTGGGTGGAGAGCATTTCCTTTCCCCCTTCCTTGTTGTGATAAAAAATATGAAAGAAGAAGAAAACATCATAATGTTGTTTGGAGATTTTTCACAGTTTGATAGTCATCCCTTTTGTAAATTTTTAAAATGTAAACCTTCCCACTTCAAGTGGATGAATGTAATTGATATAGAGATGAGGAGTGTTTACCTTGTTATTGACAATTGTATTGAAATTGAGAATTGTAGAAAGAAATATATCTCTCTGCTTTACTTGGAAAGAAATGAAATTTAAAAGGTATACTTGTATTTTATTTGAAAATTGAAAATCCAATCAACTGGAAAGGAGTTAAGTTGTAATGTGTTGTTTGAAATCAATGAAAGAAATATATCCTTCTCTCGATTGCTGGTTGTTTTTGGAAATCACATGGCTATTATATCATGCAAATTCTGTTTAGAAAAGAGAGTACATATAAAAGAAATGACAGAATCCTTATCTCTTGAAATGAGTTTTTGAAATAGAAATCAATCTTGCACATTGAATGTATAATTTAAGGAGAACTGTATTTGTCTAAATTAGAGCATGTTATGCTCACTCAGTAGATAAATTGCAAAATCAGTTTAGAGGAATAAACTCACTATTTTTAAGTTAAAACTAGTAATGTACATTTGAATAAATGAACAGATCACATTTATACTTCTTAATTAATCTTAAAGATGTAATATGTTACTATGCTAAGACTACACCAAACTCAAATTGACGAAGTAAACTCGGGAAAACAATTTAACCAATTCAAATTTTGAATCAATCCCTTCTTAGGTCATTTTTCTATCCCTTGTTGGAGAAAAACACAACTTGAATAAATTGATAAAATTTACACCTTTAAAACATTCTAATTCTTCCCTAAGTTGATCCCCCATGTTTGATTGGCATGTGGAGTGGAGGAAGGGTTCAATTTTATAAAAAATTGCCAGTTTTAAATGTGAAACCCTGCAGATCTATTTCTTAAAATTCACCCTCATAACTTCACCAAATATCAAAATTTATGATTTTTGTGAAAAGAGGACTATAAGATATTTTTTGAAAGTCTTTGTTTTCCCAAAATGGAGTTCCCAATCAAAAGTTATGGCCATTTGAAGTTTTACTTCGAAATGGCCATCCAAAACCAAAAACGAATTACTATAACTTAGAAAATTTTAATTTTAGGGCGGGAAAAATTTCCACAAAAATTCCACTGCCCCTCCACCCTCTTATCCAATCAGATGGTGCAACATGGCATCTTGGAGGGGTAGAATTTTTGAAAACTCTCTCTTTTGAAAGTTTTGCTTTGGGAAAAATTTCCCAATATTCCTCGCAACCCCGCACCGCCAGCCAACCACGTGCTAACACGTGGCAGGGAGGGTACGCGGGTTCAAATTGAAAATTTAGAAAAATTTCAAAATTTTTCCCACAACTCCGCTTCCCTGCACCAATCACTTGCTGACACGTGGTAGGGAGGGTGCGCGGGTTCAAATTGAAAACTTTAACTTTTGCCCCTTTGGAAAAATTTATTATTTTTCTCCATATCCCCAGACCCCTACAGCCAATGGGGTGATGAGACGTGTCCCCATGGTTGGGTGGGTCTATGTAATTCTTTTAACCATTTAACCCCTTACGAAAAAATCCAAATTTTCTTCGTCAGCCTGCGGCTAATCACAAGGCGCCACGTGACCATTTGAGCAAGCACGGAGGCAAGGAGGAAAATTTTCCTTCAGAAAATTGAGACTTTTGTTTTGGGAAAAATTTCAAATTTTTCCCTGTGACCCGCCATCTCGGCCCAATCACGTGATGACACATGGCAACTTGGGCATCGATGGTGGCACGAAGACTTTTTTTGTTCTAACCCCGCGGACTTCTAAGGGAAAATTTTCCCCTAAAACTACACCCGGCCATAACTTGAGTTTTACAAGGAGTTAGGAGGAATTATTTATATGGTTGGAAAGGTGAGGAAATTTCCTATCCAATGAGCCTTATTTAGGAAAGTTTTGATAATTCTAAGTGTGTGAAAAATCTAGTTAAAGTTCAGGGCTTGTTAGAGAGCAGGCCTGGGGATAAATTTCTCTCTCAACCTTAGTAAAACTTGTAACCTCAAAATTAGAACCTTGTAAACTTGTTATAAGATAAAAATGGAAATCTTGTGTTTGGTTAATCAGAATCTATTCTGGAACCTATTTAGTTTCAAACTAGTGTCTTGTAACTTGTTTGTAGACTCTTCCTATCAAAAAAAAATTATTCCATAACTTTCCTAGGTTTCTTTCTTGGTATCAAGTGGTAGTTAAAGTTGGCATCACAGTTGGTATCAGAGCAGTGGTTTAAAATATTGGACCATTAGGCACACTAGAAACATTGAGACTTGAAACCTAAAACTAGCAAATTGATAATCTAGAATACAAGACTGTTTTAAAATTGAACATGTTAGTAAACTTAGAAAATTGAAGGAAACTCAAGATAATGAACTAACTCCCACTCTGGTCTGTGTAGGTAGCTCGGAAAAAGTAGGAGGAACATTCACAGAGACTTAGAGTCACCACCACCACCACTAGATTAGGATTTAACAGCTATCCTACCAAAGATTTTGTAGACCCCCCAAGATGTTAATGCTGCCATACGTAGAGGATCAGTAGGAGGGCACTCAGGCAGGTAGGACATAGATACTTCCATAGAGGCACATACACCTCCTCCACTCAATTAGGAGGATGGAGGAGAGAATTTTCATTTAGAGTCATTCAGATTAGATTCACCACCTAGGAGGCAGGATGACAAAGTTCTAGAGCATAGAGAGAGGTCTTGGAGCCCTAGGCTTAGGGATGAGCTTATGTAGAGACCTAGAGGGCGTCAGGACATAGCTGTGGATCACATTAGGGAGATCCTAAAGCTTAGACCCTCACATTACTCAGGTGATATAGGTGGATTCTAGGTAGAGGCTTGGCTGGTTAGCTTGAGTGGTTGCTTCAATATTTTTCCTTGTTCTAGTAACACAAAAGGTCGTGTTGCGATCCATCTATTGAAGGATGGAGATGGAGTATGGTGGAGGATAGAGGAGTAGAAGCTCCATATAGATTCAGATATGGTCACTTGGGAGTTTTTTGAGGGGAGATTCAGGAGAAGATACTTGCCACAGAGATTCATACAGTAGAGGATCGATGAGCTCCACGATCTTCAACAAGCTTCCCTTACAGTGGCCGAGTATGAGAGTAGGTTCTTGGACCTGCTTTAGTACATTTATTACATGCAGAATGAGCAGGTGCAGATCCACAGGTTCATCTAGGACCTTAATGTAGACATTGGAGGTGTAGTTCTGATCCATTTCCCACAGACATTAGCAGAGGCCGTTGAGAAGGTCTACATTGTAGAGGAGACTCAGGGTAGAACCCAACAGGCTAGAGACTGGGTCAAGAGCCATATTCAGCAATTGTAGGATAGTAGATTGAGGGGGTCAGCTCCTCCTCCTCGTGGTGGTCTGTATTCTTCATAGTCATCTTTTAGACCACTGCAGCAGTAGCAGTCCTGCCCACCATTTAGGCCTCTTCAGAGAGCTGATGCACAGAGAGGTCATAGTATGGGGCCTCCTCCTAGGGGACCCACTAGGACACATGGTGGAGCTAGAGCTCAGTCGGAAGGAGCTCGACCACAAAGGCCAAAACAGACTATATCTACATCATTAGGATCCACAACACCTACCTCTAGGGTACCTTCTGGTGGTGCTACAGTTTGGAGAGATTCAGGTGGTTGTTTCGGGTGTGGAGCAGTGGGACACTTTTGGAGAGATTTCCCCCAAAACCTTAATAATGGTAAGGTACCCATCTCAGAGCCTATAGTCAGAGACATGGGATGGATTCACAGGATCTATGCAATGGTTAAGAACCACTAGGACGAGCACCAGAGCACAGTCATTGAGACCACAAATAATATTGGAGGTGTTCCTACTTCTATATTGTTTGACTCTGGTTCATCTGATTCATTTATTGCACCATCCTTAGTAGAGTGATGCAGGCTAGTGGCTGTTAGAAAGGGTCATAGTTGGGATTTCGAGATGGCTTCGGAAGCCAAGGTCTCTGTAGACTCCTTAGTAAAGGAGTGTGTTGCTAACTTGGGAACTTTCACCACCACTTCAGACCTCCGCATACTTCCCTTGGGCTCATATGGAGTCATATTAGGCATGGACTGGTTAGCTGCACATAGGGCCAGGATGGATTGCTATCATAAGACTATATCTTGTGCATAAAATCTTGGAGTTGAGTCGGTGATTTTTGGGGTCAGGAAACCTATTTCTATTCACACTATTTCTGCTATGTATCTCAAGTGGTGTGTGCAACGAGGTTATCAGATATATACAGTCATAGTCAGTGACCGGATACAGGATGGGTCTAGTGGGATATCGCTAGATGAACATCCCATTTTGAGAGAGTATGTAGATGTTTTCACAGGGGAGCTACCAGGGATGCCACCCCCACGTGAGATTGATTTCCATATTGATCTGGTTCCAGGAGTAGAGCCTATCTCATGAGCTCCTTATCGGATGACCACCCTAGAGCTCTATGAGCTCAAGTTACAGTTGGAGGGCCTTCTCAGAGAAAGGCCTTATCCATCCTAGTGTCTCCGTTTGGGGTACACCAGTTATATTTGTAAAGAAGAAGGATGGATCCTTGCAGTTGTGCATAGACTATCGCCAGTTGAATAATGTAACAATCAAGAATCGTTATCCTCTTCCCCACATCGATGAATTTTTTTATCAGATGAAGGGAGCCATGGTATTCTATAAGATTGATCTCAAGTCGAGATACCATCCAGTTGAGGATTTTAGAGGTGAACATTCATAAGACCACCTTCCGCATGAGGTATGGGCATTATGAGTTCACAGTGGTTCCTTTTGGTTTGACGAATGCCCCTACAGTTTTTATGAGTTTGATGAATCAGGTATTCAGAACCTTTTTAGATCACTTTGTGCTCATATTTCTTGATGACATTTTAATATACTCACACACACATGAGGAGCTCGAGCAGCACCTTCGACAAGTTCTTCAGTGTCTTCGTGAGCAGTAGCTTTATGGGAACTTGGAGAAGTGTGCTTTCTTCTAAAGAGAGGTGTAGTATTTGGGACATTGTTATTTCTAGGGAAGGTATCTCAGTCGATCCTTCCAAGATTAGAGCCATTATGGATTGGCTAGCACCCACTACAGTGACCTAGGTGCGCGACTTCATGGGGTTAGTAGAATATTACCGAATATTTGTTTAGGACTTCTCTCAGATTGCGCACCCTATCACTTCCCTTCATAGGAAAGGGAAGAAGTTTGTTTGGACAAACAAGTATGAGTAGGCCTTCAGGACCCTGAAGGAATGCCTCACTACAACACCTATACTTACATTTCTGGACCCACATGGTGATTTCTTTGTGTGTATGAATGCTTCATTGGTAGGCCTAGGAGGTGTTCTAATGTAGGAGGGTAGAGTAGTAGCCTTTGAGTCTTGCAAACACAAATATCATGAGCTTAACTATCTGACCCATGATCTTGAGCTTGCGGCAGTTGTGCATGCTTTAGTTTGTTGGAGACACTTCCTTCTTGGTTGGAGATTCATACTCAGGACAGATCATTTGAGTCTTCACCACCTCTTCATGCAGTCCAATCTAAATGCTCATCAGAGGCATTGGATGAAGTTGCTTTGTGAGTATGACATGGAAATAGAGCATGTGAAGGGGAAGGAGAATATGGTAGCAAATTCTCTCAGTAGATGGAGACATGTGGCTATGGCCACTACAGTGAGCACAAATTTGTGGAGTAGGATCCTTCAGTAGCTTCCTCTTGAAAATTTCTACATTGCAGCCAGAGCAGAGATTGAGTCCCAGAGACCCCTTGAGGGGAAGTTTTATGGTTTCTCTCTAGAGGCAAATGGCCTTCTCAGGCACAGAGGTTAGATATATGTTCCTAGAGGCGGAGGCTTGAGGTAAGAAATCTTGACAGAGGCACATAGTGTACCCTATTCAGCCCATCCTGGGGGTGAAGAAGATGCACGCCACTTTGAGATAGCTATATCACTAGAGAGGCCTTCACAGGGATGTGGCTCAGTTTGTGTCACATTGTTTAGAGTGCCAGAAAGTGAAGGCCGAGCATTATCATCTAGCTGGCCTTCTCTATCCTCATGCTATACCGGAGTGGAAATGGGACACCATTTCCATGGATTTCATTGTTGGGTTACCAATGTCAAGATATCACCACGATGCCATCATGGTCACGGTTGATAAATTGACAAAAGTAGCTCACTTTTCTCTGGTGAAGACCATGTATATAGATATTGCAGTGACACGAGTCTACTTGGATGAGATTTTCAGGTTACACGGGATTCCGTAGAAGATCATTTGTGATCGTGATCCTTTGTACACTTCCCATTTCTAGACTACCATGCAGTATGTTCTCAGGATGAAGATTAACTTCAGCACAACTTATCACCCTGAGACAGATGGATAGATTGAGAGGGTGAATCAAATTTTGGAAGACATGCACAAGATGTACGTTATGGATCACCAGGCGAGATGGGAGGAGTATCTGTATCTTGTGTAGTTTTCCTACAAAAATAATTATCAAAGTTCTATAGGCATGACTCCTTTTTAGGACTTGTATGGTAGAGAGTGTAGGACACCCCTTAGCTAGGACAGGTTGGAGGATACAGTATCTCTTAGACCAGCTCGTTTATAGGACATGGAGCAGTAGGTAGTGTTGATCAGGTAGAGATTGTAGGAGGCACATGATAGGAAAAAGAAGTACGCTAATTAGCATAGAACCGAGCATAATTTTGATGTGGGAATGAAGGTTTTCCTTTGTGTTAGGACACATAAAAGCCCGATCTGTTATGAAAAAGGTTCTAATTTATCCCCTTAGTTCGTTAGAACTTTTGAGATCTTAGAGCGTATTGGCCCATTGGCTTATTGTCTAGCATTGCCACCCAACTTGTCTCACGTACATGATGTGTTTTATGTTTCTTTTCTTAGGAGATACATCATAAATCCTTCTCATGTGCTAGTTTGGACATCATTGTAGGTATCAGATTAGGGGTAGGTGATGGTGGATCCCATCCATATCATCAATCGCAGGACCCTGAGCCTTCGACGTAGAGAGATATATCAAGTACAGATGTAGTGGGACAAATATGATGAGACTATAGCCACTTGGGAGGATGCTACTATTTTGCGAGTGCAATTTCCACATTTGTTCCAGTGAATTCCAAGAGGAATTTGAGTCTAAGGGGAGGGGGATGTAGTACCCACTCTCCTTTGACAATGTTTAGATACTGATCCTGACACTATTTGGTCATATTTTGGATATTATTATGTTTTCACGTAGTATGATGTATCAGGGATTATTATGGACATCATTATGTTTTGCTTAGTATGATGGTTAGATGTTAGACTATGGATTAATATTTTCTTGGATTCAGTTATTATACTTGATGATTATTGAGATATTATTATTATTATGAGGATGATGACATACTGAGGACATGGATGTCATATTGCTTTTGATTTTAAACATATGACATTGATATTATGAATAGCTATAATATAGATATCTATTGGATGATGATACAGTTGCAATTTAATTTAAATAATAAATGTTAAATTCTTGATATTGTTTTGATTTGGATTTAATAATTATATGTTGATTTTATATCTCTTGGATGTTCTAATATGGCCACGAGGCCGAAGTAGGTATTGTTATTTTGCAGGTTAAAAATCACAACAATGTCAGGGGAATGGAGACTAACCATATTGGATTTCAGTGTGAAATAAAAAAGGTCACCATAGCAACTGTGTTTGAGTTGTATGTTGTGTTTTGTTAGGATTTCCCATGGGGGGGATTTCCATTATTGTGACCATAGGACATGTATGTGTTTTGATTATGTTTTCCATTTTAATTATTGTTGTGTGTATTTTATTTGTAATGTGCTTTTTATTTTAATTATTTAAATGTGAGAGTTATATAGTTAAAAATTTAATTAAATTAAATGGGATGTGGGATGTAAAAGAAAATGTTATTGTCTTGATTAATAATTTGACTTGATTTATATTATGTGTAACCATGTGATAAATAAATAAATGTCATAATAAATATATGAAATTAATGCATTTTTAAAAGAGTGTGTAAGTTACCATGTAAGGTTGTGTAAGTGAAGTGATAGATTGTGTAAGATTTTGTAGGAGTTGTAAGGCTGATTTTGGAAGGTTGGACACTCCATCTCTCTTGAAATTCGAATTTGAGCTTGGAGGACAAATTTGGAGGCTTGTGGGACAAGTTAAACTTGTCCCACACCTCTCAAATTCCTCCACCAACCATGATTATTATTTAGGATTCAAAATCAATATATTTTATTGTATTTTGACATAAATTTTTGTAAGTATGGATTGCACTTGTCTTACAAATTTTAAATGCATTCCTTTTGGGGTATGGGCTACATTGTGTATGTAAGTAATTTTGTCATATTTCTTTTATGGTGATTTGTTGTTGATGTGGATTCCACTCTTGGGGAATGAGGAAAAATGATGTGGCATCCCACTTGGAATCCACATCATCCTCTTCCACCTTCTACTTTAAAAATTGGATTGCCTCCTCATTTGGGGTTGTTGAAAGTTTTTGATTTCACTCTAGGGGGAAAATTTCTCTTAGATTTTGGAGCTTGATTTGTGGAAGAAGTGGATTTTCTTGTGAAATATTTTACCTTACTGATTTGGGACTGGTTTTTGGTTTAATAAAGACTGTTGTTTTGGAAACAAGTCTCCATTATGGAGAGGTAGGCTCTCACTCTTTTAAAATTGCTGTTTTTCCCTCTTTTAGCATGAATTTTGAAAGTGTTTGTGTTGACAATTCTTAGAGGGATGGGTAGAATGCTTAGTGAATGGTGTAGAGAGAATTCTATGAGGTTTATCAGAGGAGGGATAAGGGATTTTCCATTGGTACTTGTCTTGTGGAGGGAGTGTTGGTTGGGATCCACATAGGGAAAAGAATATGCTTGCATTTATTAGTTTGGAGAGGTATAAGGGATGGATTTGGAGGAGGGATAAGGAGGGGTTGAGGAGGGATAAGGTTTATGGGATGGTTATATTTAGGTAGTTTGTTTTAGGTGGATTCCCAATTTCAACATGGGAGGCATAAGGAGACCTCCATAGTTCTTGTTTTTTCTTGGCTTGCTTGCTTGGAGAAGGAGCCTTTGTTTTGATTGAAGTTGTTTTTTTATAGTAGGAAACTACATATTTTTGTTTATGTATTTCTTTGTGCATGTGAATGTATGTTATATGTGAAAGAAGCTATGTTGTCATGTGTTGTTTTATTATGTTCCATTCCAATATGGTTGGGGCTTGGGGGCCAACGGGGAAAGATGGCTTCTCTTTCTTCCCCTTAGATGTCTTGGTTAGGTGGAGAGTGTTGCCTTTCCCCCTTCCTTGTTGTGATAAAAAGATGAAAGAAGAAGAAAACATCATGCTGCTGTTTGGAGAAGGAAAGAAAACAGTTTGAGCAGTCATCCATTTTGTAAATTTTTAAAATGTAATTCCTTCCGCACTTCAAGTGGATGAATGTAATTGATATCGAGATGAGGAAACATTTTACTTTGTTATTGGAAAGTGTGTTGAAATTGAGAATTGTAGAAATGTAAATGATATCTCTCTGTTTTGTACTTAGAAATGAGAAATGAGTCAATTGAAATGGTCCTACTATATAAAAAAAGAAGAAGAATATGATACAGTTTGTGAGTTTCAAATTGAATACTGTAAAGAAAAGAGATTTAAGTTGTAATTTGTTGTTTGATGTTCAATGAAAAGAATGGAATATCCTTCTTAAAAAATTTGCTAGTTGCTGTCATTTGATAAATTTCACATGGCTGTTGAATATTATGCAGAATCTCTATTATTTAGAATGTTGAGAAGTTACATATGAAAAGAAATGACAGAATCCTTATTTCTTTCTTGCAAAATGAGTTGTATATCAAAACTAGAAATTCAGATATGCTTGCACATTGAATGTACATGGATGTATAATAAGAAACTGTATTTGTCTGAATTAGAGCATTATGCTCACTCAGTAGATAAATTACAAAATCAGTTTAGAGGAATAAACTCACTATGTTTTAAAGTTAAAACTGGTAATGTACATTTGAATAAATGAACAAGATCACATTTATACTTCTTAATTAACTTAAAGATGCTCATATGTTACTATGTTAAGACTACACCAAAACTCAAATTGATAAAGAAAACTTGAGAGAAACAATTTAACCAATTCAAATTTTGAATCAATTCCCTTCCTAGGTCATTTTTCTGTCCCTTGTTGAAGAGAAAACACAACCTGAATAAATTGATTGAAATTGGATACACTTTAAGACATTATAATTCTTATCTAAGCTGATCCCCCATGTTTGATTAGACATGTTGGAGTGGAGGAAGGGTTCACTTTCTATAAAAAAAATTTACAAGTTTGAAAAAACATTGCTAATTTTAAATGTGAAAACCCTGCAGATCAAATTTTCTTGAAATTGACCCTTCAAAACTTCACCAAATTCCAAAATTGATGAATGCTATGCAAATAGAGGACTGTGAGAGATTTCTGAAGAGTCTTTGTTTTCCCAAAATGGAGTTCCCAATCAAAGAATTTATGGCCATTTGAATTTTTACTTCAAAATGGCCATTCCAAAACCAAAAATGAATTACTATAACTTAAAAAAATTTAAATTTTAGCACGGGAAAAATTTCCACGAAAATTTCGCCATCTGCGCCACCACCCTCTTATCCAATCAAATGATGCCACATCACATCTTTTAGGGGTAGAAATTTTTGAAAATTGTATCTTTTTTCAAAATTTTGCTTTAGGAAAATTTTCCCAATTTTCCCCGCAGCCTCTGCTGGCCCCCATCCAACCATAGTGCTGACATGTGGCAAGGAGGATACACAGGTTTAAATTGAAAATTTAGAGTTTTTTAAAAAAATTTCCTTTGGAAAATTTTTCAAAATTTTCCCCGCAACTCCACTTCCCCACATCAATCACATCCTAACACTTGGCAGGGAGGGTGCGCGGGTTCAGAATTGAAAACTTTAACTTTTTGCCCCTTTGGAAAAAATTTCTTATTTTTTTCCGCGGCCCCGCACCCCTGAAATCAATGGGGTGATGACACGTGTCCTCATGGTTACGTGGAGGTCCATGCACAATTCTTTTAACCTGTTTAAACCCCTTGGGTGAAAAATTCTAAATTTTCTCCTGTTGCCAAGCCCGCGGCCAATCACAAGGCGTCATGTGGCCATTTGAGTAAGCCGCGGAGGCACGAAGAAAAATTTTTTCTTTGGAAAATTGAGACTTTGGTTTTGGGACAAAAAATTCAAAGTTTTCCCCACAACCTGCCAGCTCGGCCCAATCATGTGAGGACATGAGGCAAGCTTAGGCATCAGTGGGGGGTGCGGAGACTTTTTTTTTCTAACCTTGCAGACTTTTAAGGGAAAATCTTTCCCCTAAAACTCTGCACCCGGTCATAACATGAGTTTTATAAGGAGTTAGGAGAACATCCTTATATGGTTGGAAAGGTGAGAAAAGTTACTATCCAATGAGTCTAGTTTAGGAAAGTTTTGATAAATCTAAGTGTGTAAAAAATATAGTTGAAGTTTTAGGGCTTGTTAGAGAGCAGGCCTGGGGATAAATTTCTCCCTAAACCTTAGTAAAACTTGTAATCCTCAAAATTAGAACCTTCTAAACTTGTTATAAGATAAGAATGTAAATCTTGTGTTTGGTTAATTAGAATCTATTCCAAAACCTACTTAGTTTTCAAACTAGTGTCTTGCAACTTGTTTGTAGACTCTTCCTATCAAAAAAAATTTATTCCATAATTTTCCTAGTTTTTTTCTTGGTGTCGAGTGGTAGTTGAAGCTAGCATTACATTCTATAATTATTTTATGAGACAGATTCTGAGGTTGCTGAGGATGGAAAACATACCTAGTGTATTGTAATGTTGGATGAGTAAAAATGAATAAGTACCAAAAAAGACTAAAGTGCATGCACATGAGTGAAGAAGGAGTGCACATAAAGTATAATTAAGGATTTCATGTGGGACTACATAGTTTGACCAAAGACTTGGCCATTTTCTACAATCTATCTTAAAATAGGGAAAAAAAAGGAAGTTTCACTCAAATAGAAGATAAGGACATGAAGACTTGGTGGCCACACAAGGTCTTTTTTTAGAGAAGGAAGTTGTAGTTTGAACACGTGCATGGAAGATAATGTAAGGATTAGGGTGGAATTTATCTTTAGGATAGTCTAATATTAATATTTTTAGAAAATCATGCATGTTGTCAATTGTGGTTGGATTCTAGTAATTGATGTGTCTTAATATGGTGATTACATAGTGCAATTAATCATAATAATGGTCTGATTTGTTATCTTTCCTTATTACATGTGTTTTCTTATGATGTTTGTAATGATCTACATCTGAATGTATGTTTTGGTAATGATAAGCATGAACATGCATGCTAACATCTTGATAATCAAGTGAAAAGGAGGAACCTGGTATCTTTACGTGCTTCGAGTGAGCATTTAATTTTGATTGGATGGGGTACTAGCATGCATAACATTGTAGGTCATAAAATAAAGACTACATTCAACTGCAGTATGTGGGAAAATTTCCCTTCTCAAATAAAGGAGAGGCACCCTATTTATTAATAATCCAATGCATGCCAAAGATTACTTATAATATCTACACTAATATAACCATTTGGGGTTAGGATCTCATCCCAGTAGATTTTTTATTGTTAGAAAGGAAGGTGTGCAAATAGAGAAGAAGAAGATATATAGGAGTAATTTCATAAGAATAAGAAGAGAATATATAGGAATGTGATTTCACTTAAGAAAATGTAGATCAAAAGATAATCATAGGTGATCAAATAGTAATAACTTGTTGTAGCTTCAATAAACTAGATATTAAATCAAAGAGCCATTTAGTGCATTGAACATAAGAACAATGCCTCAAATGAAAAATGTATATCCATGATACAAAGTTTGTAATAGATACCTTTAATATTCTTTAATGGTGAAAAATGAAACACGAAGTTTTCCTTTTTTTTCAACTTCAATATCTATTTCATGTAAAGAATCTCCCACCCTTTACAATGCCACAACATTACTACATTTATAGAGAATAAGAGAGAGAGAGAGAAGAGGGAAAAAAGAGAGGGAAAGAGATCAGATTTGATCTTTTAATTAATGAAAATCTCTATCTTTCCCTTCAACAAGGCATCCAAGCTATCAGATGTGCCTCCCCATGTTTATTTTTCTTGTAGGAGTCCAAATCGGATCATATATGGGTAGTTGGGCTAACTGAATCTGCACATTAATGGCTCGAACTATTTTTTCCTCTTTTTCTCCCACCAAACACCATCAATATCTAAATTAAATGATGTCAAATTAAAGGGATAGAGGATACATTTCCAATGAGATCAATTTTGCGTGATTTGGAGCTCTTGAACAAATTTTTATGGCCATTTGAATATTTACATGTCACAATTAACAAGAGAGTGACACGTGGTAGAATTTTATTGGCCTCAAATATTTCCTCTACCCACATGTTACTATATTTAACTTTGCCACGTGTTGGTCTCTGGTTGATTGTGAGGTCAAGATTTTCCTACGTGTTTTCTTCCCTGACCTTTTGACTTCCCTTTCCCTCTTTCAGACCTAGTGCCTTTTACTAAATTTTGATCATTCTTGGGCTTGAGATCCATAAAATTCCATTGACCTAAAGTGTGACGGAATGACACCATGTTTTTCCTCTGTTTCAGATATCCTTCAATGTGTAGGCCCTCGCAAGGCTTTGACCCTTTATCAAGTATGTTCACTGTGAAGTGTAAGCCAATAAGAAATCTCCACGTACCTTCACAATTTTAGACTATTCTTTTACTTACATTGGCCACCGTGAAACATTAGCCAATGGTAAATATACATGCTTCTAGTAATATCAATATTCAGTTATACCATATCAACCCCCACAAAACGTGAATCGACAAGAAGGCTCCACTTATGTCGCATGTTAGGTCTCTTTTACTTTCATGTTTTGTTTTGGGTTGTTGTGCCTTCACATCATAGCTTCTATCTAGGAGGACTTAAAATGGTTAGCTCTATAGAAATGTAGCCATGTATAGTTCCTTAACCTACAAGACCACCTGGACCTGAAGCCTTTTAAAAACTGGCTCATTTTATGGGCTTTACAACAACGAGATCCCATCTTTTCACCCTATGTCGGAATGGTAAGGGGTTTCCATCGTTGATCTTGTGCCATCGATCATCTTTTCCTTCACCCATCACATGTTCTTTTACCTACCTTGACCCAATCTTGGACCTAAAGCCTATCCAACATAATTAATTTTGTGGACTTGAGGTCCGCAGAATGTTTGGACCATGAGGAGCATCAGAATCCTGCCACATAGCCCTTGTCTAATGCTTTTCATTGAAATTGATGGCTAAATGAGCATCACACATCCTTTTAAATATAACCCACTAATGGATTAGGTGAGCCTCTCATAGGATTTTAAATTCCAACGGCCAAAGCTTTGTAGATGTGGAATTTGATTGTTGTTTAAACATCCTAGGCTTATATAAATGGCTAAGTGCATTTTAAGTGAGTTATCCAAACTGATCTGGGAGAGTTTTAATTTTAGATAACAGAAAACCCAAAAACCAATTTAGAAAGTAAGGAAATTTTAAAGCAATCCTTGGATGAATAATGAGTCATAAACAAGTTCTCCATGAAAATTTTTATTGGTTATCCCATTTTATCGATAAACTCAAAATTTGAATAATGGATCGAACGGGGAATTTGCTTTATTACTTTGAAGAAAGAGGAAACCCAGATCGCTAAAGAGTTAATCCAATGGGATATGGATTTGAAAAGAGCATAAAACAAAAACAAAAATAATAAAACAAAACAAAAGTAAAGGAACTGAAATAAAACACACCAGCAGAAAAGGAAACATGAAATAGAAAAATTAGACTATGATATAGTGAAGAAGACATTACACTACTGACAAAAAAAACTGAGATAATGCACGTTGTGAGGTAGCAGAAGTTGAGCTCCATCAACGTATGATAGATAAAAGCTAATTTCTTTGCATAACTGATTAATCTTGAAATTTCCTCTCCATAGAGAATTAAATTTCCCATGCATTCCTTTTGGATCTCTCCTCTTGTCCCATAAAAAAATGAGGTCCCCAACCTGAAAATATCGATGCTTATCTTTCTTATCAAAAACATTCTTAATCTTTTCGTAATTTTCCATGATCCGATCAACCACTTTGGACCTACTTTTCTCCAACTCTGTCAAGTACACGATTCTTTTTTCAATGGAGTCTTGGAAATTATCATCTTCAATCAATTTTTCCAACCTCAAGGCCAAAACTTCCAAGGAGATAGGAATCTCTATAGTGCCCACTTCCCTTTGACACTTTTAGATACTGATTTTGATACTATTGATCATATTATGGACACTATTATGTTTTGTTTTAGTATGATGGTTAGATTTTAGATCATGAATTATTATTATTCTGGATTCAGTTAGTATGCATGATGGTTACTAGAGATATTTTGATATGTGGATGATGATAGAATGTTGACATGGACATATTATAGATATTGATTTGGACTTGTGACATTTGATATTTTGAGTAGACATAGTATGGAATAGTATAGATGATTATATAGTGGATTTATGAATTAAAAATGATAATGGTGAATTCTTGATATTATTTTGATTCATGAGTTTAGATGATCTTGAAATGTTGTTTATATCATTTTGAATGTTCTGATATGGCCACGAGGCTGAAGGAGGTATTTACATTTTTGTAGGTTAAAAATCACAACAATGTCGGGGGACTGGAGACTAACCATATTAGAATTCTGGGTGAAATCAACAAGCTCACCATGGCAACTATTTTGTGTGTGTGTGTGTGTGTTTGTTAGTGATTCCCATGGGGGGATTTCCATTATATGTGACCATGGGATATGTATTTTATTATGTGTTTCTTTTTGTTAATTATTGTTGTATGTATTTTATTAGTAATGTGTTCCTTCTTGTAATTAATTTAAATGTGGTAGATTAATATGAGAGATCATATAGTTAAAATTTAAATAAATTAAATTGGGATATGGAATGTAATTAATGAAGTTGTTGATTTTAAATGTTAATGTTGGAAGAGTGTGTAAGAAATGTCTAAGAAGGTGTAAGGGATATGTAAGAGAATGTAAGATAGATTTTTGGAGTGTTAAACACTTCATCCTCTTAGGAATTCGAATTTGTCCTTGGAGGCCAAATTTGGAGGCTTGTGGGAAAATTTAAACTTGTCCCACACCTCTTAAAATGATTTACCAACCATACATATGGTTTATAGGTTAAATTTAGGCCTTTTAAATGCATTTTGAAATGACAATTTGTAAGTTCGTATTGCACTTCTCTTACATGTTTTGGAGTAAGAAGATTATACCATTTGACAGTCCCATCCTTTGAGCAAGTTTATTTGTGATCCTTACCTCTTTGAGTGGTTGATTTGTATAATATTTGCAATGTGAAACCATTTTTATTGATAATGGAAGATTGAAATTGGACTGAGAAAAGTAAAGGAGATTATATTTGTTCTCTATTTTGGAAAAGAAATGTAGATGATGTTACATGCATTGTATTTGTATCTTTGAAACCAAATGGAAAGGAAAAGTTGTAAAGATGTAATTTTTTATCAATAAAGGATTACATTTTCTACTCAAATTCGTATGGTGTATTGGATTTAGATTTGTTCTTAAAGTTTGGAAGTTGCTATTTGAAAGAGAAGCATGCGTATGAAATAAAAGATAGTGTATTGTTCCCTTGGAATAAGTTGAATTTAGAAATAAGGCTTTGCATAATTAATATTGAATGGTTTATTGAATTCAATTAAATGTTTCGGACTAGTTTAGGAATCCATATGCACATTCAAATGATAAAATTAATAGACAAACTCAAAAGGAATAGTTCACAGTCATAAGCATCAATCTGGAAATTCACTTTTAAATAAAATGAACAGTTCATAGTTGCACTTAGTAATCAACTTTAAAATGTTATAAGTTAACATGCTAAGACATTATTGAACCCAACTTGACAAAGAAAACTCAAGAAAACAAGATAACCATTGCAAAATTGAATCAAATCCCTTCTTAGGTCGTTTTTCTATCTATTGTCAGAAAAATACAATCTTAAATTAATTGAAGAAATCAGTCTTCCTAAAACACTCTAAACTCTCCCTAGATCAATACTCCATGTCTGTTTGACATGTTTAGTGAAGGAGGAAACCAAATTTGATCAAATCTAAAAGTTAAAAATTGCCAGTTTGCAAATTAGAAGCCTGCAGATCGATTTCATAAAATTTACCCTTTAAACTTCATCAAAAATTAAATTTTATGCATCTTGTGCAATGAGGTCATTGAGATATTTCCAAAAAGTCCTCGTTTTCCCAAAACTGAACTTTCTAGCTCAATTTATGGCTCTTTGAAATTTTTGTGCTTTGGTAGGAAAATTTGGAGAAATTTTCCCTGGCGGGCCCACAAGCCAAAAATTTCTCTTCGTTTGGCCTTAGAAAAGTTTTTTGGAAAAATTTTGACTTGGGAAAATTTTGACTTGGGAAAATTTTGACTTTTCCCTCCACCGACCCGTAGCCAATCAGAGGGTACCACGTGTCCTCTAACGGCTATGGCAGATGCACGGTTGGTATTTAACCTTAACTCTTTTGAAAAAATTTGGAAAATTTTCACCTTTTCCTCTGCTGGCCCGCAGCCAATCAGAGGGTGCCACGTGTCCTCTAGGGCCTACGGCATGGGCGCTGTTATTTTTTTTGAACTTAACCTTTATGAAATTTTTTGGAGAAAATTTTTTGTTTTGTCCCGCCGGCGCATAGCCAATGAGAGTGTGCCACATGGCACTTTGGGGTGGAGGCGGGAGTGCGGACCCTCCTTTTTGTTTGTTTGTTTTGGATTTGGGAAAAATTTTAAAGTTATCCCCACGGCCCACATCTCCACCTTCCCCTCAAAATTTGTTCTTCCATGGATACATAGACCCTTGCATCTTGTTCTTCTCTTTTTCCCCTGTCAAGCACAAGGTGCTAAATTCACCCGCCACTCCGCCCTTCCCTTTCCCTTTTCCGCTTGACGCCAGGACTTGACACATGCCCACCAAGGACTTGCGGGGGTGTGGAGTTTTTTTTTCCTTTGAGTTATGTGATGGGAAAATTTCCCTATGCCGCCTCATGACCCGCCAATCCATTCTAAGCTCTTTCCCCCTCCTATTTACATGTGTCCCCTAAGGGAATTATTGACCTTAAAACTCTTCCTACTCATATCTTGAGTTCTGTAAGGAGTTAGGAGGACTTCTTTATATCACCGGAAAGGTGAGAAAATTTCCTATCCAATGGGAATGATTTAGGTAAATTTAGGAAGCATTAAGTAGGATAAAAATCAAGTTGAATCTCTAATCCTGTTAGAGAGCAGGCATGTGTGTAAACTATTAAGAAATATTATTGATAACATTATTAAGTGTGTGAATAATAAAATACAAACTCATATTGAGTTGTATTTTTTAGTTGTACGTGAGTTATAGTAAAACTTACTAGAGATATTTTAGGTGAAAGAATAAAGGGATGAGTGATTCTAGGAGATAGACTAGAGAGAATTGAGGGATTGCTATTGACACCATCTTTATAGGAGTTTTTATCTCTATATAATGTAATCACCACTCTATGTAATATATCCTTGATAAATACAGAGAAACAATATAATTTTTATTGTGTTCAAATCTGGTGCATCTTTTTCATTTGGTATCATAGCGTCTTATGGTCCTGAAAAAGATGTAAATTTAATTACAAAGGGGTGATTCAATTTCCCTATGCATGGTTGTAGCTTAAATGTTACTAATTAGATGTATGTAGGTAATACTGGCATGATTCTCATGATTTCTATATTGGCTCATGGGAATTGGCTTCTACATTGAACGTTATGTTTAGTTTTTAAGCTTTGCATGCAAGTTATAATATTTGGGAAGAATTTGGTATATAATAAGAACAGTGGGTTGTTTATTGTAGTGTTGCAGTCACTAATTTGATCAAAATTCTTTTCTTAGCCATTTGCATCTAGGTGCAATTCTTACTCCATTCTTGTCTCATCAAACTCAAAGGAGGACGTTTGGTAGATTGCATGACCTGACTACGATTTTCCAGTCTACTCAAATTCTACACACCAATACAAATGTTGGATGATTTCATTTGATTCACCAGGGCATACTGGTAGTCCTCATACAATAAATTCTTATGAAAAGTCCTGCAGATTTCACCAGTGCAGTTATGTCTCTACGTAGTGCTCCACGTAAACTCCAAAATGTTGATCTCAACGTTGCTCGCTAAAGACTTCATCTACCCCATTCCATGTTGCATACAGGATACATTGACATCGGTAAATGTATATTTGATCACTCAAACTCTAATCAAATGCCATAAAATATTGATTCGAATAGGTAGAAGCTATTCTACATTTATTTTTGCTTTCTAAGAAAAAAAAATGAGTTATTATAAGGATCACGTCTTCTTTTTAGAAGTCTATTGTACATTTATACACTCGAGACATTTCATTTATTCATATGGAGTGTATTAGTTGTAAGTGGTTATGAGTTTGAAGTCTTTAGATACATTTTAGACTTGTCCATATATTGGAATCATGAATAATCTTTGTAAGTCTAGTGTCTTATCAGAGTCAAAAGTTTGAAAAGTTGTTACTATAAAAAAAAAGGAAAAATGAGTGCATTTTCAGTGTAATCTGACACTAGATTTTGAAGGGAAAATGTAAATGAAAATTGTTCCTGGCTTCGTGTGCTCCACCCCTCAACCTCAACCTGTATCACAATAGGGAACATGTATCATCCTCGACTATACTTTTTGCTGAGTTAGCAAGGACATTCATGGAGGCAGGAGGCAATAAAGGAAGGAGGTTGTCAGTGACCTCTCGTTAGGCACCATTGATGAGGCCACATTACTGATTTAGTGGCCAAGTATTTTCAGTTGTGTGTTTACTTTCAACTATTTGATAGATTATGAAAATAGATGATGCATTCATGTTATTGTAATGTGTGACAAATTCCTATATGTAACCTTCTGATGAAAAATATAGTGGGGAAGTAAAAAACACATGCAGACATGGATCTTGAAATGGTTCGTGGAGATCCAGAAAACCACATGAGGTGAACAATAGAGTGGAGAATTGTTCATGTCTAGGTTGCTGGTAAACCTTTTGTAAAACCATAGAAGGTTGAGTGTTTCTCCCTTCATTTATATCAAGGTCATGAGCTACAGCCGTGCCACAGGGGTTGGCATTTTGCTAAGATGTGAAAACATTTTTCTACCTTGTTCACATTAGGGGAGTGCATATTAGGAATTAATAATGTTAACAATAGGGGAATGAATGTTAAGAAATATTATTGATAACATTATTAAGTGTGTGAATAATAAAATACAAACTCATATTGAGTTGTATTTTATAGTTGTACGTGAGTTACAGTACAACTTACTAGAGATATTCTAGGTGAGAGAATAAAGGGATAAGGAGTGATTCTAGGAGATAGACTAGAGAGAGTTGAGGGATTAGTGTTGACACAATCTTTATAGGATTTTTTATCTCTATATAATGTAATCACCACTCTATGTAATATATCCTAAATTAATACAAAGAAATCATACAATTGTTAGTGTGTTCAAATCTGGTGTAGCTTCGTCATAAACTACTCCCTGAACCTAACTAGAACATTTAATCTTAAAATTTGAACCTTGTGAACTTGGTATTAGTAATAAAGGAAGACATATGTTGTAGTAATTTGATCTTGTTCTGGAATCTGTTAGTGAAAAATGATATCATGCAACCTGGTTGTAGACACTTTAAATCAAAAAAAAATTATCCCATAATTTTCTAGCTAACACTAGGTTGTTTCTTGGGTCTCAAGTGGTTGTTAAAATGGGCACTACATTTTGGTATCAGAGTGGTGGTTCAAATGCTTGGACCATTGGGCACACTAGAAAACTTGAGACATGAAAACTTAAACCTAGCACACTTTAAATCTAAAAAAAAACTTAGCAAGAAATTGTATATTTTAGTAAACATAGAAGTTGTGTAAAACTTAGCAAATGAACTAACTCTTACTTTAATATGTGTAGGAGGCTTAGACAGAGCAAGAGGAACCTCCACAGAGACTCAGACTCACCACCACCACCACCAGATCAGGGTGTAGCAGCCATTCTACCTCATATTCTACAGACCCTTCAGGTTGTTAATGCCGCTCTATGCGGAGCATTAGGTGGAGGACAGGTAGCTAGTCATGATAGAGCTCCTTCTATTGAGGTTCAGGTATCTCCTCGACTTAGCAAGGAGCATAGAGGAGAGAACTCCCATGTAGAGTTAGTCATATTAAATTCACCACCTAGGAGACAAGGTGACAAAGTTCTAGAGCATAGAGAGAGGTCACTGAGCCCTAGGCTTAGGGATGAGCATGCAGAGAGACCTAGAGGCTGACAGACCACAGCAACGGATCACATCAGGGAGATCCTGAAGCTTCAGCTCTCACATTACTTAGGTGATATAGGTGGATTTCAGGCAGAGGCTTGGTTAGTGAGCTTGAGCGGTTTCTTCAAGCTTTGCCCTTGTTCCAGCAACACAAAAGCTCATGTTGCGATCCATCTACTAAGGGATGGAGTAGGAGTATGGTGAAGGACAAAGGAGTAGAAGCTCCATGTATATTCATAGATGGTGACCTAAGAGATATTTGAGGAGAGATTTATGAGAAGGTATTTATCATGGAGGTTCATTCAGCAGAGGATTGACGAGTTCCATGACCTCTGACTGGCTTCTCTATTAGTGGCAGAGTGTGAGAGTAGATTTCTAGATCTACTTCAGTATGTAGACTATATGCAAGATGAGTAAGTGTGGATTCATAGGTTCATCTGGGGCCTGAATTTAGATATTGGAGGTGCAGTGTGGATTCACTGTCCATAGACTTTAGAATAGGCCATTGAGAACGCCTATATTACGAAGGAGACTCAGGGTTAAACCCCGCAAGCTAGAGACTGAGTCAGGAGTTGCATTCAGCAGGTGTAAGAGAGTAGATCGAGAGGTTTAGTACCTCCTCCTCATGGTAGTCAGCATTCCTCATAGTCATCCTTTAGGCCACAGCAACAGCATCAGTCCTACCCACCTTATAGACCTCTATAGAGAGTTGATGCATAGAGAGGTCGAAGAATGGGGCCTCCTCCTAGGGGTCCCATAAAGACACAGGGTGGACCTAGAGCTCATTCAGTGGGAGCTCACTAGTAGAGGCCATAGTAGACCATAGCTAAAACATCAGGATCCACACCACAGGCTTCTAGGGCACCTACTGGAGGTACTACTCCTTGGAGAGGATCAAGTGGTTGCTTTGGATGTGAATAGCTAGACATTTTTGGAGAGATTGTCTTCATAACCCTAACAAAGGTAAGGCACGGGCTTCAGATATGATAGTTGGTGACATGGGACATAGCCACAGGATTTATGCAGTGGTGGAGAACCACCACACAGAGCACCAGAGCATAGTCATTGATACCATAGGTAGCATTGGTTATATTCCTACCTCTGTATTGTTTGATTCTGGCTCTTTTGATTCTTTCATTGCACCATCTTTAGTAGAGTGATGCATGCTGGTGGTAGTTAGGTAGGGTCTTAGTTAGGATGTCAAGATGGCTTCTGGAGCCAAGATCTTTATGGACTCCTTAGTTAAGGAGTGTGTTATAGATTTGGTACCTTTCACCACTACCTCAGATCTCTGTATCCTTCCTTTGGGCTCATATGGAGTCATCTTAGGTATGGATTGGCTATCTGTACACAGGGCCAGGATGGATTGTTATCACAAGACAGTAGCTTGTGTAGATGATTTGGGAGTTGAGTCGGTGATCTCAGGGGTTAGGAGACCCATTTCTATTCACACTATCTCTAATATACAGCTTAAGCGGTGGGTGCGACGGGGTTGTCAGATGTATGCTGTTACGCTTAGTGAAAGATCAAAGGATGGGTCTAGTGGACCATCACTTGATGATCATCCCATCTTGAGAGATTTTTCTGATGTCTTTCCAGGGGAGCACCCTGGGTTACCACCCACATGTGAGATTGATTTCCATATAGATCTAGTTCCTGGAGTAGATTCTATATCATGAGCGCCTTATCAAATGACCACCCCAGAGCTCTGTGAGCTCAAGTTGAAGCTTAAGGGCCTTTTAGATAAGGGTTTTATCCATCCTAGTGTATCCCCTTTGAGCTATGCAATGGGAAAATTTCCCTATGAGGCATGGGGGTAAACTACTCCCTGAACCTAACTAAAACATTTAATATTAAAGTTTGAACCTTGTGAACTTGGTATTAGTAATAAAGGAAGACATATGTTGTAGTAATTTGATCTTGTTCTGGAATCTGTTAGTGAAAACTGACATCTTGCAACCTAATTGTAGACACTTCAAATCAAAAAAAAAATTATCCCATAATTTTCTAGCTAACACTAGGTTGTTTCTTGGGTCTCAAGTGGTTGTTCAAATGGGCACTACATTTTGGTATCAGAGTAGTGGTTCAAAGGCTTGGACTATTGGGCACACTAGAAAACTTGAGACATGAAAACTTAAACCTAACACACTTTAAATCTATAAAAAAACTTAGCAATAAATTTTATATTTTAGTAAACATAGAAGTTGTGTAGGAGGCTCAGACGGAGCGAGAGCAACCTTCGCAAAGACTCAAACTCACCACCACCACCACCAAATCAGGGTGTAGCAGCCATTCTACCTCAGATTCTACAGACCCTCCAGGTTGTTAATGTTGCTCTATAAGAAGCATTAGGTGGAGGAAAGGCAGGTAGTCATGATAGAGCTCCTTCTATTGAGGGTCAAGTATCTCCTTGACTTAGCGATGAGCATAAAGGAGAGAACTCCCATGTGGATTCAATCATAGTAGAGTCACCACCTAGGAGACATGGTGACAGATTTCCAAAGCATAGAGAGAGGTCACGGAGCCCTATGTTTTGCACAGAATGTTTCCGTTCTTAGAATAGAGGTGCTTCTATCCTTTCATTCTCTTGAGAAACAGATAAGGGTTAGGGCTAGGAGGAATACCTATTGAATGTTGGTAGGGTGCGTGCGTACCATAGAGAGAGATCAGATCGATTTTAAAGAATTCCTTTTTGAATAGGAAGGACTACCTGCAAGTAAGAATACAAGACCACCAGATTTTAGTTAGACAATAAATGAGGGAACTGCCTTGGGCCTAGGAAATATTAGACTTCCTTTTGAAGGTGGTCAATTCCCCTTTTAATACGAATTAACACAAATGATAGCAAAGAGGCTATTGCAAAATTACACTTTAATTACCTTGTTAAAAGGCAATAGAAGAAAGGCTGGTTTTGGTTTGAGGCACAGTGACCGATGTCGGTCACTGTATAACCGACTGCAGTTATACACCGGTACCAGTTGCTGATAACCGATACTGGTAGGGGCAGTGATTTAGGGGCTTTCAATGAAGGAAAGCTATAAGGCAGTTATGGTGTTTATAAGGCTGGTAAATGATTAAGGATAGGTAATAGGGTGATGAAGAAGACTCAGAGAGTGTGGGGACTATTCTTGGGGTAATGTAAGGGTAGAGGAATGACAGTTAGATGTAGGGTGCTGCCGGGTAGTAGATCTAGGAGTGAACTTATAATTACTATGATTCAGAAGTTCAAGAAATGTTATTTAAAAATGTACAAGACACTACTTACTAGTTCTTGATGAAGATACAGGTCCAAGGATTGTGATGACAAAGGCAGGGCTCAGGTGGGATGAACTGACAATCAAAAATGAGCTATCTTCTCTCCCAATGCTTGGATGAGTGTCGTTGTGCTCTAGTTCCTCAGTTGCAGTCTTGGGCTGGATGTCCTTCTCTGTAAACTCTTCTCTTTTCTTCACTTGTCTCTGCTCTGCCAAGTGAATTTCAGATCTTTCAAATGAATTTTGATCCTTTGTTTTTGGTTGGGGAGGTCATTTACAGGGAACCAATGGTGGTTACGTAACTGACGGCGGTCGAGTAGGAACCGATGTCGGTTAAGTCAAAGCGGGCAATTTTGAGAAAACTAGCCAACTTTCCCTCCTTTTCTCCCGAGGGATTAGTTATGGGCTTGGTCAAGTCATTATTAGGTTGGTTTTGGTGCGGGTGAGGAGTAATTAGTCATGGGTGTGGATGTAGACCAAGTTATAGGTCTTAATTAGGTTAGTTTAGGGTTAGGGCTAGGTCATGATGAGGTGGAAAAATGAGGTGGCAGGTTTGGAGATGTGGATTTATTAATTATAATGTAATTAATAAATAATTGCGTAAGGTTTAAGTGGTGAGGTTAGGTTGCGAAATGAGATGCAGGGCACAGGGTGTCGTAAGACACAAATTTGGTGTCTACATTAGCCCCTTGTTATCGTGTAGCTTGTCTTGTAAAGCTACACTAACAATTAATAAGAAGTGATTGCCCCAGTTAAGGGTATAGGTAATCCCCCTCAAATCTATCACAGATTGAGGTGACATGAAATCAAGGATAGGGTTGATAAAGGATAAATGGTGTTGGGATGATGGTAAGTTGGTGGGGTAAGTTCAAGGAAGTAGATGCACGTTGAAATGCAGTAGTGTGACCAGGGTACATGATTTGAAGAGAAAAAAAGCAATTCATAGGCAAAGGTCGATAGTTTATCCAAACAAGGGTGATATAATCCTGGTATCCAAGGCATAGGAAGTAGCTCCAGGGGATATAATGGGCAAGGTACAGGAACGTTTAGGCATGTTCGGCAGTACCAAATGGTTGGTTTGGTTGAGATAAACGTCATGGTCTCGGTCTAGGTAAATTTGGTCGGCTAAGCAATTCAAGTATCCTAATCATGCTAGAACACGAACAGGTGAGCTCGATTGAATAAAAAGCTACATGATGGGTGGATAAAATTGTAATTTGTGGATCTTGGGTGAGGTACTTAATTGGTGCGGCCTTGGGTTAGGCCGATTGATTAGGGAGGGCCTTGGGTCGGGCCTGATTGGTTGGGTATGGCCTTAGGTGGGGCCGATTGATTAGGTGTGGCTGTGGGTTGGGCCGGATTGGTTGGTTGTGGCCTTGGGTCGGGCCTGATTGATTGGATGTGGCCTTGGGTTAGGCCGGATTGGTTGGTTGTGGCCTTGGGTCGGACCTGATTGATTGGGTACGGCCTTGGGTCGGGCCAGATTGGTTGGTTGTGGCCTTAGGTCGGGCCGGATTGGTTGGGTGTGGCCTTGGGTCGGGCCTGATTGGTCGGTTGCGACCTTGGGTCGGGCCGATTGGTTGGTTTGTTGCGGCCGTGATTTGGGCCAATGAAGTCAAAATAATGCTATTTAGCCAAGCCAGGGGAGGTGACGTGGTGAGACAGGAAGATTGGTGGATAAGGGAAGAAATTTTCGTAAAGTAGGCATGTAACCGATATCGGTTAGTTATGGCCAGTATCAGTTAGAAGACCGATATCGGTGTTTTAGGGCACGCACTAACCGATATCGGTTATAGGTCAAAAACCTATAAAAAGAAAAATACGGCGTGTCATTATCACATCGTCAATTTGATAACCAATACGGCTTGTTTGGGTTTTAAATTGAATTTTTTGAGTTTGTGGGCTGAGTTGGCAATAGTTGAGTGGATGAGTGAGTGATTGGTAGACCCCAGCGAGTATGAGGCAGAGTTTGATTGGTTGAGAACCCAGCTGAGGAGATTTGGAGCCATGGCACAACCAGGAGGAGCAGGAGGTGCTGGAGGAGCTGGACCACTGCCACCTATCCCACCACAACGATGTGTAGTCGTACCAGTAGGCTCTGAACCCCTACTTATGTGAATTTAATGATTTTAACTTAGATGTGGGTTTTGGGTAGGAATCCCAAATTTAATAAAATAATGAATAAATGGAAGTAATTTGTAAAATGGAGTGGGTATGTAGGTTAGTTAGTTCAAAACGGCAGGGTGGGTAAGTTTTTAGGTCTTTTTGGTGGGTAAATGGGTAGAAATAGGAAAAAATAGCTTTTGCGAGCCGTTTTGGGTTCGGCCCCAGAATGGGACAGTGACCGATGTCGGTCACTAAGCGACCGGCATCGATCACCGAAGGTTTGTAGAAATTTATTTGTGGATAGACCAGCGTCGGTACAGAAAATGTGCTTGGGGGACCGATGATGGTCGAGGGTGACCGGTACCAGTCAGCATGGGTAGGAGTTAGGTTTGTGAACTTTGTGGTGGTTGTTTGTTGTTAGAGTTTTGTTTTTTTGTTTGGTTGGGGGTGAAGGGGGAGGAGGTAGGGTTGATAGGAAAGGTGATTGGGATGGGGGGGGAATGGGGTTTGTTGGGGGCTGGTTCAGGTAGGATAGATTATGTGTTGTGTATGAAGTAGGAGGTGTTAAATTAGTGGGGGTAAAGTTAGATGGCTAGAGTAGATTGGGGTGGTTGGTAGGGTGGGAGATAAGTAAAGGGGAAATCGTAGATGTATAGGCTAAGATAGGTGGGTGTAGATGTGTGTTATAGATTCGGGTTGTGGTTGGGTGGGTAAGTGCATATAGAGGGTTAAGGTAGTTGTTTTTGTAAAGGGTTGGCCTGATGAAGTGGGTTGTTTTTGCAGGCACGTTAGCAACTCACAATGCGAGATCAGATGCCCGCTCTATTGAGGTGGATGCGGCCACATGTGACCGCAGCGCAGTGGGCCATCATGCGAGAGGTTGGACTCGTTGGAGTCTAGCGGTATAGGGCTGTGGATAGGGACCACAGCCTGATGGTTGCCCTCATCGAGGGATGGGATCCCGCAACTAATGTCTTCCATCTCCCTACTGGAGAGATGACAATTACATTAGAGGATGTGTATCGCATCCTGAGACTGTCGATCGTAGGTGAGGCATTATTCCAGGTGGATGCGGAGACAGTGATGGATAGCATCCTGCATGTATTCGGGGATGTAGCCCCATTACTTACCTATCATAGCGCGAGCATTGCCTATGGCGACATGTATCGCGCGCATAGACAGGAGACACAGCTTGCCGTGTTGATGATGATTGGTATCACCTACTTCGCCCTCCCAGACTCAGAGGGAGGCCGCTTCCCACGGGCTAAGATGGGAGTTTTGCATGAGATGATAAAGGAGCATACATGTTATGCCTGGGCACCAGTGTATCTGGTGCAGCTATACAGAGAGCTCTGGGGTTATCGCCGTATGAGGCAATTCGGTATATGCTCGACATTTTTGTTACACTGCTAGGTGTATGAGCATATCATCTATATACTGACCAGTAGGGTTGTCTTAGCAGCCAGGGCCACAGATAGTATACAGTTATGGATTTCAAAGGTGGTTGGGGGAAAATTTCCAAAAGCATTGATGTGTATTATTTGGGAAATGGTAGAAAGGAGCGTGACTTTGGCATGGGCACCCGCATATCTGGCAGAGCTATACAAGGGTTTATGGGCCTGCAGGTGAAATCACAGGACGACACTGGATTGTGCATACTTATTACATTGTTGGGCTTATGAGCACATTGTGTGTGTGACCAATAGGCTGACCAATCTAGGAAAGAGAGACAGGAGTGCAGAGGTTGGGATTCAGACGATGGGTCCAGACAGAACAAGAGGCGAGATCCCAGGACGTGACAGATGACATCGAGTATTATAGGTAGGTGTGGGAGATGGTGACGATTGCGGATATCCATTGGAGGCCTTACAGGAATTATATGGTGATAGAGAACATAGCTGAGGATTTGAGGGGTGTAGAGTGATTGAAGTGGATCACGAGGCACAGGCTAGGTGAGTACGAGAGGATTCCTCTAGATCGTGTGCGGCAATAATTTGGATTTGTTCAGGATATACCCATGGCTTATAGACCATACATGAGGATCGACGCTGAGGCATCATTCTCACCTCCCCGGCCGACACCTCTAGAAGGACCAGAAGAGATAGAAGCTGATCGCAGGGTAATGGATGCAGGAGCGACAAAGGCTTATAGATCATGGTGGGTAACAGAGCTGCAGAGGTTCACGTGAGAGGGTCGATCATCCTGACATAGCTGTGATTACAGTGGAGAGAGATCGCCTGCAGGGTTTAGTTCACCAGCTTCAAAGGTGGGTGAATGAGACAACGGGATTGTTAGCGGTTGCAGAGTCACGAGTGGAGAGACTAGAGGTGAGATTCCTCCACGCGAGACGGCGTATTCATATGTTACAGGAGAGATTGGTAGATTAGTGGGAGGAACCAATAGCAGTGGCACCTTTGAGGATGGAGAGGCCAGGTGAGCGGCGTCAATGATCACGATCATCACCTAGTTCGGGATGAGGCACAAGGGTCTAAGTGAATTTCATAGGGGTAGAAGAATAAATAAGGATGCCGACCTGCGCGTCGATGATAGAGAAGATGTATTTGTTTAACATCTAAATAAAACTGAATATGTATGTTGATTTGAGTTAGGATAATAATAAGAATGGTTGGGTTTTGAATTTTTTTTGAAAAAGGATAAAGATGAATGTTATCAAATAGAAATACACCAAAAATATTTGTATTTACAACACATGATAGGTTATGGTAGGGGATGGTCGAGCTAACCTTGGGAGACCCCATGTCTCCTAAGTGCTACCTACATAGCCCATTGCACAAAGCAAGGAGGGGCCTCAGACCGATGTAGTTCTCCCTTAGGACTAGGGAGAGGTGAATTCAGGAAATTTGGTTGTGGTTAGGCAATTTGTTGGTTGGTAAAAAAATATTGATATTGGTAGGGTAATGTTGTTGGTGTTGGTAAGGTATTGGCGATGATGGTGTAGGTATAGGTGAAGTGAAAGTTAGCTTACCCAAGTAGTAGGGAACCGTGTCCTGATTAAGGTCAACACATAATCCTAGATTCGAGTAAAAGAGGCAAAAGTTTCCTGTAGTTGAAAAAATCTAAAAAAAACCACATATTAACGTAGGATAAGCTTGAATCCCTAGGTACCTTGCATAGGCAAGAAGTCGATAGGTGAAAAGAGTTGTATAATCACAATATATCAGATATACGTCACGTCCCTTGAGTTTTGTTGCTTTGACTAATGGTGAGGAGAGGTGGTTGGTAGAGCTGGGGCACAGAGAATTTGTTATAAGGTGATTATGCTGAAAAAAGATAACCAAACCTAAATAGACAAGTCCATGACTCAAAAGTGCTTTTGAATACTGCTTTTATTTTTCTGGATATAGACTGATTGATGCAGGAAGTCTACATGGGATATGTATTTTATTTTTCTTGAGGTCTTCACGAAGCTGAGCAATGCGAGAAGCTTCTGATAGAGGCTGACTTTTTATAGATGTCCTTCAAGGGAGCAGTCTATTTATAGTAGCAGATGTGGCTTTTGTGTATAGCTGTCCTTCGGGGGAGCAGTCTATTTATAATAGCAGATGTGACTTTGCACATAGCTATCCTTCGAGGGAGCAGTCTATGTATAACTTAGAGGTATAGATGTCCGTTTGGCATGAAGCATCTAGTTTTGTAGGAAGTTTGACTCAAGAATATCCCATAAGTGTATGATTGAGAACATGTTATTTTGATACTTTTAAGTCATGGACCAGACTAAAAAGGGGAAGGCATCTTTAAGAGGAGGTGATGACCAAACCACATGAGCTTGATTCTATTTTGAGATGCATGAAACAAAGTGTATGAGGTGGTAAATGAGCTCAAGGGACGAGTGCAAGGTAGATAAAAAGTGATATAACACTAAATTCAACAGTAGAATGGCCGAAGATGTAAGGCATTAAGGGGTTCAGGATCAGGTTTACCACTAAGCGAAGCTAAACGGTAAGTTCCTGATCCATAAGTGTGAGTGATAATGTAAGGCCCAATCCAATTAGGAGCAAATTTTCCACGTTTTCTCTTTTCTAGTTTGGTTATATGTTGATTCTCTTTGAGGACAAGATCACCAACCTTAAAGGTACACTCATGAAGTCGCTTATCATAAGCACACTTGATGCACTTTTGATAGATTTGAAGGTGGTCAAGAGCTATAAGATGACGTCCATCAAGAAGCTCTAATTGGGCTAACTGCTCTTGGCGGAAATCATCATTGGTGAGAATATCCTGAAGAGATATTCTTAGGGAGGGTATTTGTATTTCGAGAGGAAAGACAGCCTTGGTACCATATACCAAATAAAATGAGGTGGCATTAGTGGAGGTATGAATGCTAGTCTGATAAGCCCAAAGGGCAAAGGGGATGTGATCAGGCCAATTTTTTCCAGAATCGTTAACGACTTTCATGAGAATTTTGGTCAGGGTTTTGTTAGAATATTCAGCTTGACCATTTTCTTGTGGATAGTAAGGTGATGAGAAACTAAGTTTGATACCAAATTTGTCACAAAGGTCTTGTAACAACTTATTTTTGAAATATTTTCCATTATCTGTTATCAGGCGATGAGGAACACCAAAACGACAGATAATGTGATGGTTGATGAACTCTACAATTTTTTCTTTTTTGGTTGAAATGAGTGGAATGGCCTCCACCCATTTAGTGTAATATTCAGTCACTGTGATTATCCAATGGTGACATTGTGAAGAGGGTGGGTGAATCTTACCAATAAGGTCTAAACCCCATTGTGAGAAAGGCCAAAGATCTCGTGCGACCTATAGCGGATGGCTAGGAGTATGTTGAAGGTTGGCATGTTGTTGACACATAATACAACGCTTAACATATTTATAGCAGTCATTATTAAGAGTAGGCCAATAATAGCCGAGGCGAAGGATCCTTTTGGCCATGGGAAGGCCACTAAAATGTCCACCACAAATGTCATCATGGACTTGTTGGATGATATAGGTGACCTCCGCACCGGTCAGACATCGAAGGAGGATGCCATCAAAGCCACATTTATAGAGGATTCCCCCCATGACGACGTAACGAGAAACACTTTTAAGAAAAGCACGTTTTCTGTTACTCGTAAGGTCAGATGGGAGAACAGAGGTTGTAAGGTAATCGTGAAATTGGTGATACCAAGTATCCTGCGAATCAACGGATACATTATTTATCATACCAACATCCGGGGCTGAGTAAGATGGGGTAAAGACTTGTTGGACCAAGACAAATATGTCAAAGTCAGTTGGTGAGGCAGGAATTTACGAGGCTAAGCAAGCCATAGTATCTGAAAATTTATTAGTTGAGTGGGGAATGGTTTGGATAGAATAATGAGTAAATAAGGTCAAAATTGAATCCATGTAATGTTTGTACTTTTGAAGTTCCTTATTTTTACATTGGTAGATGCCCGTAACTTGATTGACGACCAGTTGAGAGTTGTTGAAAATGTTAATATATTTTACACCTAAGTGTAATGCAACCTAGAGACCCAAAACAAGGGCCTCGTATTCTGTGGTATTATTAGTACAGGGGAAATCGAGCCAGAATGA
This sequence comes from Taxus chinensis, assembly GCA_019776745.2. Classification (NCBI taxonomy): domain Eukaryota; kingdom Viridiplantae; phylum Streptophyta; class Pinopsida; order Cupressales; family Taxaceae; genus Taxus; species Taxus chinensis. Next base: position 835,786,443 of record CM034150.1, read on the forward strand.
AAGAGGCATAGGTTCAGCGTCTAGAGGAATGAGAACAATGCCGTCACCTCCGCCGCGCTGGCATTTGGATCCATCGAAGAAGAGGTTCATTGGATACGACTCCTCACTAAGTGAAAAAGTGGCAATGAGTTCGTCAGGGAATGTAAAATTGGTAAATTGTTCCCCAGGTAAAGGGGCTTCTGCGAGTTGGTCTGTGATAGTTTTTCCTTTGATTGATTTCTAGTGTTCAAACTCAAGGTTGAGGTCGGCGAGGAGCATAAGCAATCGGGTGATGTGTTGGTTTAGATGAGGTTTGGCGTAAATATAATGGATGGGGTCCGCGTTGGTGATGACGAAATTTTTGTGATTCAGGAGGTAGTGTCGGAGTTTTGTGGCCACGAATGATAGGGCTAGGCACAAATTTTCTACATGTTTATACCTAGCCTCGTAATCCACCAGAGTACAACTTATGTAATAAACGGCTTGTTCTCAATGCTCGGAGTCATGATGTGTGAGCATGGTTCCTACAGCATGGTCAGTGGCGGAAAGGTAAAGGTAGAAAGGATGATCATCCTGAGGTGGGATAAGCACGGGTGGCTGTAAGAGATAGGCTTTAAGAGCTTCAAAGGCTTGGTGGCACTCTTCACTCCATTAAGGAGATGATGGAAAGGTTGACATCGATCTGAGAGTTGTGAGATGAAAGGCCGGACAGATTGGAGTTTTCCCTGCAAACTACGCAATTTTTTGAGGTTAGCGGGTGGGGGTATTCCTAGGATAGCTTTGACTTTAGCTGGATCAACCTTGATGCCACGCAAAGAGACAATAAAACCAAGGAGTTTTCCCAAAAGGACACCAAAGAAACATTTATTTGGTTGAAGACGAACACAGTATTGTAACAAGTGATCAAAAATAATGGTTAAAACATCGAGATGTTCACTGCGATGTTTAGATTTGCCAAGAAGATCATCGACATAATCCTCAAGGATAGTATGCATAATGTCATGAAAAATGTAAGTCACAGCCCGATGATAGGTCGCACCAGCATTCTTAATGCCAAACGGCATGACACGATAGCAGAAGTTTCCCCAAGGAGTTATGAAGGCGGTTTTATGTTGATCGGCCGGGGCTACCAAAATTTGATTGTATCCCGAGAAGCCATCCATAAGGGAAAGCATCTCATGGCCCGCAGTGAGATCGACAAGTTGATCAATACTTGGTAGGGGGAAGTCATCCTTTGGGCAAGTGAGGTTAAGATCTTGGAAATCCGTACATATCCGAAGTCCCCCCATTGCTTTAGTAACAGGTACAATGTTATAAATCCATTGAGGATAATCAATAGGTAAGATGAAGGAAACAGAAAGGAGTCATTAAAGCTCTTCTTTGACAGTTTCTATTTAATTGGTTTGGAATCAGGTTTCAGGGTAATGTTATGGATATCAATGTCAGGATCAATTCCTGGCATGTCAACGTAGGACCAAGCAAAAGCTTGGTTGTGGGAACGGAGGAAGGTAGTGAAGGAAGTTTGTTCTGATGCATTAAGATATTTTCCAATCTTCACAATGTGAGGATCGTCTTCTGTGTGGATGTTGATTTCTATAGTTGACTCATTTAACATGGTTTGAGTGTCAGATGGTAAGGCGCGTTGAATATAAGAGTCGTCCACACCAAGGTAAGTGAGGATGGAGTCTTCATCCTGGCACTCAACAACATTAATTGAAGGCGAGTCCTCTTCGATCATGTCTGGATACAGAATGGGAAGAGAAGATGGGTCTTCATTATCACGTTGATAAGTGAGAGGACCTAGGAAGATAGCGTTTATGAAAAAAAAAAATTAGGAGGGATATATTTAGGGTCTATCGACTATGTGGGTGACGATGACAAAATGGGTGATGATGGTTCAGAAGGGGTGACTTCGTCATCTTCCTGGATACAACGGATAGGTAGTGTCTTCAGTGTAGGTGGTTCAGAGAACCCAAGACCACGATGATCTTTGTGTTTGTGTGTAGTTACAGGAATGATCGTATTTCAGCCTTGTTCATAAAGACCAAAACCGAAGCCCTTCCAAGCACAGTGTGTCAAGAAGGTGAGGGTGAAACGACGATTAGTTAGATATTGAAAATTAGATTGGAAGGGAACCACACTAAGGGGAGGTTCAGGAGTGACATAGGATGTATCGACACCCCCATACGTTAGGTTGGTGTGGCAATTAGGTGGTCCGTAGGAGATTACTTCCCCCACACGAGGCCGTAGGTAGGATGCACGTGTAACTGTCTGTACTCCTGTGGGGTATGGAAAGTGCTAATGTTATATAGGCGATACTCCCCCAGCGTAAGGTGTTGAAAAAAATATACCAAGGGATCTGAGGTCGGGATGTTGTCTGTGGGGAAGGAAGCGGTATTTACGGCGGCAGTTTCATTGGTTGAAGGTGTAGGTGTGGTTGAGATGGATGGTTGAGGTGTGGTCAAAGTAGATGATTGGGTTAGATGAATGGGTGTCTTGACTAGTACAAGAACATCATTAGGGTGATATAACATATTACAGGTTTTGAAGGGGGGAGTGTCAGCTTTTACAGTGTAGGACTTCCCCTCATACTCGAATTTTATGCATCTATGTAAGGTGGAGGGAACGCATCCCATAGCTTGGATCCAAGGGCGGCCTAACAAAATGTTGTATTGGAATTCTCCCTCAAGGACATAGAATATTTCAGGTAAAGTACGTGGCCCTACACGAATGTTAAGGATCACGGTGCCTAAGGTAGAAGTAATAGCATCATTGAATGAACGCAACATGGTGGGGTTGGCACACATGCAGCTAGAAGGGATATTCATTTGTTGGAAGGCTTTGGAAGAGATGATGTTTAGGCTAGCGCCCCCGTCAATCATAACATGACATACTCGGATGTCCCCAGACGTAAGCTGAGATGAAAAGAGCGGGGTCAGGATCTTCTACACCAAAGTCGACAATTTCATCTTCGAAGAAACTGACAGCAGCAGCTTGTTCTACAGGGAAAGAAGTGGTAGATTGTTTGGTGAGAGAAGTAACGTGGTTGGGTGTTAAGATGGAGGCAACGGGTAAGGTTTCGTTAGGTAGGACCTCTATCCCTCGGAGGATCTCAATGAGAGCTTGTCAATGAGATTCAGAGGTTTGAATGAGATCATACAGTGTCATTTTTACAGGTGATTGGTGAAGCTGTTTGATTATGGTATGGTGGGCAACTCCATTAGAGACGGGGTATGCAGGTCCATGAATAACCACTTTAGGTGGTGGTGCGATCGGGATGGTGGACGGAGAAAGAGAGGCCACAGGAGTGCTTTCTTTAGCTTTCCCATTGTTTTTCTACCCTCGAGTAGCAATACTAATCATGTTGATCTCATGAACACGAGAGGAGGAAGATGGCAGGGATAAGTCATTATTTTCGGGAGGTGGGGTTGCAATAATGATAGATCTTGGTGAGGTGGGGATAGGTGGTATAGGAGAGGGGATTGAAGCTAAAGGTTTCTCCCTTTGTAAGTTTTCCTTCTTAACCTTTCTATCTGAGAGAGGTAACTGACGAAGGATGGATTTCAAAGCTTTGCATCCCTCTACATCATGTCCTGGTGTGCGGTGGTAAGCGCAGATTTTAGACTCATCATAACCTATAGGTCAAGGTTTAGATGGATCATAGGGTCTAAGTGGGGGTAGGGAAATGGTCGCATTCTCCACCAACATATCAAGGATCTTGGCATAAGATCCATTGAACGGGTCAAAGTCAGAGGAAGATGAGGCTATTGATTGGGTGGGTTTTGGTAATGTTTGGGTATGGTTGGTTTGTATGGGTGGTGGTTTAGACAAGGGGTTTTGATAATTGTATTTAACTAAACGTGGCTTCTTCGGCGTAGAAGTTATGTTTAGTTGGTTAGATGATGAGGCCACAGATGACGTGGTGGCAGGAAATAACCACGGAGAAAGAGGAGTGACAGCAAACAAATCCTTTGATGATGGAGTTTGTTTAAGGTTGATAGGTGGACAGGATACTTGGGGTGATGGTGTTGATACACCCATGGATCTCTGTATGGGTGTAGAAGGTGTAGGTTGTTTTAAAGAAAATGCAGGAGGTGTGATGTATTGAGACAAGGTGGGAGGTTTGAGGTCCCAATATAGAAGGTAGGTGTGACGGCAAGGGTTTTAGTTGTGACAGAGGTAGAGATTGGACTTGAGGGGATTGGGTTTGTCTCCTAGGTGGATGGATGGCTTTCTTTTTGGATAAATCTAACCATTTAGGTGGGTATTTTAGGCTAGGTACTGGTGAAGTCCCAAGTGTAGGGGAAGGTGTGGTTAAGTTAATAGAGGTGGATGATGTATTCAGTAGAGATGAGGGGGGTGAAGATGAGGACATAGGCATTTTGAGCTTTTGTAAATACCTCGGGTATATGGTAGAGGTGTCTGGATCGGTCATCTGCATTTGAGTAGAGCATAGTGTACTCAAACACTCTCATAGGACTCGTCTATCTTCTGAGGGATGAAAATATTCACGTGTGAATAGGAAATTTTGTATGGAAGAGAGGTGTGTTGTGATTCCAGTCCACTGTGGGTGTGATACAGGGGGTAAATGAGGCACTGTATCAATGGGCATTAAGAGGTCAACCGGTCGCTGAAAAGATTTAGGCGATGAAGAACTAATAGGTAGGAGGGCATGTTTGAGGGGATCCATCATGATTAAAGAATTTGGTGATGTCGGTTCGAGGGGTTTCTCTTCAAAGGATGACAGAAAAAGTGGCGAGCCTTCTTCTTTTATAGCAAGAGTGACGGAAGGAGATGTTTGGGAAATAGATAAGTTAGATAACATCCGCTCACAATCTTGCAGGGATGTGGTGTAAGAAGACTCATTCGTGAGAAGAGAACTTTGGGTGGTTAATTCCTTTATGGGTAAAGGAATGGCAAGATTATCATTTTGTCTTGATGGGGGTGAAGGGGGTGCAGATCCTTGCGTTAGTGAAGAGGCTTGATTCAGAATTTCCTCGATAGAAGCTTTTGGTTGGGAGTCGAAAACTACATGGATTTCATGAACACTCTCCTCGGCTAAGATATCTTGGTTTATGTTACTGTTAGATGAGTGGTTTGGGAATGGTTTGTTGAAGATTTTCAAATTTTGGTTAGCAGGGGCATTAGGATTATCGAGGGTTATATCCCCTACATCAACCATTTCCTGCACTATGTTTTTCAACATCTTGCAGTTTTCGTGACTCTGTCCCTTCACCGCGGTGGAAGTTACATAAGTCATTTTCTTTGTACCAAGAAGGTATAGCACGGGTGGAATCAAACCCGGAGTGAGGTTTAATAGGAAGCAAGGTGATAGTTCCTGCTGTTGAGCAATTTTTTCCAAGATCACACCATAATTTTCTCCCAAGGGAGTGTAATTGATGGGCTCGGCTTTATACTTATAGGTGGTTTTTGGTTGGGTACTAGACGGTGCTTGGGATTTGACCATCATCGCATGTACAGCTCCTTTTAATTTCAAAGCAGTCGATGCGTGAGAATTGGTGGTGTTGGGTTTGTTGGTGGAGTCTTGGGTATGAAAATTAGGGTTTTTGTTGCGCAACCCGCAATTTCTCTTCCTCTAAGGCTCGAATCTCTAGTTTCCGAGCCATAGTAAAGGCCTCATCAAAGGTGTAGAAATTTTGAATTTCGAGGGTGGGAGAAATGTGCTTAGCGCAGGCCCACGTAAAGAGTTCGATGAGTTCGGCCTGAGGTAAGGCATAAGTGAGTTAGTTGATGAGGCCCTGCCATCGTCCAACGAAATCTGTGATAGATTCTTCTTCAAATTGTCAGATGGCATAGAGGTCGGTGATGGATACTTTCTTGGCAATATTAATGGAAAAATGATCCAAGAAAGATTGGGCTAATTGGTTAAAAGAGAAAATTGAGTGGCTGGGTTAAAGCACTGTACCATTCCAAGGCAGGTCCTAATAAGGACATGGGAAAGGTACGGAGTAGTAAGGCATCGTCATGAGCAATCAGATAGCAGGCATGTCTAAATGATCGCAAGTGTTGTTGAGGATCCTCCTTACTATTAAAACAAGTAAATTTTGGTAATTCCCATTGAGGAGGATATGAATGAAGGGGGACAGAAGGATGAATAGGCTCCCGAAAAACTTACTCGTATGTCAGGGTGCTATGGCTTCCTGAAATAGAAGCCTCAAGATTTTGCATCTTTTCCATCATTTGTTTGATTAAATCAGTGGTTGGATGAGATGATGGTGCAGTTGTTGTAAAACGGAGGAGGATTGGGCCAAGAGCCACCACTAGACAATGGTGGGGTTAAATGTTGATAAGGTATTAAAGATGAATATGTTGAGGCGGCTGAATAGGGATGTCCTATATAAGCTGTTGAAGCCACCGGATAAGTGTGTGGAAATGAAAAGGTGGGCAGAGCTTGAGAAGGAAAGCTCGTGTGGATAGGTGGCAGAGAGCAAGTTATGAAAGGGGCAGTCTGCGAGAGAGACGAGGTAGGAGGAGTCAGCGGTAATGATATGTGGGGGCCCTAGATTAACCAAAGGAAAGCCAATTTGTGCCGTATGAACCTCCAAAGCCATTGAGTTGGGAGACGGGGCTAAGGATGAAGAAGGTAAGGTAGAGTTATTAGGTGGGGAAGGGAGCTAAGTGAGTGGCTTTACTAATAGGCATACCAACAAGGATTTGACCGTCAGGTGTATGATCAAGGGTATGAGACAAATAGTACTGTACAGTGCTAGGATTAGCATCCAAAAATTTTGCAAATTCCTTATCTCCTATACGGATTTTGGGAACCTCACTGGTGTCTATAGGATTCCCCATAGGATGTGAAGGGGGTGATTCAGGAAAAGGCACGAAAAAGGCATGTGAAACCATGGCTGCGGCTTGTTTCTGAGTGATAACAACCATGGACAAGAGTACACAGCATGGATTCAATCTATCAGGAACAGAAACAACCACAAGATGTTGGAACTGGTAGGTTGCTGGTTTGTGGAGAACTGTGAAAGAAAGTAAATGATATTGGTCAGGTAACCGATGTCGGTCAGACTGTAGCCGATGTCAGTCAGTTAACCGATGTCGGTAGAATAGGACTGGTGTAAGAAGTTGTAAGAAGTTGCTGATTTGGGGGTTAACGATGATTAGTATACCTACCAAACTATTCTGAAGTGATCACTGAAACAGTGTATGACAAAGAAACAGAACTAAAAACAAGCAAGATGCACAAGAAAATCAAGAGACTAACCCTAGGATTAGTTTTAATTATTGTGGGCTTATGCCTTAGACGCAAGCTAATGTCAATCCTAAACAAAAGACCTAAGGGAGATGTCAAGTTTGTTTTGGCTTATAAGGTTACCTCAATCGGGCGGAGGAATACCACGGAAAAGGGCGGATGTTTGAGCTGTTGTGTTGATTATGATGTGATTTGGTATGTGTTGTGCAATGGAAGTAAGATTAATTTCTTGTCAATACCATGGATATCACCCCCACGTGTATGACCTGTTACTTAATCTACGTTCACTAGAATTAAAAACAGCAAGCAAGAATGTGATGCACGTGTTTTAAACCCAAATCGAAAATGATATTTGATGAAGCAAAGAAGATGACTTTCACTAAATGCAAAGATATGAAAGCAAGACAAATTCTTTTACCAAAATGACAAAATATTTTGTGAATATTTAGCATAAACAAACAGCAAGTATGCTCCCTATATGAAAGCAAGCAAGAAAGAAAGAAACCCGAAATGGGTCCCACCGGGCGTGCCAAAATGTTTTACACAGAATTTTTCCATTCTTAGAATAGAGGTGCTTCTATCCTTTCATTCTCTTGAGAAACAGATAAGGGTTAGGGCTAGGAGGAATACCTGTTGAATGTTGGGAGGGTGCGCGCGTACCGTAGAGAGAGATTAGATAGATTGCGAAGAACTCCTTTTTGTCTAGGAAGGACTACCTACAAGTAAGAATACAAGACCACTAGATTTTAGTTAGAAAATAAATGAGGGAACTGCCTTGGGCCCAGGAAATATTAGACTTCCTTTCGAAGGTGGTAAGTTCCCCTTTTAATACAAATTAACACAAATGATAGCAAGGAGGCTATTACAAAATTACTCTTTAATTACCTTGTTAAAAGGTAATAGAAGAAAGGATGGTTTTGGTTTGAGTCACAATGACCGATGTCAGTCACTGTATAACCGACTGCGTTTATACACTGGTACCGGTTGCTAATAACCGATACCGGTAGGGGCAGTGATTTAGGGGCTTTCAATGAAGGAAAGCTATAAGGTGGTTATGGTGTTTATAAGGCTGGTAAATTATTAGGGATAGGCAATAGGGTGATGGAGAAGACTCAGAGAGTGTGGGGGTTGTTCTTGGGGCAATTTAAGGGTAGAGGAATGAAAATTAGATGTAGGGTGTTGTTGGGTAGTAGATCTAGGAGTGAACTTATAATTAATATGATTCTAAAGTTCAAGAAATGTTATTTAAAAACATACAAGACACTACTTACTAGTTCCTAATGAAGATACAGTTCCAAGGATTGTGATGACGAAGGCATGACTCAGGTGGGATGAACTGACAATCAAAAATGAGCTATCTTCTCTCCCAATGCTTGGATGAGTGTCGATGTGCTCTAGTTCCTCAGTTGCAGTCTTGGGCTCGATGTCCTTCTCTGCAAACTCTTCTCTTTTCTTCACTTGTCTCTACTCTGCCAAGTGAATTCCGGATCTTTCAAATGAATTCCAATCCTTTGTTTTTGGTTGGGGGAGGTCATTTACAGGGAACCGATGGCGGTTACGTAACCGATGGTGGTTGAGTAGGAACCGATGTCGATTAAGTCAAAGTGGGCTACTTTTAGTAAACTAGCCAACTTTTCCCTCCTTTTCTCCTGAGGGATTAGTTATGGACTTGGTCAAGTCATTATTAGGTTGATTTTGGTGTAGGTGAGGAGTAATTAGTCATGGGTGTGGATGTAGACCAAGTTATAGGTCTTAATTAGGTTAGTTTAGGGTTAGGGCTAGGTCATGATGAGGTGGCGAAATGAGGTGGCAGGTTTGGAGACGTGGATTTATTAATTATAATGTAATTAATAAATAATTGTGTAAGGTTTAAGTGGTGAGGTTAGGTTGAAAAATGAGATGCGGGGCACAGGGTGTCGTAAGACACAAATTTGGTGTCTACACCCTAGGCTTAGGGATGAGCGTGTAGAGAGACCTAGAGACTAATAAACCACAACAACGGATCACATCAGGGAAATCCTGTTACTTTCTCCTGGGCATACAAGTGTTGATATGTGATTTCTTGTATAAGGATGTGTTCCTCGATTTAGAAATCATGCTTGATATGTACTGTAATTTCTTTGCAGATTGCAGATCTTGACTGAGTCAGAATATGATTAGACTCTTTTATCTATTTCATCTTGTATCTGAGTTTAATCTGATCTCGGAATAAATTATAGAGTTATCCATCTATAATACCTAGTCTTGGATCAGTGGAATTGATCCAAGTATTGCTTTAAATTTGTTCGTGATGAATTAAAATCACAGACCTTGAACAGGTTGCAAGGTATGGAAGCATTGATTTAGCTAGTCAGGAGTATGACTCAGGCTGATCTTTTGAAATAAATTGGTTCCCGATATCGAAGTATATCTGGAAGGTCTCGATCGTGGACCAGGTAATAATTCGGTTACATACGATTCTGCAGCAGAACAGGAGCTAACCCTGTTCAAGAAGGTATGATATAGGTCTTTTCTGAGTGTACAGAACGTAGACCTAACTGGAATTATTAATGGTTAGTAACCTAAAACTAAAACCTAACCTAGGGGTTAGATTAGTGTTAATCTAACCTAGACCTAGGCTATGTGTTAATGTCCTAAGTAACTACATGTAATGTGGTTAGAATATGTGTTATCCTAAATTCTAACCTAAGATACTAACCTAACTATGAACAAGATTGTAAAGGGGCCTATGGAGGGGTGCGAACCATGGGCGGTGTTTTCTATGACAATTAATGCATGGATAAGGATGAGGGACAGGTCATGGCGGAGGTTTAGGCAACGGCTAACCTGTTCAGACGTGGCAGGTCGCCAAAACTAGAAATGAACTTGAGTTTTCATTGGACTGTCGCCAATTCTGGCGGTCGGTGGAAGTGGAGTCTTAGCGGGAAAGTTGGTTTAATTGCATTCAATATTCTCGGTAGTCGAGCTCGGAACTCGCGAGAAGGCATGCAAACGGGAAGTTTGTTGGTTTGTTTGGCTTGTCGCGATTTTCGGATTTCTCTCTGCCTGTTCACTGGTTCTTCGCACCAGTCTTCTTTGTGTTGCATGGCGAACATGAGGTTATCTAGCTCTTTTCTCTGGCAAGGAGAATATATATGCCATGGAGATAGCAAAATTTTGTTGATCGCTCTAACTTGGAAAAGGAAAAGGAAGCACGAGCTCTTCCAGTGGTCTGCCTCAGAAATTTGAGCAAAAATACAGGCATGTTAGGCCCTAACCTTTAAATATCTTGCTGTCTTTCAAGTGATTTCATTAGAACAACTCTGTTCAAATGATTTAAGAAATTAGATGTTTATCTATGGATATCTTGTGTGATTTTTCTTGGTACTGTATCTCTTCTGGTTCGAAATTTCATTTATCTTCTGATGGGTGTTTATTAATTTCGAACTGTGGCATTATTTCCTTGTGTTTGCATTTTGGATTGATTATGCGAAACATGTGAAATGTATGATTGCTCGGCCTGTTCGGCGTGAGCCCATGAATCGTTCCTGTGATGGGTATAGACCATTGATTGTTATGTTGTCGATTTTTGGTCATCGATTCTTGTTTTGGAAACAGTCGGAAGAAATATTAATGGAACTGTTTGATTGTTCAGTTTGTTGAACCTTTGAAAGCCCTGTTGTGGTTTTTAGTGACAGTGGCTAATGATACTTTTTGGGTGTCGCTCTGTCTTTTAAAATGGTTTGGGAACAGGTAACTATTGTGTTACAGTTTTCCTTTCGACTCAGTGGTAGTTGTTTTTCCTTGTTATTTGGGTAACGGGATCTAAACCGTTGACAGTGTACAGTATGGATATATGTATTTTATTCGGACGACTCTGTTGAGTCCATTGAATGATTCGTATTGTGGACCACTGTTGAACTTCGTTTGAATATCTATTTGGATACTGGTAATTTGATTTTGTGCTCGAAGAGTAACGGGTAGCACGACCTCTGTTATTTTACCTTCGTGTTGCAAGAGTTTGTGGTTTATACTCTTTGGATGAAATTCTACGTTTCTTTCCTGTGCCATCTTGTGCGAAAATGTTGGTAAGGGTATCGTTGGATTCTTTGTTTTGGAAATTCAGTATTCTGGTTTGTTTTTGCCTGATTACAATGTTGCCATTGTTGGCACGGATGATTTATCATCTTACATTATTTTGGTTACTGATTGTTAGGACTCAGTTGAATTTTTGACAGATGGACAGTGTAACTGTTTCAATTAGGACTGTTGGGTTATCCTGTTGTTTGACCCTGTGGAGGGTATCTTGCTTCTTTTGGCTTCTGTATAAGCCTGAGATTGAACTCGTGATGTTTATTTTGGCCTTGATGGATTTCTGTGAATAGTTTGACATCTTGTATATTGGCTTAATGAGTTAGGTCATGGATATTAACCCGTAACAGTATGCAATGTAAATATAGAATTACATTCGTTTTTAAATTGAATGACTCTGTGGAGTCGATTGAATGATTTATTTGTTTAAATCACTGTTCATGGTTGATCATAGATGAATTTTAGAAATTGTTGTTCCAGCGACTTAAGGGAATAATTTGTATTTTGATCTCTGTTATTCGTAAGAATACCATTGTGTCGCATTGGCAAGGGTTCAATTGGATTCTTTGTTTGAAATCAGTGATTAAAATTTCTTGCCTGAGTTTTAATATGTACACCATTTACTTGTCCAGAAGGAAACATTGGCAATCATTTGTCATTCCACTGTTGTTCGGGTTCAGTAGAATTGTGGAAGTTAACCTGTATCTTCTTTTGCCTCAGTTGAGAACTTGACTTGATATACTGTTGTTTGATATTGGGAAATTTTGCCTGAGTAATGGTTTGTATCAAGTAACGTGACTCTGTATAAGTAAATCGTGAGTGCTATTTGACCAACTCCGATTACGTACAGATGTATGTACAGGATGATATGTTCCTTTCTGATTTACTAATTGGATGAGGCAGTGTGTGTTACGGTATTAGTAAGGTAATCTCTGCATGGTCTTATGGAAGCATCAGTATTAGTGTAATAAAGCCTGTTGTTGACCAGGATATACTAGAGGTTCTTTTGATTTCGAACTTGGTTCGAAAAAGCCTTACTGTGTAAAAGGAACTAGTATTGGGCTTAAGGTTGATATATGGATTGTTGATGTGTTAGTTGCTGTACAGGAGTTTTGCTGTGTTTTATTTCTTGATTTAAAACAGCGATCCTTCTGTGGCTTGTCTGACTTGTTCATATACATACTGGTTGAATGTTTTTCATATGTGAAGACGGTACAGTAATGAACTAATGTGAAAGGAAGTATGAATGATTTGGTTCTTCCTCTTCTTTTATTTAATATTTGTTGATATCTGTCTAACAGTGGGAATTGTTTTGTAACATATTGGTGGAATCCCGAATTGTTATGATAATTCCCTTTTTGGATGAATGAAACGATCTGTCCAATGTTGTGATTTTGGATTTAATGATTGTTTGTGTACATTCGTTCCTTGATTTTTAATATTTGATGAAATATTAGAAAGTGATCAAGACTATTTTGTAACAATGATAGAGTTACATATTTGTAATCATTTTGTATTACAAGGGCATAGTCTGAATATGTTTACTTATGTGGATATTTGATCTCATTTAAACAGGGTGTTTAATGAAAACAATTGATGGATTGCAATTGTTTTAAAAGTTAGTGCTTATCATGCTCAGTTCATTGAACTGACTCATGTTGACTATTTTTGCAGATGGTTGCCGTAAGTGGTAAAAGCAATGCAGATCTGACAGGATGATCAGATTATTTAATTGTTTAAAATGAATTACAGCTTGATTTTATAAATGTACTATATGCGAAAAGATGTTTCTTTTCCATTAAGCATTGTATCAAGTATGCTGCTTGCATAAAATGTAATTGTATAATTTTGAAAGGAATGGAAATAAGTGTTTGATACTTATGTGTTGTATTCTCATTCTGATAGTTGACCTTCTTCGGTTTATGTAACGAAGGGGCATTGTTACCATTGTATAATTTGGATGCTTTTGTGATTGACAATGAAAGCTTACAAGAAATGTGGTTGAATTCATATGAGTGTTTAGCAGATCTTATTGTTCTAGCGAAAGCAATATTGGATTTAAATAATTGTCTTTCTAGAAGATAGGTTAAAAAAAATGAACCTAAGCAGAACGCTAAACAAGCTGGATTAAATTACTAATCCCTAGTCCTGAGTATGACAGGACAATATTAAATTGGATTCTTAATCATTTATATCTTTATACTAGTAAGTATGATATAAATTCAGTTAAGAGAACTGATATAAATCAAAAGGAGTTCAGATGGCAATCTCAAGTAAAGGTTATGAGATATTGTCCAACTCTGTTGCTTTAGAATCAGGTGTATTCTAATGACTCCTTGATGAGAACTTGACCTTAATACCTCTACCATGTAATGGGTTTAATAGAGGAGGGTCGTCTTAAGACGAAGAATCCAGGGATCGGAAAAGGCTAACCTTAGGGAAAAGTCTTTAAAGTAATTTAAACTCAAGTGCGTAACGCATGTTATTAAGTAGATCTTTTCGAGGCGGATTTAAAGGTTGACGACACAAGTCAACTGCAGGGTTGTACCTCCGAGAAGATTAGGATCTTCTCGAAGTTACAACAATGCAGATGACTTATGGCGACACCCTTTGCATTGATCGCTAAGATTTACACTTGATTTCGCACGAGTTACCCAGGGTCCGATTAAGAACGTGGTCATGTTATAAGGCTGCCTAGGAGATTCGGGGTATCATGACACACTGGTTGAACTGCAAGGTTGAACCAGTATGTCACCATATCCCTAATCCTCGTGGGCATCCATATAACATTATCACCTTGTTAATCTGCCTCTGAGTGATTCAGTTGTGAAAGGAAGGACTGACAGTAGTCAGTGTAGGACATTCTATATAACATAAGAATGGGGTGAAGGACGTATTCCAGATTGACGAGTATGCCGTTAAGGAATACGAGACATAAACAGTATGTTTCAAATCTTTGGCCAAAGTATCGCAAGCTGCTGATTGCGTTGTCCTAATTCACCTAGTCTAAGGGATGAGATGCCGATGAATAATAGTAACAATTATTCAGTTAGATTCCTTGGACAGAGCATTCTGAATCCCAGATTAGGGAAGAGAACCGCAAGAGTAATGTGTTAAATAAAAACACCAACTCTTATTACTCATGAATAGATCGGTAGATTACCGAGTCATGGAATGAATAGATCGGAGGTACTCCGAGTCATTACAGCTGCATATGGTTGTCTGTTATATGAATGGTTATTGATTTGTGAGTTCTAAATTATGTATTTAGAACCAGGATGCAATTATCTAAAAAAAAAAAAAATTCACTTGTTCTAAAGTATAAAATGAGGATGTTACATCTTGGTATCAGAGCTGAAGGTTGCAGCTCTTGGACCTATTGAGTCCATAATCTGATAAAAACCTGAATTTTTCTTGTAACAGAAAATGGTTAGAACAAGAGGGAACGTTGCGGGTAATGCTCCACCTGAAGGAGGAGCGGCAACAACCCAGAAACTTGATGAGATCCTTGCTGCCTTGTTGGACACAAGAGATCGCTTAGCTGTATTGGAACAGCAGGTGATGGGAAATGAGGAGGATGAAGAAGCTGATAATAATAATCAGCCACCTCCTGAGGACAACCCCAATATGGGTGTTGATGTTAATGCTGTGAATGCACCTGTCCAACCAGAAAACAAAAAGGCCAGATTGGCAGCAGAACTCACTAATGATATAAAAAGGATAAGTCCACCTAAGTATGATGGCACCACATTAGGAGATGGAGCTGAGAACTGGCTCAGCGAAATGGAGAAGTACTTTGCAATAAGGAACTTCTCAGAGGAAACCAAAGCTATTTGGGGAGCCTATCAGCTTTCTCACGAAGCATCTTCGTGGTGGGATAGCCGTAAAGCTGAACTAAACATTGATGAGACCAATGTTACTTGGGATCAATTCAAAGGCTATTTTAGGCAACGTTGGCTGCCACAACTTTTCTATGATCAGAAAATGACAGAATTTCAGAACTTAGCTCAAGGGAAGCTAACGGTAACTGAATACTGGGAGCGGTTTACAAAACTCCTCAAGTATGTACCGCAGTATCAAACTGACGAAAAGTTCAGGATACGGAAATTCATCATGGGATTGAATCCTGTGATAGGGGGAGAGGTCGATGTTCACAGTCCAACCACTATGGAAGGAGTTGTTGAAAAGGCCATTAGGCAAGAACAGAAATTAAAGGCTATTTCTGCTCATAAGGAGGAAGTGCGGAAGAAAACTGCAAACCCTTCTTCAACCTCTCTTGCACCCAGAAAAGGACCATGGAAAATTTTTGGAAACAAGAGTAAGTTTCCAGGAGATAACAATAAGAAAGCAGCAGTAAATAAGCCTGCTGGAAATGTAAGGGATAATTTTGTTAAAAATTATAACAATGGGCAGAAGCCCTATGGAGGACAGCGTGACAATTACAAGGCTGGAGGTAATTCTGAGCCTAAGAAGGGACCTGTAGGAGGCTGCTACAATTGTGGCAAAGACCACTATGCTAATCAATGCCCTTTGAAGAAGGATGATCGTAATCAGCAGCATAAGATACATGCTGCAGTAGCAGACAAGCAAGCTGAAAAGCAAGTAACACCTATAGAAGTTCCGGGTAAGTTATTCGGCATACCTGTCACAATTCTTTTTGATACAGGAGCTACTGAATGTTTTATTTCTAATAAACTTGCTTCTAAACTTAAAAGAAAAGCTGGAAAAATGGATAAATCTTGGACTGTAGAGTATGGTAATAACTCTGTTCATACAGTGAGTGAGTGTCTTTTTGGGGCAGTCCTTGATTTACCTAACTTCTCCACGGAAGTTGATCTCTATGTTGCACCTTTGGGATCGTATGATATTATCATCGGTGTCAATTGGTTAGCTGACCATAAGGCAAAGGTAGATTGCTATGAAAAGAACATAAAATGTTTAGATGATCAGCTGGAATCAGCAGAGATTCAAGGTGTGAAACGGGAAATTTCAGTTAGAAAACTGTCAGCTATGCAGCTTAAAAAGGCTAAAAATAAAGGATGTACCCTTTATGCGGTAAAGATATCTGAATCTTCAGAAGAAGATGATGATTTCATGAAACGATTCCCTCTTTTACAAGGTTTCAGGGATGTTTTTCCTGAGGAATTACCAGGGTTACCACCCAAGAGAGAATTTGACTTTACCATTGAAATCAAGCCTGGAACGGAACCTATTTCCAAAGCGCCTTATCGGATGACTACTACAGAGTTAGTCGAGCTTAAGGCACAGTTGCAAGAACTTTTGTCTAAAGGATTGATTAGACCAAGTGTTTCACCTTGGGGTGCGCCTGTAATATTCGTGAAAAAGAAGGATGGAACACTAAGGCTGTGTATTGATTATCGGATGTTGAACAAAGCAACAATCAAGAACCGATATCCACTTCCAAGGATCGACGATCTGTTTGATCAGATGCGTGGAGCAGCAGTTTATTCTAAGATAGACCTTCGATCTGGTTATCATCAGCTAAGAATTAAAGAGGAAGATATTCATAAAACAAGCTTTCCGAACAAGGTACGGACATTATGAATTCACAGTTCTACCCTTCGGGTTAACTAATGCACCTGCAGCCTTTATGAATTTAATGAACAATATTTTTCAAGAATACCTGGACAAGTTTGTACTTGTATTCTTGGACGATATTCTCATTTATTCTAAAAGTGTTGAGGAGCACAATGAGCATCTGAAGATAGTTTTGGAAATTTTGAGAAAGAGAAAGTTGTATGGTAAGTTATCCAAATGTTCTTTCTTTGATTCAGAAGTTCACTATTTGGGTCATGTCATAAGTAAAGAAGGAATTGCTGTAGATCCTTCAAAAATAGTGGCAATAACTGAGTGGCCTGCACCAAAGAATGTGCATGAAGTAAGAAGCTTCATGGGTCTTGCTGGTTACTATAGAAAATTTGTAAAGGATTTTTCTAAGGTAGCTGCACCAATAACTTCATTGCAAAAGAAGGATAAGAAATTCATATGGAATGACAAGTGCGAAGCGGCTTTCAAAAGTCTGAAAGACCAGTTGACTTCTGCACCTATATTAGCTGTACCAGACCCTAATGGGAATTTTACTGTTGTAACGGATGCTTCTGGGGAAGGCCTTGGAGGTGTTTTGCTACAAAATGATCAAGTCATTGCTTATGAAAGTAGAAAACTTAAGATACATGAGCTGAATTATGCCCCTCATGATTTGGAACTTGCTGCCATTGTTCATGCACTTCAAGTCTGGAGACACTACTTACTTGGGAAACCTTTTGAGTTGAAAACTGATCACTTGGGACTGAAATATATTTTTACTCAGCCCAATCTGAATGCCAGACAAAGAAGGTGGTTAGAATTTTTATCACAATATGACTTTGATATTAGCTATATCAAAGGGAAGGAGAATAGAGTAGCTGATGCTCTAAGTCGTAGGAGGCACATTTCTGCTCTTATAACATTAAGAACTCAGTTTAAAGACGAGGTAAAAAGTGCTTCAGAATCAGATGCATACTTTCAGCAAGTAAAAGCAGCGCTTGCTGCAGAACCTAAGGATATAAGGTATAAAGGTTTTCATTTTGATAATGAAGGAATCTTGCGATATGAAAACAGGGTATATGTACCTATGCTGAACGATTTGAGAAAGAAGTTGTTAGTTGAATTTCACAATTCACCTTTCTCTGGACACCCAGGTATCACAAAAATGCTTGCTGATTTGAAACAGCAATACTTCTGGAAAGGTATGAAAAAGGATGTGATTAATTTTGTGACTCATTGTTTGGAATGTCAGCGGGTGAAGGCAGAACATATGCACCCTGCTGGACTGTTATATCCTCATAGCATACCGCAGTACAAATGGCAAGTAATAACCATGGATTTTGTACAAGGACTACCTATGTCCAGGAATAAACATGATGTTATCCTGGTAGTTGTAGATAAACTGACCAAGGTAGCTCATTTCATCGCTGGAAATCTAAAGGATGATTCACCAGTGCTGGCCAAGAGATTCGTACACGAAATTTTCAGATTACATGGTGTACCAGAACTGATTATATCTGACAGGGATCCTAGAATGACGTCAAGGTTTTGGCAAACGCTTAACGCAGCTCTTGGAACGAAACTAAACTTCAGTTCTGCATATCATCCGGAAACGGATGGACAAACTGAGAGGGTAAATCAAGTGTTGGAGGACATGTTGCGAATGTATTGCATGGATCAACAGTATAAATGGGAAGAGTATCTTCCATTAGTTGAGTTCGCATACAACAACACTTATCATTCATCTCTTAAGATGGCACCATTTGAAGCACTTTACGGAAGAAAGTGCAGAACCCCTGTTAGTTGGGACAGTGTTGAGGATAGAGTGGTAATTGGACCAGAGATTCTCACAGAAATGGAACAGCAAGTTAAGCTGATTCGTGAACGATTAAAGGAAGCAGCGGATAGACAGAAGAGCTATGCTGACCTTAAGCGGGTTGATAGAAGGTTTGAGCTTGGTGATAAGGTTTTCCTTCGTGTTAAACCCAGAAAGAGTTCTATAACTTTTGGCAAGGCTGCCAAGTTGTCACCTCGATTTGTGGGACCTTTCGAAATTGTCGAAATAATCAATCCTGTAGCTTATCGTTTAGCATTGCCACCTGCTTTATCTCGCATGCATGATGTTTTCCATATTTCTTTGCTTAAGAAATACGTTTCAGATCTGTCACATGTTTTAAATTGGAATTCCTTGCAGGTCCAAGACCCAGGAATAATCGTGGTTAAACCCACACGAGTGCTGGAAACTCGCCAATTGCATTTAAGAAATCGTGATATACAGCAATGTAAGGTCCAGTGGGACCAGTTTAGCGAAGAAAGTGCAACTTGGGAAAATCTGGAAGAGATGAAAATTGCTTTTCCTTCTCTTTTTCAACAGAATGAATTCTGTTGACAAAACATACTTTTATGAACTTATTATTTATAAGTATTTATGAAAGCCAGATGAAGGCAGACTTTATTCAGGTTGAATAAAATGTGTTGTGACATTGATTTTTGGAACTATTTAATATGGAAGTAGTCACATTGTTTGTGTACTAATAAATTGATTGACCTGAAGGTTAATTTAATATGTAATTCATCGGGACGATGAATCTTTTTAGGAGGGAAGCATGTAACACCCTGAACTGTTGTTACTTTCTCCTGGGCATACAAGTGTTGATATGTGATTTCTTGTATAAGGATGTGTTCCTCGATTTAGAAATCATGCTTGATATGTACTGTAATTTCTTTGCAGATTGCAGATCTTGACTGAGTCAGAATATGATTAGACTCTTTTATCTATTTCATCTTGTATCTGAGTTTAATCTGATCTCGGAATAAATTATAGAGTTATCCATCTATAATACCTAGTCTTGGATCAGTGGAATTGATCCAAGTATTGCTTTAAATTTGTTCGTGATGAATTAAAATCACAGACCTTGAACAGGTTGCAAGGTATGGAAGCATTGATTTAGCTAGTCAGGAGTATGACTCAGGCTGATCTTTTGAAATAAATTGGTTCCCGATATCGAAGTATATCTGGAAGGTCTCGATCGTGGACCAGGTAATAATTCGGTTACATACGATTCTGCAGCAGAACAGGAGCTAACCCTGTTCAAGAAGGTATGATATAGGTCTTTTCTGAGTGTACAGAACGTAGACCTAACTGGAATTATTAATGGTTAGTAACCTAAAACTAAAACCTAACCTAGGGGTTAGATTAGTGTTAATCTAACCTAGACCTAGGCTATGTGTTAATGTCCTAAGTAACTACATGTAATGTGGTTAGAATATGTGTTATCCTAAATTCTAACCTAAGATACTAACCTAACTATGAACAAGATTGTAAAGGGGCCTATGGAGGGGTGCGAACCATGGGCGGCGTTTTCTATGACAATTAATGCATGGATAAGGATGAGGGACAGGTCATGGCGGAGGTTTAGGCAACGGCTAACCTGTTCAGACGTGGCAGGTCGCCAAAACTAGAAATGAACTTGAGTTTTCATTGGACTGTCGCCAATTCTGGCGGTCGGTGGAAGTGGAGTCTTAGCGGGAAAGTTGGTTTAATTGCATTCAATATTCTCGGTAGTCGAGCTCGGAACTCGCGAGAAGGCATGCAAACGGGAAGTTTGTTGGTTTGTTTGGCTTGTCGCGATTTTCGGATTTCTCTCTGCCTGTTCACTGGTTCTTCGCACCAGTCTTCTTTGTGTTGCATGGCGAACATGAGGTTATCTAGCTCTTTTCTCTGGCAAGGAGAATATATATGCCATGGAGATAGCAAAATTTTGTTGATCGCTCTAACTTGGAAAAGGAAAAGGAAGCACGAGCTCTTCCAGTGGTCTGCCTCAGAAATTTGAGCAAAAATACAGGCATGTTAGGCCCTAACCTTTAAATATCTTGTTGTCTTTCAAGTGATTTCATTAGAACAACTCTGTTCAAATGATTTAAGAAATTAGATGTTTATCTATGGATATCTTGTGTGATTTTTCTTGGTACTGTATCTCTTCTGGTTCGAAATTTCATTTATCTTCTGATGGGTGTTTATTAATTTCGAACTGTGGCATTATTTCCTTGTGTTTGCATTTTGGATTGATTATGCGAAACATGTGAAATGTATGATTGCTCGGCCTGTTCGGCATGAGCCCATGAATCGTTCCTGTGATGGGTATAGACCATTGATTGTTATGTTGTCGATTTTTGGTCGTCGATTCTTGTTTTGGAAACAGTCGGAAGAAATATTAATGGAACTGTTTGATTGTTCAGTTTGTTGAACCTTTGAAAGCCCTGTTGTGGTTTTTAGTGACAGTGGCTAATGATACTTTTTGGGTGTCGCTCTGTCTTTTAAAATGGTTTGGGAACAGGTAACTATTGTGTTACAGTTTTCCTTTCGACTCAGTGGTAGTTGTTTTTCCTTGTTATTTGGGTAACGGGATCTAAACCGTTGACAGTGTACAGTATGGATATATGTATTTTATTCGGACGACTCTGTTGAGTCCATTGAATGATTCGTATTGTGGACCACTGTTGAACTTCGTTTGAATATCTATTTGGATACTGGTAATTTGATTTTGTGCTCGAAGAGTAACGGGTAGCACGACCTCTGTTATTTTACCTTCGTGTTGCAAGAGTTTGTGGTTTATACTCTTTGGATGAAATTCTACGTTTCTTTCCTGTGCCATCTTGTGCGAAAATGTTGGTAAGGGTATCGTTGGATTCTTTGTTTTGGAAATTCAGTATTCTGGTTTGTTTTTGCCTGATTACAATGTTGCCATTGTTGGCACGGATGATTTATCATCTTACATTATTTTGGTTACTGATTGTTAGGACTCAGTTGAATTTTTGACAGATGGACAGTGTAACTGTTTCAATTAGGACTGTTGGGTTATCCTGTTGTTTGACCCTGTGGAGGGTATCTTGCTTCTTTTGGCTTCTGTATAAGCCTGAGATTGAACTCGTGATGTTTATTTTGGCCTTGATGGATTTCTGTGAATAGTTTGACATCTTGTATATTGGCTTAATGAGTTAGGTCATGGATATTAACCCGTAACAGTATGCAATGTAAATATAGAATTACATTCGTTTTTAAATTGAATGACTCTGTGGAGTCGATTGAATGATTTATTTGTTTAAATCACTGTTCATGGTTGATCATAGATGAATTTTAGAAATTGTTGTTCCAGCGACTTAAGGGAATAATTTGTATTTTGATCTCTGTTATTCGTAAGAATACCATTGTGTCGCATTGGCAAGGGTTCAATTGGATTCTTTGTTTGAAATCAGTGATTAAAATTTCTTGCCTGAGTTTTAATATGTACACCATTTACTTGTCCAGAAGGAAACATTGGCAATCATTTGTCATTCCACTGTTGTTCGGGTTCAGTAGAATTGTGGAAGTTAACCTGTATCTTCTTTTGCCTCAGTTGAGAACTTGACTTGATATACTGTTGTTTGATATTGGGAAATTTTGCCTGAGTAATGGTTTGTATCAAGTAACGTGACTCTGTATAAGTAAATCGTGAGTGCTATTTGACCAACTCCGATTACGTACAGATGTATGTACAGGATGATATGTTCCTTTCTGATTTACTAATTGGATGAGGCAGTGTGTGTTACGGTATTAGTAAGGTAATCTCTGCATGGTCTTATGGAAGCATCAGTATTAGTGTAATAAAGCCTGTTGTTGACCAGGATATACTAGAGGTTCTTTTGATTTCGAACTTGGTTCGAAAAAGCCTTACTGTGTAAAAGGAACTAGTATTGGGCTTAAGGTTGATATATGGATTGTTGATGTGTTAGTTGCTGTACAGGAGTTTTGCTGTGTTTTATTTCTTGATTTAAAACAGCGATCCTTCTGTGGCTTGTCTGACTTGTTCATATACATACTGGTTGAATGTTTTTCATATGTGAAGACGGTACAGTAATGAACTAATGTGAAAGGAAGTATGAATGATTTGGTTCTTCCTCTTCTTTTATTTAATATTTGTTGATATCTGTCTAACAGTGGGAATTGTTTTGTAACATATTGGTGGAATCCCGAATTGTTATGATAATTCCCTTTTTGGATGAATGAAACGATCTGTCCAATGTTGTGATTTTGGATTTAATGATTGTTTGTGTACATTCGTTCCTTGATTTTTAATATTTGATGAAATATTAGAAAGTGATCAAGACTATTTTGTAACAATGATAGAGTTACATATTTGTAATCATTTTGTATTACAAGGGCATAGTCTGAATATGTTTACTTATGTGGATATTTGATCTCATTTAAACAGGGTGTTTAATGAAAACAATTGATGGATTGCAATTGTTTTAAAAGTTAGTGCTTATCATGCTCAGTTCATTGAACTGACTCATGTTGACTATTTTTGCAGATGGTTGCCGTAAGTGGTAAAAGCAATGCAGATCTGACAGGATGATCAGATTATTTAATTGTTTAAAATGAATTACAGCTTGATTTTATAAATGTACTATATGCGAAAAGATGTTTCTTTTCCATTAAGCATTGTATCAAGTATGTTGCTTGCATAAAATGTAATTGTATAATTTTGAAAGGAATGGAAATAAGTGTTTGATACTTATGTGTTGTATTCTCATTCTGATAGTTGACCTTCTTCGGTTTATGTAACGAAGGGGCATTGTTACCATTGTATAATTTGGATGCTTTTGTGATTGACAATGAAAGCTTACAAGAAATGTGGTTGAATTCATATGAGTGTTTAGCAGATCTTATTGTTCTAGCGAAAGCAATATTGGATTTAAATAATTGTCTTTCTAGAAGATAGGTTAAAAAAAATGAACCTAAGCAGAACGCTAAACAAGCTGGATTAAATTACTAATCCCTAGTCCTGAGTATGACAGGACAATATTAAATTGGATTCTTAATCATTTATATCTTTATACTAGTAAGTATGATATAAATTCAGTTAAGAGAACTGATATAAATCAAAAGGAGTTCAGATGGCAATCTCAAGTAAAGGTTATGAGATATTGTCCAACTCTGTTGCTTTAGAATCAGGTGTATTCTAATGACTCCTTGATGAGAACTTGACCTTAATACCTCTACCATGTAATGGGTTTAATAGAGGAGGGTCGTCTTAAGACGAAGAATCCAGGGATCGGAAAAGGCTAACCTTAGGGAAAAGTCTTTAAAGTAATTTAAACTCAAGTGCGTAACGCATGTTATTAAGTAGATCTTTTCGAGGCGGATTTAAAGGTTGACGACACAAGTCAACTGCAGGGTTGTACCTCCGAGAAGATTAGGATCTTCTCGAAGTTACAACAATGCAGATGACTTATGGCGACACCCTTTGCATTGATCGCTAAGATTTACACTTGATTTCGCACGAGTTACCCAGGGTCCGATTAAGAACGTGGTCATGTTATAAGGCTGCCTAGGAGATTCGGGGTATCATGACACACTGGTTGAACTGCAAGGTTGAACCAGTATGTCACCATATCCCTAATCCTCGTGGGCATCCATATAACATTATCACCTTGTTAATCTGCCTCTGAGTGATTCAGTTGTGAAAGGAAGGACTGACAGTAGTCAGTGTAGGACATTCTATATAACATAAGAATGGGGTGAAGGACGTATTCCAGATTGACGAGTATGCCGTTAAGGAATACGAGACATAAACAGTATGTTTCAAATCTTTGGCCAAAGTATCGCAAGCTGCTGATTGCGTTGTCCTAATTCACCTAGTCTAAGGGATGAGATGCCGATGAATAATAGTAACAATTATTCAGTTAGATTCCTTGGACAGAGCATTCTGAATCCCAGATTAGGGAAGAGAACCGCAAGAGTAATGTGTTAAATAAAAACACCAACTCTTATTACTCATGAATAGATCGGTAGATTACCGAGTCATGGAATGAATAGATCGGAGGTACTCCGAGTCATTACAGCTGCATATGGTTGTCTGTTATATGAATGGTTATTGATTTGTGAGTTCTAAATTATGTATTTAGAACCAGGATGCAATTATCAAAAAAAAAAAAAAATTCACTTGTTCTAAAGTATAAAATGAGGATGTTCACAAGTTCATCCAGGGCCTGAATTTAGATATTGGAGGTGTAGTGTAGATTCACTGTCCAAAGCCTATATTGCAGAGGAGACTCACACTAAAACCTATCGGGCTAGAGACCAAGTTAGGAACCACATTTAGGTAGATCGAGAGGTTCAGTACATCCTCCTCGTGGTGGTCAACATTCCTCATAGTCATCCTTTAGGCCACAATAGCAGCATGAGTCCCACCCACATTATAGACCTCCACAGAGAGCTGATGCACAGAGAGGTCGGAGCATGGGGCCTCCTCCTAAGGGTCCCATCAGGACACATGGTTGACCCAAAGCTCAGTCAGTGGGATCTCACTAGCAAAGGCCATTGCATACCATAGCCGGATCATCAGGATCCACACCACTAGATTCTAGGGCACCTACTGGAGGTGTTACTCCTTGGAGAGGATCAGGTGGTTGCTTTGGATGTGGAGTAGCTGGAATTTTTTAGAGAGATTGTCCTCATAACCCTAACAAGGGTAAGGCACAGGCTTCAGAGCTGACAGTTGGTGACATGGGATGCAGCCATAGGATTTATGCAGTGGTTGAGAACCGCCATGTAGAGCACCAGATCATAGTCATTGAGACCACAGGTAGCATTAGTGGTATTCCTTCCTCTATATTGTTTAATTCTGGCTCTTTTGATTCTTTCATCACACCATCTTTAGTAGAGTGATGTAGGCTTGTGGTAGTTAGGTAGGGTCTTAGATGGGATGTCAAGATGGCTTCTGGAGCCAAGATCTTTATGGACTCCTTAGTTAAGGAGTGTGTTGTAGATTTGGGACCTTTCACTAGTACCTCAAATCTATGTATCCTTCCTTTGGGCTCGTATGGAGTCATCTTAGGTATGGATTGGCTATCTACACACAAGGCCATGATGGATTATTATCACAAGACCTTAGCTTGTGTAGATGATTTGGGAGTGGAGTTGATGATCTCAGGGGTAAGGAGACCCATTTATATTCACACCATCTCCACTATGAAGCTTAATTAGTGTGTATGATGGGGTTATCAGATGTATGCTATTACGGTCAGTGACAGATCATAAAATGGGTCTAGTGGACCATCGCTTTATGATCATCCCATCTTGAGAGAGTTTTCTGATGTCTTTCCAAGGGATCTACCGAGGTTACCACCCCCACGTGAGATTGATTTCCGTATAGATCTAGTTCTTTGAGCAGAGCCTATCCCACAAGTTCCTTATCGAATGACCACCCCGGAGCTCTGTGAGCTCAAGTTACAACTTGAGGATCTTTTGGAGAAGGGCTTTATCCATCCTAGTGTATCCCCTTTGGGTGCATCAGTGATCTTCGTGAAGAAGAAGGATGGATCATTGTGGTTGTGTATTGATTACCACTAGTTGAACAAGGTAATGATCAAGAATCGTTGTCCTCTTCCTCATATTGATGACTTGTTTGATCAGATGAAGGGGAACCATGGTGTTCTCTAAGATTTATCTCATGTCAAGCTACCATTAGTTGAGTATTTCAGAGGTGGACATTCATAAGACCGCCTTCTACACGAGATATGGGCACTATGAGTTCATAGTGGTGCCTTTTGGGTTGATGAATGCCCCTGCAGTTTTTATGAGTTTGATGAATGGGGTATTCATGACCTTTTTAGACCACTTCATGCTCATCTTCCTAGATGAAATTTTGATATACTCATGTACACGTGAGGAGCATGAGGGGTACCTTCGTCAGGTTCTTCAATTTCTTTGTGAGCAGTAGCTTTACGAGAACTTGGAGAAGTGTGCTTTCTTTCAGTAAGAGGTACAATATTTTGGTCATATCATTTCTGGGGAAGGTATTGTAGTCAATCCTTCCAAAATTAGAGTCATTATGGATTAGCCAGCACCCACTATAGTGACTGAGGTGTGCAGCTTCATGGGATTAGAAGGATATTACCAGAGATTTTTTTAGGACTTCTCTCGGATTGTGCACCCTATCACTTCCCTTCAGAGGAAAGGGAAGAAGTTTGTTTGGATGAACAGATATGAGCAGGCCTTCAAGACACTAAAGGAGTGCCTCACTACAGCACCCATTCTTGCAGTGCTAGATCCACAGGGTGAGTTATTTGTTTACACAGATGCTTCTTTAGCAGGGCTTAGAGGTGTGTTGATGAAGGATGGTAGGGTTGTAGCTTTTGATTCTTGAAAACTCAAGGATCACGAGCTTAATTATCCTACCCATGATATTAAGCTTGCGGTGGTTTTGCATGCTATGGTTAGATGGAGACACTTCCTTCTTGGACGGAAATTCACACTCAGGATTGATCATTTGAGTCTTCGCCACCTCTTCACATAGCCCAATCTTAACGTTCATCAACGGCATTAAATGGAGTTGCTTTGTGAGTATGACATGGAGATCAAGCATGTGAAGGGGAAGGATAATGTGGTGGTAGATTATCTCAGCAGATAGAGACATGTGGATACCCCTTCATCAGCTTCCTCTTGACAACTTCTACATGGTAGTATGAGCAGAGATCGAGTTACAGATACCCCTTGAGGGGAAATTTGATGGTTTTTCCTTAGAGGTAGATGGTATTCTCAAGCAAAGAGGTAGGATATATGTTCCCATAGATGGAGGCTTGAGTTAGGACATCTTGGTAGAGGCACATCATGCACCCTATTCAGCTCACCCTGGGGTGAAGAAGATGCACGCTACCTTATAACAGTTGCACCACTGGAGAGGACTCTGTCGAGATGTGGCTTAGTTTGTGTCATGGTGTTTAAAGTTTCCTAGGGTTAAGGCCAAGCATTAGCATCCAGTAGGTCTTCTTTATCCTCATGCCATACTGGAATGGAAGTGGGACACCATTTCCATGGGTTTCATTGTTGGGCTACCGAAATCGAGATATCACCATGACGCCATCATGGTCACGCTTGATAAATTGACAAAAGTGGTTAACTTTTCTCCAGTGAAGACTAATTATACAGCTAGAGCAGTGGCATGAGTATATTTATATGAGATTTTTAGGTTGCAAGGGATTCTATGGAAGATCATTCGTGACTGTGATCCTTTGTACACTTCACACTTTTGTACTACCATGTAATATGTCCTCAAGATGAGGATCAAATTCAGCACAACATATCACCCTGAGGCCGATGGATAGACTTAGTGAGTTAATCAAATTTTGGAGGATATGCTCAAGATTTACGTGATGAATCAGAAGTCTAATTGGAGGGAGTACCTGTACTTAGTGGAGTTTGCCTACAATAATAGTTTTCAGAGTTCTATAGGCATGACTCCTTTTCAAGCTTTTGTTGGTTGGATATTTTTCATGCCAAAATATGAGGTTCAACCATAGTATATGGGATTAAATCCCTCCTAAAAGACAAGTGAGGCTACCTATTTATTACTAATTTAAAACATAGTAGAAATAATATGTTACAGTATTCACACTAATCTAACCATTGGGGTTGGGATAGAATCCCAAAATCCATATCCGTAATAGGTGAAGATATTGCTCTTTTGAAATGAAATGGATCGGAAAGGAAATTACTATTATGCAAGAAACATAATGGAAAGGAAATGAGAGGAACGTATTTTATTTTGAGTAAACACAGAGCACGAAATAATCATACGAGCTTTAGATAACAAATGTAATGTTTGAAATGATTAGAACAATCAAGATTCTAAACAAAGAATAGCTTAAGATTATGAACATAAGAACAATATCTTAAGAAAGATACATCTCACAACACAAAGTTTACAAAATAGCATCAGTTCCTATTCCTCAAATGATTAAATTAAAACACAAAGTCTTTCTTCTTCACAATAGATCTCAATATTCTAAAAATATCTACCCTTTGGAATGCATAAGCGTCCCTTATTTATAATAAAAGGAGTTGAGAGAAAATAGGATAAATCCTAGAAAATAGTCTTTTTAATAAGATTCCTTTTTTGCTTGACTCTCACGCAGGAGACCAAGTCAAAATTTTCTTCCTATGTGATGAAACAAAAATGAAAAATACATGTCGATTTCAGGATTGAAATGACATGCAACATTGTGCCTATTCTGTTTCATCATCTTTGTCTTCCTCCAATAAAGCATGCTTGTCTTGAAATTCATGGAACTTTTGGATTATACCTTGCATCTCATTTTCATCAAACGCAGTGGGAATGATCACTTAGAACTTCACATGTTTCCTGAGTATCACTAGTGTTTCTAGGAAGCTTTTTTAGTCTCTTATTTAGTTTCCTAAGGGTTTCAAAAGAATGTTCAATTTTCACAAACCTGTCAATGATTTCCAGGCCAAATCCATAAGTTGTTTTATGCTGAATTAATTCTTGTATCTACTTGTAAAGATCATCAACAGGTAGAATACCTGAGCTTTCACTCAACACCTTAGCACAGATCTTAACTAGCTCTTCTTCTATGTCATTCGTGCCATTGACCAATTGATCTCTTGATTCCCTCAATTTTCTGCAAGCTTCATTGAGAATATTTATTCTAAATCTAATGGCTTTGGTTATTTGAAAATGTTTTTCCCCATGTGGAATAATGCCTTCTTCGACCAAGATGTGGGATGGAACTTGTTTCAGCGTTTGGAGAGCTTCAAAATTTAACTCTAGGTTCCTGACCTCTGCTAAAAACTCATCATCCATTTTCTCTCCATCCTTATTTATATCCTCTAGGGATTTGTAGACTTCCGCGGTGTCCTCGATGACTTCTTTTCCTTTCAGGAGCATCCTTTGGATCAATTCATTGACTGTTCTCCCCTTCTCATTAATCTTCTCGATCATGGGTACCAATGAGAAATAAAACCTGATAGGAGTAGAGGACGATGATGTTGACTCATGAGGCTTTGAGAGCTTGAGTAGTACTTTTGTCAGCTGTTGTAATTTCTCTTTTAACTCATCTCTATTTACCTTAGTTTCCTTTAGCTTCTAGCACAACACATTCATGACATCTTATGCATCCTGTTGTGCTCCCTATGTTGTTACTTTCCCTAAAGCCACCCTTGTGATTTGATAATCTGTGACCATAATATCATGCTTAGTTTTATCAACCACAAGAGTAGCAATTTCTGCAAATTTATGCCCTGAGGTATCCACTGAAATCCTTGAAACTATTTTTGGGTTTCTTGGACGACTTAGTAGGAGTGACCTTGAGGGAACTGAAATCAAAGGCTGGTAATGGAACTACCACCTTCCTCTTCCTCGGAGTCTAATCTATTAACCATTGAGGCGTATTGGAAGAATTTTCTCCCATTGTAAGTGTTGCGGTCAAATTCTTAGGTGGAGGAAGGTTAGTTTTTAGAGTGGTGACCACTGCAAGTGTAGCATCTGTGGTAATGGATTCAGGTAATGAAGGTACAGAAGGAGGAGGCATGTCCATGGTTAACTAGGGTCCAGTGGGGAGAGGTGAGAGGCCAGAGAAGATACTAACCATGGTAGAGAAACTTGGTGAAGAAATATGAGGCAAGGAAGGTTGAATGGGAGTAGGCAAGGATTCTGAATTTAGAGCTTGAGAGATAACAGGAA
The DNA here is from genome assembly GCA_019776745.2 of Taxus chinensis. Taxonomy (NCBI): domain Eukaryota; kingdom Viridiplantae; phylum Streptophyta; class Pinopsida; order Cupressales; family Taxaceae; genus Taxus; species Taxus chinensis. The sequence continues at coordinate 835,816,785 of CM034150.1, forward strand.
GACTTACCTCTAATGAACTATCAACCAAAAGAGGAAGGGAAGGTTGAACAATGTCTTCTCCTGAACAAGGATTTCCTTGTTCTAGTTTTGGAGGTGAATCAGGAACCTCAACTATTTGTGGGAGAGTGGCCACTAGTGTAGTTACTTGATCTTCTCCCTTTCTAACAAACTTAACCATTATTGGCCTCTTGGAAGGGTTCTTATCCTTTTCATTTTTTCCCTTGGAGGGTCCCATTTCCAAATTATCTAGTTTTTAAAAACTCCCTTCTTTATAACTCATTCCCCAAGAAATGAGCCATGCCTTAGTACGGGAAATAATTTGAGCAGCTCTCCCTGCAATAGAAGCTTTCTCAGAAATGGACCAATCAATGGTTGGGAATACATATTGGTCTTCATTTAACCCATCATATGAGGCATCACGGACACTCTCATTGTCCTTAGTACCTTCTGGGATGTCAAATAAATCCAGCATTTGGATTTCTTCAATTGTCAACCTACTACTATCCTTTCTTCAGATGGAAACCTCATCCCGAATATCAACCCAAATATCTTCTGTGTTGGGAACATGTAGATATAAAGTCCCATATAATTTAATTACTCCTCAAAAATCAAATCCATCTCTGTGCTTCATGTGCTTCTTCAACTTGTCTTGAATCTCGTGCACCACATTTTTAGCTTTAACCATTGTCGAGCATGTGTACCTTCTGATGGAAATAGGGAAGGATACGGAAGCCTTGTGTTTACTCTGTTGGAATTTGTGGAAATACAACAATTGTCTTACCAACTCCATTAGGATCAGCTTATCACCTGGGAATTTGGGTAATTGGAAAGGATCACCCAGGTACAAGACCACCCGAAGGTATGTGAACTTCTTGAACTGCAAGAAGATACAACCCCATTTTGATACTTCGGCCCATGCTTCACCAAAGACTCTTCTTTTCCTTAGATCAGCATTCATCCTACAGATATTTTCATAAAATAAAGCATCGTTCACTCTTCTGAATTGATCCTCATAACCCTTCATTATCAGTTGAGGGAAGTACTGATATATGTGTTCTGTTACCCTATCTAATTTTGCATCCAACCCTAGATAATTTCTCATGACGGTTGCTGCATAGGTGACATATGAGGACATATAGAATTTTCCAGTAGTCAAGATTGTCTTCATATAGGAATCAATCTCATCACTTATAAGAATGCTCCAATCAATCCCTTGTTCATTCTTCTTTATAATGACCATAAATTAATACATCCACCCTTGGAAGTCTCTTGATTCAGGGAGTCCAAATACTCGACTCAGCAAGGTGATGATGTCACTAATTTCAAGGATGAAATAACTCCTAGGGATAAACTTGGGAAACCTTGAGACAGCTGGCTTGGCCTTGATTAAGAACTTTTTATTCACATGCCTGATGCAATCTTCTTGATCTTTATCCCAAGATTTTTGTGCTGACTTAAAATCTACATCGACATATTCCTGAAATTTGGGTAATCTTAAGAGGTCATAAAAGTAACCCCCATCCAACTTCACTATGACTTCTCCTGCATGATTTTTCACTAAGCGAGAATTTGAGTCATAATTGGAAGCACAGGTAAATATGAACTTGGGGCATTGAGTAGACATTGGGAATCTACTATAAGAGGGAGCCCATTGTTGGTGATTGACTTAATCTAGGGACTCTGAGAAGAATCTCTGGTTCTATTCCAAAATTCTTCCTTGTCAATGTTACCAAGCTCCATATCTTATATGTCGTAATTGTAATCTATGTAGGAGGGGGATTCCATTTTTCGGTACTTGTATTTCATCTTTCCTAACCTGTTTGATTTATCGTTAGATGATCCAATATTTGACATGAGAAGTCCTAAAGAAAGAATACCTAAACAACTCTTGTTTGAACAATCAAACTTGGAAGCTTGCAAAGCAACCCCATAGACCTGCCACACTATCCAGACTTTATAACATGTAAAGCACCTGATGAAACCCGACACACTAGAATGTATGTAGGAAATAAGGTCTTGTCATACACTTCACAAAACCTGACAGACTGCAGAGATTTTCAGAACTTAGTAGATTTCGGACACCTTGTAAAACCCAGGTATACTGGCAGAATTCAGAATATGTTTATCACTTCGCAAGACCTGACACAAAGTGGAGATTGGAGGATGTCGAACACTCGAAAAAAGTCGATACACTACAAAGTGTATATCAGAGGTTTATAGATGTCTGTAACTTGGAACAACCTGATAGAAGGGAAGAAATTAGAGATTATTAAGCACTCGATGAAGCCTCATAAATGGTGGAAGCAAGAAGATGTTGAACACCCTACAAAACCTGAAACAAAGGAATCAGTTTTTTGATGTATCAGGACATGCAAAATTCCCGCCATTTCACCAGTTAGGAATTTTAGATTTTTTCAGTAATTAACAGGGTATATTCCATGGGATAAAATAAAGAAACACCCTAGGGGTGAATTCCAAACAAGAACTTTCATTGGAATACAACATAAAATGAAGAAAACAATCTAAAACCTTAAACCTAGAGGAAAAATAGAAAAGGAAGGATAACACAAAAAGAATATCTCAAATACAAATCCAAAAGACCTCAAATTGGTAAGAAAAGAAAAATACCTTTAGTAATCACAAAAAATAATTGAAAACGTAACACGAAATTGATCGAGAAGCTCAATCGGGTTTGGAGGTCTCAGGCACAAGTACGAAAAATCCATGCAGCAAAAGTACAACAGGTAAAAATGACGTGTAAAATAAATCTATTTATAAATTCCTCACATTTATTACACTTCATCTTACACATGTGCAAACTACCTGACAACTTAGCATTAATGCCATGTCACCATGATTGGAATGTCTGAAAACCTGACACAAAGGATTAGATATCAATTCGTGTTTCAGGTTTTGGGAAACAGGCGACATGAGGCATGAGATGTTTGGATGTTCCAAGGTCCCGAAAACCTAAAAGACTGACTCGTTTTAGGTTTCAGGAAGAAATTTTCATGAAGCATGTAGAAAATATGTTTTCATGTTGTTTGTTGGCCCGAAAATCTGTCGCTTGGGCAGATCTATGGATAGACGAGCCAACAGTTTTTGGCGACTCTACTGGGGATCGAACAGATCTATCAGATCTATGATGGTGGTAGGATAGAAAATCAAAAAAAAATCAGAAAAATCACCGCCTGTTTGCAAACTCGAACTTTTTGTTAAAAATCCAAAATTTTGCAAAAGTGCTCCAAATTGAAAATTTTCTTCTGAGATCCATAGATCTGGCCTAGTTAGAGATCTTTAGTTCGCTGAGTTTTTATAAAAATCAATATTTTGCCGTAGATCTGAATTTTTGACTGTTTACCAAAAGTTTGAAACTCTTTGAAAAAGTCAAAACCAGATCCGAAAATCAGCTTGCTAATCTTCTCTATCATTTTATCCTTGCTATTATTTGTCATTAACCGCAATCGGTTTTCTGAAGAGGATAGTTTTTTAAATATTTAGAAAAGTGCCTGCTGCTGGTTTTTGATAGAAAAGCCAAAAAATCAGCAAGTACAACCAAAGAGAAATTTTAAATTTGCGCTACAATATCGCAGATCAGGAAGACACGCTGGTAGGAGAACCCTTTACGCGTAGCAGAAGAGCTTGTGGAGAAATTGATCCTACTTTCGATCTGCTTCAAAGGCATAATTTCAGCATAACACCGGCATGCTTTTCAACGCTAAGCACGGCTGACCGGTCATCCAGGAGTGTCTCGCCTCCACGAAGGAAGAATATTTCGCAAGGGGCATCCACATCCCTTTGTAGTGCCTTGCTGCTCAGCGGAACCACCCTTCCAGCCCGCATTCTCTTTCCGTCCTTTCAAATGGTGGTACCATGGGGAAATGTTATGGGTCCCTCTCAGACTGCCGTATCCAGTTCACGCGCTCCCTCACGAAAACCGAAAGAATTTTCCCAAATTCGATGGGAGCGGGAATCAAAGCATGGATTCCCACATATCTGCATTCATCATGTCATGTAGTATTCTGGATGTAACTCATGAAGATGTGTCGGTTCTCCTTTTTCTGGAAACCCTACAAGGACCTGCAGCTGAATGGTTTCAACATTTACCGGCCGGATCTATTACCAGTTGGGCCACCTTGCGGGATGCTTTTGAAGATAGGTACAAGCCTTCAAAGGATGCATTTGCATTATTGTCACGGATCATTCACCTAAAGAAGGAGGCCAATGAGACCATGCACAATTTTATCACCCGGTTCAATGCATTAATCAATCGTGTCCCTGTTGCCATGCTTCCAACACCGGAAAATCAGAAATGTTTCTTCGTGAACGCTATGAGCTCAAAATTTAGTTTCTTACTCCTTCAAGAGTGAGTGGCTACCTTAATTCTCACCCAGGCCACTACCATTCAAATAGAAGATAATTTGATAATATCTGGCCAGTCGAAAAAGGAATCATCCAAGTCCAAATCTTTAGACCCTTCGCCTACTAATTTGTCTGATCCAGCACCAAAAGATGGCGAACGACTTGCTCGCATTGAAGAAGTAGTTGGCCCAGGCTTCTAGTTCCTCATACCGGGATGTTCCACGAAGGAGTTTCGTTCCCAATAATGTTTCACAAAGGCCGCGTTTACCTGCGACTGCTCTGCGGTTGGTGCTTGAAGCTCCTCCGGTCAATGCTCTGGCTGAAATCGAAGAAGAAGAGCAGTATTATGAAGAACCTTCATCTTTAGGTGAAGATGACCAAGATGTCGGTGAACCGACTGGCGACTCTACTATTGGATATATGGAATTTAATGAGGAAGAATCTGACGAAGAAGAGGGTACTCAGGGCTATGCAAGCGGACAATCATATGCTATTTTTACCCACTCGCAAGAAAAAGAAGTGGAGGTAGCTGCCCATGTGCAGAAGGAGAAGGCCATGTCAAACGCGCCTCCAACCATTGCTAAAAGAGGTAATCCTCTTCCTACTCAACTCCCTATTAAGTCTTTTGCAAGGAAATATTTTTCCCCCATCTCTCCTCCAAATCAGCCCTCTTGTGTTCCTATCAAGGCCAATAATCCTATTCCACCATTGCGAAGTTAGGGACTCATTCCTTCACCAACGCAACCCTTGGCCGCATTTGATATTATAGATCACGCTAAAAAGACCAAGATCCAAATGTCTGAAGCTGAGTACCTTCAGTCAAATCCCGAACAGCTTGTGAGATTGACCAAGTATATTCAAATTCAAGCTATTATATCTAATCAGGTTTCCCCATAAGGAATCCTTTCCACTCCTCCTGAATCTCGTATAAATGTTGCTTCAACGTCTGCATCAGGCAAGATAGAGCCTTTCTATCTCTCCCTCCTAATCAATGGCCACAAGTTAAGTAACTGCATAATCGATTCCGGAGCTTCGGATAACATCATGCCGGCAAAATTCACTCATGCTTTGGGCCTCACCCTTACCAAGCCTTTTGGCAGATGTTATTCCTTGGAAACCAAGCAGGTTCCGTTGATTGGTCAAATCAAAGATGCACAATTTGCATTTGCGGCGTTCCCTGACAAGAGGGTAAAGATGACCGTCCTTGTTTCTGACATTCCAGCAGCCTATGGAATTTTGCTGGGAAGAAGTTTTTGCAGCGAAGTTGGTGGGGAAATTCATATGGAGTGGTCTAAAGCTAGAATTCCTGTCAAAGGTGTAATGCAGACGTTAGAGCCAAAATCACAAAAGAAATACTTGGTTACTAGCTCCGAAGACCCCAAAGCTCAAATCCTTTTTGAATCATCAGGGATGGGGAACTATTTCTTGTCTACCGAGATGGACAAAGCGGGTGTTCTCGTTCAGGAGGAAGATCTTAATAAGATCTGGACCTTGCAGTTTGATGGCAGCTACGTAACTAGTGGATGTGGCGCTGGAGCTGTGCTGATATCTCCCAAAGATAAGGTAATTCCTCTCTCTTTCAAATTGCATTTTTTCAACACTAATAATACTGCCGAGTATGAATCTCTGCTACTTGGTATGCAAGCCGCAAGGGAAAGAGGAATTAAAAATCTAAAAGTACAAGGTGATGCAGAGCTGGTTGTAAACCAAGTCAAGAGGATTTATCAAGTAAAAAATGAGAGGCTCAGGCACTACCGTAATGCAGTATGGGACAACATCGAGGAATTCAATTCTTTTTCGATAGAATCCATTCCAAGAGCTCAAAATGACATGGCCGATTCATTGGCCGTTTCAGCGTCCCTCATGCTCCCATACCCAGGTTTGAAAACAGACAAATACACCATAGAGGTGGTTTTCCGCCTGAGCGTGCCAGACAATTCTCAGCATTGGCAAGTATTTAATGACGATAATCAACTCATTGCCTTTCTAGAAAAATCGGAAAATTTTAAGGAGTTACATTTCGAAGGATCCACTTCTAAGTGCCGTGAATCAATCACCGATCAAGACGATGAGTCCGAAGGGAACGACGGCATATGTCAGATCAAAGGAAATAAAATTCCGAAGGGCCTAGTTTCTCTGGAATGATTGTTTGACAGGCATGACCGTTTTGTGAAAAAGAAAAGGCGAGATGATCCTGACTCATCCCCAGAAACCGAACCGGTTAATTTAGGTTCGGAAAAACATTCGCAATTTGTGAACATTGGGAAATGTTGCATGCCAGAGGAAAAGCGGAAATTTGTCAAGTTGCTGAAGAAATATATGGATGTGTTGGCATGGTCCTATGCCAATCTAAAGTCTTTTAAACCAAAGGACGTTCAGCATGACATCCCATTGAAAGAAGACGTCAAAGCCTTTCGCCAGAAGCAGAGGCACTATAATCCTAAGATCTCGAGTACTATCCAGGCTGAAATTCAGAAAATGTTGGATGCGAGAATCATCTTTCCTATTCATCATAGTACTTGGGTAGCGAATATTGTGCCAGTACGCAAGAAGAACGGTGAAATACGCATATGCGTAGATTTTCGAAATTTGAATCAGGCGTCCTTAAAATACAACTACCCACTTCCTATAATGGATCAAGTTCTACAAGCAGTAATTGGATCAGATATGCTGTCCATGCTTGATGGTTTTTCAGGCTACAATCAGATTGAAGTCTCACCTGAAGATCAATTCAAAACAGCATTCACTACTCCCTGGGGTACATTCACCTACAGAAGGATGCCTTTTGGCTTAACCAATGCTGGCGCCACTTTTCAGCGGGCCATGGACCTGGCGTTCAAAGGTATGATGGGGAAGGTCATTGTGGTTTATCTAGATGACTTAACTTTGTTCTCTAAAAAATGAAGTGATCATTGTGATCATTTGGAGCAAGTATTGGCCAGATGCTGAGAGCATGGGATTTCCCTAAACCCGAAAAAGTCTATTTTTGGGGTCACATAAGGAAAGCTTCTAGGGCATGTCGTTAGCAAAGAAGGAACAAGGATAGATACCGAAAGAGTTAAGGCTATTCAGAACCTTACTCTACCTACAAGCAAGACTGGCGTTCATTCTTTTTTCGGAAAGGTGAACTTTCTTAGGCATTTTATTCCTGACTTTGCTGAGAAGACTCGTCACATATTGAACATGATGAAGGGGTCACCAAATTTCAGATGGAGCGAGGAGGGGAAAAGGTCGTTTGAAGAAATAAAAGCTTCTGTTGCTCATGCACCAGTCCTGGTATGTCCCGATTTCTCCAAAACTTTTATCATGTATAGTTATGCATCTGAGCATACTGTGTCTACAATATTAATGCAAAAGAATTCGGAAGACGTTGAATCTCCGATTGCGTTCATGAGTTCTCCTCTCAAGCCTCACGAACTAAAAATGACTCAATTGGAAAAGCATGCCTTTGCCGTTGTCAAAGCAGTTAAGAGTTTCAGGTACTATATTTTAAATTCTCATACAGTAGTACTGGTTCCTGACACGGCAGTGAATTCAATCCTAACTCAACAGGAGTTAGGAAGCTTGCGAGGAAATTGGATTGCAAAGGTTCAGGAGTACGATCTGGATATAAAACCAACCAAGCTGGTAAGAGGCAAGGGCCTATGTCAGCTTATGGCTGAAAAAAAAGATTCAGAAATCCCTAAGGAAAAAGATGACTGTACCAATGAAACGCAAAGCCCTCTGGAGAGAAACCCATTCTCTGCCTCTGGTCCTATTTGTTGCAACCAGCGATGAGTGGTATTCATGATATTGCTTTCTTCCTCACCTACGGCGAATGTCCAACTCACCTAACTGCAAAGGAGAAGTGCACTACAAAGCTCAGGGTGGCCAAGTATGTCATCTGGGATGACGGTTTATACAAGCGTGGAATAGATGGTGTCTTCTTGCGATGTGTCGACAAACCCCAGCAGGTAAAACTACTGGAAAGTTTTCACAATTCAACCTGTGGGGGGCATTTCTCTTCCTCCGTGACTGCACACAAGATCATTCGAGCTAGGTACTATTGGCTGACGCTCTTCCAAGATACAGCTACCTGGGTAGCAAAGTGTGAACCTTGCCAGCAGTTCGTCGGCAAGCCCAAGTTGGCTGCCTTTCCCCTAAGGCCGGTTATTGTCAACGAACCATTCAGGCAGTGGGGAATTGATTTTATTGGTGCACTCAATCCCCAATCGAGTTTCAGACATAGTTATGTCCTAACAGCAATGGATTACTTCACTAAGTGGGTGGAAGCCATACCTGTCAAACATGCCACTTCTGAGGTTGTTTGCAATTTCATTAAAGAAAATATTATTGTCAGGTTCGGCGTTCCCAACAAGATTGTTGCTGATAATGCTTCTAACTTCTCCTCGCGAGAAGTTATTGGTTTTTGCTATGAATATGGGATAACTTTGGCTCATGCCTCAGATTATTACCCTCAGGGAAATGGTCAGGCAGAATCCAGCAACAAGAACTTGGTGACCATCATACGAAAACTGGTGGAGACAAATCAACGAATGTGGCACAAGTCCTTATATGACGCTTTGTGGGCAGACCGCATTACTCCCAAGAGGTCTCTCGGTATGTCACCTTTTCAAGTGTTATATGGCACTGATGCCGAGCTTCCCATTTCTGTTGAACTCCCTGCTCTGCACTTGGCACGAGCTATTGAAGATGAAACTTTCCAGAATTCTCTAGAAAAGAGGATCATGTATCTAACAGAACTTGAAGAAAAGAGAGTAAGGGTGGTTGACAGGATCACCGAACATCAGAATCAAGTTAAGAGACTATTCGATAAGAAGGCCAAGCAGAGGGATTTTCAAGTGGGAGATCTCGTCCTTTTGTGGGACAAGCGAAGAGAGCCAAAGGGCATGCACGGAAAGTTTGATTCCCTGTGGAGAGGGCCCTTCAAGATCAAGCAGCTCAACGGAGAGAATAGTTTCTATCTCTCATATCTGGATGGAACCGAGCTCCCGCTTCCTTATAGCGGGCAACATCTGAAAATCTTCAAGAAGTAGAGCTTGCTCTCTTCTTTGTACAGTTTGCTTTAGTTGTGTGTTTGTTTTCGTCGTGTGTTTGCTTTCGGTTTGTTGTGTGTTCCCTTTGTTCTCCCTCCGGTCACCCTTGTTTTTGACTCTGTTACCCAATGGATAGGCACATGAGATCTGGGATTCTCTACCCCCGAGTTTTCTCAGGGATAGTCCCCAGAAAGAGCCAGCTGTTATCCCGTAAAATTGACTAGGGAAATTTTACTGATAACCATACCGAAAATTTTGTTCCAATCCCTCGTCAGGGATCCCTTGCGTTCGGAATGTTACAAAATCCCTTTCTCGGGAAATCTGGTTTTCCGAACTTAGTCTTTTTGGTCTTTTTTGGCTGGGCGCATGGAATTACTATGTAACACCAACTTTTGATGTCCGCCCCCTTTAAAGCCTTTGGTGCATATGCTTTCTGTGTCAACACACTTTTTGGTGCGCCTTGTATGTTGAGTCTTCCCTGCGTGCGCCAAGGCGCATGCGCCTTCATGTTAGCACATACTTTTGTTGCGCCACTTTTTGGTGCGCCAAAGGTGCACATAATCTCATGACAACACAAATTTTGGTGTGCCAAAGGCGCACTTAGTTTCATGCTGGCAAATGCTTTGGTGCGCCAAAGGGCGCATGCTTTCCTATGTCGACAGTAATTTTCATGCGCCCTTTATAAAGTTGGTGGCGCATTTATTACTAGCTCACCTATATATATATATATATATATATATATATATATATATATATATATATATATATATATATATTTGCGCACCTGTAAATGTAATTTTCACCAGACGCAATCACGTGATTTACATTTTATTCTTTTCTGGCCTGTCAGCAAGCCTGCCCTGTCGTTTTCAGCACGTTGTGGACCCGTTTGCACGTTTCTTCACTATTTATCCTGGTAAGGGGTTCTTGTCTCTTTCATGTGTTTTGCGTTTTCGGTTCTTTGCTGCTTGTTGGTTTGGTTTTGGAAATGCATGTGTTGAGCTATGTTTCCTTCCCTTGCATGTCTTTCCATATTCCTCCCCCTCTTTCCAGATCTGCTGGTGGAGGAGTTTTATCCTGAAAGCAACGGTTCATAATCCCCTCTAGGTTAAGCCATTTCATTACCCAAGTAACCCTTCAAATGAGGAAAAAAGAGAAAGAGAATCTGAACCATGTCAAGACCCCTCTGAGGGTGATTAAGGAATCTGAAAAACACTCTGCTTCCTCTTTTCCCTTCAGGCGCATCTGGCACATCCTGCAACATGAAAAACAGTTTGCGCCAATGGCGCATTGGCACACCCCTGTAACATGAATAAAATGCCTTTACGTCTAATGGCGCACCCATCACCCCTGTTACATCTTGAAACTTTGCGCCCTTATGGCGCACTTCCCTTCACCTGCTGCAAGCGCTATCCATGCGCCCCTCCTTGGCACACCCGCATCTGCGTGCAACATCAGCTTAATCCGCGCCAAGTAAAAAGATTTTAAAAGGCACAGGCACCATTCCTCATTACAAAAACATCATGTTGTGTAGATCCTCCGTACACCGCGCCATGTTCCCTTTGGCGCATGAAAAGATTCATGTTGCACGAACCATCCATGCACCAAAGGGCGCACCAAATCTCCAATGGAACATGAAAATCCTATGCGCCTTTGGCGCATCCTATCTCCGTGCAACATGATGTTTCCATGCGCCCTTTACAAATGCACCCTGCAGTATCTATGCACCATGCGCCTTTGGCGTCGAGTTTAGCCCTTGCAACACCCTTGTTCCTGTGCGCCTTATCTATTTAGCCCTGTAAGCTGCAGTTTTCATGCGCCATGTCGCCCTGAGCCTCAAAATCACTAACTCTTTCTTCTGTTAACACTTCAATGGAGAATCAAATGACTGATACGACCTTTCTACGTTGGGTCTCGCTTCTTCTCTCATGCAGATTAGAAAATAAGCTCAGAAGAACATATGTCAACATTCAGCAAGAGACCTACCAAGTCTAAAGGAAAGGCCAAGCTAAAAGAAGAAGAGATGAAGTATAAATATCAGAGGGTCAGAATGCCCGAGTTCCAAGCCGAGTGTAGCTTGGACATCAGAGATTCAGAATTGGGGACATATTGATATGGAGGAATTTTGGGCCAGAACTCAGAAATTCACAAGGAGTCCATGGATAGAAAAACTGATAGGCAGTTCCCTGCACTTCGCCGGAGGAATCCCAGTCAGCGCCGTCAACAATGAATTCTTGATGGTGATTTCCCAGTGCTACATCAAAGACACAAGGTGTGTCGTAAAAATAGCAAGGGCGAGGTCGTCATTAACCTCACTACCTGTCACTTTGAGATAATACTCGGCATCCCTCACCACCGGAACTTTGTGGCCGTTAGCCAAGCAGAGTGCATTAAGGCCTGGGATGAGAATGAAGATCAGTGTATGCAACTGATGAATGAAGTCTATTTGAAAAATAAAAAGGTAATGGACCCGGTGGCCTCAAATCATCCACCGCAGTGACTTATCAGAAGATCTCAGTGACACCATTACATTCCTGAGTAGGGTCTTCGGGATTTCTGATGCCCATTATTTCCATAAATGGATGCTACGGTACTTGGAGGCCATGAACAAGAATATGCCTGATCAGTGTTTTTGAATGGGCCGAAATTATAAGCAGCACAATCTCTGAGCAGCTACAACAATTTAGCACAATGGGGACATTCCATACGAACTCCTACGTGGTCTACACTGCAGCATCAAAGAGGGACTACCCAGGCCTGACACGGAGTGGATTTTGGTCCCAGGTCAAGATATATGAGTACTATCTAGAATTGAGGCTGGAAAATAGCATCCCCTCAATTTACAAAGATCAACGATGCATTTTTCTACCACGTCATTTTCCTGTTGAGGCCGAATATGACTTACGGTCGTATGACCAAAAGCATAGTGGCAGCCACTGAGAAATGGGGGGCCCTGTTCACCCAGTTTCCCACGTTCACCTATCTAAGGGCTATCAACTTTTTGGGAGAGCCAACCAGACTACTGAGGTATGCTGGACATAAACTAATTCTGCTAGAGCTGTCAAGGCAGTTAATCACCTATCATGAGAAATGCCTTAAAAGAAAGAAGGGTGGAACTCCTTTCCCCCTCATGGTGGGTAGATATACATGCCTTACCCATCACAAGGTGAAGGAAATGTTCGCATAGCTGGAGTTACTCAATTTGAGACATGACTTCCCAGCCAGGCCTACCTTTGACCCCAAGAAGCTGTCTACCAAGGGTGAAGCTTGATCCAATCCACGTCCCTCAGATCGAGGACATCTACATTGACGTCATTCATGAGGTGGAGCTCAGAAGGAAGGATCATTCTCGCCTAGCATTGGCAGAAATCATCCAATACGGGGTAGCCATTATCCCCAAAGGCTTCCAAACTAGGGAAGACGAAATTGACCAAGGTATATACATGACACAGATGGGGACAATTGGCCCTTTCCAGCCATTGATAGAACTGAGACACCTCAGACAATCGAGGAAAGGGTCAAGGAGACTCTGCGCAGGACAGAGCATTGGTGCCGAATGAACGGGCTAATCTACCTCGGGGTTGATTTCACAACCTCCCCATTAGGTAACACACCTCCTCGATCTAAAAAATCAGCCTAAAGGTAAAGGCAAAGGCGTAGAGGGTGAGTCCAGCACCGCCCAAGAAGAAGCTCCTAAGAGTCCTCCTTCCACGGCACCAGAACAAGTCATAACTCTGGAGGAAGAAATAGTAGAGGGTGTTCCAATAGGCCCATCCACTCAGGATATTGGCAATTGCTACAACAACTGAGGTCCCTTCTATCCCTTCTTCCTCTCTTCCTTCCCCTCCTTGAGTGGTTCTAGCGACCATCCCTTTGGTCGTGTCCTCTCCGTCCCTTCTTCTACTGTTTCCCCCGCTTCTTCATCTATCTTCTCTTCCCTCACTGGATCTGTCTTCCTCCATTTCTTCCCTCATATCTGGGCTCCCTCCCCTTCCTATGTCTTCCTTAGCTGCAATATCCCTTCCTCCCATGGACACTTCTTCAGCTGCTCTCTCTATTCTGCCGCCTCGTGTTTCCGCGTTTTTTCCCTTCTTCTACTGTAGCTGCCCCCTTCTCTGTTTCTGGTCCTTCTACCATAGGTCCAGCCTGGATCTCTCATCAGCTAAGTCAGCAAAAGAGGAAAGTTCCCATCACTCCAATGGACTTCTCTATGATCCCATCTAAAGGGGCAAAGAAGCAGAAGCCTGTCACACACTTCTCGCAAAGTGCTGCAAGAGAGAGAGTTCTGGAAATTACGTACCCCCAATCCTTTAAAAGATAAAAAGGATCTGTCCTCCGACAGATTTTACAGTGACTCAAGTCACAATGGGTACGTCTTTCGAAAGCCTTCAGGGGGAGGCCCTTTCTGCAGTTGATGCCCTCTGCAAAAATCTTCAGGAAATAAAGGAAGAGAAAAGGCAACTAAAAGAGTAAAAACAAATATCTTCTCCAAGCCTTACAGAATATGGGCAATGCGCCCCCCACAACTCCCGCTGAGAATCCTGAGCTTCTGATCTAAGATAAAATTAACGAGTATGCAAAGATCGGCGAGCAGGGTATGGCCATTTCTGCTTGGAGGAGCCAGATCCTCAAAGACAGCGAACAAGTGATCGCCACGTTCTATTAACTTGTATCTGAAGCATCAGTAAGGTGAATAAAGAGCTCCAAGCACGTTAGCAGGGACCCATATCGGAAGAGTTGGAACATGCCAGACTGCAGCACGAGACCTTCCAACAAATGGTCAACTATTCAGTTTAAGATCTGGTCAAGTTCGGCATCTTCGGTCATTCCAAGGGCCCTCAACAAAGTCATGTCCACTCTGGACTACTGGGTGGATCAGCTGGAATTTGTCCTAGAAAAGATCGACAAGGTGAAGGAAGAGGCCCTGGATGCGATGCATCAAATGGAATGAATTATTCTCAACATGTCTCCAGGGTTTCTCACTCCTTCCTTCGCCATAAGGTCAGTTGATGAGACCGTCTGAGATCTTTAAAGAGATCGTTCTCTCAGGGAAAAAATCCAGAGGTCACTTTTGACGCAGAGCCTATCAACAACCTGCTGGCCTATAGGGACTTCATCGGGTTCCTCATTGAGGCAGAAAAATACTTTTCAAAACTCCCCGAGAAGCTCATAGATGAGCGGGGAGACATGTGAGGTGATCAGCGAGCGGCACAAGGATCCTTCCCAGGATCAACTAGGGCCAATGATCAACAAGTTTATCAGAATACCACTCTCAGTTCCATATCTCATCACCTAAGCAGCAACAAAAGTAGGCTACCCCCTTTCGGCCGTAGGATGACGACGACGAGTAGCTTCTTCTGCTTCTTCTTCTTCTTCTTCTTCTCTCTCTCTTCTTCGACTTTCTTTGTCGGGAATTTCTGGAGTATGTTGACACCAATGATGACATCATCCATGTTGCACCATGGGATGATGTCATCCATCAAGTTATCAAAAGTCAACAGTGACTTTTAGATATTTTGTAAATATCTCTATAAATAAGTGGTTGGCTCCTTTCTACCTTCTTTCCTTCTCCTTCTTCTATAAATAATGAAATACTTGTGGTATTCAAGGGTGTGGACATTTTTTAGATGAAAATAGAAGTGAGGAGAGAAAGACTTTGAGCTTTCTTGTAACAGAAGAAAACAGTAATACAAATATTGAGACTTTGTGCTGAATACCTGTGTTATGCATCAGACCTTTCTTATGTTAGATCTGCATGTGTTTATTCTGTTAGATTCATATCTACTTTTCTATCATTTGCTCATCATTATTGCTTTGTTTATTTATGCTAGTAGGTTTGGCTCTGTTTACTACCAACCCAAAAACATAAACCTTCTAACCTTTCTGCTTTGGAATTCATTTCTTTTCTCCCTTCGGATCTGACTTTTATTCATCTTCTCTTTAAAATCCTTTCTCTTCGCAGCTGGAAATAAACCTACTAGGATGAGATCCCAACCCCCGAAGGTAGAATACTGTGAGATTTGCACAAGATTCCTGCTGGTAGAATAGTAATAAACCAGTTTCGCTTTGCTGACTCAAAGAGGGGCTATGCCCTGCACACTGTTGGCCCGTCTATCCATAGATCTGACCAAGTGACAGATTTTCAGACCAACATTGTTGAAACCCGAAAACCCTAAAATCTCCTCAAAAGGGAATTTTAGGAGATTTTTCCAAAAAAATCTATGGTTATTAGCAGGAATCACTAAAATGAGATAACAGCTGGCTCCAATTAGGGACTTTCTTTGTGACATCAAAGGAAGAGAACTCAGAATCTTTGGTTTTATCCATTGGGCTACGGAGTCTGAAAAAGAAGAAAACCAAAAACAAACAAAGAAGGAAAGAAAACAAAAAGTAAACACATGACAGAAACAAATTATGTACAATGCAATAGAGCATCTTACATTACTGATGGAACAACTTCAAATGTTGACCACTGAAAGGTAGAGGGAGAAAATCTTGATCAAGATACAATATAAAGAAGCTATTTTCACCATTCAGCTGATGAATCTTAAAATATCCTTTCCATAAAGAATCAAACTTTCCATGCATCCCTTTCTGCTCCCTTCTCTTATCCTAAAGAAGTACTAGATCTCCAATTTGGAAGTCGTATTGCTTTGATTTCTTATCAAATATCTTCTTTACTTTTCTCTGATGATCTGAAATGTGATCGACTACCTTGCTTCATTCCTCTTCTAGCCTAGCTAGGTACATAACCCTCTTCTCGATAGAATTTTGAAAAGTTTCATCTTCAATTGCTTTGGCTAATTGTAAGGCTGGAAACTCTACAGAGATAGGGATCTTAGCATCAATTCCATACATCACTTGGAAGGGAGACATCCTAATAGCTCATTTTAGAGTAATCCAATCTGTCCATAACGCGTCATATAACGCTTTGTGCCATGTCCTCTGGTTCTCATCCACCAGCTTTCTGATTATAGTAACCAGGTTCTTGTTGCTTGATTCAGCCTGACCATTGCCTTGGGGGTAATAGTCAAATGAATGAGCTAGCGTGATCCTGAATCCATAACAAAATTCTGTCAACTCATGTGATGAGAAATTGGAAGCGTTTTCAGCCATGATCTTGTGAGGCACGCCGAATCTGACAATTATATTTTCCTTGAGGAAATTATACATAACTTCAGAGGTTGTCTGCTTGATGGGCGCAGCTTCCACCCACTTGGTAAAATAGTCCACGGTAGTGAGCATGTAGTTGTGTCCCACACTAGAGGTAGGATTTAATACTCCAATGAAATCAATTCCCCACTGGCGAAAAGGTTCTTCAATCACCACAGGCTTCAGGGGAAGATCTGCTAACTTAGGGTGACCAATAAAATGTTGACAAGATTCACATTTGGAAACCCATTCTGCTGAGTCTCGGAAGAGAGAAGGCCAATATTAATTGGCTTGTAGGATCTTATAAGTTGTCACAGAGGAGGAGAAATGTCCTCCGCATGCTAGATTGTGGAAGGACTCTAGCAACCTCACCTGCTGAGACTTATCAACATAGCGCAGGAATACACCATCAATACCTTTCTTGTATATTGCATTATCCCACAGAATGTATCTTGCTGATCTTAACGTAATTTTCCTCTTCTCCTTTTGACTTAAATGTGGGGGGCATTCACCATAAGTAAAAAAAAACAGCAATATTTGTGTACCATTCATCAGTTGTTCTCACAAAAAACACCGTGGGAAATTCTGAAGAGGTATCCTCAGTTTTTTCACATTCTATCTTAGCATTATTTTCTGCAATTAATTGGCACAGGCCCCTTCCTTGTACCAACTTGGTAGGTCTAATGTCCAATTCATACTCTTGGACTTTAGCTATCCAGTTACCCTGTTGACTACCCAACTCTTGTTGAGTCAAGATGGATTTAACTGCAGTATCAGGAACGAGAATGAGGGTATGAGAACTCAGCACGTAATACCTGAAATGTTTCACTTCTCTCACATCTACATAAGCATTCTTTTCAATTTGTGACATTTTCAATTCATGTTCTTTTAATGGGCAGCTCATGAACGTGATGGGAGCTTCAATTCCTTCTTCATTCTCCTGCATCAGGATGGCTAATACTGTATGAGCGGAAGCATAGCTGTACATGATGAAATCTTTCTTAAAGTTTGGACATACTAGAATAGGGGCATGTGTAATTGCATTTTTGAATTCTTCAAAAGCAAGCTTCCGTTCAGTACTCCCATCGAAATTGAGTTTTCCCTTTCATCATCCCAAGGATATCCTTTGTTTTATCAACAAAATCAGGTACAAATCTTCTTAGGAAATTAACCTTCCCAAAAAAGGATTGCACCCCAATTTTGCTTATGGGTAGGGTAAGGCTTTGAATGGCCTTCACCCTCTCTGGGTCGATCTTTGTTCCTTCTCTAGTCACAATATGACCTAGAATCTTTCCTTCTATCATTCTGAACATGGTATTTTTAGGATTTAATTAAATCCTATGATGCCTTGCACCTTAAGAGTACCTATTCCAAGTGATCATAATGATCACTTCACTTTTTAGAAAAGACTGTCAAGTCAACCAAATACACAACTATGACCTTGCCCATTACATCTCTGAAAGCTAATTCCATAACTCTTTGAAACATGGCTCCAGAGTTGATCAAACCAAAAAGAATCCTTCTATAAGAAAAGGCTCCCCATGGGGTAGTGAACATGGTTTTATGTTGATCTTCAGCAGCTACCTCAACCTGATTATACCCCAAAAATCCATCAAGCATGGATAACATTTCTGATCCAGTGATAGTCTATAATACCTGGTCCATGATGGGCAATGGATAATTTTCCATTAATGAATATTGGTTGAGATTCTGGAAGTCAACACAAATCTAGATTTCATCGTTCTTCTTTCTCACAGGGACAATGTTCACAACCCAGGTGGAATGATGGATCGGAAAGATAATCCTTGCGTCTAACATTTTCTAAATTTCTACAAGAATAGTCCCTGAGATCTTTAGGTTGTAATGCCTATGCTTCTGCCTATAGGGTTTAACTTCAGGATTCAAAGGAATGCTATGTTGCATGTCCTTGGGCTTGTAAGAATTTAGATCTGCATATGACCATGTTAGGACGTCCATATATCTCTTCAAAAGTGATGAGAATCTTTATTTTTCCTTCGGAGAACAGCATTTACTAATGTTTACCATCCACGGTTGATCAGCGGAGCCCAGGTTAACTTGATCTACCTTTGACGAGGAAGCGCCTTCAGCTTGTCTTTTACCCTGAATGAACCAGTCATGCTTGTGAAACAGACCTTTCAGAGAAACTAATCGCTTTGGAATCTTGTTGCCTTTAAGCTAGATGAATTCACCATCAATTTCTTGATATGAATTCAATACGAACCCATGGAAATCCGATTCTGATCCTTCAAAATAAAGCTCACTGAAATTATCTGCTTTCTCCAGAAAATACAATACCTATTGATCATCATTAAACACTTGCCAATGAGCTAAGTTATCTGGAACACTTGGAAGATACACAATCTCAATGGTATGCATGTGTCTTGTTTGAACTGTGGGTGAGGAAGAAGAAGAGATGCAGAAACATCTAAGGAATCAAATTTATCATTATAATCTCTTAAAACTACTTTAATGGAAAAAGCATCGAAGCATTCTATGTTGTCCCAAACCTTGTTTCTATAATGTCTTAGATGATCATTTTTTACCTGATAAATTCCCTTTACTTGATTCACAATCAACTCAGGCATCTCCATATACTTTGAGATTTCAGATTCCTTTTTTTCTTGCCATTTCTAATCCTAATAACAAAGCTTCATATTCAGCTGTGGTATTAGTATTATCAAAATGTAACTTAAAATGGAAAGGGAAAGATTTCAAAATCTAGAGATATAAGAACTACACCAACACCTAAACCAAAATTTGAATAGCTCCCGTTCGAACTCAAGGGTCCAAACAGTGTTAGGATCTTCTTCTTTCACTTCTACAGAGGGCACCTCATATGTCAAGAAATAATTACCCAAGCCTGCGTCTTCAAAGATAATTTGAGCCTTAGGATCATCTGATTTAGTGACCAGGTACTTTGATTGTGCTTTGGGGTGAAGGAGACATGAGGAACTCCATTTACTAGAATTTTATCTCTGGTCTAATCCATTTTGATTTCTCCTCCAACATATTTACAAAAGCATTTTCGCAAAAGAATCCCATAAACAGTCGAGATATCAGTAACTAGGATAGTTTTTTTTACTCTCTTTTCCAAAAATGCAACAAATACAAACTGTGCATCCTTGATTTGTCCAATCAAGGGTATCCTTGATGTTTACTTTCTATGGATTATACCCTGCACCTCATAAGATTTCAGTCAGTGTGCGTCCAAGTGCATGAGCTACTTTTGTGAGCATTATGTTATGCCGAGGCCCCAGTGGAGTCACCATTATGCAATTGCTAAGTTTTAAACTATTTATAAGTCATGCCAAAATATGATGGTTCAATCTTTCCTGAAGAAGTACAGTAGAGGTCATATAACTCCCTGAGGCAAAGACAGAGTGAGGCTAGCCTGAAAATTTACTAATTCAAAAATGGAGCAGAAATAGTAGCCTATGCTACTAATGAATTTGGCACACTAATCTAACTATTGATTAGGGTTGGGCTAGAAGGTCCCAAAATCCAGCTATTCGTACATAGGTGAAGATATTGCTCTTCTTAGAAATGATCAATGGATGTCAGAAAGCGGTAAATGAAGGAATGGTGGAAGAAACAGTTCTAGTTATATTGGAAATGAGAGGAAAGTACCGGCCTATCGAAAGTAGGAGACACAGAGCAGTTGGAAGGTGAAATCATACGAGCTTTTTAGATAACTCCTTGTAATGTTGTGCTGAAATGATTAGAACAATCAAGATAGCCATAAATATGGGAGCTTCCTTACTTTTATCCTTGGAGCTTATGAACATAAGAATTCTGCGGTTCTGAGATAAAGATACATCTCAGAAACTACAAATTATTGTGCAAAATGATCATTAGTTCATCTATTCCTCAAATGTATTAAAAGAAAACACAAAGTCTGGAGTCACCAGCTGAATCGTCAATAGACTCATCAGCATATTCCTAAAACATTAGATCAAAGAATGGATCAGTTTCACCCCTGCCTCGGTTTGACCGAGTGAAGATCTTCCTAGCTAGCTTGAACTGGATAAATGGATCTTCTTGAAAATAAGGAAAATACGGAGTTTCCAAGACACCAAAAGGATAAGGTTAGTCTTATAAATCCTAGTATTCGCCAGTGGAGGTCACCAAAAATTGTTGGTTGGATATTTTTTGAAGCCAAAACTTATGAGGTTCAACTCACAGTACGCAGGATTAAATCCCTCCTCAAAGACAGGTGAGGCTGCCTATTTATTACTAATCTAAAACATAGCAGAAATAATATGTACAGATTCACACTAATCTAACAATTTCAGGGTTGGGATAGACATCCCCAAATCCATTATGCCTACCCTAGGTTTCATCATATCATTCTTTTTCCTCCAACATGAAATGATTGGAAAGTCCCAAATTATTATTATGGAAGAAACATAAAAGAAAGGAAATGAGGGGAACATACTTTCTTTCGAGTAAACACAGCATCACAATTTTAATCATATGCAGTTTTAGATGAACACTCATGTAATTTTTGAAATGATTAGAACAATCAAGATGCTAATCAAAGAATAGATTAAGATTATGAACATAAGAACAATATCTTAAGAAAGATACATCTCATAACGTAAGTCTCTTACAAAATAGCACTAGCTCCTATTCCTCAAATGATTAAAAGAAAACACAAAGTCTTTCTTCTTCACAATAGTTCTCAATATTTCAAAAATCTCAACCCTGTCAATGAATGCATAAGCATCCCTTATTTATAATAAAAGGAGTTGAGAGAAAATAGGATCATGATCTTAGAAAATTGATCTTTTTCTTGAGAGTCTGCTATTTTGCTTAACTCTCACGCAGGAGACCAAGTCAGAATATTTGCTTCCTAGCTGTGACAAAACAAAAATGAAAAAGACATGTCGATTTCAGGGATGATATGACATGTAACATTATGTCTATTTTGTTTCTTCATCTTTGTTATCCTCCAACAAAGCTTGCTTGTCAACGAAATTCTTGGAATTGATTTGGATCATACCCTGCATCTCATATTCATCAAGCGCAGTGGAATGATCACTTGAGAACTATCCCATGTTTCTTGAGTATCACTAGCATTTCCAGGAAGCATCTTTAGTCTCTTGTTGAGTTTCCTCAGTGTTTCCCCAATGAATGTTCAATTTTTACAATGCCTATCAATTATTTCCAGATTGAAGCCATAAGTTCGTTCATGTTGAATTGATTCTTGGATCTACTTGTAAAGATCACCAACAGGCATAATTTGGACCTGAGCTTTCATTCAACACCTTAACATAAATCTTGAATAGCTTGACCTCTGCTATGTCATTCGTGCCATTCATCCAATTTATCTCTTGATTCCCTCAATTTGTATGCAAGCAAGGATCTGTAGAATATTCCATAGTGAATATAACGACTTTAGTCAGTTGACTTCTGCTTCCTCCCCAAGTGGAATGATGCCTTCTTCGATCCAAGATCATGGGATGGAACCTGTTTCATCCCCTTGGAGAGCTTCAAAAGTTAATCTTCTAGGTTCCATGGGTACCTCTTTTGAGAAAGTCATCATCCATTTTCTCTCTGATCTTTCTTTATATCCTCCAAGGATGATGGTATTGACTTCCACAGTGCTTTCAATGATGTCTTGAGTCCTTGCAGGAGCAGCCACTAGATCCATTCATGTGACCGTGTATCCCCTTCTCATTAATCTTCTCAACTCATGGGTACTGATGAGAAATCGAACCTGATAGGAGTAGAGGATGATGATGTTGACTCAGGAGGCTTTTAGAGCTTGAGTAGTACTTTTTCCAACTACTCTTCATTGCTCTTTTAACTCATATTTATTTTCCTTAGTTTCCTTTAGCTTCTGGCACAACACATTCATGGCTTCTTATGCTTCCTCTGTGTGCTCCCTCCGTTGTTAATTTTCCTATATCAACCCTTGTGATTTGATAATCTGTGACCATTATATCATCCTTGGTTTTATTCAGCTGCGGGGAGTAGCAATTTCTGCAAATTTATACCCTGAGGCATCCACTGAAACCCTTGAAACTGTTTTGGGTTTCTTGGCCGAACTTGGTAGGAGTTATCTTAAGGGAACTGGAATCAAAGGTTGGTAGGGGAACTACCACCTTCCTCTTCCTTGGGGTTTAATCTATTAACCATTGAGGCATATTGGAATAATTTTCTCCCATTGTAGGTCTTATGGTCACATCCTTAGGTGGAGGAAGGTTATCTTGTGGGAGTGGTGACCACTGTAAGTGTAACATCTGTGGTAATGGACTCAGAGGAATTAAGGTGAAGAAGGAGGAGGCATGTCCATGGTAAACTAAGGTCTAGTGCAGATAAGTGAGAGGCCAGAGAAGATACTAGCCATGGCTGAGGAACTTGGTGAAGAAATCTGAAGCAAGGAAGGTTGAATGGGAGGAGGAAATGATTCTAAGATTAGAGCTTGAGAGATAAGAGGAAGACTTACCTTTGATGAACTGTCCAACTAAAAGAGGAATGTAAGGTTCGAACAATCTCTTCTCCTAAAGGAGGATTTCCTATTTCTGGTTGTTGATGTGAATAAAGAACCTCAACTGTTTATGGGAGAGTAGGCCACTGATGTGGTTACTTGATCTTCTCCCTTTCTAACAAAACTTAACTTTTATTGGCCTCTTGGAAGGGTTCTTATCCTTTTCCTTTTTTCCCTTGGACCCTTAGAGGGTCACACTTCTAAAGTATATAGCTTTTAAAAACTCCCTTCTTTATAACTCATTTCCTAAGAAATGAGCCACACCTTAGTATGGGCAAGAATTTGAGCAGCTTTCCCTGCAATAGAACCTTTCTCAATGATGGACCAATCAATGGCTGGGAATACATATCGGTCTTCATTCGAACCCATCATACGAGGCGTCAAGGACACTCTCATTATTCGTGGTCCCCTCTAGGATGTCAAATAAATCTAGCATTTGGATCTCTTCAACTGTCAACCTACTATTGTCCTTTCTTCAAATGGCAACTTCATTCTAAAGATCAACCCAAATATCTTCTGTGTTGGGCAAATGTAGATATAAAGTCTCATACGATTTAAGGACTCTTCAGAAATCAAATCCATCTTCTGTGCTTCATATGCTTCTTCAACTTTTCTTAAATCTCATGCACCATGTTCTTAGATTTAACCACTATCGATCACATGTACCTTCTTATGTAAATAGGGAAGGATATGGAAGCCTTGTGTTTTCTTTATTGGAATTTGTGAAAATCCAACAATTGTATAACCAACTCCATCAGTATTAACTTATCACCTAGGAATCTAGGCAATCGGAAAGGATCGCCTTGAGTACATGACCACCTGAAGGTATGTGAACTTCTTGAACTGCAAGAAGATACAATCTCGTTTTGATACTTCATCCCATGCCTCATCAAAGACTCTTATCTTTACTTAAATCAGGGTTCAACATGTACATGTTCTCATAAAAGAAAGCATGTCATTCACTCTTTTGAATTGATCCTCGGACCCCTTCATTGTTACCTGAGGGAAATAACGATATATATGTTCTAGTTGACCTTACTCTCCCTTAGCGTTCAACCCTGGATAATTCCTCATGCCAGCTGCTGCATAGGTGATATATGATGATATATAAAACTTGTCGAGTAGTCAATACTGTCTTCATCTGGGAATCAATCTCATTACTTATAAGACTGCTCCAATCAATCCCTTGTTTGTTCTTCTTCATAATGACCATGAATTGATACATCCATCTTTAGAAGTCTCTTGACTTGGAGAGTCCAAATACTTGACTCAATAGGGTTATGATGTCACTGATTTAAAGGATGAAATCACTCCTGGGGACAAACTTTGGGAAACCTAGAGACAAGTTGGCTTAGCCTTGATCAGGAAATTTCTATATTCACATGCTTAATGCAATCTTCTTGATCTTTGTCCTAGGATTTCTATGTTGACTTAAGATCTACATCAACATATTCCTTAAATTTTTGTAATCTTAAGAGGTCATCAAGGTAACCTCTCATCCAATTTCACTATGGTTTCTCCTGCTTGATTTTTCACTGAACAGGAATCTGATTCATAATTGGAAGCATATGCCAGAATGAACTTGGGGCATTGAGTAGACATTGGGAATCCTGCGGCGAGAGGGAAGCAACTGTTGGTTATCAACTTCATCTAGGGACTCTGAGAAGAATCCTTGGGTTCTGTTCCAAAAGTCCTCCATGTCTTTGTTACCAAGCTTCAGTGTCTCGAGATGTCGTAATTACAATCTATGTAGCAAGGAGATTCCATTTTCTCGGTACTTGTACTTCATCTTTCCTTACCTACCTGACTTATCCTTAGATGATCCAAGATCCAACATGAGAAGTCTTAAAGAAAGAATGCCTAGACAACTCTTATTTGAACAATTGGACTTGGAAGCTTGCTGAGCAACCCCACAAACCCTTCACACTATCCAGACTTTAGAACTTGCAAAGCACTTGATGAAACCTGACACACTAGAATGTATGTCGGAAATAAGGTCTTTTCAGACACTTCACAAAACCTGAAAGACTGCAGAAAGTGTTAGAACTTAGTATATGTTAGACACCTTATAAAACCTGGTATACTAGCAAAAGTCAGAAGATGTTGATCACTTCGCAAGACCCGACACAAAGCAAAGATTAGAGGATGTTGAACACTTAGAGAAACCCGATACACTACAAAGTGTATGTCAGAGGTTGATAGATGTCTGAAACTTGGAACAACCTGATAGAAGGGCATAACTTGGAGATTGTTAAGAAATCGATGAAGTCTGACTAACGGTGGAAGCAAAAAGTTGTTGAACACCCTGCAAAACCTGAAACAAAGGAATCAGGTTTTTGATGTGTCAGGACATGCGAAATTCCCGCCATTTCACTAGTTAGGAATTTTAGATTTTTTCAATAATTAACAGGGTATATTCCATGGGATAAAATAAAGAAACACCCTAGGGGTGAATTCCAAACAAGAAATTTCATTGGAATACAACATAAAATGAAGAAAACAATCTAAAACCCTAAACCTAGAGGAAAAATAGGAAAGGAAGGAGAACACCAAAAGAATATCTCAAATACAAATCCAAAAAACCTCAAATCAGTAAGAAAAGAAAAATACCTTCAATAATCTCTAAAAATAATTGAAAATGGAACACAAAATTGATCAAGAAGCTCAATCGGGTTCGTAGGTTGCAGGCACAAGTACGAAAAATCCACACAGCAAAAGTACAACAGGTAAAATTGATGTGTAAAATAAAACTATTTATAAAGTCCTCACATTTATTACACTTCACCTAACATGTGTGCTAACTACCCAAAAAATCAGCATTAATGTCATGTCATCATGCTTGGAGTGCCCAAAAACCTGACATAAAGGATTAGCTATCAATTCGAGTTTCGGGTTTTGGGAAACAGGTGACATGAGGCATGAGATGTTTGGATGTTCCAAGGTCCCAAAAACCTGATAGACTGACTTGTTTCAAATTTTGGGTTTCGGGAAACAATTTGCATGAAGCACGTAGAAAAAATATGTTATCATGTTGTTGAAACCCGAAAACCGGAGAAATCTCCTCAAAAGGGCATTTTAGGAGATTTTTCCAAAAAAACTATATGGTTATCTTAATTTTAGCTGGAATCACTAAAATGAGATAACAGTTGGCTCCAATTGGGGAATTTCTTTGTGACATCAAAGGAAGAGAACTCAGAATATCTAGTTTTATATATTGGGCTACAAAGTCTAAAAAAGAAGAAAACCAAAAGCAAACACATGACATAAAACAAATTATGTACAATGCAAGAGAGCATCTTGCATTACTGATGGAATAACTTCAGATGTTGACCACTAAAAGGTAGAGGGAGCAAATCTCCATCAAGATATGACAGACAGAAGCTATTTTCACCGTTCAGCTGATGAATCCTAAAAGGTCCTTTCCATAAAGAATCAAACTTTCCAATCATCCCTTTCTGCTCCCTTCTCTTATCCCAGAGAAGTACTAGATCTCCAATTTGGAAGTCACGTTGCTTTGATTTCTTATCAAATATCTTCTTTATTTTACTTTGATGATTTGTAATGCAATCAACCACCTTGCTTCATTCCTCTTCTAGCCTAGCTAGGTACATAACCCTCTTCTTGATAGAATTTTGTAAAGTTTCATCTTCAATTACTTTGGCCAACCGTAAGGTGGGCAACTCTACAAAGATAGGGATCTCAGCATCAATTCCATACAACACTTGGAAGGGAGACATCCCAATATCTCATTTCAGAGTAATCTAATCTACCCATAACGCATCATATAACACTTTGTTCCATGTTCTCTGGTTCTCATCCACCAACTTTCTGATTATAGTAACCAGGTTCTTGTTGCTTGATTCAGCCCGACCATTACCTCGGGGGTAATAGTTAGATCAATGAGCCAACATGAACCTGAATCCATAAAAAAATTCTTGTCAACTCCATGTGATGATAAATTGGAAGTCGTTTTCATCCACGATCTTGTGAGGCACATGTCGAATCTGATAATTATATTTTCCTTGAGGAAATTACAGATAGCTTCAGAGATTTCCTGCTTGATGGGTGCAGCTTCCACCCACTTGGTGAAATAGTCCATGGTAGTAAGCATGTAGTTGTGTCCCACACTAAAGGTAGGATTTAATACTCCAATGAAATCAATTCCCCACTAGCGAAAAGTTTCTTCAATCACCACAGGCTTCAGGGGAAGATCTGCTAACTTAGGGAGACCAACAAAATGTTGACAAGATTCACATTTGGACACCCATTCTGCTGAGTCTTGAAAGAGAGTAGGCCAATAGTTCTAGCCCATAGGATCTTATAAGCTATCACGAAGGAGGATAAATGTCCTCTGCACGCTAGATTGTGGAAGGACTCTAGCAACCTCACCTGTTGAGACTTATCAACACAGCACAGGAATACACCATCAATACCTTTCTTGTATATTCTATTATCCCATAGAATGTATCTTGCAAATCTTAAATTAACTATCCTCTTCTGGATTACATGTGGGGGGGCATTCACCATAAGTCAAAAATAAATCAATATATGTGTACCATTCATCGGTTGTGCTCACAAAAATCACCAAGGGAAATTCCGAAGAGGTATCCTCAGTTTTTTCACATTTTGTCTAAGCATTATTTTCTGCAATCAATTGGCACAAGCCCCTTCCTCATACCAACTTGGTAGGTTTGATTTCCAAGTCATACTCTTGGTCTTTAGCTATCCCATTACCCTGTTGACTACCCAAATCCTATTGATTCAAGATGGATTTAACTGCAGTATCAGGAATGAGAATGAGGGTATGAGAACTTAGCACGTAATACCTAAAATGTTTCACTGCTCTCACCACTGTATAAGTGTGATTTTAAATTTATGTTCTTTCAATGGGAAGCTCATGAAAGGGATGGGAGATTCAATTCCTTCTTCATTTTCTTGCATCATGATGGTTGATACTGTATGAGTGGAAGCATAGTTATACATGATGAAATCTTTCTTGAAGTTTGGACATACTAGAACAGGGGCATGTGCAATTGCCTTTTTGAATTCTTTGAAATCAATCTTCCCCTTAGTGCTCCATAAAAATGGAGTTTTCCCTTTCATCATTCGAAGGATATCATTGGTTTTATCAGCAAAATCAGGTACAAATCTTCTTAGGAAATTAACCTTCCTTAAAAAGGAGTGCACCCCAGTTTTTCATGTGGGTAAGGTAAGGCTTTGAATGGCCTTCATCCTCTCTAGGTCAATCTCAGTTCCTTCACTAGTCACAATAGTAGCTAAGGTAAAGGATGAGTGGGGCTAGGAAAAATTCCTTTTGAAGATGAAGGAATAGCAGCCTTGCTTCTAATGAATTTTGAAATTTTCTCATATTGCTCAGGGTTGGACTGAAGGTATTCAGCTTCTGACATTTAGATTTTGGTTTTCTTTGCATGATCAATGGTGTCAAAAGTAGTAATGAAGGAATGATGGAGGGATTAGTTCTAGTTACATTGGTCTGAGCTAAGGTACTGGCCTTGAAATCAGGAGAAAGAGAGTTGGAAGGTGGAGTTACCTTTTTCATTATCTCCTTTTCAGTTTGTGCTGAGATGGTAGATCCTCTTTTTTCCATAACTATGGGAGCTTCCTTTATTTTATCCTTGGAGCTTTCAACCGGATTTCTGGGTTTCCTATATTGGGATCAAGTGAAAAATGCAAATGATTGTCCATCATTCTCATCTTCATCTTTCTCATATTCCAAATAACCAATGTTGGAGTCGCTAGCTAAATCATCAAAAGACTCATCAACATATCCTGAAGCTTTGAAGGCTTCATGAGATTCATGATCTTTTGGTTCCTCATCCTCCTAAATTATTTCAACTACTATGTTGATAGGATGAGCTTCAATGGCCAGCCTAGTGGGAGCAGTGATCAACCGATTCATATCTCTTGTGGGAGCGTCGTTGGCATTGTTGAAATTTCATCTAGGAATATCCTGATAAGGAATGTTGGTTCCTTGTTGAGACATTTTATTCTTTAAAGAGATCAAGTCATTGGCCA
This sequence comes from Taxus chinensis, assembly GCA_019776745.2. Taxonomy (NCBI): domain Eukaryota; kingdom Viridiplantae; phylum Streptophyta; class Pinopsida; order Cupressales; family Taxaceae; genus Taxus; species Taxus chinensis. The sequence goes on from CM034150.1 coordinate 835,845,885, forward strand.
TATTTTGAATCATTAGATTAGTAGTACTCTGAGAAGAACTTAGATTTTTAGGCTAAGATGATTCTCTTCTGATCTTTTCATCCAGAATAAGATCGTCTTCTACTTCGGTGGTTGTAGCTTGAGTGGTGTCCAAATTGGGGATAACAGATCTTCTCAACAAGAATCTCACATCAGGAAGTTGAGTGTTAATGAAGAAACACTTCTAATTTTCAATAGTAGGAACAGCTAGGTCTAGAATCTTGTGGATCAGCTTATTGAATTTGGCTATGAAGTCCCGCATGGGTTTGTAAGACTCCTTCATGTGTGTAATTTTTTTTAACAAGGTGTGAGAATCTTCATCTGGTTTGAACCTTGCTTCAAATACAGATCTCATGGTAGCCCAGTTGGTAATGAATGCATTTGGGAGATGTTAAAACCATTTCACTGCTACGCCATGCAATTTTTTGAAAAAGAGTCGAACAGAGACATCTTCGTGAGAAACACCAAGAACACCACATGTAACAAAGAATGAGGCAATGTGTTTGTCAGGATGATGTTTTCCATCACCATTAAACTTAGGAATAGTCTTCCGTGATCCATGAGGTAGGTCATGCAATGGTGGAGTAAGGGAAAGAGGACCAATAGCTATGCCCCAAAGCACAGGATGTGTTATCATTCTTCTAAATGAAGTTTGTACAGGAATATGAATATCCGAAATGAACTTCACATGTTTCTGGAGTATCGCTAGCGTTACCAGGAAGCTTTATCATTCTCTTGTTGAGTTTCCTAAGGGTTTCCAAAGAATGTTCAATTTTCACAAACCTGTCAATGATTTCCAAGAAAAATCCATAAGTTGGTTTATGCTGAATTGATTCTTGGATCTGCTTGTAAAGATCATCAATAGGCATAATACCCGAGCTTTCACTCAACACCTTAGCATAGATCTTGACTAGATCTTCTTCTATGTCATTCGTGCCATCAACCAATTGATCTCTTGATTCCCTCAATTTTTTTGCAAGCCTCATTGAAAATATTTATTCTGAATCTAATGGATTTGGTTAGTTGAAAATGTTTGTCCCCATGTGGAATGATGTCGTCTTCGACCAAGATGTAGGATGGTACCTGTTTCAGTGTTTGGAGAGCTTCAAAAGTTAACTCTAGGTTCCCTACCTCTGCTGAAAATTCATCATCCATTTTCTCTCCATCCTTCTTTATATCCTCTAAGGATTTGTAGACTTCTATGGTGTCCTTGATGACTTCTTTTCCTTACAGGAGCAGCTTTTGGATCCATTAATCGACCATTCTCCCCTTCTCATTAATCTTCTCAATCATGGGTACCAATGAGAAATCGAACCTGATAGGAGTAGAGGATGATGGTGTTAAATTAGGAGGCTTTGAGAGCTTGAGTAGTACTTATGTCAGCTGTAGTACTTTCTCTTTTAACTCATCTCTATTTGCCTTAGTTTCCTTTAGCTTCTGGCACAACACATTCATGGCATCTTGTGCGTCCTGTTTTGCTCCCTTCGTTGTTACTTTCCCTAAATCCACCCTTGTGATTTGATAATCTATGACCATTATATCATCCTTAGTTTTATCAATTGCAGGAGTAACAATTTTTACAAATCTATGCCCTGAGGCATCGACTGAAATCCTTGAAACTGTTTTGGGTTTCTTGGATGACTTGGTAGGAGTGACCTTGAGGGAACTAAAATCAAAGGCTGGTAATGGAACTACCACCTTCCTCTTCCTTGGAGTCTGATATATTAACCATTGAGGTGTATTGGAAGAATTTTCTCCCATTGTAGGTATTACAGTTACATCCTCAGGTGGAGGAAGGTTAGTTTCTGGAGTGGTGACCACTGCAAGTGTAGCGTCCGTGGTAATGGATTTAGGGAATGAAGGTGCAAAAGGAGGAGGCATGTCCATGGTTAACTGGGGTCCAATGGGGAGAGGTGAGAGGCCAAAGAAAATACTAGCCATGGCTGAGGAACTTGGTGAAGAAATCTTAGGCAAGGAAGGCTGAATGGGAAGAGGCAAGGATTCTGAAATTAGAGCTTGAGAGATAAGAGGAAGAATTGCCTCTAATGAACTGTCAACCAAAAGAGGAATGGAAGGTTGAACAATCTCTTCCCCTGAAGGAGGATTTCCCATTTCTAGTTGTGGAGGTGAATCAGGAACCTCAACTATTTGTGGGAGAGTGGCCACTGGTGTAGTTACTTAATCTTCTCCATTTCTAAAAAACTTAACCTTTATTAGCCTCTTGGAAGGGTTCTTATCCTTTTACTTTTTTACCTTGGAGGGTCCCACTTCCAAAGTATCTATTTTTGAAAATATCCCTTCTTTATAACTCATTCCCCATGAAATGACCCACATCTTAGTATGGGAAAGAATTTGAGAAGCTCTCCCCGTAATAGAATCTTTCTAAGCAATTGACCAATCAATGGCCAGGAATACATATTGGTCTTCATTCAACCCATCATATGAGGCATTAAGGACACTCTTGTTGTCCTTAGTGCCTTTTGGGATGTCAGATAAATCCAACATCTAGATTTCTTCAATTTTCAACCTGTTATTGTCCTTTCTTCAGATGGCAACCTCATCCCAAAGATCAACCCAAATATCTTCTATGTTGGTAACATGTAGATATAAAGACCTGTATAATTTAAGGACTCCTCGGAAATCAAATCCATCTCTGTGCTTCATGTGCTTCTTCAACTTGACCTGAAGCTCATGCACCACATTCTTAGATTCAACCACGGTCGAGTACGTGTACCTTCCGATGGAAATTGGGAAGGATACAGCAGCCTTGTGTTTACTCTGTTGGAATTTGTGGAAATCCAACAATTTTCTTACCAATTCAATTAGGATCAGCTTATCACCAAGGAATCTGAGAAATCAGAAAGGATCACCCAGGTACATGACCACCCGAAGGTATGTGAACTTCTTGAACTACAAGAAGATACAACCCCATTTTGATACTTCAGCCCATGCTTCATCAGAGACTCTTCTTTTCAGTAGATCAGCATTCATCCTACAGATATTTTCATAAAAAAAAGCATCGTTCACTCTTTTGAATTGATCCTCAAAACCCTTCATTGTCATCTGAGGGAAGTACCGATATATGTGTTTTGTTACCCTATCTCCTTTTGCATCCAACCCTGGATAATTTCCCATACTGGCTGCTGCATAGGTGACATATGAAGACATATAGAATTTTCCAGTAGTCAAGACTTTCTTCATCTGGGAATCATCTCATCACTTATAAGAATGCTCCAATCGATCCCTTGTTCATTCTTCTTTATAATGACCATAAATTGATACATCCACCCTTGGAAGTCTCTTGACTTAGGGAGTCTAAATACTCAACTTAGCAGGGTGATGATGTCATTGATTTCAAGGATGAAATCACTCTTGGGGACAAACTTGGGAAACCTTGAGACAGCTAGCTTGGCCTTGATCAAGAAATTTTTATTCACATGCCTGATGCAGTATTCTTGATCTTTGTCCCAGGATTTTTGTGCTGACTTAATATCTACATCGACATATTCCTGAAAGTTGGGTAATCTTAAGATGTCATCAAAGTAACCCCCATCTAACTTCACTATGAATTCTCCTGCTTGATTTTTCACTAAGTGAGAATTTGAGTCATAATTGGAAGCACATGCAAAAATGAACTCGATGCATTCAGTAGACATTGGGAATCTTGCTGCAAGAGGGAGGCCACTATTGGTTATTGACTTCATCCAGGGAATCTTAGAAGAATCCTTGGTTCTATTCCAAAATTATTCCATGTCAATGTTACCAAGCTCTGTATCTCAGATTTCATAATTGTAATCTACGTAGGAGGGGGATTCCATTTTTTAGTACTTGTATTTCATCTTTCCTAACCTGTCTAACTTATCATTAGATGATCTAGGATCCAACATGAGAAGTTCTGAAGAAAGAATGCCTAGACAACACCCGTTTGAATAATCAGATTTGGTAGCTTGCTGATAAACCCCACAGACCCACCACACTATCAATAATTTAGACCTTGCAAAGCACCTGATGAAACCTAACACACTAGAATGCATGTTGGAAATAAGGTCTTGTCAGACACTTCACAAAACCTGACAGATTGCATAGAGTGTCAGAACTTAGTAGATGTCGAACACCTTGTAAAACCCAATATACTGGCAGAATTCGGAAGATTTTGATCACTTCACAAGACCCGACACAAAGCAGAGATCGGAGGATGTCGAACACTCAGAAAAACCTGATACACTACAAAGTGTATGTCGGAGGTTGATAGATGTCGAGCACTTGGAACAACTTGATAGAAGGGCAGAACTTGAAGATTTTTAAGCACTCAATGAAGCCTGATAAACGGAGGAAGCAAGAAGATGTTGAACACCCTACAAAACCCAAAATAAGGGAATCAAGTTTTTGAGGTTTCAGGACATGCAAAATTCCCGCCATTTCACCAAGTAGGAATTTTATATTTTTTCAGTAATTAACAGGGTATATTTCATGGTATAAAATAAAGAAACACCCTAGGGGTGAATTCCAAGTAAATAAATTTCATTGGAATACAACATAAAATGAAGAAAATAATCGAAAACCCTAAACCTAGAGGAAAAATAGGAAAGGAAGGAGAACACAAAAAGAATAACTCAAATATAAATCCAAAATACCTCAAATTGGCAAGAAAATCAAAATACCTTCAGTAATCTTGAAAAATAATCAAAAACGGAACACGAAATCGATCAAGAAGCTCAATCGGGTTTGGAGGTCACAGGCACAAGTACGAAAAATCCATGCAATAAAAGTACAACAGGTAGAAATGATGTGTAAAATCAAACTATTTATAAAGTCCTCACATTTATTACACTTCACATGACATGTGTGCCAACTACCCAACAACTTGACATTAATTCCATGTCATCATGCTTGGAGTGCCCAAAAACCTGACACAAAGGATTAGCTAGCAATTCGGGTTTCAGGAATCGAGAAATAGGTGACATGAGGCATGAAATGTTTGGATGTTCCAAGGTCCCAAAAACCCGGCATACTGACTTGTTTTGGGTTTTGGGTTTCGGGAAAAAATTTGCATGAAGTATGTAGAAAATATGTTTTCATGTTGTTGAAACCTGATAACCTGAAAATCTCCTCAAAAGGGAATTTTAGGAGATTTTTCCAAAAATAATCTATGGTTATAATAATTTTAGCTAGAATCACTAAAATGAGATAACATCTTTGTATGGTAGAGAGTACAGGACACCTTTTAGTTGGGACAGGTTAGAGGAAAGAGTATCTCTTGGACCAGCTCTTTTGTAGGACATGGAGCAGCAGGTAGTGTTGATCAGGCAGAGATAGCAGGAGGCATAAGATAGGTAGAAGAAATATGCAGATCAGCATAGGATTGATCATAGTTTTGGTGTGGGCATGAAGGTGTTCCTTCGTGTCAGACCACAAAAGATCCCTATCTGTTTCAGAAAAGGTTCTAAGTTAGCTCCTAGATTCGTTGGTCCTTTTGAGATCTTTCGGCGTATTAGCCATTTGGCCTACTGTCTAGCATTGCCACCCAACTTGTCTCGCATACATGATGTGTTTCATGTTTTTGTCCTTAGGAGGTACATTAGAGATCCCTCTCATGTGTTGGACTAGACATCATTGCAGGTGTAGGATCAGGGGCAGGTGATGGTGGAGCCCATCTGTTTCATAGATCATATGACCTTGGGCCTTCGAGGTAGATAAATTGACCAAGTAGGGGTACAGTGGGACTGATACGATGAGACAGCAGCCACTTGGGAGGATGCCACATTATTACAAGTGTAGTTTCCACATTTGTTTCAATGACTTCCAAGAGGAATTCGAGTCTAAGGGGGGGATGTAATGCCCGCTTCCCTTTGACACTTTTAGATATTGATTTTGATATTATTGATCATATTATGGACACTGTTATGTTTTGTTTTAGTATGATGGTTAGATGTTAGATCATGGATTATTATTAATCTGGATTCAGTTAGTATGCATGATGGTTAATAGAGATATTTTAATATGTGGATGATGATAGACTATTGACATGGACATATTATAGATATTGATTTGGACTTGTGACATTTGATATTTTGAGTAGACCTAGTATGGAATAGTATAGATGATGATATAGTGGATTTATGAATTAAAAATGATAATGTTGAATTCTTGATATTGTTATGATTCATGTGTTTAGATAATCTTGAAATGTTTTTTATATCATTTTGGATGTTCTGATATGGCCACGAGGATGAAGGCGGTATTTGCATTTTTGCAAGTTAAAAATCACAACAATGTCAGGGGACTGGAGACTAACCATATTAGAATTATGGGTGAAATCAACAAGGTCACCATGGCAATTGTTTTGTGTGTGTGTGTTTGTTAGGGATTCCCATGGGGGGTATTTCCATTATATGTGACCATGGGATATGTATTTTACTATGTGTTCCTTTTTGTTTATTATTGTTGTATGTATTTTATTAGTAATGTGTTCCTTCTTGTAATTAATTTAAATGTGGTAGATTAATGTGAGAGATCATATAGTTAAACTTTAATTAAATTAAATTGGGGTATGGAATGTAATTAATGAAGTTGTTGATTTTAAATGTTAATGTTGGAAGAGTGTGTAAAAAATGTGTGAGAAGGTGTAAGGGATATGTAAGAGAATTTAAGATAGATTTTTGGAGTGTTAAACACTTCATCCTCTTAGGAATTCGAATTTGTCCTTGGAGGCCAAATTTGGAGGCTTGTGGGACAAGTTAAACTTGTCCCACACCTCTTAAAATGATTCGCCAACCATACCTATGGTTTATAGGTTAAATTTAGGCCTTTTAAATGCATTTTGAAATGACAATTTTTAAGTTCTTATTGCACTTCTCTTACATGTTTTTAATTCAGACTTTTTCGAGTATGGGTTGTTTTGAAGTGTGTAAGTTAAATTGTCATTTTTATTTATTGTGTTTAGGTGCATGATGTTTACTTCCTCTTGGGGTTGAGAAAGAATGATTTCGCATCCCACATGGATCCAAATCATCCTCTTCTCTTCACTCTCCTTTAAAATTGCAACTCCTTGCTTATTTGTGGTTGTTGAAACTTTGTTCATTCCTCTTGGGGGTGCATTTTTGCTTGCTGTTTTGGGAGCTTGTTGTGGAAGAATTTGGATTCATTTACATGCTTGAGCATTTCTAGTTTTGAACTACTTTTGGGAACTTGGAAATCTTGTGGATATTGGAACAAACTCCATTATGGAGAGGTAGGATCTTGAGCTTGTTTTTAAATGTTTTCTTTCTCTTCCCTGCATGTTTAAATGGTGAATGTGTTTTGTGTTCTTGGCTGGTTGGGTAGACTACTTAGGACTTGGTGTAGGATAAGGCTGTGGGGATTTCCAATGGGGGGCATAAGGGATTACCAATGGCACCAGTTTTATTATGGAGGGAGTTTTGGATTGGGATCCACCCTGGAAAAGAAACTACTTGCATTTCTTACTCTTGGGGGGGCATAAGGGAGAAACTTTAGGGGGGGCATAAGGAGGGGTTGGGAGGCATAAGGTTTATGGGATTTGATATGTTTATTGGTGGTATGATTTAGGTGGATGCCCAATTCCAATTAGGGAGGCATAAGTGGTTTCCCCATAGTTCCTTGCTCTTGTTGGCTTGCTTGATCAAGCCTATGTTCTATGTGAATGGTTTCCAATTGCAGTTGTGAACTGTTGTCTTTGCTTCAACTATGTATCTTGTTGATTTATGCATGTGAAATAATGTTACTTGTTTGTTGTGGAAGCCATTGTTGCCATGAGTTGATTCTCATTCTTTATTTCAATATGGTTGGGGCTCGGGGGCCAATGAGGAAGGATGTCTTCTCCCTTCTCATTGGATGTCTTGGTTGGGTGGAGAGTGTTGCCTTTCCCCCTTCCTTATTGTGATCAAAGATGAAAAGATGGAGAAACTAGCATGCTGCTATTTTGTAGTAAGAATATTATACCATTTGACAGTCCCATCCTTTGAGCAATTTTATTTGTGATCATTCCCACTTTGAGTGGTTGATTTGTATAATATTTGTAATGTGAAACCATTTGTATTGATAATGGAAGATTGAAATTGGACTAAGAAATGTAAAGGAGATTATATTTGTTCTCTATTTTGGAAAATAAATGTAGATGATGTTACATGCATTGCATTTGTATCTTTGAAACCAAATGGAAAGGAAAAGTTGTAAAGATGTAATTGTTGATCAATAAAGGATTGCATTTTCTACTCAATTTTTGTATGATGTATTGGATTTGGATTTGTTGTTAAAGTTTGGAAGTTGTTGTTTGAATGAGAAGCATGCGTATGAAATAAAAGACAGTGTATTGTTTCCTTAGAATGAGTTGAATTTAGAAATAAGGATTTTCATAATTATTATTGAATGGTTGATTGAATTTAATTAAATGTTTCTGAATAGTTTAGGAATCCATATGCACATTCAAATGATAAAATTAATCGACAAACTCAAAAGGAATAGTTCACAATCATAAGCATCAATCTGGCAATTCACTTTTAAATAAAATTTACAGTTCATACTTGCACTTAGTAATCAACTTAAAAATTTTATAATTTAACATGCTAAGACATTATTGAACCCAACTTGACAAAGAAAACTCAAGAAAACAATATAACCATTGCAAAATTGAATCAAATCCCTTCTTAGGTCATTTTTCTATCTATTGTCGAAAAAATACAATCTTAAATTAATTAAACAAATCAATATTCCTAAAACACTCTAAACCCTCCCTAGATCAATACTCCATGTCTATTTTACATGTTGAGTGAAGGAGGAATCCGAATTTGATCAAATTGAAGAGTTGAAAATTGCTAGTTTGCAAATTAGAAGCTTGCAGATCCATTTCATATAATTGACCATTTAAACTTCATCAAAAATTAAATTTTATGCTTATTTTGAAAAGAGGGAATCAAGATATTTCCAAAAATTCCTTGTTTTCCCAAAACTGAGCTTTCTAGCTCAAGTTATGGCACTTTGAAATTTTTGTGCTTTGGCGGGAAAATTTGGGAAAATTTTCCCAGGCAAGCCTGCAAGCCAAAAATTTCCTGTCGTTTGGCCTTAGAAAAAAAAAAATTTGGAAAACTTTTTACTTGGTTAAATTTTTAATTTTCCCTCTGCCGACCCGAAACCAATCAAATGGTACCATGTGTCCTCTAACGGCTATGGCAGATGCGCAGTTGGTTTTTAACTCTTAACCCTTTTGAAAAAATTTGGAAAATTTTCACCTTTTCCTCTGCCAGCCCGCAGCCAATCAGAGGGTGCCGCGTGTCCTCTAGGGGCTATGATGTGGGCACATTTATTTTTTTGAACTTAACCTTTTTGAAATTTTTTGGGGGAAAAATTTCCATTTTGGCCCACCGGCCTGCAGCCAATGATAGCATGCCACGTGGCACTTTAGGGTGGAGGCGGGAGGGCGGACCCTCCTTTTTTTTTGTTTGTTTTGGCTTTGGGAAAAATTTTAAAGTTCTCCATGTGGCTTACATCTCCACCTTCCCCTCGTACTTTGTTCTTCCATGGGTGCACAGACCTTCGCAACTTGTCCTCTTTTTCCCCTGTCGGGCGCAAGGCACTAAATTCACCCGCCACTCCACCCTTTCCTTTCCCTTTTATGCTTGATGCCAGGACTTGACACATGCCCACCAAGGACCTACAGGGGTGTGGGGTGTTTTGTATCATTGAACTATGTGATGTTAAAAAATCCCTATGCCGTCCCGCGACCCGCCAATCCATTCTACGTTCTTTCCCCCTCCTCTTGACACATGTCCCCTAAGGGAATTATTGACCTTAGAACTCTACCCACTCATATATTGAGTTCTGTAAGGAGTTAGGAGGAATTATTTATATCACCGAAAAGGTGAGAAAATTTCCTATCCAATGGAAATGATTTAGGTAAATTTAGGAAGCGTTAAGTAGGAGAAAATCTAGTTTAAACTCTAAGCCTGTTAGAGAGTAGGCATGGGGTAAACTACTCCCTGAACCTAATTAAAACATTTAATCTTAAAATTTGAACCTTGTTAACTTGGTATTAGTAATTAAGGAAGACATATGTTGTAGTAAGTTGATCTTTTTCTGGAATCTATTAGTGAAAATTGCTATCTTGCAACCTGGTTGTAGACACTTCAAATCAAAAAAAAATTATCCCATAATTTTCTAGCTAACACTAGGTTGTTTCTTGGGTCTCAAGTGGTTGTTCAAATGGGAACTACAATCTCCACATAAAATACATACAACACTTGAAAAGGTGACATGCCAATATCTCCCTTTAGAGTAATACAATCATCCCACGATGCATTGTATAATTCCGTGTGTCAAGTCCATTGATTTTCATCAACCATCTTCCTGATTATAGTCACCAATTTTTTATTATTTAATTCCACCTAAAAATTTCCTTGAGGATAATAATCTGATGAGTGGGCCAAAGTAACCCTATAACCATATCAAAATTCAGTGAGTTCATAAGATGAAAAATTGGAAGCATTATCAGCAACAATCTTATGAGTAACACCAAACCTGACTATTATATTCTATTTAATGAAGATACAAACAACTTCAGAGGTAGCATGTTTATCTGGGATGGCTTACACCCACTTTATGAAATAATCAGTCATAGTCAAAACATAACTATTCCCAATACTAGACAAAGGATTCAATGACCCAATAAAATCAATTCCCCATTAGTGAAAGGGTTTTGCAATTACCACTTGACTTAGAGGAAGTGCTTCCAATTTTGGATGACAACAAGAAGGATAAAAAAACCTAAGGATGACCAAGTGCAAACTCATCCACCTGAATATTTTTTATCTCTAAAAAAAAAATTTCCACAATTGATGGAGATCACTAATTCAACTCACAAACCCTAGCTCATACCCTAGGACATCAAACTTGCTCTTTCTTCACTTTTATTTTCTCTATCTTCTTGATCTCATGATATTTTATATTCCTCAAACTTTCATTCTCTTTCTCAGCCTTCAAATCATGCTCCCATACTTGCAAAATATATATCTCTAGATCACACATATTCCCTCCAAGTGCATTAGTTAAAAATGAACTAAACAAGCACTTAAATATGTTTTTCTTCCTTCCAAACCAAAATAGGTCAGTACTTCATGATAAATGTGACCAAAAAAACTATATAACATTCAAAAAATGTAATGACAATAGTCACATATTACCCATATAGGTCGGCCTAGCCAAAACCCTCATTACATGTGCCAAAAATGGCTCAAAACCATCTGGGAACAATCCTAAAATTTCCCTAACATGAGTGCCATACTTTTTCATGACCCATTAACACTTATAAATGATTAAAATATCATAAAAAATTCATACATGGTCTCAATTAATATCAACCAATAAAATTATTTCATTTATTGGGCCCAGTTCCCTTTATAATTCTCAAAATAGTTGTTTCCTTCACCCTTCAGCACCCTGGAAACTTCATAATGCCACGAAATGACTTCTACTAAACCAAAAATTTCCATGTGACCACTAAAAATAAATTTAAGAACATTTATAATACTTCTAAGAATGTTATAATTCATGAAACATCTTTCACTTCAAACCACAAACATATTTTCCTTTACCAAATCAACCTACCAAAAACATTGTTTCCAAAGGTTGGCTCATAAAAACATTTATACACACAATAAAGACCTAAAAATGGATTAAAATTATTAAAAATTCATCCCAATTCACTCTTCATGTGATATAAATCATCACCCAAACCATTTCATGCTTCATAAAACCTCAAACTTGCACAAATACAGATCATGTCCTGAATTGCCAAAAACCTTCTTGCTGAAATAATACCCTAGAAACCCTATAAAATAACCTCATCATGATTCAATACATATATCATTGGAAATATATCTTAATATAATTTCCAATTCAATTCAATCATCTCAAAAATCCAGCTCACATTATGACCAAAACATTGTACCCTGCTATTTTAGACCCCAAAACTGCCCTTTGACCAGTCAACCTATTTAGACCTCAAAACATGATGAACCTGCATATTTATGTCCTTAAAATTTCATTTACATCAGTAACAACTCCCAATCATCATGTCACATCAATTTTTCTTGCTACTCCTTTGGACCATCTTTCTCTATAACCTTATTTCCTGAAAACTGTTATTTTTAGGTGGGGCCCACTCATCACCATGACCTAAAATGTAAATTTATATAAATCATGAGGAGTCCTCTAAAACATTAAATCATCAATTTTTCATTACCAATCAAAACTGGGTTAGTATACTTCATCTTTTACAAATTGCTCCTAGTTAGGGTTTAACTAGGGTTTTTGACCTCTTTACCTTCTTAACATCCATTCATAAAAATGTGACAATCAACTAACCTCATTATTTTTTCTAAACCTTATAAACTCACCTTATAATCATCCCTTAAAGCCACAATGTTTCATGCAAATCACATGATTCAAAATGAGCATCTGAAGTTGCACTTCGAACTAGAAATGCACTCAATTTTGACCTTGTCTCACCAAATCTTTCATAACTTGAAAAATTCACATCATGTGCACCTAAAATTTTTCTAAGATCACTATGAAACATCACACTAACATATAAAATCATCATAATATCAATTCCATATCCCAAAATATCCAATCACTGATACTTACCTATGCATGCATGTTAGATCCTCATAGTAACAACTAGGACCAACTGAAACAATGCAAGATTTGAACATACCTCATATGAAATGATATACCTTATAGCAATATTACATGAGTAAAAATTTCTCCAAACCACACTATCACACCTACAAGTTGTAATACATGCTCCCAATCAGCACCTGTAACATAGAAAAACACTTGTACCTGCACTATGCCACTGTTATGAGTGATCAAGAACTCTCAATCATGTTATAAAACATTCTAACATGCTTCCCAAGAAACCAAGAAGCTCACATTGTCAAGCTACACATCCTAAGAACCTGTATGGGATTTCTAGAGCAAGCATGCATCACTGAATCCCAAAGTAACAGTTGTTAAACATTTGAACCATCATGTTAGCACAAAACACATCAACATGACATCATCCTAACACATTAAATTTGTCATTAATTTGGTTTTACATCAATGACAACATCTATTAGGCATACATGCCAAAAAACTTCACGTGCTGGCATTTTACGGAACAGCTTATTGAACTTGGCCACAAAATCATACATAGGGTCATGTGACTCTTTCTTCATCTAGGTGAGTTGTGATAACAAGGCGTGGGAATATTCTATAGATTTGAATATGGATTTAAACAATGGTCTCAAAGTATCCTAGTTAGTGATACATGCAGATAAAAGGTGATAAAACCATTCTGTGCAATTTCCTAGATTGTCTCGACGAACAACCAAACAAATACATCTTCTTGAGCCACTTGTAGACACTAAAATTAGGTCACACTCCCCTTTGGTCCCTCGACGAATAAGCACCCTTCATCACATTCACCTAGCCATGACCCCCTTCACCTCACTAATATTAATTTATTATTTAATTAAGTTAATTCATTATCCTCACCATATTTATCATTTAAATATCTTAATTTAAATAATATCCACACATACACTTCACCTAGACACCTCATCAGGTTAACTCACCCTAAGACTTGTTCTTAGTAAGTTGCCATAGCTAACTAAGACTTACCCAAACCCTAAAAATCAATGTCTACATTCCCTCTAACCACATTCATGCATGCTTACAAGAAACTTCTAGTTTAATACGTGGGTTAACGACACAAGATCTAAGAAAATCAAAAGAATCTCCCTACTTTAGTAAACCAAGGAAATCCCACCTTGACCAACACTGGTTAGCCCTAACACTCGCCGGTTAAGCTGGAACCACCATCGGTTACCCTTTTAACCCTCAAAACAACCTTATTCTCAAGGTTGGAAAAATATTGGAAAAGGGTTGATGAACATTAGCACATTCCTGAGAGATATCACATCTTCTGAGAGTGAATTTCAGTGAGAACACACATGCAAGGAAGGAGATCAAGCATCTTTTCTTACACAGCCATCCCAATAATGATCTGATCTAACGAAGCAAAGAGGAATGCACATGCAGCCCATGCAGAAGCTCTCCTACAATTTGTGATCACTTGAAGCCTTCAACCTCTCATCAACACCTCCATCCTTCACTCACAGGTGTCCAGGACCAGGATCCAAGTAAGTATAATGTTATACTTCTCTGGTTTATTTCATTCCATCCTTATATTATCACCTATTGTTCACCTAGCCACCCATTGACTTCCTCCAACACTCACCCCTCCATATACCCATTAAAACCTCACCAAATCCTATCCAAACCACCCAATACCTCATTCCGACCAACCAAAGTCCTTTGTGCAATCACAAAGGAGACCCAAAGCTCGTTCTGTGGCATTCCCTAGAATTTCCACAGTAACCGGCACTCGGTTACACCCAACCGTCGTCGGTCACCCTTAACCGGCATCGGTCTCTATATTTTCCCATACAACCCAGAACAGTGACCTACCCACCTAATTCCACCTCACCCTCATTCACCTGTGATCTACCTGAGACCTCTGTCAGACCTACAGAGACCCAGAACCAATCACTTGACCTTTGGATCCTACTCTAACCTAGCCTGTTAGATTAGATCTTTCTTATTGTGTTTTAAGTGAGATACCTAAATCATTTTGAACTACAATAGGATTTACTTTATTTACCACATTAAATTGTTTAAAACAGTGGACTGACAGCCATCTAGGAAGTATCACACTTCCGGATCTAGCATACACTAGGCAGTTCACTGCACATATTGTTTAATTCCTTCTGGTGGTCTTGCTTTTATTACAGGTAGTTCTTCCTAGCCAAAAGGAAGCTCTCACAACCAGCTGTGGATTCGGAAGTCATACGCGCGCAACAACCCATCAACCAACATTTGAACAGGTATTCCTCCTATGCCCGTTACCCTATCTGTTTCGTCAATACTTCAAAGAAACATCTAAGAATCAGGTGAAACATTTTGGCATGCCCGGTGGGACCCATCTGGGGTTCCTTGCATTTCATTCATTCCTAGGAAAAGTTGTGTGTTTGTTTCCCTTCTGAAAAGCATACACACTAATTTTCTTCCTTGGTAACCCACCTTTTCTTTCTATTTGCTCTAAAGGAAACCTTTCTTTTGGTGTAATTAAAAAGAACCATTTCTTCGTGTTTTCTGCATTGTAGTGAAAGAGCATCCCTCTTCCTCTTCATCTTATTGTGTCATCCAACTTCACACTTCGATTTGGGCTTAAAAATAAGTGCATTCCATTTTGATTTATCGCATTAGCTCACATTAATTGAGGGCAACCTATACACTGGAAGTCATGACCAGCTGATGGTTGACAAATGAACTATAGAAAGCACATCTCTTTCTCTCTCTGAGTCTTGCCAAATTGCAAAAATTCAAAACAAACACATATTCTTAAACAACATCTTTCCTGGGAACTCCTGTCAACGATTGCACTGATCTGAGGATTGACAGGTACTCCCCAGCTCACTGCTCTGTCGAGTCATACTTTAGAGTGAAGCCCGCCCCCACCATAACATACCTGAAACCTCACCTTTTAGATCTCCTTCTTTGTAGGAAGCCATCCTCACCAAAAAACTCTATTTCACAATTCATGTGTCAGTCCTTAAATAGCATAAGCTAAACAAACATAATAGAAAAGGCACTCCTAGGATCACATTTTTCTTAGTGTTTCTGCTTGGCTTGCATTTTGAGGTGAGAGATCACATTCTTCATTTTTCTTGTTCATCCTTGCATGCTCCTCATCACAGCTAGATGTATTTCAGCTTCACCTGAAGTGTGCTCCTGGGCCATATCATCATCATTCTCAGAATTCTGGGTTTAATTCTACATTAGATTTTAATTCACAACCACTATTCTTTCATCACTATTTCAATTTCACAGTGACTGGTGTCAGTCCAGTGACCAATCATCGGTTACCTCTAACTGTCGTCGGTTATACCCAACCGACGTCAGTTCCAGGTCCTTTTGTTGACCTACCCAAAAGGAAATTTTATTCATCTTCTTCCACTTTTCACAGTCCCTGTCACTGCCATCATTCCCATTGACATTGTAAACACTCATCAGATTTGGCATACCTGTCAGATTTGACCTTCTGCCTTGTTTTTCACTCACTGTCCATTTTCTATAGTGACCGGCAGTGGTTACCCATGACCGGCGTCGAGTTTTCCCTAACCGACATCGGTTATCCTGTTTCACTTTCCCAACCAACATTTGGTACTTAATCCACTTTTTACCACTAGATTCACCTGTTCCTGCTATTTTTCTATGTCATTTACAGAGAAGCAGCCCTACCTGATCAGTACTGGTTCACATGGTGCTGACCCCGAAAACAAGCAAGTGCACTCGTATTTCACGCTAGTTGTCAACCACTCCCACCTAGTCCTTCACCACCTTCCATTTTATCACCAGCCATGGATCCCATCCAACCTATCACTATCGCTACTGGAGATGAGGAGTTCACACGACTCCTTGACCAAAACCTTGCCTACTTTGCAGTTTTACCTTTCCCATTCATCCACTCGAGATGCCTCAGTCAGTTGATATACGACATGCCCGTATCTATCCCCCTGACTCTCGCTCCCACTCCTGCATCAGCCCCATCTGGCTCTGTGTTGTCCTGCATCTACTTTACCCCCAGTCATCTCGCAGCTAGGTCCTATACCCGCTATGACTGTCATGTCTTCCACCTCCGTGGCACCCACCACATCCACAATACCCTCGACAACTACCCAAAACACAACCTCATCCACCCCTAATGTCTCACACATACCCATAGCTACATTACCACCTCCGGTGTTGGTGACCCCTACCCCATTTCAGAATGTGGTCCTTTCCATTCCACAATCGTTAGCCCCCATTGCCACTAGGGTTACCATGACCCTTCCACCTCCATATACATACTATCAGCAGCCTCTCGTTTCATCCATTATTCACTCCGGGTACGTACCTCTGTTTCACTGCCTTCTTCCCAATCAACCTACATGGCAAGCACCATACACTAGAGTGCCACCCCCGTTATATGCCCAAAACCAACCCTCTCATGCTACAGGAGGCACCCAATCATCGCAACCTACCAATGACCTAATCAAATTGATGTTGGACAAGATGCAGACATTGGAGGCATCAGTTTCTAGCTCCCACAACACTCTCACCTATGATGAGATTTGCAACGAGCCCATCCACCCATCTATTCCTATTCACCCATACCCTGTGCATTGGGAAATGCCTAAATTCAACCGTTTCAATAGCAAAGAAGACCCACAACAGCATTTGTGGTCGTTCAAACATGGGTGTTATCTGATCGCTCACGATGATGCCTTGCTCTTGAGAACTTTCCCATGTCCCTCACTGGACCTGCATTAGATTAGTATAGTGGGTTACCTAGACACTCTATATTCTCATTCAATCAGGTAGCCCAAGCCTTCTTGGACCATTTCTCTATCAATATCATCAAGAAGGTTACCATGACCGACCTATACTCCACGTGTCAGTATGAGGACGAATCTATCACAGATTTTGTCACTCGCTGGCGTAGCTTGATCAACCAACTCACCTTCCAACTGCCACCATAAATAGAACTCATCGAGCTCTTCACACGGGCTTGTGCTAGACATATCTCACTGACCTTGCAGGTCCAAACCTTCCAAACATTCAATGAAGCATTCACTATGGCACGAAAGTTAGAGATTCGGGCCATCGAAGAGAAGAAAATCCAATTACGTAATAAGAATTTGGCATTCAAGTCGAATGATACCTCTTCTTCTTCCAAACCACAAAACCAATTATTCAAAGCTAAGGGCACCGCTAATGCTGTGGTACTCAAGGCCAACCCAGCTCATCCGTCAAATCAGGCTACCCCCTCATCTAATCTCTCACCCGTCCAGACTTTTCAATTCAGACGAGAGCAGTGGAAATACACCCCAATTGGGGAACCTTACTCTTCTGTCTTAGAAAATCTTATCAAAGTTGGAGCCATCACTCTTCCACCCATAAAACCACACATTGGTTTTGACCCTGCTCGCCCCATGCCTGCATGGTATAAGGAACATGACTTCTGTAACTATCATCGAGTAAAGGGTCATAGTGACAGGCAACTGCATCACTTTCAAAAATATTGTCCAAGAAATGCTCGAGAAAGGTGAGTTAACCGTGGATAATCCTAATGCACCTGCCAACCAAAACCTACACATCTTCAAGAAACCATTTCCCAACCATGCTCCTTCATCTAATCAAACCGGTGAGACCTCAACTCATGATACCCATACCCATGAGGTTCATGCTATTTTTAATGACGCACCTGTCACCTCCCAAATACCCCATATTCCTTCCATAGAGGAGATTCTATCCCGAAGTCCTCCTTCTGCATCGGAACCAATCTCCCATATTCTTTCACCAACAGAGGAACACCTTTCATCTCCTTCATCACCTACGGAGGAGTCTTCCGCTAACATCGAAACCATTTCACCTTTGGCTTCTCCACTTAGAGAACCGATACCCACAGTACCTCCTCCACCCATAGAGGAGCACCCATTACCTCCTCCACCCACAGAAGAGCACCTATCCATTCCTCCACCTACAAAGGAGCACCCATCATCTCCTCCACCCATCACAGACCCAGTTGAGATACCTTTGCCTCTTGGTGAGCATTCTCCATCAGCTACCCAGAATCCTGCAGACCTACTTTCGGATCTCTCTTACCCACGGAAGCTGAAGCTAGCCAATTCCCCATCTCTAAGACACATTTTACGGGAATTTCCATTAGGTCCTCATCAACTCCACCTACAGACGTGTCGTTCTCACGTTTGGCTGATCACTTAGATTATGTGGATAGAGCCTTATTATGGGGGCATCTTCTGCTTCCGGTCTCAACACAGATGTAGATGTCCCTTACTGATACCTCCACTATCTACCCAAAAATATTTTGACCAATCGAACCAAACACAACCACCTCTATCACAACTCCTTCCATGACACCTGTTATAGCTCAAACCACACCCTTACCCATAACTCAACCTACATCTAAACCCAAACCCACACCTACAACATCTTCCTCGACTAAACCTATTACCACATTAGGGGTCACCCCAACCACCAGCCTTACTCATCCACCTATCAAACTGGATTTAGCTACATCCTCCAAAGACAACACCACACCTACTCTGACAACCAAACAGAAGCACCAAACCCATAGAACTCATACCCAGCTGCATGCCAATCACACCTGCACCTGTCCCGTCTATCTTAGGATCTCAGCTTCCCAACATGGTCAAGCAACCTCCACCCATCAATAAACCAAAAACACAACAACCCATTCCTTCCTCACAAACCTCTAACCTACCCAGATGCCCAACATGACTTACACCCAGCACCTGTAGCATCTTTACCACCCATACCTCCAATACCCTCAGCTATTGCTTCACTACCCACTACACTTCAGTTGTTGTCTCTCACACCCCAAGCACGACCTGCATCATCTACCTTCACAGCACCTCCATTATCCCCATGGGTAACTCGCCCTCTTCCCCCATCTGCTTTTCCTTCTAGACCTCATACACCCATATCACCTTTACCCAAGAAGGTGCAACCCAAAAACAAAACTCCACTACCCCACAATAAGGTAGTCAAAACAACCACACACCCTCCTACCCATCCATCTACTATACCCCTACCTAAACAAACACGACTGACACCCAAAACCACGCCACACCCAAAACCCATAGCTCGACCCACTCCTCCTCTTCCAAAGGTCGTTCCTCAACAATCAACCACACCTACACCCAAACCCACGTTCACTTCCCATTGCAATCCACTAGCAGGGTCTTATGCCAAAATTTTAACCAACCTCCTTGAGACTTCTGTCATCACATTACCGCCACTCAGACCTTACGACCCCCTCAAACCCAAGCCAAAAGGGTTTGATGATACTAAAATTTGTGCCTACCATCGTGTGCTAGGGCACGATGTGGAAAACTGCAAGGCCTTGAAAACCATCCTTATCCAGTTATGTCCACCTGGAAGCCAACTTTGATGACGATGACCTTCTCGATGAGGATCCTGCTTCACCGACACCCATTCCTACACTGCCCACTCAACAACCACAAACTCCACCCTCACAACTCCTAGAGCCACCCCCAAGATTTGAAATTAACATGGTTCACATCAGAGAACTTGCCACGCCATCACCCCAATGTCGTTGCCCAACTCACCTCACAAGGCTTTTCTCCTCTAAGTAGGTTTTTTCCCGTCATGTCGTTACACCACTCATCCTACACCTTCTCCATTTCATGACTCCCCTCAAATCAACATGATACACGTCACTACACGTGCTCAGAAGGATAAGGGAAAAGAAAAGGTAACTGACCCACCAACCAATCCTATACCCAACATACCATCTGCACCCATACCTAAAATCACTATCTGTGGCCCCACGTACCCCATTTCTAATGGCGTCACACATCGCACCATGCTCAAAAAATTACACCAATCTCCCCTCAAAATTTCCTTATATGACCTCATCCAAACCTCGGAATCCCATCGTCAAGCTCTCATGGAGGTTCTTCAATCTATTGAGGTTTTACCCAATGACCCTACACCCGTAGCCTCCATTATCACACCCCATCATGTAGCCTCTCTCACCAAATTACCACCTTCATCTTTGCCCCACCCTATTCACCAAGTATCCTCCCTTAGCTTCTCAGAGGAAGAGATCGCGCCACACCAAAATGATGACCCAGACCCAACCCTCTTCATCTTTGTCCACATAGATGACATACGGGTACACCATGTGATGATTGATGGGGGTGCTAGCATTAACATCATCTCATCCCATGCATTCGCTCAAATGTGCATACCTGACAATTACATGCATAAACATCCTAGTCATGTTGTGTTCATTCAATGACGCTATCACTTCTACACTAGGCACCGTCATCCTCCACATTCGCGTGGGCCCCCGCACTATTCTAGAATTATTTTACGTTTTGGAGGGGGAATTTCAATATAACCTGTTGCTTAGCAGACCCTGGATTCATGTCATGGGTTGCGTTCCTTCCACTTTGCATCATTGTGTAAAGTTTGAACATGAAGGACACACCTATACCATTCCAGCTGACCCATCACCTTTTAAAACATGCAACATGCTTTACCGACCCAATGATGTGCTCATACCTATTAAGTCATCTACCTCCTGCAACCATTACTTCTTCACCTACACCTCCACTTACCAGTACATCCGCTACTTCAACCACACATACCTCCTCCATTCCTACCACTGCCCCAACCTCCATGGCTGACCCATCAGCTTCCCAATCTATTAACTCCACCTCTGCATTGACCTCCGACACATCATCCATTCCAGCTACCTACATACAAACCACCGATCCCTTGGAAGGTGTTTTTCAATGCCTCACTCTAGGGGAGTACCGCCTATATAGTATCAACACATTCCTTACTCCACAAGAGTATGGAAGTCTTCACCAACACCCTCATTATGATCACCGCATAGGAGAATGCCTCCTTTATGGTCCTCCTCATCTTCGTACCAATCTCACCTATGGGGGACTTGGATACTACCACTTACATACCTGAACCACCGCCACAAACTTGCCCATTTTCTGTTGACTTCCAATCACTTACCAATCACCATTTCACCCACACCTTCCTGCACCAATGTGCATGGAAGGGTTTTGGTTTTGGATTTTACGAGCAAGGCCACCATACCATTATTCCATGTACCACCTGCAAACATAATGACCATAGTGGTATCAGCTTTCCCGAACCACCTACCAAACAGGCCCGCATTGAACTCATTAAGGACACTAGCTCTTCTCCACCTTCTCCACCCGCTCCACCTTCATCACCACCCTCACCGATGGAGTCGATGGATCCTGAATCTATCCCTCCTAAAAAAAAATCATAAACACCATTTCCTTGGGGCCTCTGACTTATCAACGTGAGGGTGGGTGAGGCCCCTTCCACTCTTCCCTTCCTGTATCCTGAAATGATCGATGACGATACACCTTCAATTAACATCGTTCAATGTCAGGATGATGAATCCATACTCACCTACCTTGGTGCAGAAGACTCATATATTCATCGGTCGTTACCCTCTGAGATGCAAACCATGTTGAATGAATCGACTATCGAGATCAACATTCATACTCAGGACGACCTGCACATCCTAAAGATCGGGAAATCTTTAGATGCTGCTGAACAGGAAGCCATCACTTCTTTTCTCAGAGATCATAACCACACTTTCACTTGGTCTTACGCAGACATGCCTGGTATTGACCCCACCATAGTGGTCCATAATATCGTAACCATTCCTGATGCCAAACCCATCAAACAAAAGCTGAGGAAAATGCACCCTCGCATTGCTCTTCTCGTCAAAGAAGAACTTTAGTGCCTTCTTTCCATTTCCTTCATCTTACCCATTGATTATCCTCATTGGATTTCTAACATTGTCCCTGTCACTAAAGTGACAGGGGGACTCTGTATTTACACGGACTTCCGTGACCTCAACCTAGCCTGTCCGAAAGATGACTTTCCCTTACCTGGTATTGATCAACTGGTTGACCTTACCGCTGTTCATGAGATGCTATCACTCATGGATGGATTCTCGGGTTATAACCAAATTTTACTTGCCCCAGAAGATCAACACAAGACCTCATTCATCACCCCTTGGGGGACCTTCTGCTATCGAGTCATGCCTTTTGGCCTTAAAAATGCTGGTGCCACATATCAGCGGGCTATGACTTACATCTTCCATGACATCATGCATCGCATATTGGAAGATTACGTGGATGATCTCTTGGCCAAATCTAAATGCCGCTCTGAGCACCTTACCATCCTCAAAACCATCTTTGACCGTCTCATTAAATATTGTGTTCACCTTCAGCCTAAGAAGTGTGTCTTCACGGTCCTCTCAGGAAAACTCCTGGGATTTATCATTTCCCTACGTGGTATAGAGGTTGACCCTACTAAAGTCAAGGCCATTCTAGAAATGCCTCCACCTACTAACCTTAGACAACTCCATAGCCTGCAAGGTAAGTTGCAGTCTATTCACCGTTTCATTTCACAATTATCTGATCGGTGTCAACCATTTCATCATCTGCTCAAGAAGGATGTCTCCTTTAAATGGGATGATGACTGTCACAAAGCTTTTGAGGCCCTAAAACAATACCTTCTCCAACCACCCGTACTCATTCCACCTAAAGACGATCAACCTTTTTACCTATACATATCTGCTACCGATCATTCCTTGGGAGCCATGCTCGCTCATCGCGATGAACAACATAGGGAGCAGGCAGTTTATTACATAATCCATACTCTTTTGGACTATGAAACCTGATACAACCACCCCAAAAAACTTTGCTTAGCCTTAGTTTTCATTGCCACCAAACTCCGTCATTACCTACTCAACCACAAAACCTATGTTGTGACCAACACCGACCCCTTACACTTCATGTACGCCAAACCTTATCAAAATCAGCATGCCGCACGATGGCTTATGATTTTAGCTGATCTTGACCTTGAATTCATTCATCAAAATTCCATCAAGGGCCAAGCTATCACTGACCAATTGGCCGATGCACCTATTTCTAGGGATCAACCCTCTAATTTTGACTTTCCAGATGAGTCAATTGCTACCCTTTCCCTAGACAAAACCCCTTACCAAATGACACTCTTCTTCGATGGTTCCAAGTGTCAGCGTGGGGGTGGGGCTGGTATTATCCTCATTCCTCTTGATGGTGAACCCATGCCTTTGTCTTTCAAACTAGATTTTGAATGCACCAACAATATTGCCGAATACGAAGTGCTCGTACTAGGTCTCCAAGTTGCCTACGCCCTAGATGTCAAATCAATCAACATCTTTGGTGATTCTCAATTGGTCATAAACCAAGTCAATGGTATATACCAATGTCATAACGAGATACTTCAAAAGTATAAACATCATGTAGACATACTTTTGACCACCTTTGATTGTTACACCCTTCAAACCATCCCATGTTCAACCAACAAATTTGCAGATACCATGGCCTGCTTAGCTTCCCAAATACCCGCTTCGCCCACTGATTCTAAAATCTTTGTCACCGTACAATGACTCCAATCACCTTCTTATTTACCTCATGATGTTTACTCGATTGGAACCACTACCCCTGACCCGAGTGACCTTTGGTACAAACAATACTCTGACTACCTTTCTCTCTCCATCTTACCTCCTGATCTCACCCGTAATGGACAACGTGCCTTCCTTAAAAAGGTCTCTCGTTACGTCATTCTGGGGGGACTCCTCTATAAGCGTGGCTTTGATGGTATTCTCTTACGATGCCTCACAAGTTCTGAAATTCCTTATACCATTAAGGAAGTTCATGACGGCATATGTGGAGGTCACTTCAGTGGCCTTGCTGTTGCTAAGTGTATTCTTCACCTGGGCTATTACTGGCTGACCCTTAATCATGATTGTTGCGATTACGTCAAACATTGTGTAAAATGCCAACAACATTCCAATCTTCATCATACACCCAGTCATGCCTTACAGGTCACCCGTGACCTTTGGCCCTTCTCTCAATGGGGTTTGGATCTTGTCAGAGAAATCAATCCCCATTCTTCCCAACGCCATCAATGGATCATCACTGCTACCGAATACTATACAAAATGGGTGGAAGCCATACCACTCATCTCCACGAAAGCTGAGAAAATATGTGAGTTCATTAACCACCACATCATTTGTCACTTTGGTGTTCCTCATCGCCTCATCACTGACAATGGAAAACAATTCAAAAACAAAACATTGCAAAAACTTTGTGATGCCTTTCGGCATTCAGCTTAGTTTCTCATCACCTTATTACCCACAAACCAACGGCCAAGCCAAATCCACTAACAAAACCTTAAACAAAATTCTTATGAAAGTGGTTGACGATACTGGGAAGGATTGGCATACGCACATTCCTTTTTCCCTGTGGGCATACCGCACTAGTATTCGCACTTCCACTGTGGCCACACCATTTTCTCTGGTCTACGGTACAGAGGCAGTCCTACCTCTCGAAGTCCAGATCCCCTCACTCTGCATTTCTCTCCATGACATGCTCAATGATGATGACTTTTGTCAGGACCATTTAGCACAGCTAGAGTTATTAGATGAATGTCATCTTAACGCTTTGGATCACCTTCAAGTTTACCAAAAATGTATCAAACGTGCCTACGACAAACGTGTCCATGAACGGACCTTCCAAGTCGGTGACCTTGTCCTGAAAGAAAATCAACATGTAACTAAAGTAGAAAAAAGTAAACGGGGAAAATTTTCTCCTAATTGGCTTGGACCATACATCGTGACTCATACCTATGGATCAGGTGCTTATCATTTATCTTCACTTGATGGTAAACCTGAACCTGAGCCCCTTAACGCCTTGCATCTTCGACCATTCTATTGTTGACTTGTCATCCTACCTCACCTTTTGTCTCTTTCTGGGCTCATCCCTTGAGCGCTATTCACTTCATACACCTCACCAATGATTAAACAAGAATCATGTGAGTACCTGTCACTTATTATCTTCTCTTGAATATGTGTACCACGGTGCTGCACATAGCATGATTCTCATGGATACTTTTCATCTACCTTTAGATGAGATCCCATGGTCATTCCACCTTGCCTTTTGAACAAGATTCCTATCTTCCACCTTGGTCTTGTCCATGACTTCAAAGCCCTCACATGGGACCATAACTCCTTGAGTCAAACTTCTAATAAAAAGATGACTCCCTCAAAAGGACATCTTCCTCTCAACAATCGCTGCTATAAATAGACTGCTCCCTCAAAGGACAGCTATGTAAAGCTCTTCTAAAAAAAATGAGAGCAACCGAAGCTTCCCGCATCGATCAGCTTCATGAAGACCTCAAGGAGTTAAATTTTCTTCATCCCATATAGACTTCCCACATCAATCAGTCTATCTCAACTACAAGTTAAAACAAAAACCTTTTAGTCATGGACTTTCCCATTGTGACCTAGGTTCTCTTGCCCGAAGTGCATGCTACCTCATACCATATAAAAATTAACTACCTTTCACCCTTCTTACCATTCCCACTCTCATTTCCTAATTGCCTCAAGGGACTTCTTGGAACTTAGACATTTGGTGATCATGTGACTACTTTTCACCATAGAACAATCAATCATGCAATGTCTTTAGGGTCTTACATTCATCACCTCCTCCAAGGTATGATCTACTCGGTATGATCCTACCCAATCAGGTGGCTTTATTGCCCCCTCTTATCTTTTAGCCATCTTTGCTTACGTTTTGATTACCTTATACAGGACTTGGTCCTCGACGCTTACTTTTGGGGTAATCTTCTTCTTTCACCACAATCAACCCCACCTACATCACTTTACCTATAATCCACCCACACCTAACAGATCTAAAACCCACACCATTCCTAAAAACCTACCAACTCATTTTCATACCTCCTCATATTCTTCCCTAGCTCATGGGAGAACTACATCGGCCTGAGGTCCCTTTTCACTGGGACTATGTAGGCAGCACTCTGAGGGCATGGGGCCCTTGGAGGTTAGCTCATCCATCCTCTACCCTAAACAATTCATCTTCCATGTGCCTCACATTACATCACACCTAACTTAGTTTCCCTTTTATACCCAAAATTGGAAATTCAACCACATACATAACAAGTTGTTTCATATTTTAAACATTATCACAACATACATTTATTACACCTACCATTTCTCTATCATCACTATGCATAGATTATACCACATCTCACATATGACCCATATTATCATTCATTGCATAAAATAATGAATCACAACTTCACCTACTTTCTAACTCAACCATGCCTAAACCTAACTCGATCCATAACTAAATGACCTGACTCGATCCATGCCTAAACCTGACCTGACTCGATCCATGCCTAACAAACCTAACTCAATCCATGCCTAAACAAACCTGACTCGATCCATGCCTAACAAACCTGACTCGATCCATGCCTAACTGACCTGACTCGATCCATGCCTATACCAATCTGACTCCATCATGCCTAACTCACCTAATTTCCATCCATATCAAAATAACAAATCAAAATCTCATCAACACATCAACAAATCAAAAAATACCATGTATCTCATCATATAAATAAATCAATGTGTATCTCAAAAATACATGGCTATCTCATCATGTCCATCATCTCAAAATCATCGGCACATAGGCCGATATACAATACAAAATGTCATCGGCACGTAGGCCGGTCTCATATATACAAAAAATAATAATAATGAATCAATACAAAACAAAATATGCTCACTCATACATCCTCACTATTATCTCTAGACCAGGCACGCAGGCCAGGCTGGTATATATCACAAAAATAACTATCATACATCAAAAACTAGGTGACCACTATATCAGGCATCTCAGTGGATGTCCTCCATCTCTATATCACCAGTACCCTCGCCTCCTGGGTCCCTGTTGTGCACCTCAACTAGAGCTGGTCTCTGTGCACTGGTAGCCTCTTCCTGATCGGGCCTCAGAGCTCGTTGACCCCCTGTGCTCTCCACACTATGAGTGTGGGATCTCGTCCTCTCACTAGACGCCTGTTATGCCCTGTACTCGGCATAGGATATGAAATCTATCCCGGCTGCCATCAACTGGTCCTGATAGTATCTAGCCTCACCTAGGGCATCCCGTAACCTAGATACAGGCACGGTCTGTGGTGGTCCCATAGGTCTCGGCCCCTGTACCTATCCCTGCGGGACCCTATCCCATCCTACCTGTGAACTGGGACCTGCTCCCGGTGCCTGTGATGGTGGTGCCTGTGGTGGTGTCCCCTGCCCTTGTGCCTGTATCTAGGCCTGTAAGACCCCAATCTGTGCCTGGGCTATGGCCAACTGGCCCTGTAAACCTACCACCTGAGCCTGTAAGGCTGCCACCTGACCATCCCCCTCCTCTCCATCTCCATCTCCTCCACCGGCCATCTGGGCCTGCAGACTGGCCACCTATACCTGTAGCTCTGCTACCTCCACCTCTGAGCCCTCCAGCTGTGTCTGCAATATACCCAACTGGGTAATGAGAGTAGCCACCTGCCCATGTAGGGCATCTCTCTACACTGTGATGGTGGCTAGATTCAGCTACCCCGGTCTAGGTGGTATGGCTCGTAAGTGAGCCACCCACCATTGTTTGTACCTTTCTGTGCACCCGACGTCATCTATCTGCTGGTCCACTGGCTACTCCTCCTACCATGTGGGCACTGTAGGCTATGGTAGAGGTAAGGGCCTCTCCACGTCGTCTCTCCGGTACTGTGGGAAGGGCAGAGGTATGTCTTGTACTAGCCCAAACTGCCATCCAGACTCTATCTACTGGGATCATCTCATACTCCCCAACACGGTGACCCTGTATCCATCTCTCTAGCTGGAGCTCAGCTAGCTCCTCATACATATGCCTATATGAGGGAATCCCACATATGGCCTCCAGATAATGTCCACTCTGGATAACCCCTCCAGTAACTGCTAGAAATGGGCCACATCATGTGTGGGCCTCTCAGATCTTCGCTCTCCAATCACCAGCACCCATCTCCTATACCCCACCCACAACAAATCTCACTGGGAATGCATCTGCTCGGGGCATCCCTATAGGCCAAACACAAACTATGTGCTCATACTCCCAGCAGTGCAGTAAAAATGTACGGCACAGGCTGAACCTGCGCATCCACCCATATACCCACAACTCCATGTACAACTGCACCAAGAATGTTGGTGCCCAGGAAAAGTGGGTTTCATCCACCATCATGTCATGGAGTACCCCCATCAGTGATCGGGGAAAGCATCCACCCTCTACATCTGGTAATGCATAGCAGCACACTGCCTCCATCAGTAGAACCACTAGCCTTGTCTCCTCCAGATGGGCTAGGTACATCTCTCCATAGCTCAAGCTGGCACTATAGAATCTTAGATCGGCCATCCCCTCTCCAAAAATAAACATAATCAGCTCCTCTGAGGCCTTGGAGGAGATATAATAAACCTATGCACCCAATATGGGTAGCCGAAGAATCCTTGGAACATGTCCTTCAGGGTGATAGTAATCTCACCCGTTGGCAGGTGGAACGTGTTTGTCACAGAATCCTATCTATCGATGAGCGCGACCATCAAACTGGGCTCTCCAGACAACATGTCTATAACAATGAACTCCACTCAACCCAAGTACCTCCACATGCTGCACTCTCCTCCGGGGTCGCTGTGCCATGCACTGTCACCAGTAGAGGTGGAACCCTGTCCTGCATATGTAGCTGAGCTCTCCCCTACATCCAATACAAGCACGACATTAATTTACATGTATCAATCCATATTCAACAATTATCATTTTCCTACACCCTATTTTCACCCTACCTATTTCAACCACCTAGCCCACATCACTTTTGGACCCTTGTGCCCAATAATCTGACCGGTACCGGTTCATCCTAACTGACCCCAGTCACCCTTTAACCGGCATCGGTCACCTATTTGGTGACCGATACTGGTTCACCCTTACCAACTCCTCGATCACCCTTAACTGGCATCGGTCACCTGTTTGGTGATCTGATACCGGTTCCACTTAACCGACACCAACCAAACTTGACTGACGCCGGTCACTGTCTCAGAAAAACCCATGATTTCCCAAAACCCCCTTTTTCTAAAAAACCTCCCCCTGCCCCTTTTACCCACCTACAATGACCTAAACTACCCTTAGACCTCCACCCACCCCCCCTATCCCATTTATTATCCTCCCCATTCCTCTTTTTACCTGATATCCCCCCATTCCCAAATTCAATTTTTTACCACCCACAAAAATGAAAAACCAACAAAACCTACAAACAACAATAAACTCATCCTCTAATCTATCAAATCAACTACACGTAGAGTAGAGCACCTACCTCGTCGTTTTGCCACCATCTCGGTGGCACATCTGGCTGCTATACCGATGGCCCGCCTGATACCTCTCTGGCCTCTTCCATCACCGAATAGCTACCCGTAACCTCCACCCAATCGAATCCCTCACAATGATCCTGTGGACCCGCTGCTCACCAACCAATCACTCATTGATCACACCACCAACTCACTGTTCCATTCCGTCTAGACACTTTTACTTTTCTCTCTTTTTTTTCATTTTCTCACTTTGCAAAATAACAAATGAATAACAAAAAACATGTGGACTTTTTTTGTTTTTATAACAAACCCGACCTAACCGACGTCGGTTACCCTTGACCAACATCGGTCATGTGCCCTACCTCACCATCTTCGGTTGACCTAGACTGACGTCAGTTATCCGTGACCAGCATCGGTCACCCTCACTTGCACATTGCCCTAAATTTTACCCTTTTACCTACCCCTACCTCCTTTTTTTACCTCACCCAACCTTCGCCCTGATCAATTACCCCACCCCACCTTTACCCTACCCATTTACCTCACCTTTCCTGACCTCATCATTTACTACCTCCCTTTTTCCTCCTTTGGGGACTCATTATTTTACCCCTACCTTGGCCTTACCCATGCCACGACCTAGATACCTTTGTACCATGGCCCATCTTTGGTGCTAGTGACCTTTAAACAACCTCACTGTGTTGGTTGACCTAATGACCTTACTTAGTGTAGCCTATTTTCATGACCTTCTCTTTATCCTGACCCTACCTTTGGTGTATCAGAACATATCTAAACATTCCTAAGGGGGCTTTGACCAACACCGATTAGCCCTAACCATTGCACAGTTAAGCCGGAACCACCGTCGATTATCCTCCCTTTTAACCTCCCAAAACTTGGACCTTATTTTCAAGGTTGGCTTACAAAAATATTGGAAAAGGTCTGAAGATCGAGAACATTAGCAACATTACCCCTAACCGAGAGATTATCACATCTTCTGGAGAGTGAATTTCAGGGAGAACAATGCATGCAAGGAAGGAGATCAAGCATCTTTTCCTACACATCCATCCTAACAATGATCTTATCTAACCAAGCAAAGAGGAATGCACATATAACCCATGCAGAAGCTCTCCTACAATTTTTGATCTTCTGCAGCCTTCAACCTCTCATCAGCACCTCCATCCCTCACTCACTAGGCATCCAGGACCAGGATCCAAGTAAGTATAATGTTATACTTCTCTGGTTTATTTCATTCCATCCTTATATTGTCACCTATTGTTCACCTAGCCACCCATTGACTTCCTTCCAACACTCACCCCTCCATATAGCCCATTAAAACCTCTCCAGATCCTATCCAAACCACCCAATACCTCATTCTGACCAACCAAAGTCCTTTGTACAATCACAAAGGAGACCCAAAGCTCATTCTGTTGCATTCCCAGAATTTCCACATTAATCAGCACTAGTTATACCCAACCGTCGTCGGTCACCCTTAACCGGCATCAGTTACTGTATTTTCCCATACAACCCAGAACAGTGACCTATCCACCTAATTCTAAATCACCCTCATTCACCTGTGATCTACCTGAGACTTTTTTCCGACCTGCAGAGACCCAAAACCAGTCACTTGACCTTTGGATCCTACTCTAACCTAGTCTATTAGATTAGATATTTCTTATTGTGTTTTAAGTGAGATACCTAAATCATTTTGAACTACAATAGGATTTACTTTATTTACCACATTAAATTGTTTAAAACAATGGACTGATAGCCATCTAGGAAGTATCACACTTCCTAGATCTATGCATACACTAGGCAGTTCACTGCATATATTGTTTAATTCCTTCTGGTGGTCTTGCTTTTATTACAGGTAGTTCCTCCTAGCCAAAAGGAAGCTCTCACAACCAACTGTGGATTCAAAAGTCATATGTGCACAATAACCCATCAACCAATATTTGAACAGGTATTCCTCCTATGCCCATTACCCTATCTGTTTCATCAATACTTCAAAGAAACATCTAAGAATCAGGTGAAACACCACTCTCAAAAATCCACATGCTAAAAAAAATTCAGCTATATGTTTTTCTTAATGTTTCTTTCTTTCACCATTGAATTTTGGGAATTTTCTTGCATGACCCATGTGGAAAATTATCCAGTGATTGAACTAATGCAAGAGGAATAATAGTTGGACCCCAAGGAACTAGTGTTTGCAGTTGTCATCTAGCTATGAATGTCATATGTGCAGGAACATGATCATCACTCAAAAAAATCTCTACAAGTAGTATATGTGGTTAACTCTTGCATAGCACGGTTCCTTCGCACATGCGATGAACTGCTAGCACGTCCAAAGGATTTCCTTTCCGGTGCGAGATTAAAATTATGTTGTTGTAGAAAATAAAATAAATGATCAACTTAACCTATGGCTTGGCTAGCACGAGTGTATACCCTTCTTTCTAGCTTGACTTTGGAAAGAAAAAAATAAAACAAAGGAAATACAGAGTCACCAATAGTATAGCAAGATTAGTCTTACTTATCTATATTCCCCAGCAAATTCATCCAAAAATTTTGGTTGGATATTTTGTCAAAGAAAAAATATGAGGTTCAACCATAGTATGTGGGACAAATTCACTCCTCAAATAAAGGAGAGACACCTTGTTTATTACTAATCTAATACACACCATATATTATTTACAATATCTACACTAATATAACCATTCGAGGTTGAGATCTCATCCCAATAGATTTGTTCTTATTAGATTGGAAGGTGTGCAAAGAGAGAAGAAAAAGATAGACAGGAGTAATTTTAGAAGAATAAGAAGAAAGTAGATTGGAATTTTCTTTCACTTAAGAAGATGTAGATCAAAATATAATCACACGTGATCAAATAGTAATAACTTGTTGTAGATTCAGTAAAATAGATATTAAATCAAAGAACCATTTAGTGCATTGAACGTAAGAACAATTCCTCAAATGAAAAACATATATCCACAACACAAATTTTGTAACAAATATCTTTAACATTCTTTAATGGAGAAAAAGGAAACACATTTTTCCTTTCTTTTCAACTTCAAGATCTATTTCATGCAAAGAATCCCCCACCCTTTGCAATTCTACAGAATTTTTACAACTATAGATAATGAGAGAGAGAGAGAGAGAAGAGGGAAAAAATATAGGGAAAGAGATCAGATTTGATCTTTTCATTAATTAAAATTTGTCTTTCCCTGCAACACAGCTTCCAAGCTGTCAAATGTCCCTCCACATGCCTTTTTATCTTGTAGAAGGAGGCCAAATTGGATCATAACTGGGTGGTTGAGCTAACTAAATCTGCACATTAATTGCTTGAATTTTTTTTTCCTCTTATTCTCTCACCAAACTTCATCAATCTCTAAATCAAATGATGTTAAATTTAAGGTCTTAAGGAAACCTTTCCAATGAGATTGATTTTACATGATTTAAATCTCTAGAGTGAAAGTTATGGCCATTTGAATATTTACATGTCTGGATGAACATGAGAGTGACACATAGCAGTATTTGATTGGCCTCAGAGATTTCCTATACCTACATGTTACTTTCTTTAAATTTTCCATGTTCTAGTCTCTGGTTTATTACAGGGTCGATCTTTTCCTATGTATGTTTGATTCCCTGACCTTTTGACCGCCCTTTCCCTCTTCCGGACCCGGCGCCTTTTACTAAATTCCACTCATTCTGGGACTTGACATCCATTGGAGTCTATCGTCCTGAAATGTGATATAATAATGCCATATTTTAGCCTCTATTTCATATCTCCTTTAATGTGCAAGACCTCACGAGGCTTGAATCCTTTATCAGGTATATTCACTACAAAGTGTAAGCCAATAAGAAATCTCCACGTACCTTCGCAGTGTTAGACTATTTTTTACTTGCACTAGCCACCATGAAACATGAGCCAATGGGAAATCTCCACGCTTCTCATAATTTCAGTCTTCATTTATACCATATCGACCCTCGTGAAGCACATACCAGCAAGAAGGCTCCATGTATGTCGCATGTCAGATCTCTCTTTCTTTTTTGTTTTCTTTTTGTTGGTTGTGCCTTTGCATCACAACTTCTATCTAAGTGGACTTAATATTGTTGGCTCCATATAAATTCATCCACCTATAGTTCCTTGATTTTCCAAACCACTCGGACCTGAAGCCATTTAAAAATTGGCTCATTCCCTAGGCTTTACGTCTGAAGGATCCCATCTAATCTCCCTGTGTCATAATGGTGATGCGTGTCCATTTTTGGTCACTGATCTTGTGTCATATGCCATCTTTTGCTTCACCCATTTCATGTTCTTTTGACCTATATTAACCCAATCCTGAACCCAAAATCCTATCCAACACAATTATTTCCATGGACTTAAGGTTTGTGGAATGCTTGAACCATGAGGAGCCCTAGTGGGTTTTTAAATGTCAACATTTAGTGCTTTAGAGAGGTGGAATTTGATAGCCATTTGAACGTCCTAGGATTATATAAATGGCTAAGTGAATTTTAAATGAGTTATCCAAATTGATCCAAGAGGGTGTTGAGTTGAGATAATAGAAACCCTGAAAATAGATTTAGAAAGAAAATAAGGCATTTTTAAAGACATCCTTGGCAGACACTTCCGTCAGAGTCATGGGAATCCTTAGGTTGGTGGAATGTGCATCCTACGGAGATACCTCTAGGTTTTAAAGAAGTTGGCTCTTCTCTGTGGGGTGAGATAGGGGTCAGAAAAACTGGAAAGAAAAAAAACATAAAACAAACTAAGGCGATGCACCAAAAATAATACACCAGGAAGCCAACCGAATACACAATCATCTTAAACTACTTAAGCACAACACCAAAGATTGCAACAACACCCAAAGATGCACAGTTTCTAAATGAAAATAAAGGTGATCAGAGACAATAAAGATATGTGAATGATGAACTGGAAACACCACAAAAACATATATATTACTCCAATGGTTGTGCACAGTATTACGTATAGAAGAGAGGCAAGATTGTCCGTTACAAAGCCCAAGCAGAAGGCTGGAGTTTCAAGATCTCCTTTTTCTAACAAAAGAGAAGCTTGGCGACAGAGAGGAAAATATTAAGACTCCTACTCACTACAAAACTCTATCTACTTCAAGTCTATTTTCCTCCAAAATTATCTCTTTGAAGTATCTCCCTCCTTTTTTTACATCAGACTTTGATTACAATATATAGGA
Source organism: Taxus chinensis (assembly GCA_019776745.2). Lineage (NCBI taxonomy): Eukaryota > Viridiplantae > Streptophyta > Pinopsida > Cupressales > Taxaceae > Taxus > Taxus chinensis. The sequence goes on from CM034150.1 coordinate 835,881,069, forward strand.
GGAGAAAAGGGTGAGAGAAAATTCTCGAACTCCCTTCCAACCACCTTTGAATTATGATAAATGATGTGAAGTGACTGAAACAGATCTCTTCAAATCTTTCCCATGCTCTTTGACCCTTCCAAGGAGTGAGATCCATGCTTATTAATGCATCTTTGATTATTCTGCAACTCGACTCCTTTGAGATGGACTCATCTTTTGAGAAAACCCCTTTCGGCTATTTATTACATAACCAGATATTTTGATTCTTTGTGCATTGGTTTCTATTCCCCAGACTCAAATGGCATGCACCTCATCACTGTAATGAAATGACCCTTTTTTTGAATGTAGATGAACATGGGTAGTCATTCTCTTTATACGAGGCTTATGCATTAATGCCCTACTGAAATGATAGGCTAAATGACCCTTCAACCCGATCTTTTGAAGAATCCCAAACTTTTAGGATCTTATAGATAAGCCTCCAAATCATTCATACATGTGGAAAATGGCTTGTCCTTTCATGGTCTGTCTTGAAACTGGAGTCCGCTAGTTGTAAGATCCACGTGGAAGACTCACACATCCTCTTGACTCTTCTTTCCTTTATGGCTCTAGGGAATGCGCTGGGTGGACACTTGGCATCATCCGTGGACTTGCTTCTCTTTTCTGGCTCGTAAGGACCCATGGTATATGAACAACATCTCTCGGGCAGGGCCCGTTTGTTGACTCCATGTGTCAGCTCCACGGGAATCTGAGACTTTGCCCCCTTTTTGACTTCTGAAGTTGCGCCCACTTGACACTTGTCGCTTTCTATGAGCCATTTGGTTCTCTTTATAATTTGGTTAAGTCCCCTCTCTCTCGGTGAAGATTTGGCTTCAAATGGGTTTCTCTTAGCCACAAAAATTTAAATAACAGTCTGGTGACTCACTGGGACCATTTAGCCTGCTAAATGAAAAGAACCCACGATCTTCCACTATGAAACTTGTGTTTTGAAGCCTCTGTGAATCTGAGTTCGTGGCCTCCTTTGTCATCTGTCATTTGTTTCTCATGCTTTTCTTCTTTTAAAACAAACCCTGCAACTTTCTTTTGTGAGAGTAGAAAATTGAGAAGATGACCCAAGAAATCCCTTGGCTGATTTTAGTTGCTCTGCATTTGGTTTGAAGTGAAAACTACAACTGTCTTCAGCTGACGGTGAATTCCTTGGTGATCAGAGCCTTCATCAGAGCTGGCACCCCCCCTTTGGAGTAATATAGGAGTGGGAATATACAAAAGATAAAACATACATGTCTCAAATGAGATATGCAGTGCGTGCCTAAGCACTTATTCTGTTGAAAGCAAATCTACTCCTACTCCTAGTCTAACTGGCTCTGCACAAGCTAAACAAATCCTGAAATGGGAAAGGAAAAGTAGCTTCCTTTTCTTACAAAATGTGGTCCATGTGAATAATTTGGTGATGGACATAGCCTGTAATGAGAGTGAACATCCGACCTTCACTCTGATACCCATGGTATCAGTGAACAGTATGAACACCTCCTCTCATTCATCCTGTGGCTGGAGGTGCTGCAACTGACCCTCGGGGTCTTGAAGATCATCCTCATGTTCTGAAATGAACATGACCAGTGCTGGCATCTTTCTCGATGAGATACAGCCTAAGGTGGGGCTTGGTCCTACCTTCTACTTACGTCCATTGTTCTGGCTTGTATCTTTTGGATCGAGGCTCCCTTGCGGATCTCTTTGAAGGGTTTCATCTTGTTCATCTTCTTTCCACTCTCCCTCTTTAGCAACTCTGTCTGGTGATTCTAGGCTCTTGGATTGAAAGCAAAAATATTTCAATGATAACCTTCTCTAGAGCCTCTGAATCAGGTCTGGTGGAAAGGTCATAAGAAACAGGTGGCCTCTGTCATGAGACTGATGAAGTGAGAGAATATGTGATTTCAACAAGATCCTCTTCATCGAGACATTCCCCCAGATCTGATAAGCAGTCAAGCTCATCATCCTCCTACTGTGCCAAGGTCTCCCTTTCTTTTGTGATGGCCTTTGAGTTTGCAAAGGTTCCATCGAACATGATTTCATCTTGCAATATGAAATCCATCGAAAAAAAACCTTTGTGGGGGACCACCTTGTGGGGAGGAAAAATAGAGGCAACCTTCGTAACCCCTCCTCTACTGGACTGGTGACATGAACCTTGTGAGTGCGTATCACTTCCTACCATATGCTCCTCTTCTTTTGGATTTGGAGCCTTTTTTTTCTGGTGTGTGAGGTATAGTTGCTTGAAGATGGTGGTAGTGCAGAAATTGTGGTTTGGAGATGAACAAGGGGAGGATCCCTTGGTGGTAATGGAGTCATGATAGCATGACTTCATTGGATGAAGAGAAATGGAAGGTGTGGAAAGGAAGATGAATGAAAATGGATGAGAGGGAGCTCTACGAGCCTTTGTAATGATTTGGTCGGACCCTGGGGAGTTGTTGGATGTACTCCACAACCATCTTTATGGAAGTTTGAACTTTTTCAAGAATCGACCAAGCTGATGCCATAATAAAGTATCACTCTGAGTCGTCCCACCGGGCGTGCCAGGAAAACTGTTGACGGACATCCTTGGTAGGACACTTCTGTCAGAGTCATGGGAATCCTTAGGTTGGTGGGATGTGCATCCTAAGGAGACCTCCATGTTTTAAAGAAGTTGGCTCTTCTCTATGGGGTGAGATAGGGGTCAGAAAAACTGGAAAGAAAAAACATAAAACAAACTAAGGCGATGCGCCAAAAAGAATACACCAGGAAGCCAACCGAATACACAATCGTCTCAAACTACTTAAGCACAACACCAAAGATTGCAACAACACCCAAAGATGCACAGTTTCTAAATGAAAATAAAGGTGATCAGAGACAATAAAGATATGTGAATGATGAACCGGAAACACCACAAAAACATATATATTACTCCAATGGTTGTGCACAATATTACATATAGAAGAGAGGCAAGATTGCCGTTACAAAGCCCAGGTAGAAGGCTAGAGTTTCAAGATCTCCTTTTTCTAACAAAAGAGAAGCTTGGTGACATAGAGAGGAAAAGATTAAGACTCCTGCTCACTACAAAAATCTATCTACTTCAAGTCTATTTTCCTCCAAAAGTATCTCCTATCTCCCTCCTTTTTTTACATCAGACTTTGATTACAATATATAGGAGGAGAAAAGGGTGAGAGAAAATTCTTGAACTCCCTTCCAACCACCTTCGAATTATGATAAATGATGTGAAGTGACTGAAACAGATCTCTTCAAATCTTTCCCACTGCTCTTTGACCCTTCCAAGGAGTGAGAGCCATGCTTATTAATGCATCTTTGATTATTCTGCAACCAACTCCTTTGAGATGGACTCGTCTTTTGAGAAAACCCCTTTCGGCTATTTATTACATAACCAGATATTTTGATTCTTTGTGCATTGGTTTCTGTTCCCCAAACTCAAATGGGTGCACACTCTCATCACTGTAATGAAATGACCCCTTTTTGAATGTAGATGAACATGGGCATTCATTCTCTTTATACGAGGCTTATGCATTAATGCCCTACTGAAATGACAGGCTAAATGACCCTTCAGCCCGATCTTTTGAAGAATCCCAAACTTTTAGGATCTTATAGATAAGCCTCCAAATCATTCATACATGGAAAATGGCTTGTCCTTTCATGGTCTGTCTTGAAACTGGAGTCCGCTAGTTGTAAGATCCACGTGGAAGACTCGTGCATCCTCTTGACTCTGCTTTCCTTTATGGCTCTAGGGAATGCATGGGTGGATGCTTGGCATCATCTGTGGACTTGCTTCTCTTTTCTGGCTCATAAGGACCATGGTATATGAACAACATCTCTCAAGTGGGGCATGTTTGTTGACTCCACGTGTCAGCTCCACAGGAATTTGAGACTTTTCCCCCTTTTTTGACTTCTGAAGTTGTGCCCGCTTGACACTTGTCACTGTCTGCGAGCCGTTTGGTTCTCTTTATAATTTGGTTAAGTCCCCTCTCTCTTGGTGAAGATTTGGCTTCAAATGGGTTTCTCTTATATGAGGTATCCAAAGTTGATTTCCATCAAGGTATGACAGATAAAATCTATTTTCCCCGCATAACTGATGAATCTTTAATGGTCCTCTCCACAGGGAATAAAATTTCCATACATTCCTTTCGGTTATCTTCTCTTGTCCTATAACAGAATGAGGTCCCCATCCTGAAAATATAATTTCTTATCTTTCTTATCAAACACTTTCTTGAACTTTTCATGATGTTCCATGATCTAATCAACCACTTTGGACCTACTTTCAACTTTTTCAATTACATGATTCTTTTTTAAACGAATTCTTGGAAAGTATCATCTTCAATCAATTTAGCCAACCTCAAGGCAAAAAATTCTAAGGAGATAGGAATCTATGCATCAAATCCATACAACACTTGAAAAGGTGGCATCCCAATAGCTCTCTTTAGAGTAATACGATCAGCCCATAGTGCATCATATAATGCCTTGTGTTAGGTTTTTTGATTTTCATCAACCAGCTTCCTGATTATAGTAACCAATTTTTTATTACTCGATTCCACCTAACAATTTCCTTGAGGATAATAATCTAATGAGTGACAAAAAGTAATCCCATAACCATAGGAAAATTCGGTGAGTTCATAAGAAAAAAAATTGGAAGCATTATCAGCAACAATCTTATGAGGAACACCAAACCTGATAATTATATTCTCTTTAAGGAAGCTACAAAGAACTTAAAAGGTAGCATGTTTTTCTGGGATGGTCTCCACCCACTCTTGTGAAATAATTAGTCATGGTCAAAACATAACTATGCCTAGCACTAGACAAATGATTCAGCACTCCGATAAAATTAATTCCCCATTGCTAAAAGGGTTCTACAATTACCACAGGCCTTGGGGAAGTGCTACCTGTTAGTGCAAAATCACAGCACCCCTGGATGTTGATCAGATTTCTAGGTTGATCATACTAACATCCAGTGTGATTGCATAACATTGAATCTTTTCTCCAAGTGTGGGACTTGAAGAGTGAGAAAGGAATCTCCAGAGAAGGTTGGTTCCTATTCCTCTGTTCAGATGCACACGAAATATGCATAGGGTTTTCTTTTTAAAACCTAATCTAATCTGCCAAGGAGATAAGGTAAGAAAATGCATAAAAATAAATCTAAACTAATGGAGGTGATGCACCGAGGGAAATGAAGAACACTTATTTTGCCAATAAACACAGACCACTTGAATGTGATACAAGATCATGCACAGATGACAAAACCTGTAGTAAAAGACCAGGGAGGATGTAAAAATGGAACACAGAGAGGATTGAGAATCATCCACAGACATGTATTACTTGCCCCAAAGATTGATACAATACACTACAAAATGCCAAGAGGTAGAATAGTATTACAGTTCAAATGAGAGGTTCGAACTCCACGAATTCACCTGAGGAGAGAAAGGGAGAGGCAAAAAGTAGAAAATGTTCCCCCTTGAAAAGAAGCTCCTCTTCTACAATATATAGAAAGAATGAGAGAGGAAAGAGAGGAGGGGAAATCCAAATCTACCCCAACCACCTCTAGGTTGCATTCAATTCATCCATCATGGTAGAAGCGGCGGATCCTGGCAAAACGATGGGCTGCCTAACAGAAGCAGCGAACTGTCTGCTGCATTAAAGTTGTTTGTTGAAGCATTACTTTTGCTTGTTATTTCATGCCAGAGGTATTTCTCAATTTTTATCCACTCCATACTGCACCAAAATTCGAGAATAAACCCCAGAAATCATGTAGAGAATTTCATGAGCTTTCCGTTGATATAAAGAATGTGCAAATCCGGAGCTCTGGATCGAAAGATATGTCGATCTGAAGATTTTAGGGCACGGAACAGGCGAGAAACAGAGATTTTGAAGATATTTTTCCCGCGCATTGCCACCTGGACACCAATGTGGCACGTGCTGATTGGAATGAGCAATTCTCTCTCCTCCGTCTTTCGCGGGGCTTTCCTTTTGAAATTGCTTGTGGGGCCCCTTAAACTTGGACACATGGCGCCATTTCATTGGTTCGGTTCAGCGCTCAATAACTCGCTCCTTTGACCTTTTGACTTTTTTTCTCCTTGTGGCACGTGGTGATTTCTCATTGGTCCTCGGCCCCTTCAGCTCCTTCGCATACTTCACCTCCATTTGTCCCGGATGTCCCATTTGATTTTGGGCCCCTTTTGGACTCATTTCGGCCGATTCGGCCGGTTCGGGTATTTTTTGGCCCGCTTGTCCCACTTGCTTTGGACTGTCTGGTCCTTTTTCACCCGGTTCGGCCGGTTCGCGCCTTTTTGGCCCATTGGTCCCACAAGTGTCCCTCTCAGCAGTTAGCCAATTTTTTCTCTTTTGGTCGGGATCGGCTTTTCGCGCCTCGCTGCGTACTTTTGTCCCAGAATGTCCTGATTGCTCCTAGGACTAGGACTTAGCCGATTTTCACGATTTTTCCTGGATCAACCTATTTGCCTTTCTGCAACTTTTTCACATTTCCTCAGAGCTTGCTCCTTCCTTCTTCGGCCTAGGGGAGTTAGAAAAATTCCTGAAGGGACCCTAGAAACCTGATTTTTGCTCTGAATCCATCAATTTTCTTGGGATTTGGATATTCTGATGCATGTTATCAAAATTACCCTGGGGGGGTGAATTTTTGGATAACACTACCAATTTTGGACAACCAACAAATTGCTAGAAATCTTCACACTCTTCTACCAAAGTGGATGCATCCTGAAAGAGAGTGGGCCAATAGATATCTTGCTCATGTGATCTGGTGAGCCATAATGGATGATGAGAAATGTCCCCCACATGTTAAGTTATGAAATGCTTCCAGAAGCTTACCTAGTTGAATTTTATCCACGTAGCGAAGGAATACTCTATCAATTCCTCTTTTATACAAACAATTACCCTAAACCACATACTTAGCTTACCTCAACTTTACCATTCCGTTTATCTTTAGGGCTCAAGTTTCTGAGGAATTCTCCATAGGTCATAAAGAAAGCAATATTTGAATACCACTCATCTGTTGTACTCACAGAAAGTACCCTGGCCACTTCTTTCATGATTTTCCTCGGCTATGTGAGCTTCTACTTCAGGTTTGTTTTTAAAAATTAATTGACACAAACCTCTTCCATGCACAATATTTGTGGGTTTGATTTCTAAATCATCTTCCTACACCTTGGTAATCTGATTACCTCGCTAAGTACCTAACTCTTGTTGAGTGAGGATAGACTTCACTATTGTATCAAGGACAAGAACCAATGTATGATAATTCAGGATGTAATACCTAAAAATTTTTATTGCTCAAACCACGGCATAGGAATGCTTTTCAATCTGGGACCTCTTGAGCCCATGGTCCTTCAAAGGTAAAATCGTAAAATAAATTGGAGATTCAACTCCTTTGGCATTCTTTTGCATTAGTATAACATACAATATATGAGTTGAGACGTAGCTATACGTGATAAAATATTTTGAAAATATGGGCATACTAGGAAAAGGACATAAGCTATAGCTTCCTTAATTTCATCAAAGGAAATTTTTCCATTGGCATTCCATCAAAATGAAACTTTACCTTTCATCATCTCGATAATGTGTCGAGTCTTGTTAGTGAAATCTGGAACAACCCATCTCAAGAAATTAGTCTTCCCAAAGAATTAATCCACATGTGTTTTACTTGTAGGAAGGGTTGGACATTTTTGCATGAATTATATCTTGAAGTTGAAGAGATAGAAAAACTTTTTGTTTTATTTTTCGCCATTGAAGAATATTAAAGATATCTTTTACAAAATTTGTGTTTTCGATGAATCATTTTCATTTGAGGTATTGTTCTTAAGTTCAATGCACTAAATGGTTCTTTGTTTTAATATCTAGTTCATTGAATCTACAGCAAGTTATTACTATTTTATTGCATGTGCTTATCTTTTGATCTATATTTCCTTAATCAAAAACATGTTCCTATCTATTCTCTTCTTATTCTTCTGAAATTACTCTTGTATTTCTTCTTATTCTCTCTTTGCACACCTTCCTTTCTAACAAGAATAAAATTTATTGGGATGAGATCCCAACCCTGATGGTTAGATTAGTGTAGATATTGTAAATAATATTTGGTGTGCATTATATTAGTAATAACCAAGGCACCTCCCCTTTATCTGAGGAGGGAATTTTTCCCGCGTACTATGGTTGAACCTTATATTTTATCTTTGAAAAAATATTCAACCAACAGATTATCACCATCTAAATCAAGGAGGTTAAATGGAATTCTCCCAATGACTTCAGGATTTCACCTCTTTGTTGAATCGCTCAATGTTCCATGAGTTTCTGTCACCTTGAATTTTATAGATAATTCCTTGGTAAGGAAAATTGGTGCATTAACACATAGATGAAGTGATGGTGTGCATCAGATATGACCATGGCCAACCAAGAACAGTGATATAAGATAAAGAAAATTTTAAAAAACATAACCTTCTCTTTAACGATTTGAGGAGGTGTGGTAATCAATAACTAAATGCAACCAATAGGGAAATTCACCTTGGGTCTATCCTTGACACGTGATGCTAGTTGATTTCAATTTTTTTTAATAACATAAGGATTTATGAATTCAAGATATGTAGCACATGTTATACCCTTGTCTATGAGAACCCTTTTTAATTTTGCACATTACCCTACCTTAATAGAAATGAAAAAAAGGAGCTTCATTCACATGAAAAAAAGAGTTCATTTTGGGATCATAGATTCAATTAGAAATCAAAGAGATAAGACTTGATATGTGACTTGAGAAATTTGAATAGTTAGCTCTTCACATTATTAAATAATTATTTCATCCAAATGGTGCAAAGCAACCTGTTGTTGCAAATCAGTAGCACCCCCCTGGATGTTGATCAGATTTCTAGTTTGATCACCCTATACATCCAGTGTGATTGCACAACATTGCATCCTCTTCCCAAGTGTGGGAATTGAAAAATGGAAGAGGAATCTCCATATTAGAGGCTGGTTCCTCAACTCCTCTGATCAACTAATTTCACTTGCACAATTGCAGAGGTTTAAACTCCTAAATCTACTCTAAATTCCAAGGAGACAAAGATAGAGACTGCAAAAAAGAAAGAACTAATGCTGATAGGTGATGCACCAAAGGAGTTGTAGACACCTGATGCTACATGAAATACACAATCCACAAGGAAACATAGCACAAAACATGCACAAATGCTCAAAATGTAATGAAAGATCAAGAAAGCAATGATAGATATATGAAAGGATTGAGGGATTTTAATCACAGAACATATATCAACATCTCAGATCCAATACAGTACATTACAGTGATCCAGAGGCAAGAAAAGGTGCTGCATTACATGGAAAGGTAAAATTTCTTCACAAATTCTGCCAAGGAGGAAGAAAAAGGAAGTTACAGAGCTGAAAAAGTGTCTCCCTTTGCAAAATGAACTCATTCTAGCTTTTACAGTGCAAACCACGACCTCAGGAGAGAGAAACATAGGAAAACATGCAAGGGGTTCAACCATTGACCAAAATGCCATCAAAATAGAATGGGCAACCTGACAAAACCATTCCTTGACATTTTTAACCATGCTAGGAGAAAATACGAGCCATTCTTCATTAAAATCGGTGGTTGAAACGTCATTTCTATTCATGACCACGTGCCAGAAGCATTTCTTGATTTTCTCTCTCCAAACCAAAATGCAAAATTGACCCCAGAATCTTGTAGAGAATTTCACCAGCTTTCCATTGATATAAAGAACATGAAAAACCGAGCTTTGGATCGAAAGATATGGCGATTTGAAGTTTTAAGGCAAAATAGGGCCAAATCGGGTCGGTGGACAAAACATTTTTGGGCCAAGTCTTTGGACACGTGGCACGTCCTGATTGGCTGCGGGCCTTCTAGGGAAAAATTTCCCACAAAAACTCCACCGAGCCATAACTTCAAAAATACATGGAGTTAGGAGGAAAAATTTACCTTTCTGGAAAGCTAAGAAAGAGCTCTATCCAATGGTGTCATTTCCAAAAGGTTTTGAGTGTCTAAAAAGCAAAATTTTGTGACTGAGGTGCAAGAGAGGGAAGAATGAGAGGAGTTAGCCACAAAATCAGCAGGGGTACATTCTAGATAACAATTTTGGCGACTCAGAGGGGTCATCTGCCTGCTGGATGAAGTTACCAGTTGCCTGAAGCATCCATTGGGCATGGAGTCATGAGTTTTAGCCTGCAAACTGATCTGAACTTTGAAAACCTCCTCTCTGAGCCACTTGGAAACCCACTGAAATGGACTGTGCAAGAGCAAAACCAGCACCACAAAAACTATGTACAAAACTGAAATTCATACATGCTCCAAATGGAACATGCATAGTGTGCACAAGCACTTCTTTTATTGAAATCAAAACTACCTATCCTACTCTAACTGGAAGCAAAAGTGGGCTAAACAAACCCTGCAACTGGTTGGGAGAAATAGCTTCCCTTTCTCAAAATTTGCAACCATGCAACTGATTTGGCACTGAACATGGCTGATTGGATGAGTGGAAAATCAACAAGAAGTTGGTCTTCTACCCAAATCATCAAGGTGTCAACTGAAAACAAATCCAATACCTCTTTTAGTTGCTCTACATTTAGATTGAAGAGGTATGACAGCTGATCCTTGGTACTTTGTAGCTCACCCTCATGCTTAGAAGCAAGCATGACTGGTTGTGACTTCTCCTTTGACTCCAATGAAGTCAAATACCTTATTGGGAAAGGTATGATCCATTTGATATGCCCATAGCTCTGATTTTCAACTCCAAAAATGGAGTCTTCTTGTAGACCTTCTTGGGTGGATGATGTGGAAGCAATGGTAGGACTTTTCTGCCCTTTCTCTTCCTTCATAGCAACATGGAACTCTTCTATAGTGTGCAACTCCTCGTTATTGATTGCAACATCCAATGAAGTTGCTTTTGCATTGTTGTTACCTGCTGTAATACATTGTTGGCTTTGGAGCTCCTCCATTGTAGCTTTTGGAAGATCAAATTCTTCCAGCTTTGATTCAAGAGGCATGTTGCAAACTGTAGGTTGTTGTCCTTGAACTCTTTTGTCCATGGCAGCAAGTTCTTGTTGTTGGAGAACGAATGGTGAAGAAGGAAACATGGTAATTTCAGCTAGCTCTTCATCTAAACATTCTTCTAAGTCTGATGGCAAATCAAACTCTTGAATGTCTTGCTACAGCAAAGTCTCTCCCTCTTGTATGGTGGCCTCCAAATCTGCATTTTCTTCACCCTGTATAACTTCATTTTCAAACATGAAACTTGTCAATCCAAACTCATCCCAAAAATCAGATTGTTGGAGAGATGAAGTGGGAGAGAAGCATGAAATTTCTTGTGCCTTTTACTCACAATTTGGACCTGTTTTGTTCACCTCCATAATGGCTTCATCAATCAAATCAGCCCCTTCAAATGAAAGCAAAAATGTATCAATAATGCTTCCTTCTTCTACTGTTGTAAAAACTGACTTGACCTCATCCATTTGCTCCTCAAAGATGGGGTTTTGAGATGGTTTTCCTTCCTTCTCGATGGCTGATTTTGCAGTGCAAACTGGATCAGCATTTTCTTTGGGCAAAGTGCCAACATGGACACCCAACTCATCACCAACAAACTGATTTTTTTCTTGCTTCAATGCTGTTATAAAATCAGCCTTGTTTTCCACTTGTTCTCCAACTTCAACATCCTCTATTGGTTTCACCATCAAGGGGATTTTTTTAATCCCGAATTTAAGAGCCCAACTCTTCAGACTTTGAATTTCTTCATCCTTGTTTGGCTCTTCTTTCTGCTATTGTTTTCCTTGATTGGCATTTTGATTTTTATCCTCCCAACATGGATTTGGGAATGCAAGAGGAGAAGTGGATTGTAACTCAATTAATTTTGCAATTTTTTGTGGTGGTGGAGGAGGTAGGAACTCTTGTTTATTTGGAGGGAATGGCTGTTTGGAAGGGAAAAGGACAAAAGAATTGAGATGGGGTGGAAGACTAGGGAATGGAGAAATGGATTCAACACTTGGGACAGCAGATGGAGAGTTTAAAACTTGACACTGCTGAGATAAAACAGATTGGGAAAGAGGGAGAGAAAAGGCATGAGATGGTGTGCTTACCTATTGACAAGGTTGTTGAATACTCCTCTCATACACCTTTATTCCTTTAGTCCACTTTGCAATCAATGGTAGTGTTGTAATCATGAAGGCTAGCTTCTCTTGAGGGTTGTAATGCCTTGGAAAAGGTCCCACCCATGGACAAGGTGCTCTACAACCGATTCTAAATGCTTTCATTTGTTCTTGAGCCCTGGATAGCACCATGTTTACCTCCATCTTTTGGATTTGTTCCAGTAGATCTACATTTTCTTCTTGACTGCCCTCACAACCAGCATACCCTTGTGCTTGACATGCTTCATATCCAAAGTGACTTTGGCATTGCTGCTCATATGGGTAGACATGCTGATTTTGAATTTGATCAAAATGCTGATTTGGAGGATTTGTAAAACATGTTGGAGGTGTGATATATTGCTGTTGTAAATGTGAATTCCATGATGGAAATGAATTCATGATTGCACAACTTCATGGAATGGAAAATAATAAAAATGATGGAAAGAAGAATGGATGGAAATGAATGGAAAACAGCTCTGCAACTTAGAGAATGAGTTGTTTACCAGATGGAGTCGCCAGATGTGCTTTTGAAAGTGCCTCCAAAAGGTTGAATCTTTAACAGGAACACACCAACCTGTCAAAGATAAAGTGGAAGACCTCTAAGCTCCCACCGGGTGTGCCAAAACTGTTGTTGCAAATCAGCAGCACCCCCAGGATGTTGATCAGATTTCTAGTTTGATCACCCTATGCATCCAGTGTGATTGCACAACATTGAATCCTCTTCCCAAGTGTGGGACTTGCAAAATGGAAGAGGAGTCTCTAGATTAGAGGCTGGTTCCTCAACTCCTCTAATCAGCTAATTCACTTGTATAATTGCAGAGGTTTAAACTCCTAAATCTACTCTAAATTCCAAGGAGACAGAGATAGAGACTACAAAAAAGAAAGAACTAATGTTAATAGGTGATGCACCAAAGGAGTTGTAGACACCTGATGCTACATGAAATACACAATCCACAAGGAAACACAACACAAAACATGCACAAATGCTCAAAATGTAATGAAATATCAAGAAAGCAATGATAGAAATATGAAAGGATTGAGGGGATTTTAATCACAGAACATATATCAACATCTCATATCCAATACAGTACATTACAGTGATCCAGAGGCAAGAAAAGGTGCTGCATTACATGGAAAGGTAAAATTTCTTCACAAATTCTACCAAGGAGGAAGAAAAAGGAAGTTACAGAGCTGAAAAAGTGTCTCCCTTTGCAAAATGAACTCATTCTGGCTTTTACAGTGCAAACCACAACCCCAGGAGACAGAAACACGGGAAAACGTGTAAGGGGTTCAACCATTGACCAAAATGCCATCAAAACAGCATGGGTGACCTGACAGACCCATTCCCTGATATTTTTAACCATGCTGGGAGAAAATGCAAGCCATTCTTCATTAAAATCGGTGGTTGAAACGTCATTTCTATTCATGACCACGTGCCAGAAGCGTTTTTTGATTTTCTCTCTCAAAAACTCCACCAATTTGTAAAATTGACCCCGGAATCTTATAGATAATTTCACCGTCTTTCCATTGATATAAAGAACGTGAAAAACTGAGCTCTGGATCGAAAGATATGGCGATTTAAAGTTTTAGGGCAAATCGGGTCGGTGGGAAAAAAACAGGGCCAAGTCTTTGGACATGTGGCACGTCCTGATTGGCTGTGGGCCTTCTAGGGGAAAATTTTCCCACAAAAACTCTTGCCGAGCCATAACTTCAAAAATACATGGAGTTAGGAGGAAAAATTTACCTTTCTGGAAAGCTGAGAAAGAGCTATATCCAATGGTGTCATTTCCAGAAGGTTTTGAGTGCCTGAAAAAGAAAAATTTTGTGACAGAGGCACAAGAGAGGGAAGAATGAGAGGAGTTAGCCACAAAAATCAATAGGGGGCACATTCTGGATAACACAACCTCTTTCCCCAAATATGGAGGATGAGAGATATTCATGATAAAAAAAAGCCTTTATCAAATGGTTATATGATGTTTAGGAAAGGTTATCAAGAGTTTGAAAAAGGAAATTTAACTTGGAAAATTCAATATTTTCTTGATTGAATCCCAATTTTCAAAGTTAGATTGTATGATGTTGGTATAAACCCAAGTATCAATCAAAATAACCTCATGATTGATTGAGGATTAAATTTTGGATGAATTTTTTTTTCCTATGTAATCATCCATGTTAATGGGCTAAGGTGGCTCAACGAACATCATCAACCATTTTGGGATAGTTTGTACCATTGGATTGAATTTGATGATGTTTGCAAATAATGAAATCAACCCAGTAGGTTTGATTTGGTCAATGGCATTAATTTTGGGAGGATTTTCATATTCAAGAATTTATGAGGGATTGTTGGAGGAACTCTGACATGTTGAGTAAGGACATAACAATCATGTATGTCTTAGAGGGAGACTGATAACAGTAATAGTACACATGGGTTATTACAAGCACAATTGAAATTTATCGGCGAGGAAGAGAAGTATGATAAATTATGACATAACTCAAATTTTACACAAAAACTTACAAGATTTTATTTACCTTAATGAGCTAATACTACACAGAGATTAATTCCTTATAGTTAATAGATTATTATATTATACTTATAACCAAAAAAACAAGGGGTGTTAGATACCAAGGACATCCATCCATATAATACTTAACACAAATGTTTACTTCTCTCTCTCTTTATGGTATAGGTTGAAGGGGTTGAATTTTGATCATTATTGGTAGGCATATTTTGTTTAGCAATTTTAGGTTGTTTAGACAAAGCATTGGTGTATATTCCCAATTGGACATTGATTTTGTGCACAATTTCATATTAATTGTGTTGATATTCTTTGTTTTGCAATGCAATTGCTTCATCATGTACATCATGAAGGAAAACATAGGCAAGACTTAGAAGCACTAGACATTTTTCATGAGAATGACCCCACTTAACATGGAACTAACAAAATGTTTTTTCGGCATACCATTGTAGGACATATGTAAAGGGATCTATAAGCCTCATTTGGGGTCTAGGTAGACGATTTCTTATTTGGGGTGTAAAAGTTTGATAAAAATCCCACACTGTGAAGGTGGAGGAAATGAACCTCACTTAAGTTGGGGAGGGACAGAACCCTTAGAGGTGTCAATATTATGGATGTTATATGAAGCAACACCATTATCGTGTCAGCGACTCCATCAACGACATTGCAATTTTGAGATCGTGTGAGGACTTTAAGAGTTTGTTGCTTAGGTTCATATTGAGATGTCTTGAATTCTCAAGCTCATTAGATAATATTGTATTTTAGCTTGTTTGAGGGCTTCCTCCAAGCTTGATGGAGAAAAAAAATTGACTTTGTATTTAAGGAAAGGTCCTAAGGCCATAAGAAAGAGTTTGAAGTAATTCTCTTATTTCATGTTATGCTCAACTTTATTGGCTAAGGATTTCATTGTTTGATGAATTTTTGAGCCATCTCATTTTGGGATTGTTAAAGCAAGATATGTCTTCTCTATCAGTTGTAAACAAACCAATTGGTTTACAAAATGATTGTGTTGGTGACTCTATCAATGGCATTGCGATTTTGATGTTGCATGAGGAAATTAAGAGTTTATTTCTTAGGTTCATATTGAGATATCTTGAATTCTCATGCTCATGAGATAGTCTTGTCTTTTAGCTTGTTCAAGGGATTCATCCAAGGTTGATGGAGAAAAATATGAATTTGTATTGAAGGCACTGTTCTAAGGCCATAAGAAAGAGTTTGAAGTGATTATAATTTTTCATGTTATGCTTAACTTTTTTGGCCAATGCTTTCCATTTTTGGATGAATGCTTGAGCTATCTCATTTTCAGATTGTTAAAGCCAGATGTCTTCTCTATCTTTAAAATGACACAATTCTAGTCATAAAGAAGCAGTCATTTTTCCACTCCCGCAACAATGTCTAGATTTTAAAGCCTTATGATTGTTATTTATACCCCAACAAGCAATAATGTCAAAACAATGGAGAAAGTATTTTATTTGCATCCCTATAATTTTGATGAGAAAAATAGAAATACATAAACCTCTAAATCTTTGTGATTTATAGACTCTATATTTTATTTACATGGCTTATTCATGGCCCTTATTTAAACATTACATTAAACTTATTTTCAATTTTTGTTTTTCTTAAGTAGTGCTAAGCTCTTATTTTATAGGGTTATTTTTGGCCCCATGAGATCCTCTCTATCTATTTTTATATTTAAATAAAAAAAATTTAACTGTGAAAAAAAATGCTAACTAAAAATTCATTTTAAGTCATTGCAATATAAGACATTGAAGGTAATTACGCTCTCAATGGAAGGGAACGGAGAGGAAATTTTTAATATATTTGAGAGGGAAAGTGATGGAAGGGAAATCCCACCCAGATCAGAGGATCAGTTGGGAAATCTTGAGGAAGGAGAGATAGATGGGGACGATTGATCAAGCAGGATAGGAGCACTCCCGCAAAATATCTAGATTCATGGTTGAATAAAGTTAGAAATGGTGGATCGGCCTTGAAAACCCAAAAGTTATTTCTCTAAGTGGTTAAGGAGGTTTCTGGAAGCACTCTAGAAATAATTGACTTGCTTCTGCAACACACTACTGAAAAGTTAAACAAATTGCTGGTGGGGAAGCTGGTAGGTGGGAGACCCAATATTGACGTTGTTAGAAGATGGGCTAAACTGAAGTGGATCCCATTAGGTCACTTAGAGGTAAGTTCTCTTTCTAATGGGTTTTTCCTTTTTAGGTTTAATACCCAAGAGGATATGCAGAAGGTTCTGAAGAAGGACCCTGGTTTTGGGAAAATCTAGTTGGTATCTTAGGAAGTGGGAACCTACTTTCAACCTGGAAAAGGAAAATTTGAACCAATTTCCTGTTTGGATACGCCTTCCTAACCTCCCTTTGGAATTTTGGCATGAAGACATTATCAAAGGCATAGCGAACTCCCTGGGTTCTTTGGTCATAATTGATAATGCTACCAGGTAAATGACTAGACTTATATGTGCTCATTTTTGTATTTATACAGTTGCAGATAAGGATATTCCCAACAGTATCAAACTAAAGTCATGTCTTGGGATTTGGGAGAAAAATATTGAAATGGAAATCTCCCCTGCAAAATGCTCCAAGTGTAATGGCTGGGGTCATTCTTCCCAGAACTGTAAGTTAAAGGTATCCAAAATATATATTCATGTGTCAGGAATTGAAGGTAAAGGGGAAAAAGGGAAAGGCCTAATGCAAAGTGCAGCTGATCACAGGAAATTTTTTCCAAAAGAATCTAAAAAAGTCTCTACTCCTTTGAGAATAAAGGAAAAGGTGGTAAACGAAACTCCAATTAAATCTGTCATGGAAATGGAGGAGGATGGTTTCACCCTAGTGGTCAACAGAAGGAAATCGAAATTTTTGTCCTGGTCAAATTCTAAGGTAGGGGAAAAAATGGAAGAACCTGTTAAGGATTTCATGAAGGGTAGGAAGATAGAGATTTTTTCCTCAAGAGGGAATGAGGAATCTCTCAAGGAACCGGCTAAGATTGAACAAAAGTTAAAGGAAGTTGGGAAGTTGGGGGACTTTGGGTTGGAGGAAACTATTAAGGAACAGAGTAAGGGGAAAGAAACGACAGGGAAAAAGGTAAGTCGGGATTCCCATGCGGGTGAGGAGTTGATAGGGAGAAATTCCTATAACCTTTTCCGTGGAAGAAATGGTGAATATTAATATGTCCCCAATCAAGATGATGGAAGAGAAGAAAGAAGAAATTACGCTGGGAAACAAAGGAACCTCTAGGGAAAAAACCCCCTCAGGAAAAAGAAAAGTGGACTCAAAAGGAAAAAAGGGGGAATCCTCAATATCCTCTCCTAAATCTCAAGAGTTTGAGAATCCTATAAATGTGGAAGTTGTTAGTAGTAAACAAGACAGGCCTAGCAAATTTGAATCAAGGAAAAAAATACCCAAAAGGAAATAGATTCAGGGAAACAGTTGTGTTTAGACCAAAAGGTATTTAAGAAAAATAAACCCAATATGTGGAAATGAATTACATCTCATGGAATGGTAGAGGGCTTAATAACCCTATGAAATGGAGGATTCTCAAAGACATGATTGAAAGACAAAAAATTGATGTGTTAGTTGTTCAAGAAACTAAAATGAAAGAAGACCTTTTTTAATTTCTTGCAAATCTTTTTGGAATAATTCTAAAGTTTTTGTTGTTAGTTCAAAAGGAGCCTCTGGAGGTTTAGCTGTGGTGTGGAATCCGGCCCGCTATGAAGGAACTCTTCTGGTCAAAAGAGATAATCATTTGGCGGTGATGATGAGAGATCTTGAAAATAGAAATATATGGGTTTTATCTAACATTTATGCTCCTACCCTTCATAAAGAAAGGAAAAATATTTGGCATCACCTTCTTTCATTTAATCATTCCATCAAAGGTTCAGGATGGATTGTCATGGGGGATTTCAATACCCCTCGGACTCGGGGGAAAAAAATGAGGATCTAAGGAGTTTACAGTAGGCATGGAGGATTTTAATGATTTTATTACTTCTTCACAGCTCCATGATATTGATCTTAAAGGAAGCAGTTTCATTTGGTCTAATAGAAGAGTTGGAACCCAACATATTCAAGTAAGATTAGACAGGGTTTTAGTCTTAGAGGAGTGGTTAATCTAGGATATCTCTCTTTTCTCTCTTCCCCGGATAGGGTCTGATCATAACCCTATTCTCTTACAAATCAAGAGTCCATCTAGAAGAAGAACTCCCTTCCATTTTGAGAAGATGTGGCTCCAGAATGAGGAACTGTATGACCTCATTAATGACTGGTGGAAACTGAAGGTTAAAGGAACAACTATGTATAGACTTTCTAAAAAACTCCAGAATGTTAAAGGTCACCTCAAAGCCTGGAATAAAAAAAGCTTTGGAAATATTTTTCAGAAGAAAACAGAAATCAGAGCTGAACTGTAGAACCGTTCAAAGACAGACAAAGAGTTGGGATTCTGAGATGGATATAGAGGACCATGAAAAGGAATGGTCCCTTCTGGCGGAATACCACAACATACTGGGAAAAGAGGAAATCTTCTGGAGGAAAAAATCTCAAATTACTTGGCTAAAGGAAGGGGATAAAAATACAAGATTCTTTCACTTGTCTACTTTAAAATGTAGAAGTTTCAATAGAATTAATAGAATTAGAAATGAAGAGGGTGTTATGGTGGAAGAAAAAGAAGAAATAAGTGAAGAGGATATTTCCTTTTTCCGTAACCTGCTGACTAATAATTGTGATCCAAATTTGAATAAAGAGAAAGACTTTTTAAAGTGCATTCCTCTGTTGGTTTCAGAGGAAGATAATTTGATGCTTTCAATGATCCCATCAATGGAGGAAGTGGAATTCACTATGTCAAACACCTCAATCCTGACAAGGCTCCTGGGCCAGATGGCTTCCAAGCCTTCTTCTTTCAACACTTTTGGGACATAATTAAAAAATATGTCTTTGAGGTTGTGAAGGAATTTTTCAGACAGAAAGTTATGCTAAAAGACATGAACTTTACCTTTCTATCTCTGATCCCGAAATGTGGTAATGTCATGGAATTAAAATATTTCAGACCTATAAGTCTCTGCAATACCTCCTATAAAATCTGCACAAAAATTATGGCTCTCTGTCTGCAGTTGTTACTTCCCTCTATCATTTCAGAACAACAAGGGGGTTTTGTCATTGGTCGCCAAATCTAGGATGGGATCATTACAATCAAAGAGACTATTCACTCAGCTAAGCTCAACAAGAAGGTTGCTTTGTTTTTAAAACTAGATATGGCCAAAGCTTATGACTAGGGTCTCATGGTGTTTTCTTGATAAAATCCTTGACAGGTTTGGTTTTGATGTTTCCTTTAGGAATCTGGTTAAGGCATGTATCTCTAATGTCTAGTTTTCTATTCTCATTAATGGGTCCCCCTTTGGTTTTTTTCCTAGCTCTCAAGGCTTGAGGCAAGGGGATCCCATTTCCCCTTTCCTCTTTATTATTTTGGTAGAAGCTTTAAGCAGAAGATTAAATGTTGAAACTGAAAATGGCTTTCTCAAAGGGATTTCCCCAGCAAGGGAGATGGAAAAAGTATCACACCAGCATTTTGTTGATGACACTTTCTTGGTGGGGGAAGCTTCTGTCCCCGAAGCTAAGAAAATAAAATCTCTCCTAGATGACTATATGGAAGTTTCGGGACAGATGGTAAACTTCAAAAAAAGCTCTCTCTTCTTCCTTAACACCATGGACAGCCACTGTAAGAAGATAGCTGAAATTTTTGGAATGTGACTATAAATATTTCCCTACCTTTTATTTAGGTATCCCTCTTGGGGACAAGAGACCTTCTTGTTCGGATTGGAACTTCTTAATCAAAAGGTTTGAAAGAAAACTTGTTGGATGGAAAGCTAATGTGTTATCCCAGGCTGGCAAGATTACCCTTCTCATCAGTTCTCTTTTGAGTCTCCTAGATGTATGCCATGTCCCTCTATCAACTTCCTGGAGGTGTTGGGGAAAAACTGGAAAAAATCCAAAAATGTTTCTTATGGAGTGGCACTGAAAGAAAAAAAAAGAATCCCTCTGGTGGCTTGGGATAGAGTTTGTAAACCTAAAAAGCTTGGGGGACTTGGTCTTAGAGACTGGACTAAAATGAATAAATCCCTTCTTGCAAAAATTGGATGGAGGTTAACTAAAGAAAACGGAGTTTGGACCAGAATTCTAAAGAAAAAATATTGGATGGATGTTAATGACAATAGATGGATTTTTAAACAGGCATCCTTCAATGGTTCATGCATATGGAAAGCTATTAACTGGGAAAAAGAAATTGTGGCTAGGGGCAGTAGGTGGAAAATAGGAAAAGGAAATGAGATAAGCTTCTGGAAAGATAAATGGGCTGGGAATTTTGTCCTTAAAGATCAATTCCCCCAAATTGTCTATTTAGCTCGAAGATAAATATGGGGAAAAAATCAATAACTATATGGCTGATGAAGATAGCTTTCAGACATGGAAACTCATGGAATTGGATAGACAGGAACCCAATGAACACTTGAGTAGGCTCAATGATTTTCTAAAAAATTATGTTTCTTCTAACAGCAAGGAACAAGATAGAATAGTCTGAGACAAAGAACAAAGTGGTAATTTCTCTGTCAAATCAGCCTATTCCCTTTTTTTAGGGAGAAACTAGAGAAGAAGATTTAAATGCTGGTAAGATATGGAACAAGAACATAACTCCTAAGGTTAATGTTTTCAGTTGGCTTTCAGTAGTAAATAAAATTATTACTGTTGATAATCTTGCTAAAAGAGGATTCTAGATGGCCAATAGATGTGTTCTTTGTGAAGTGAATATGGAAACTGTAAATCATCTTCTCCTGGAATGTCCTTTTGCCCATCTAATGTTTTCTTCTATTTTGGGTTGCTTCTCAGTTTACTGGGTAATTCCTAAAGAGATCATGGATGCCTGGAATCAATGAAATTGTCCTTTCTTCAGTCGAGGGCTTAAAAATATCTGGGTCATGAGTTTGGGTCACCTCTGGTGGGAATTATGGAAAGAAAGAAACAAAAGGATTTTCAAAAATAAGAAACTTCCCACTAGGTTGACTATTAACAAACTCCTACAGGCTGTTAGAAACAATTTTTCTATCCTAAGGAAAAATGAAATGGAAATTATTGACAATGAACAACACTTCTTTAAGAATTGGAACATTATAGGTGACCCCAAACCCAAAAGAAGTAATCCTCGTATGGGGATTAAGTGGAATTCACCTAGGGAAGGTTTCTTTAAACTCAACTTTGATGGGGCAGCGAAAGGTAATCCTGGGAAAGCAGGGGGAGGAGGTGTTCTTCGGGACTCTCAAGGAAGATTTCTTCTTGCCTACTTCTTCGACCTGGGCTTCCAATCTAACAATGTTGCTGAGGCAGCTGTGATGTTTTGGGGGGTGAAGTTAGCCAAGGAGAAAGGCTTAAAACACCTTGAAGTGGAAGGGGACTCTTTATATATCATATCATGTTTGAAAGGAAAATCTCAACCTTCTATTTCTATCGATGACTTCATAAATAAAACTAAGATTTTATTATCCTCTTTAGAGGTCATATCTTTTCATCACGTGTATCGTGAAGGAAAATCTCTAGCTGATTTTATGGCCAATTTGGGGGTGAATGCAAGGGATCTTAAGGTGGTAGAGGATCCTAATAAGATGCAAGCCAAATTTATTGAAATCATGAAAAGGGAAGGTATAACTAATAATACTCCTACAAATGAGGAGGCATTAATTCTTAAGACTCGTGACATCTCTTTTTCATGATTTTAGAATCTCGTGCAAAATATCCTTTCTAATCCTCGTAGGGGTAGGCCGGATTTTTTTGTTTTCTGGAAGTGGGACGATAAGATCGGGGAAGGTAACTATTTGTAGAACAAAAAGAAGAACAGGTTTAGAAGCATGGGGGTGACTTAGTGAGAACTTAACCTAGCAAGAGGCAGGAGATGTCCACAGAGGCTGAGACCCTATGCTTGAAAAGGTGGGTATGTTACCCTTTTTCAATATCTTTGATGGCTACGATGAAAAGCTGAGTGAAGCTGTGGCGAAAACATGGAAAGAAGGCCATGTTCGGGTCGACAACTTCTCCTTTACCATTTCCCCAAAGCTTATTGCCAAAGTCTTGGGTTTAGCTCTGGAAGGAAGATGCATCTACAAACCTAAGTCGGACTACAACCTGGAGATTGAATGCTTTATGCAAGGTAAGGGAGCGCCTGTCTCTCTTCATAATGGTTATGCTCAGGGAAATTTTCCCCATCCTTTTGATGAAATTGCTCAGTTTTTTATGTCCTACATTACCTTAGAAGGGCGATATAAAGTGATATATGGATATCACTTCCCTATGTTGAACCATGTCTATAATGCTAAGCCCTATAATTTCCCTTTCTTCCTGTATACTTCCCTTGTGAAATCTATTGTCATGGTCTAGAAAGGTACCTTCCCCTTACCTTTGCACCAAGGCCTCATCAAATCCCTTCTCAGGCTGGGAACTCCCCTTTTGGGAAAAAATGATAAATTTGGGGCTTCTGCCGCTGAATGTTCGGTGCCTAAGGAGGAAATTTTTAGTGAGGATCTGTTTGGAAAACCAGTGGCTAAAAGAACTAGATCTAAACTGAGTCAAGGTGGCATCAAGAAATGAAGCAGGGCAGAGGAGGCTCCTAAGATGGTTGAGGAAGTGGAGATAATCTTAGATTTGGGCGAGAACCAAGAAGGGAACCTGAACTTTTCAGTTTCCAGTAAGGATAAGGAAGTTGCTAAAGGGGATAACAGTGAGGAGATGGCGAGCGAGAAAGCTTCAGAAAACTTTAGAAGATAAGCGTTCAAAGAACTCGGAGGAGGCCATTGAAATCTTGCATGCTCTTAAAACTATCCCAAACGAAATTGTTCACTGCCCAGGACTCTATTGTCAAGTCTCATACTTTCATGTGGGAATTTGAGCATTGCAGGCTTGATACTGATATTAATAGACATAAGATTAGTATGGTTTCCATGGATCTGAGGGAACTAACTGATAAAGTGGAAAAGTTATCTTCTTTGGTTCTTAGTGAACATCTCAAGAATGCAAATGAGAGAAGCCTGGAGATGGCAAAGGATATGTTGAAGATGAAAGAAGTTGTTTTCCAGATTCGTGATGTCCATCTCCTCAATGTTAAAAGCACCATCCACCATCTCAAGCTATTAGCTGAGATGATTCAATTCTATGGAACTTGCTAAGGAAAGAGAAAAAGAAGGAAAAGGCCCCAAAGTGGAGTTTCCTAAGCCTAACTATAAGTATTAGAAAGCTACCATCGACTCCCTTTTCAAAGAATGGAATGGCTGTATGAATTCAGTGGGGGACCTGATAAAAGAGTGATGAAGAAAATGGGATACTGGTTTGCTGTTGTTAGTTCTATGTTGTTTTGCTGTTAGTTTCTATGTATTGTTGTTGTTAGTTATTTCACTATTTATCTGTTGTTTGGATACTTTCCTTTATGGTTGTATCTCTTTGTTGTTTGTTTTGTGATGCTTTGGGTTTTGGTTGGGCTTCAATGGTAATCCCTTGGCCTATTTGTAAGGAACTAGTAACACTTTGTATGGGGTAGGGTCCCCTCAACCCTTTTTACCTCTAATCAAAAATATATATAAGACATTGAAATGATTGAATAATGCTCTTATCAAAATAACATCGATAGTTAAGGAAATTAGAATACTAATAAGGTATTCATGATGGAAAATGGAAAACAAGCATTGTCGAATAATATGTTTCTTATAACTACATGAATAAAAATAATAACCAAATATTAGAATTGGAAGTATGAAAGAGTATGCCAAACAAACATACATCCATATTATATTATATCACATGGTTTCTAAAAAAATGTCACATCTAGTCTAGCATTTATATTTATACACATGTTTGCATCCTAGAAATATTTTTTATGCTTTGTTCCTCATTTTGACCTCCCAGTCAGGTAGGGGGAGAACATCTATCCAAGTACATTAAGGTGATGGAATTTTGGTTTTTTCGGGCACATGTGGTAGTAGTTTTTAGCAATGGACCCCTATGCTCTTATACGAGAGTATTCCTCAAGTATTTAAGATCACATGTAGGTCAAGTGCAACCAGAGCATTGGTGCACACTACGGAGTAACGCAGGGGATGTGAGGATCCTTTTGCATAGATTTTAAAAATACAAAAGATAAAAGAACAATGAAATAAATTTTAGAAAATAACTTTTATGTCATAGGCCACTTCAAGGGGAAACCTCCTTTGAGCAAGCTCAATGCAATAATATTCATGGATACATTTCTTGGCCTAAGCACTCCTTAATATACTAGTTCTATTCTAGAAATGAGTCCTACCCATGCATGTGGGATAATACTTAATAGCTTATGGGAGGACTTACAAAGCATAAATGTTTGTCGCATCTATTACATTACTAATACAAGGAGAAAGGTAAGATGAAGGGTCTTAACAACCCTTTCCCCTCAAAAAAAATGTCCTCAAATTTGTAATTATGGAAACTATTGTTGAATCTGGAGAAGGAGATCCCAAGTTAAATCTTCTTGTTGTATGCGATGTCACTGGATCAAGACATTGGTGATAGAGAGGTTGCAAAGTTGGCCGAAGAGTGTATCGATAATTACGACATGCTCGAGAATGATGGATCTTTCATTGTCGAGCTCAGGTAGTATTGTTTGTGTCGTAATGTGTTGGCCCAAAAATTTCTTCAAACGAGAGACATGAAAGATACAATGAATTCATGAGCTAGGTGGAAGCTCGAGCTTGTATTCAAAAGCACAAATCTTCTGGAAAATCTTTGTAGGGTCCATAAAAATTAGGGGCAAGCTTTTGGCACACTTTGAGTTTAAAGGAATTTTTTTGTATGGTTGTAAGCACATAAAAACCTTGTCCACATGCTAAAATTTGCGCTCCAGGTGGTGCTAATCTTCTTGTTGTTTCATATGGTTTTGCACCATATATAAATTGTCCCAAAGAGTGTGGATAATTTGGTCCCGTTGGGTGAGGGTGGTGTCGACGTCCTGAAGTGGAGAATTACCAAGAATGTAAGGGAGGAGAGTTGGTGGCGGTTGGCCATAGACTACATACTGAGTCATTTTAGTGGAGCTGTGATATGAGGAGTTATAACGCCATTCAGCAAGAGGTAGCCACTTGACCCATGGTTGCTAGTACTCAAAGGTAAAACATCGAAGAAATGTTTCCAAACATTTGTTTTAAAAAAATCAGTTTGACCTTCTGTTTGCGGGCGATACCCTAAACTTGTCCTCAATTGGGTACTTGTCGTACAGAATAATTTTGTCCAAAAATGGTTGGTGAAAGCAGCATCACAGTTTGAGACAATGGAGGCGGAAGATTTGATCAATGAATAGTTGGGCAATGGTTGAGGTCATATATTGGTAGGAAGAGGAACAAAAATGGGCATACTTGGAGAGGTTGTCCACTATGACCAGGATTACTGACTTCCCCCCAGATTTAGAAAGCCCTACAATGAATTCTAAGGAAATATCAGTCCAAATCCTAGTTGGAATGGGTAATGGTTATAACAAACCTGGGGTTGCCACTGTTTCACCCTTGTTGTGTTGAGATGTATCACATTCCGCCACAAAATGTTTGGTGTTTTCCTTCATTCCCTGCCAAAATAAATTGCTACGAACCCTCTCATACTATTAAAATGTGAGTGATTAGCAGACAGAGAAGCATGGAGTTTGAGAAGAATTGCATGGTGAAGCTCAACTTTAGATGGTAACACCAAGTGCCCTTTATACCAGAAATAAGTGTAATCACAATAGTAGTGCAGGGATGAGGTAGGATCATATGCCAATTGTTGGATGAGGCATTACAGGGTTGGATCTTTGTTCCACTCTTGTTGGATTTGTGGAAGCCATTCAGGTATGGGCACAGATACTTCGCATAGGGAGACTTGACCTCGAAAGTGTGAGAGAGAGCATTAGCAACCGCATTGTCTTTTCCTTTCTTATAGGTGATCTCATAGTCATACCCCATAAGCTTGGAGACCCGCTTTGGTTGAACATGAGATGAGACTCATTGTTCAAGGAATTACTTCAAATTATGATGATTTGTCTTGATGCAAAAATTCCTTCCTAACAAGTATGGCCGTCATTTTTGTATTGCATGCAAAATTGCCATCATCTCCTTCTCATAGGTAGACAGGACAAAGTTCCTTCCCAAGAGATATTTTCTAGTGAAGGCAAGTGGACGACCTTCCTAGAAGAGAATAGCACCAAGGTCATTGCTACAAACATCACTTTCGATGAAAAAAGTCTTGGTGAAATTTTGCTAAGATAGGTGTATTGCACATAACTTGTTTCAAGGCCTCAAACGCCTCTTTAGTCACCTCATTCCATCCAAGAACATCCTTTTTCAACATGGTTGTCAATGGAGCTACGATTTTAACATAATCCTGAATGAATTTTCTGTAGTTTCTTGTGAGACCCAAGAATCGAAGAAGGCTTCGGAGTGTTTTGGGGAGTGGCCTATTTTGCATGGCACTTATTTTATATGGGTCCATGTGAACATCCTCCATAGAAACAATATGTCCCAAATATTCAACTTCAATTTGACTAAAGAAGCACTTAAGAGAGTTTCACGCCCAATTGATTGTCTGTGAGAACTTGTAATGCCCTATCAATGTGTTGTAGATGCTCGGCCCAAGTTTGACAATAAATCAAGATGTCATTAAAGAATACCATGATGAAATCACTATTGTATATATCTTTCCCCCCGGGTAGATATAGACAAGCAGAAGAATATGGGAATCAAAGAATCTCAAAGCCCAATGTTTATTGCATCAAGGCGCAGGCAAAAGAGTGTCGACACGAAAATGGATGCGCCAAGGCAGGTTAAGGGCGCACAACAAAGGTGTCGACACGAAAAAGGATGTGCCAACAACAAAAGAGTGTCGACACAAAAATGGATGCGCCAAGGTGCAGGTTAAGGGCGCACAGCAAAGGATGTTGACACGAAAAAGGATGCGCCAAGGCGTGCAGGCAAAAAGAGTGTCGGTAAATGGATGCGCCAAGGCACAGGTTAAGGGCGCACAGCAAAGGATGTCGACACGAAAAAGGATGTGCCAAGGTGCAGGTTAAAGGTCGCACGAAAAAAGGAGCAAAAGAGTGTTGACATGTAATTTTCAGCGCCTATGGTGCATCTTTGGGAGGCGCAACATTTTGAGCGCTGACAGGAAGCAAACCCTGGCGCAGATATTCAGATGGCCATAACTTTTCACAGGGAGCTCAGATTCATGCAAGGTTGGAATTTTTGGAAATCTTACGAGGTCCTCTATCCAACTACGACTGGATATCTTTAATTGGGTGGGAACAAGTTCTTAAAAAATCAAAATACAGTTCACCACTTTTTGGGTTTGCTAGGGTTCTCACCTACCACCATAATGAGATGAATTAAATGCAACCTAGAGGTGGTTGGGGTAGATTTGGAATTCCTCTCTCTTTTCTCTCTCATTCTTCCTATAAATTGTAAGGAGGGGCTTCTTTCTAAAGGTTGGACATTCTTGTTTTGCCCCTCCCTTCTTCTCTTTGGCAGGTAAGTTTGTGGAGTTCAAACCTCCCATTTAAAACTGTAATGCAACTTTGCCTCTTGGCATTTTGTAGTGTATTGTATCAATCTTTGGAGCAGATAATGCATGTCTGTGGATGATTCTCAACCCTCTCTGTGTTTATTTGCATCCTCTTGATCTTTCACTACCAATTTTGGTTATCTGTGCATGATCTTGCATTTGCATTTTAATGGTTTTTGTTTATTGGCAAGACAGGTGTTCTTCATTCCTCGGTGCATCACCTTTGTTAGTTTAGGTTTATTTTTATGCATCTCCTTACCATGTCTCCTTGGCAAGTTAGATTAGGTTTTTGAGTAAACCCTCTGCATTTTTATGTGTGCATCTGAACAGAGGAATAGGAACCGGCCTTCATCCAGGAGAGCTTTCCCGATTCACAAGGTCCCACACTTGGGAAAAGCTCCATGTTATGCAATCGCACTGAGAGTCTCAACCCATCGAGTTGCAGACATTTAGGGGTGCTGTGATTCACCATCAATAGTTTTGGCATGCCCGATGGGACCAAGAGGTCATTCCACAAGATTTGAAGGAGTTTTCAAGAAATTTGGACTAAAAAATTGCAGGTTTTACAATTTCAGATTTTTCACCTTCCAGGCTGAACTTTGAAATCGATTTTCAAGGGCTTAACTTGCTCAAAACAAGTCAAAATTTCACTAGTTGATAGATCGGGGGATAATCTTCAAAAGGGTATTCTTATATTTTTGATATTTTGACTTTCAAAATTTCATAGTTTTTAGTATTTTAGGATTTTCCAGGTGTTGAGCATGTCCCAAGTTCCGACACGGTTTATTTCAGGTTTTGTAAGTTGCCTTGCATGACCTAAGTTTTCACCTTTACCTTTTGGGGATTAGTAGCTGCACAACAAAACCCGATAATCGAATTGAAGAACTATATCTTCTAGGTTCTTCAAGTTTTAAATTCTATTTTTTAATATTGTCAGGTTTGGTGTGTAACTTGGCAGAATCTAGCCTTTTGAGGCTCATTATCTAACACATCTGGCGACTCTGAAGGGATAGAATTCAGTGGTATAGCAGCAATGGTTTCCCAGGTACATGAGAAGAATTCGAACCAGGTCTGATACTCGAGAAGAGGGGCTATTTGTCCACTTGCAGCTATCACCAGGCAGAGGAAGGAGAGGAAGAGGACCACAAAGATCACCATCTCCACCTAACAGGACTTTATCAACCCCTCCACCTGGTAGACCTTTTCTCGCATCAACCAGAGTTCTTAGGCCAATCATAATGGCACACATCTACCACCAAATCCGTTTGTCAATTTCACTGGCAGCAGCCCACTTGCCCTCAATGCACAGAATCCAGTTCCAATTGCAGCATTGAAGAACATTCCATTTTTCACTGGAGAAAATCATACCACTCCTGGTGATCATGTCAAAGACATTGCTAACGTTTGTGCAATCCATGAGATAAATGAAATGGATGTTGCTGTCAAATTGTTGGCATCTTCATTCAAAGGGAAGGCATTGCAATGGTTTAGGAGCCTTGGAGCTGGTTCTATCCAAAATTGGAATCAGTTATGCATAGTTCTCCATGAGCAAGTTTGGAGAAAAGGGAGACAATTTGTCTCTACTAGAACAATTGACAACTATCAAGAGAGCTCCCAATGAGCAGCTGACTGACTTCAACTTCAGATTTCAAAGGTCTTGGGATAGAATTCCAGTGGCCGTTAGGCCAACAGCTGAAGGTGCTTTTCTATATTATCTTAAAGCTTTGAATTCTGATATTTCTATGTTAATTCAATCTATGGGAGGAACAACCTTACCTGCTACTTATAGCATTGCCATTAGGGCTGAAAACTGTCTTATTCAAGCTGGTAAGCTGGCTCCTAGGCCTCCCATGCCCTTGTATCCAAACTTAGAAAATCCAAGCACTAGTCAAGCACCCACTTTGGCTCCTATTCCCACTCCTAGAAATCAAAGTTCAAATGAAACTTCTACTTCATCCTCTAGTGCTTCAAATGAACTCCAAGAGGTCATGAAACAATTGCAAAATTTGGGAAATGAGCTGGTTACACTCAAGAGGCAGCAAGCCCAAAGCTTTAGACCGTCTTATCAGCCTCAAGCTCAACCTAATAGGCAACCATACCAGCCCAATAGGCCACCCAATCCAGCTGCAAATCAAAGCCAAGTAAGGCCTCCCACCAATAGACCATTTCAGCCCTATAACCCCAATGTTGCATCTGCTTCTAAAGCATTAGTGCCAGTGCAAAACAACATAGCTCAAGAGTATGATTGGTGTTTCCCATGCAATGAACCTCACAACCAATCTATGTGCTTCAATGGTGCTTTGAACCAAGCCTTGATGGTGACAACTACTGGTGTAGAGGGTGAAGTGAGTCAAGAAACAAATCAGCAACAAGGGACATCTCAGCAAAACACAGCTCCAAATGATACCGCACTTGCGAATTGGCAAGCTGAGGATTTTTGTGGCATGAATCAAACAATTTCTCAGAGTGTAGCAAGCTAACACAAGATCAAAGAAGAGGAATATTGGTGAAGGTCAGTCATTGGCTCCAAGTGATCTACAACCTTTCATCACTCCACAAGGTGTTGGTAAGCAAAATACAGTTCCAAACATGCAAGGACAGCCCAAAACCACCTTCTAAGCCAACTCAAATGCCAGTTGTTGCTACCCATGCACAAGAAAGGAATGTGTAGCCTAAAGGACAACAAAGAGATGCTTTTCATCCCCATTTAACATCATTGATCAAATGAAGAAGACAAATGTGAATATATCAATGTGGGAATCTTTATCCATCCTAGGCCAAAGAGATCTTCTACAAGCTGCCATGAAGAATTGGTCAACTTTGAACCAGCAGGTCCATATGCAAGAGAATGTCCTCACAAATGCTACTCAGCCTGAAGGGAATCATGGAGGACAACAAGGTAAAGTTTTTAAACCCCCTCCATTCTATGTTTCATTAATCATTGGGGATAAACTAGTACACAATTGCATGATTGATTCTGGGGCAAGTAGTTATGTCATGCCCAAGAAAATAGCTGATCAGCTGGGTCTCCAATATGAAGTCATATCAAAGGGGGTAGTGCAATTGGATGGGACAGCAATAGCAATGGTGGGAGTGATTAAAGGTTTGAATCTTACCTTGCATGCATGCCCCAATGTTACTGTTTTGCAAGATGTGTCAGTGATAGATTTGCCACCACTCTTTGCCCTATGCTTATCAAGGGATTTCACAGCTAGAATTGGAGGCTACTTATCTGCTGACTGGTCACACATGTTGTTCAGAAACAAGATATGGTACTAAGGTCACAATCAGATCCGAACCAATTGCAAACTTTCATATTGAGCCTCATACTCCAAGCCAAATCAATGCCAACTGTTCAGCATTTGATCAAGAAGATTATCCAAGCACAGATGAAGCTGACACCAAAGTTGGAAGCATCCCAGATTTGACTCTTGATGAATGGGCAAGCAAGGTACATGCTTTTGATCCCTACCAAGAAATAGAAGAATCTGAGCTAGGAGTCTATTGCATACATGAAGAAAACCAGCCTATTCCTAGCATCACCAAACCAGACCATAAGGATGACAATGAGGTATGGCAGTTATTTTTTGATGGATCAAGGAGTAGGCAAGGTGCAGGAGGAGGAGCTATGCTTGTTTCACCTCAAGGCATCAAATATTATTCAGCTTTCCGTTTCCAATTTTCCTGTTCAAACAACACAGCTGAATATGAGGCCTTGATTCATGGACTTCATTGGGCCAGGAAAAAGGGCATAAAGAACTTGCAGGTGTTTGGAGATAGTGAGCTAATCGTCAATCAAGTCAGGGGACAACATGCTACAAAGAATGAACTGCTGAAGAACTACAAGAACAGGGTATGGGACCTCATTGAGGATTTTGAAGCTTTCAACATCGTGTCCATACCTAGGAAGAAAAATGAAGCCGTGGATAGGCTCACAGCAGTTGGAGCAACGTTTGATGTGGTTGACAACATCAGAAGGGAAAAAACACAACCACATATCCATGTGATTGTGAGGCCAGCAGTTCCAGATAATAACACAAGCTGGCAGGTGTTTGAGAACGATCAACAGATTGTCAATTTCTTACAAGAAGAGGCTGAATTCTCAGCTAGGAATCAGGATAGACTAGAGCAACAGTATACAGGGATCAAGTAGTGCAGTTGCGGACAAACAAGCTTCCCAAGGGTTTAGTAACATTGGAGTCTATCTTCAACCCTAACGACCAGTTTCGTAAGGAAAAGGCTAACATACAGGTCAAGAGAGAAGATTCAGAGCCAATTCCGGTTGGGGAAGGCAAAACACTTCAAATTGGCAAAGTGGCCACTGAGCAGGAGAAATCAGATTTCATACAACTTTGCCAAGAATTTCTAGATGTCTTCGCTTGGAGCTATGAAGACTTAAGAGGTTTCAATCCGAAGTTGGCACAACATACCATAGAATTGGATCCAGATGCTAAGCCCATCAGGCAAAAGCAGAGACCAGTCAACCCTCACATTGAGCCTCTAATGAAGAAAGAGTTAAACAAGCTAATAGAGGCAAGCATTATATTTCCGATCAAGCACTCAAGCTGGGTTGCAAACTTGGTTCCGGTCAGGAAGAAGAGTGGAGAAATCAGGTTGTGTGTGGACTTTCGAGACCTCAAAAGGGCATCTCTCAAAGACCATTACCCACTTCCTTCAATGGAACAAATATTGCAAGTGGTATCCGGTTCGGAGAGATTCTCTCTCCTAGATGGCTACTCAGGGTATAATCAGATAATGGTGAAAGAAGATGACCAGTTTAAGATGGCTTTCACCACCAAATGGGGCACCTATGCCTACAAGAAGATGCCATTTGGGCTATCAAATGCTGGAGCCACTTTCCAAAGGGCAATGGATATGGCATTCAAGGGGTTGATCAATAAAATAGTTCTGATATATCTTGATGACATCACTGTATTCTCCAAAAATGCAGTGGATCATCTCTTTCATCTGAGGTAAGTATTTCAGAGGTGTAGAAGATTTGGGGTATCATTGAATCCCAAAAAATGCATATTCTTGGCTCACGAGGGAAAACTTCTAGGCCATATTGTTTCAAAGGAAGGATTGATGATTGACCCAGAAAGAGTTGAAGCAATTCGAGCGTTACCATTGCCAAGTCACAAGAAGGCTCTTCAAAGCTTCTTAGGAAGGATCAATTTTGTCTGCAGGTTTGTTCCAAACTTTGCAGCTCTCGTAAAGCCAATAACGCTGATGTTGAAAGAAGAGCATGACATTTAAGTGGACATCTGAAGGCAAGGCAAGTTTTGAGGCAATAAAAGAGGCTATATCTCAAGCTCCGACTCTCGTCAATCCAGACTTCTCCAAGGATTTCATGCTATATGCCTTTGGTGGTGGAGACACAATTTCTGCAATCCTGGTACAGCAAAACAAAGAAGGATTAGAACAACCAGTTGCTTTCTTCAGTCAAGGCTTGGAGGAATACGAAACTAGGTACTCTTTCATTGAAAAGCATGTCCTTGCAGTGATCAGGAGCTTAAAGAAATTCAAGCACCTAGTCTCAAACAATAAGATCCAATTATTGGTCTCTCATGCGGGAGTCAAGGACTTCCTTCTAAACAAGGATCTGAATGAGAAACGTGCAGGATGGATCACTCGTGTCATGGAATATGACATTGAAATTAAGGTCACTAAGCTAGTACGTGGAAAAGGACTATGTGAACAACTAGCTTTGAGTCGGAAAGTTGAAGCAGGTGATGAAAAAGAGACTGCCTTGGTACTACAGGATGGTCAAGAACAAGAAAATGATGATGTGGCCGCTCCTTGTTGGACTCAGAATATGATACACTTCCTACAGGAAGGCCTATGCCCTCCAGAAATGAGCAAAGCAAAAAGGAGATACTTCAGATTACAAGCCATTCCATATGTGCTTGTTGATGGTGTTTTGTTCAAAAAAGACATCAATGGAGTTCTATTGAGGTGCATTGGGACAGGTCAAATTGAGAGGGTGTTACGAGATTTTCATGATGGAGATTCTGGAGGACATTTCACCCCACGAGTAACAGCTCTCAAGATAATGAAGGCAGGGTATTATTGGCCCACAGTGTTCAATGACTGCTATACATGGATAAGAAAGTGCAAGAAATGTGCACTCTTCACAGGAAAAGAAAGACTAGCAGTGCTTCCATTGCACCCAA
The DNA here is from genome assembly GCA_019776745.2 of Taxus chinensis. Lineage (NCBI taxonomy): Eukaryota > Viridiplantae > Streptophyta > Pinopsida > Cupressales > Taxaceae > Taxus > Taxus chinensis. The sequence goes on from CM034150.1 coordinate 835,915,497, forward strand.
TTTTGGTTGACCAACCATTTATGCAATGGGGATTGGACTTCATTGGGGTCATCAACCCAAACTCAAGCCAAGGCCACAAGTGGATTCTCACAGCAACAGACTATTTCACCAAGTGGACTGAAGCAGTAGCGCTCAAAGAAGCAAATGAGTCTAACATACTAGACTTTTATGAAGGAATAGTGACCAGGTTCGGTGTGTGCCAGCCACTATCATATCAGACAATGCATTGGCATTCATAGGTTCCAAGATTACAGAATGGGCTATCAAGAATGGAATCTATTTGAGCACCTCTTCAAATTATTACCCGCAGGGTAATGGACAGGCAGAGTCCACGAACAAGAATTTGCTAAGAATCATCAGAAGGACTCTGGATGAAAACCAAAGGACATGGCATACCAAGCTAAAATCAGCATTATGGGCTGACAGGATAACACCAAAGAGGTCTACTGGTAATTCTCCCTACAAGTTGGTCTATGGGAAAGAGGCAGTATTGCCTATATCATTAGAATTTCAGCATTGGAGCTCATGAAGCAGTTGGAGTTGTCTGAGTTCGAACCAATGGAGGCCAGGTATGCAGAGTTGATGGAATTAGAAGAAATAAGAGAACATGCAGTTCAGATGATTGAGAAGGATCAGGCCTTAGTAAAAAGATGGTTTGATAAGAAGGCAAGAGCAAAGACCTTCCAGGAAGGGGACCTAGTTCTGAAATGGGATGCAGATCGGGCAAAACCAGGAAGGCATTCCAAGTTTGATGCCATTTGGAGTGGTCCCTACATGGTCACGGGATGTAAAAGTAGTAATGCCTTCCAATTGTCTACATTGGATGGAGAGGAACTTCCGATTCCGGTTAACGGAATCTATCTTAAACATTGCTACTAAAAGGAAAAGGTTGCCCTTGTAAATATTAGCCTAGATTTCAATTCCTCTAAGTGCGTATGCACATTGTCTTGTTGTAGTTAGGTTTCAATTTCCCTAAGTGCTTTGGCACAGGTTTTTGCTGCTCTCAGGTTGTTTTCTACAGTTCAGAGTGTTGTCAGAGAAGAAGTTGCGGTATCAGGCTCGGGATCAGATATCAGGTTGGTTTCAGGTTATTGCTTATGACTCCATGCCCAATGGATTGCTAAAAGGCCACTGATCTTCTACCTAGTAGGCAGGTGATCCCGTTGAGTCACCAAATTGTTGTATATATCTTTCCCCCCGGGTAGATATAGACAAGCAGAAGAATATGGAAATCAAAGAAACTCAAAGCCTGATGTTTATGGATGCGCCAAGGCGCAGGATGTCGACACGAAAAAGGATGCGCTAAGGCGCAGGCAAAAGAGTGTCGACACGAAAATGGATGCGCCAAGGCGCAGGTTAAGGGCGCACAACAAAGGATGTCAAAAAAGGACACATAGGAAAAAGGATGCGCCAAGGCACCAAGGTGCAGTTAAGGGCACACAACAAAGGATGTCGACATGAAAAAGGATGCGCCAAGGCGCAAAAGGTTCGACACGAAAATGGATGCGCCAAGGCGCAAGGGCGCACAAAAAAGGATGTCGACACAAAAAAGGATGCACCAAGGCACAGGAAAAAGAGTGTCGACACGAAAATAGATGCGCCAAGGCACAGGTTAAGGGCGCACAACAAAGGATGTCGACACAAAAAAGGATGTGCCAAGGCGCAGGAAAAAGAGTGTCGACATGTAAATGGATGCGCCAAGGCGCAGGTTAAGGGCACACAGAAAAGGGATGTTGTCAAGGCACATGTAGACATATAATTTTCAGCGCCTATGGCACATCTTCGGGAGGTGCAACATTTTGAGCGCTGACAGGAAGCAAACCCTAGCACAGATATTCAGATGGCCATAACTTTTCACAGGGAGCTCAGATTCATGCAAGGTTGGACTTTTCGGAAAGCTTACGAGGTCCTCTATCCAACTACGACTGGATATCTTTAATCGGGTGGGAAAAAGTTCTTAAAAATGTCAAAATATAGTTCGCCACTTTTTGGGTTTGCTAGGGTTCTCACCTACCACCATAATGAGATGAATTAAATGCAACCTAGAGGTGGTTGGGGTAGATTTGGAATTCCTCTCTCTTTTCTCTCTCATTCTTCCTATAAATTGTAAGGAGGGGATTCTTTCTAAAGGTTGGACATTCTTGTTTTGCCCCTCCCTTCTTCTCTTTGGCAGGTGAGTTTGTGGAGTTCAAACCTCCCATTTAAAACTGTAATGCAACTTTGCCTCTTGGCATTTTGTAGTGTATTGTATCAATATTTGGAGCAGATAATGCATGTCTGTGGATGATTCTCAACCCTCTCTGTGTTTATTTGCATCCTCCTGATCTTTCACTACAATTTTGGTTATTTGTGCATGATCTTGCATTGCATTTTAATGGTTTGTGTTTATTGGCAAGACAGGTGTTCTTCATTCCTCGGTGCATCACCTTTGTTAGTTTAAGTTTATTTTTATGCATCTCCTTACCCTGTCTCCTTGGCAAGTTAGATTAGGTTTTTGAGTAAACCCTTTGCATTTTTATGTGTGCATCTGAACAGAGGAATAGGAACCGGCCTTCATCCGGAGAGCTTTCCCGATTCACAAGGTCCCACACTTGGGAAAAGCTCCATGTTATGCAATCACACTGAGAGTCTCAACCCATCGAGTTGCAGACATTCAGGGGTGCTCTGATTCGCCATCAACAAAGACGAAGGGCCAAAAATCTTCTTCATCAAGCCTTGGAATTTCAATGGGGCATTGGTAAGCCCCAAAGGCATGACTAAAAACTCATAGTGACCATCATGAGTGTGGAAGGGTGTCTTCTAAATATCTTCCTCATAAAGGCGAATCTGGTGGTATGCCGAGCACAGATCTAATTTGGAAAATACTAAGTTCTATGAAGTTCATCTAGAAGCTCATCGATCGTTGGACTAGGGAAATTTTCCTTGATAGTGATCTTGTTGAGTTCTCTAAAATCAATACAAAGACGCCACGAACCACCCTTTTTAAGGACAAGTAAAATTGGGGATGAATATGGACTGGTGCTTGGGCAAATGACTCCTATCTTGAGAAGTTCATGAACGAGCTTTTCAATTTCTGTCTTTTGTAAAAAAGGATAGTTGTAGGGTTGAATATTGGGAGGAGTTGAAAACAATGATCTTTTGGGCGTGAAGGTGGCAATTCATTCGTCTCGACAAAGACGAGCATGTTTATCCAAAATGTCTTGTAAATTTGTAGGGGTGCTAGAAGAAGTAGGTGGATTCAGTTGGATATAGAACAACTGAGCAATGACCCCATGTGATCCTTTCTGTTGATGCTTTTCCATATGATGGGAACTAAATATCTTAGTGAAGCCTAGAGAAAGATATTTTAAGGTGTGTTTTCTCCCATTGTCAAATAATTGCATCCATAGTTCAGAGAAATCCGATAGGATGGGTCCAAGTGTGTGCAACCATTGAGCTCTCAAAACAACATCACATCCACCCATGGGTAGGACAAACATGTTGGAGTGAAGATGATAATCTCCCATCACAATATGACCATTATGACACTTTTCCTTACAAGGCAATGTACCACCATTAGCAATCATAATTTCTAAGCTAAAACAAGGGAAAACAAAACAGTCTCTTGTTTGGCCAGTCTTGGATCAATAAAGTTATGTGTGCTACCTTAATCAATTAAGATGGTTATAGGAATCTTTTTGAAATACCCTTTTATCCTCATGGTTTGAGGGGTGGTGACTCCTACAAGGGTGTGAAGTGAGATCTCTGGTTAAGAATCTTAATGAGGGGTTTCCTCTAATGGAAAAGCTTCTTCTTTGAATTCTTGGGCATCTTCATAGTTGTTTGATTTGGGAGGTGATTTAACATCCAGGAGGTACAGTTTTTGTTCTATGCATTAATGCCCTCTAGTGAATTTATCATCACAATTGTAGCATAGGCCTTTCTCTCTGCGCTCTTGCATTTTTGCTTCAGTAAGACATTTAATTGGGGTTAACTTCGGGGAAGGCGTTGTGGGAGCATGTTGAGTGACAGGATTTTTGAACAAAGGGAAACCGGAAGGTCAGTGTTGTGCTTTGATTTTGTCTTCCGCCAATTTGGCCAAGCCCAATACTTTCATCATGGAATTCAGTTTAAACATTTTGACTTCTGAATGTATTGCCTCCTTAAGGCTACTGGTGAAACAACTCTTGAAAAAATCCTCTGACGAGCCTTCTGTGTGATTGGCCAATCTCTCAAATTTCATCTGGTAGTCACAGATTGAGCATGCTTGTCAGAGTTTAGTGTGCGGACCAGTAAAGTCATCATAAGCACTCGGGTCAAACCACTCTAAAATGAGAGATGTGAACTGCGATCAGTCTAGTTCATCATGAGCTTTTAAATACCAATGATGCCATTGTAGGACCTCTTGTTCTAAGTGAAAAAAAAGTAATTGTGACCTTGTTCACACAATAGGTTTTATGGAGACTAAAAAATGTTATGCCCTGTATATCCATCCAGTTGGGTCCTTCCTATTAAAGCAAGGAAAATCAAGTTTGGGGTCATGTGGCATATTTGGCGTAGAGAAACTATAGTCTGAAGTGGACTCGATATGGAATTTCTTAGTGAGGATGACATTTTGTTGATACAGTCCTTGCATCATGTGTGTGAGCTTAGACATTTGTGTCTTCAAGGAAGTGATTTCTTCCTCCATGTTTTTTGCGCCTACATGGATGACAACCATAACTAGATTTTTTTCGGCAATAGATAGAAAAATATTTTTTAAGACACAATATAATGGAAAATTTTAATGTGAGCTCAACTGAAAGGGGTAATTGGATTTTTACTAGTTTTTTTACACCTCCTAATTAGGATTGACGAATGTAGGGGCAATTTCAGAACCAGAATGGAAAAACTGAGAAATTTGTCCAAGAGGGGCAAAGGAGTAGAAAATGTAGAGGAACACTAAAAAGAATTCAAAGTAATTGGAGAAAAACTAAAAGAAGTTATGGCAAAACCTGAAAAATCAAAAATTGAGATTTCAGATTAATAAAAGTGGAATTTGGATATGGACTCTCGAGGAAAGAAATGTGCACAATGGAATTTTGAGGTGTTTTAGGAAATTTTGAGAGTCAATGGAAATATAAAATGAAGATATTGCAAAAAACTAATTTTTTTCCCTTTTTTTTTAGAGTTCTTATGGTCGCTTTTTTATTTTTGTCAACACCCTGCCTGGAAGTGTGTGGTTACCAACTATTTTCAACTGTAACCACTTTGTTGTTCGCCCTTTGAACTACTATGTTGAATATGGCCTCAATCGGTTAGGTTGCCTAAGGGTTTAAGGATTCTCTCTACCAATGTTTAAACAAGTACCACTCACCAAAAAAAATTTGGGTACAGACTTTACCCCTTAATCAATTGGGATGGGGTCGTTACCACGGACAACTCTTGGTTTACCTCACGGGTCGAAACTAGTCAACCGGATGGGCTAATTCCTTTTTCACTAGCAATTCATCTCAATGGGTCAACTACTTTGAGGTTCCTATGGTACTCCTCACAATGAGTTTTAAGGCTTTTGTCCAAGTACTTCCCACAGTCATGTGGACAAGTATTTACCTTTATCTAAACTTGCAATAAATATGTAGAAAACAAATGCAAAGAAAATATTTCCACAAATGGCACAACTCTTGGGAAGCCCTGCTAAAAAAAATCTCCAAAATCTACCTGCAAGGCCAAGAAAATGCTCTGATACCAAATGTGAGGATCCATCTGCGTAGATTTACAAACTACAAAAAAAAAACAAAAACAATGAAATAAACTTTAGAAAATAACTTCAATAACATTTATATCGCAAGCCACTTCGAGGAAGCAACCTCCATTAAGCAAGCTCATTACAATAATATTCAAGGATACATTTCTTGGCCTAATCACTCCTTAATATACTAGTTCTATTCTAGAAATTACTACTACCCATGCATGTGGGATAATACTTACTAGCTTACAAGACAACTTACAAAGTATACGCGTCTATCACAGCATCTATTACATTACTAATGCAAGGAGAAATGTAAGACAAAGAGGCTTAATATATTCCTCAAGTCTTTGAGATCACATGCAAGTCAAGTGCAACCAAAGCATTGGTGCACACTATGGAGTATAAACTAAGTTGGGAACAAAGGGACACCCTATAGTCCCTAAGGTTCAAACTCGGGGGATATTAGAAATATGACACACAATAAGACTTGAGCATCACCAAATCATGGTAAAAAAAAAAAATTATCACATTGTCTCTATATAATTATAGATGCCACATATCATAAGCCCAAATCCCAAATCTAGTTACTAATTGTGGCACCAGTTGTAAACAAACCAATTAATGAAGACCTATTTTTGTTTTCAATAGGCTAAGCTAAATCCAAACCGCAACTCATCAACATGAGTTTATCATTGATTAGCTTGTTATGAAAAAGAATATCCTGTGCTAATGGATTTTTAAGCCCCCACCCTTACTTGTCATCATAATCCACATTGTTTCTTCAAAATCATAACATAATTTCCTCATATCTTTATTATTCATAGAAGCAGTGCAAATAGTAAACATAAGTAGACGAGCTTGTACTTGAGCTTCCATCGATAGACCAAGTCCACAATAAATACTACACAAACCAATGGATGTGAACAAATGGCACGCTCTATCAAAATATGCATATAAGTGAAGTGCCTAAATCCCCTTAACTAACTTGTATTCATGCTTGAAACCTACAATATGAGGGCAGACTATAGATAATCGACCTTATGTCAATTAAAAGCATACCTGACTACAATTAATCCCCTCATGCTCCTAACATTCCCTCCTTGTCCTATTGGAAGGTTGGGATCGAGGAACTCCCCTTCATAGCCTAATATATACAGTTGTAGCTGCCTCCACCATCAGAGGATGGTTGTATAAATAGAGGTGGACCTATATACCATATCCCATACCCTATATAGACTATACCTTGTAGTCGGCACTCCACCCATTGGTTGAGGGAACCCCCACCCCTATATGAGGGAAATTGGGATAGTCTCGACTTCCCAATCATTGATACTTGGGGTAGGCCCTCCGTCGTCAAGATGCAGCTCCACATTCTGGACAAACACCTTTGAATTATTTTACTAACGATTGCTTACAAGGTTATAGTTTAATTTTTGCATAAAACACACAAATGCCTTCATTTTTGTATATTTTGATCAAATATTTCTTCTTCGATATATAAATATATAATGTTTTCGAATTTTTGGATTCCTAATTCCAACCTAAAATGAAAAAAGGAAAACTTTGCTTTAATAAGAAGGGCATGACAACAAGAAACCTTAGCACTCCATTGTATATGCATGATATAAGACAAAAGTCATACCAATCCAAAAGAAAAGTCATAGGTTTAGAACCACGAATCAAAATACGTGCTGCAAGAAAGATGATGTTTGTGAGAGATTAATACATCTTTTCAGAAACAAGAAGAAATAGAAAATGTAACAGCTTGCCTAAAATTTCACTCGCAAAAATTGAAAGTAGAGTTGGCCAGCATATAATAACAAGAAACTTTTTGTTTTGGAATAATGTATTAAATACAATTTTTTCAAACAAATGTGGATTTACATTGAAGTTCTATGCAACACAAATCAATGTGGAAAGCGCCTATACAAAACATCCATGCGAGCTATATGAACCCCTTTCTAATTATTCTATAAAACGAGGCCACTAACCAGAAGTAAAGAGGCATCATCCAAAACGGGCTGTACGGATGTTTACTACTTTCCAGCTCTAGGATTCGAATCTCAACAAATTTAAGAACGGCCTTTCAATTTACTCAAAGGCCAACATCCACCATCTTGGATGCATGAGCATCTATAGATCATATGCAGGGTATCCAATCTTTTAGCAAACAAGCACTTTCATGAGCAACAAGAAAAGATCTTTGCTCTTTCTGTAGGTCTGTCTTTTAAAACCATACCAGAATGTAGAGTGGGTTGTGCTTTGGGTAACCTTCGTGCTACACAGTGAAAAAGGAAAAAATAAAAATCAGAATCTCATGTTCACAAATCATGAATCAGAAGACACCAAACAACAAGAGCTGGTCATCCAATTGCAAGAGAATAAATTATTAAGTTCAATTTCAAATATGAAACTAGTGTGAACATGTATAACCACCAATGTCTTTCAAAATACTGGAAGTTCAATTTTAAGAATCAAAATATTAAACACAGGTTATTTGAAACACCTGCTAACCATCAGAAAAATAGCTACAAAGAAATATTCTAGAGGGGAGTCAAAGCATCAAAAGGAAGAACGAAGAGCAAGTCAAATAAATGTAGATGGATAGTTGACAGACCTAGAAAAAGAATATAGAAACAAATATAGTCTAAATGCAAGCATAAAAAGAGAAACTTACCAATCTCATAGAATAATTCATTTACATTCTGTGCCGTCTTTGCTGAGGTTTCCATGAAAAACATCCCATTTTCTTGGGCATATGCTTGAGCCGCCTGCATTGTAAATACGACATTTATAAATACAGATTCACTCAATTAGTAAAATAGTTATAATAGTACACATTATGTTCAGCCAATCAACATGTGACATTCATGAATGACCTAGACCTAATGGAACAAATTTGAAAGAAACTGCAAATCCAACAGAAACAAATGCTAACGAGTAACTCTTTAAAATGTGGCACTCAAATCATCTCATAACATTTAAATAGATAATCAAATAACAAGCCCATTAAAACTATTGTGATATATTATCTTCAAATTTTTAGGACTTTTTTCCACTACAGTGAAAAATAATAAATGTCAAAGATTACGATAAGGGGAACGGAAAAAAACAGTTCTAGCCAATGTTTGTTAAGCTCCTTAATTTCCATAGAAACTAATATGTTGGATGGTTGCAAGAAATTATTGGAGTGAGTTTTTACGTAGCCTCGCTTCAAATTTAGCCAAATCTAAAATATATATGACTCCAATAATTATTGAAGAAAAGCCAAAATATATAAATTTTGATTAATGCAAATTCTGAGGAGGGACCAGTATCATATTTTGCATTAATGCTCCACTTGACAAGAATCACTTAATTCATAAGAAAGATCACTATATCTCTGTACAAATTGACATGACATCAACTCTATGTCAAAAGTGGCAAGATGACTTGACATCAACTCTCTGTCAGAAGTGGCAAGAGGAAATATTTTTCTTAATCTGTACTTCGGCATGCATCTAGAACTTAGTAAAATCAAACTTGACCAATCCAACATCAATTCAAATACTGACAACCTTCATTTACAAAAAAAATGACAGTTGTTATTGGTAAGAAATAATGACTCCGCGAGAAAATACAAGTGAAGGGCACACCTCTATCCTAGGTGATGAGTTTTGGACAGGGCTTGGTTCTGATCATCATAATGACTAACAAATTAAATATTTTGTCTCACAACATAACGACTCGTCCAATATATATAAATAGTATTAGTGATCAAGAGGATTACAAATACCTCTTGCTCCACTTTTCTCTTTGCTATAAGGTCGCCCTTATTTCCAGCCAAAGCCATCACCAAGTTTGGATTGCCTGCAATAAGATTTTCTATTCAGACATGAAATTTTAACCACGAAATCAATGTCTTGTGAATAAAAGCCTAAATGGTAATATATAGACTACCTGCAAAGTAAGATATCAAAGAAGAAGACTGAAGTTGATAATGTAAACTTACAGCTAACATCAGCAACAAAACAACCTGAATTCAATTTCCTTGATTAAGCATGCTTTAGGATCCAACAGTAGAAGACATCAAGCATCCTTAAGAATGCTGATCGCACATGACAGTTTTAGCAAATTTCACTCCCCGCTACCTTTCACATATCGAAGACAACTTCCCTAAGTAGGAATCACTTTGTTGCCCAAATGAGTCTCTTGCTCAATTTGTTCAACCACAAGATCCTTACATTCATCTAGAGATACAGATGAAAGAAGCCTTCCGGCTTGAACCCATTGCTGAATCATGTTCCCAAAAAGAAAAGAAAAAAAATGGATCGAAGGACAAACTCGATTTGTTTCCCAAGCTGCTTGGTTTTCAAGTTCTATTGATTGTCAGAATTTGACTTTTGGTGATGCAACTCATGCAGCTTCAATAACTAAGATACTTGCTCTAGTATTCAGAATTTGTCTCCATTTGGTACCGTTCACGCGGCCCGCACCGAAATAGTGCTTTACCCCTAGACGATCCACTCAACCACTGCGCCTCAACGCATTTCAGGGAGAACCAACTAGCTCTGGGTTCAAGTGGCATTTCACCCCTAACCACAACTCATCCGCTGATTTTTCAACATCAATTGGTTCGGACCTCTACTTAGCTTCACCCAAGCTTCATCCTAGTCATGGATGGATAACCCAGGTTCGGGGACACTCCCTATTTTATCATATGTGTGCATGCTTTCATGGATGTTTTTGATGTCTCACAGTTTGGAAGGCTCCAAGAAATCCAAAAATTGGCTAAGACTGCTTCTAAATTCCAAAATTTGGCCCAAATGTTGGATTCCTTTGTTAGTCAGACTTTCTAAGATTCAGAGCACATTTGCAATTTGCATGCAAATTGCGTTTCGAACTTTGGATCCCACTTTGGTCTAGTTCTTTCATTTTTGGACTTACGGAGACCAGAAGTAGGCTTGCACTCTTGCATGCAAATTGCACCCCAGAGTCCGGATCCCGAATTGGTCGCAATCTAGTGCTTTGCGAACTTTTGGAATTGCTGAGTACTCTTGCATGCAAATTGCTCAGGATCCCACAGTACTCTACAGTGGAGAATTCAAGTGCAGGAGTAACCCAAAACCCTGGGGTAGTCTACGACAAAGAATTCAAGTGTACGAACAACCCAAAAGCCCGCGGTAGTCTACAGCAGAGAATTCAAGTGCAAAAGCAAGAAAAAATATCTGCCCAGGTCTAAGGCTGAGAATTCAAGTGCGTGAGCAACCCAAAAACCAACAGATGTCTATGGAAAGAAAAAGTGAAAAGGGAGGCCACGTCGGCTTCTGATAGGCCAATCAGAGTCTACCAAGTGGCCCAATGAGGCAGAGCTCTGGTTTATGGGTCATATCTTATGATTGAAGGCACCAAATTGAGCAAGAGTGGAATCGTTGGAAAGCATTTTTCAAGCCATGAGCGATGGTTTGTTTTAGAAGAGTTTGCAATCAAAGCCCCTGTAGCCGTTTTCTCATTTAAAGCAAAGTTAGAGGCAAACGCAAAGCTCGATGGACGCCATTACTTGAGGCCAATGCCTTGATTAAGCATGCATATCTATTCTCCATCAAGGCATCACCCATTTTCAGCAGAATTGAGATCTGACATTCTTTCGCAAAGGATTTTACAGCTGAAAGTCAATTTTTGGTGATTCACATTTGACTTCCAAAGATTCAACTTGTCACTCTCTTCTCTCCTTCGTCTCTTCTCTGCATTGCCGCAAAGGAAAAGTGTATTCATTGTAAAGGGTTCCTCTCCCCTAAAGTGTAAGGCTATTCTGCACTTTTGAGTTTCTTAGCATTCCTTGTGTCTTTGACCTTGGTATTAGACAGTTGTAATGCATTCAATGCCTCTTTCTCTAATTGTTACAGATTGTGCATACTCCAAAGCAATATATAATGTTAATTGTGGCTTTATATCTGCCCTTTGATTGTTATTTCTTGTCTCTGTTGCCTTCTGTTTCTCTATTAGATATTGTTATGTGGGTTATAGCTGCAGGGTTTTAAGGTACTATCTATTTCAGACTGAGGCGGAGCGATCCCATGTCTTTGGTGCATCACCATCTTTTATTTCATTTTTCCTTCTCCCTTTTCCCCTGCAATTGAAAGATTAAAGTATGGTGGTATCATTAGAGAAGATAGGATAAGAGTCTGCTTTCTCCGGAGGTCTACCTCAAGGAGCCGAGGTGCCACACCTTGGAGGCATTCCTATGTTGTGTTCAAAGTGATTTCAGGTCGCAACACAAACGCTTTCAACCTCCAACATGCTCACTAAACACTAAATAAACTTGCTAAAAACAGCGATATCATATCAACTCACTAAGCAATAAGATGAACATAGTTACCTTGTCTTTGAAGTTCCTGCACCCATTTCTTTGCCCGAGCAAATGAATCCTACAATTCAAGCACTTTTGATTAGAGCTCTACAACGTTTTTGATATATTCACTAAAGCTTTCAAAATTAGTCAAATTTCCTCCCAAACAAAATTTATTGAGTTGCTTATGATTCAAAATCCCACAAAATAATGACAACAAACCTCCTTAGATAACAAATGTTTCCATCTTTTGTAAAACAGCACAAAATGCTGACACCAATGATCTAGTATTACCCTCTCTGAACACCCCATCATAGACCACAACCATCCTAAAGGTCAAACCTAAAGCTTGAATAAAGTTCTTGCATAATTTAAAAAGAAAAAAAAATTACTTTCTTGTTAACAGAACAAAATTAACCTAGTAAACTGATGTCAAAGGTGATTGATGGGTGTGATGAATTATTTCACCACAATTACATTTCTATCTCACAGGAAGAAAACACATTCAATATCTGAGAGATATCTTTTAATAAAAAATAAATCTTCAATCCATTTAGTTAATTAAATAGTACAAATTATGAATGACAGAACAGATATATCTAAAGCGAATTGCAACAGATAGCTACAAGTCATTTGGAGATAAATAAACTAAAACTTGAATAAAGATGAATTTTCTGTAAAATTATTAATGAAACAAAACAAAATTAAATCGCTTTTGTTGGCTTCAAAAACTTTGGCTCAATAACTTGGCCACTGATTTAGTATGAAAGCTTAGGATATGAAGAAAGATATTCAATGAATGAACTGCATGAAGTAACATGATAGATAAATCATTAGCTACATGATAGCAGCAAATTTTAATGTGTTCATCATTGTACCATACAATTCAATATATACATGTGTGTACCATCAGTTACAATTGTGAAGATTATGATAAACACTTCTTGATCTTTTTGGACACTTTCCTCAAAATCTTCAAATCACGAATGCTAAACGCATACGTGTCTGAGTTACTTGCGACTCTCCAAAACTTTATGATATAAATTTATTTCCGAATGAATATTTACATAAGAAAAACATGTCATTATAGGTTATAAATATTCCAAAGACATTAAATGTATACAACTCTCAACCTCCAACTATCAACCTTTTAATTTATTTGTGTCTGCCCTTTATCTGAATGCTACCACTAACCCACTTGCATATTGATTTGACTTATTTACAACTAAATAACTATAGTTAAAATACTAATTAGAACAGATGTCATCATCATTTCCTCTCTGTTGAAAAGTTTTCCCGCCTTATACATGAGATGAGAGAACTTCTCTGCAAAGGCCGACTTGGAGAACTACTTGGCCTGCAGCAGAAGAGTGCCTTTGTGGCCGACAAGGTAAGTAGAGGTTTCTCTTTGCAATTTGTAAATCTAAACATCAATGAAAGTATCTTCTGCCAATGGTTGTTGAAAATCAGGAATGGCAGCCTTATGATGAGTGATAGAAATTTTACCCTCCAAGTGAGATGGATTTATCGTGGTACAACTTGAGCTTGCTCACATTGATAACATCTTGGATGCCATGTTGAGCTGAAAGATTTAGGTAAAAGACATTAGGCCTTCTTGGAGAATAGTGCAAGGCCTGCACCTAATGGGTCCTGGCTTGTATTTTTGATAATTGTAGAACCTTTGATTATAGTGTAAGGCCTGCAACTAATGGACCAACTTGGAAGGAATGAGGAACTCAATGCCATTGATGAAGTGCCTTGAATTTGGCTCAAATTTGTTGCAGAATGTCCTGAATTGTGTGAAGCTCAGCCAAATTTTGCACATGTGAAGAAGCTTTGTCATGCACCTTCTGTCGGTGGGTTGTATCTAAAGTTGGAAGAGCAACCAGAATCTCATACATGCCAAAGGTTGGAAGCCATTACAAACTTTGAAAGCAGAATGCCCAATGGAAACATGGGCAGCCCACTAGTAGATATGATGAATTAACATGTAGTTAGTTGTCAAACTGTGTATTCTTCTAATAAGAAATGAGGAAATCGCGGATTTAAGTACGATAGATAGAACGTTTTCACAATGACAAATAGAAATACATTAAAAGGTGTATAAAAAAATATATTTTCAACATGATAAATTACAAGCATCTAATATCCGACATGCATATGAAACAAGTCAGAAAAAAGGCCCCAAGTCTTAATAGGAAAAACATGTCTTGCAGGCATAGAACTTCTGCCCTCTCCCATCCCCATCCTCCTCCCCGAATACTGTTTTGTAATAATTTTAATGCAGTAAGGCGTTATTTTAGTGTTTTCTCAAACAATTCACTTCGGTCACAAAGCAGTGCTGATTCTTAAAATATCTCAGATTTAAGTCTTAAAAAAAGAGAAAAAATAGAATTCTGTTACAGATTTTTTATTTTTTTGCAGTAGTTATATCCATTTATTATCAATTCCAGGTTTTGGAACACAATGGTGGTATCAAAGCTACTTTGTTGGTATCGTAAAAGAAAGCCCTATACATGGCATATTTTTTCAAAGAAGTGGGGAGTCTATTGGCCCTCATTGACCAATATCCAGGCTTGTGGGAAACTTATAATGAAGAATCTCAGGGGGCCTTTTCTTTTTTCATAATATGTTGAGCTTTATAAATAATATCTAAACAGTTGCCTTGTAGAACTTGATGGTTCTACAATGGAGGCTGCAAACAAGGATGTAAAAAGTTTGGTCCACGAATGTTTTGGAAATTCACACGTAAATGATGGCCTTCATAAACATAAGGCTGACAATGACAATGACAATGCAGTTGAAAGCCTACAATCATTCCGGTAAATATTTTCTTGCATTTGTTGTTGTCGAAAAAATCCTTGGGAAAGAGATTTTGACAAAGAAAAGGATAACATTGTGAGAAACCTCCCAATATGTGTCACGTGTGCTCTTATTCTTGCACCCAATTTGAATGAAAAAGGAGTAGATAATGCTATTGTTGTAATCAGGCCAGATATCATAGTTTCACAGTTGAGGGAGCTTTTCAATACATTTGCAACATGTCTATGAAATTGCCTTGAAATTGAATGGTTAGGTGTATAATAGCAAACAAAATTGTTGACAAAGAGTTCAAAGTTGAAACTCTGCATTTTCTTCCATGGATAGCACTTCCTACTTCGCAGCTGTTGATTACAAGTTTGGCAGTCGGCCTTCTATCAATTAAAAAAAAATGGCAATCAAAGTTTCTTCTAGGATTTACTAACGGTGCATGTATCTGTGCCACTAATAATGCAGTACTTTCCTCTACTTTGATTGGTGAAAGTTGGATAGATTGCTCCTCATGTATGTGGTCAAGGACCATAGGCTTATAATATTGAAAGCTCCTATTGTTCTTTTTATCTATGTGGTCAAGGAGAATGATCTTATAATATTGAAAGCCCCTATAAGCCTATACAACATATGCTCCTATCAGAACTTATTATCTAGAGATTCTACTAGATATTATCAGTGGCCTTTAACCTAGGAGGAAATGCTTGTCAAGAGAAGGATAAATTCAAGGGGTGGTTGGAAAAGCTCGGAAATTCTTTAGCATCTAGCTCTACAATTACTCTGAGGTCAAAGCAATTTGAGATGGGGCATTGCTATGATCCTAGTTTGTAATTAGGGTGAAACTTAATTGTTATTGTTTATTTGCTCAGAAGCATGGAAACGCCCCAGGGGGTCCCGTTTCATGGTAGAAATGTTTCGGAAACACGAAACGGATCCGAAACGCCTCCGAACGTGCCAGACGTTTCCGGAAACGTCTGGCACGTTTCCACCGGTTTTTAAAAGTTTCAAGAAACGTCCCAGGCGTTTCCGGAAACGTCTGGCACGTTTCCACCGGTTTTTAAAAGTTTCAAGCATCAAATATTTTTAAAAAATAAAAAATAAAAGCATTTAATAAACCTAACCCTAATCTATCTACCTAGACTTGCTAAAGACACTTCCTAAAAGCTATATAATGACCTCTTGCATCCATTCTAAATCACACTCTCATTTTCTCTCTTGCTAAATTCAGTTTTCACTAAAGTTCAAATTTCAATGAATACAAAATATTTTGAGTGTTTTATCAATTATCTCTTATGGTCTACAATTATAAAATGAGTATTATATATATATATATATATATATATTTTAAATAATATATTGTACAGACGTTTCTGGTAACATTTCGTATCAAGGTTTTTTGAAAATTGCTGTTTCCGCGTTTTGTATTCGTTTCCGTTTCCGTTTCTGTTTCCGTGCAACGTAGCTTCTTTGTATTAAGGAATTGTATTCAAATATGCGAATCATATGAATTAAAATAATCTTGTCACAGAGGTCATAAATGGAGTTACAAGGTATCTTGTAATGGAGGTCATAACAAAAGAGTTACAAGGATTCTTGTCATTGTAGCTATAAAGAATAAGGAGAGAGTTACAAAGAATGTTAGGCGTCCTATGAATTACACATCTTAGATGTCATAGGAGTTGCAAAGAATCTCATCACGGTAAGGGAATTCCAAGCATACACGACAAGAAACAAGTTATAAAAAGACCTTGAGCCAAAGGAAAGGGAGGATTTAGATGCCTTGGAACTGTTGTGCATGGATAGTCAAAGAAGACCAATCCTTGGCCAGGTGCAGTCCACATACTTCTCGGGAAAATATTTTTTTCTATGTAGAGTTTATTTTTAATGTATTGTTTGCCAATAATTTTAATAAGCAAACTGTAAAGCTTAGTTTCAATGCTTCCTCAGATATTTTGTCTGGTTTAATATTGTAAACTTCTGAACCTTTGCCTCTTTAAAAGGGAAAACAACAGATTTCAAATTTTTCAACTTTTTCAATAGTTGTTTTTGCTTTTTAGCAGTTTGCAGATTTTGGAACACAACAGCACACAGCAAGAATGACGAGCTACAGCTGTTAACATTATTTACAATGTATTTTGATATGCATAAAAGTGGCCTTTTATGTTGATTGAGGAAACTGTGGAGATAGATTAAAGCCAAATGTGTGTATCCAAAATTGATATGCAACCTGCATTATGACATACATAGCCCAATGAATAAGGCTTATACAATGTCAAGGAAACTAGCAATTCTAGATTGCATGTCCTCTAGAAGAAAATCAACCTTCCTGAAGATCTGTTGCAGTATTTGTGACAGAAATTAAAACTATCAAAATTTTCAGAGGTAGGGAAACGATGAAAGCACAAACTGACACATGCTACACTAGGAGACAACAGAGGAAATTTAAAAATTATGGAGAAGTTCGTGGAGATGGGATTGAAAGGAATGTTGCTCAATTTAGGTAGTCGGAAGAACCACAAATGTTCCGAGGACACTGAAAAGTACAAGGATGATATGGGTTGCACAAGACAAAAATGCAGAGATTGGAATAATTTGCAAAGTCGTAAATTTTTGAAACAAGAAACAGATAGTGTTTAGGGCCTAGAAATGGCTCTCTACATATACAAGTGTCTAGATAGATAGAAGGTAGAAGGTCGATCTAGAGCCAACACATACAAATTGACAGGACCGCAGTGCGGATGTGGCTATAAAGAACTTAGAGTGGGATGGGCCTAGAAATAGATTTCTAAAAGGCTTAAATAGAGAGAAAAGTGGAAGGCCTTTCTAGTGCCAGCACTAAAAAGGTAATAAGCAAGGCTATGGTAAAGATAACAAGATAATAAATGGTAACAAACTTGAGCTACAACATAAATGAAATGAAGCATTCAACATGCATAATCAACCACGCACAAAATAAAGGGTGATAAGGCATATGGGCAAGGAGCACACAGGCCCACCTCTTCCATAGAGATGGATAGGGAAAAGGCGCACTTGGCTTGAGTCAACTTGTTGGCACATTAATCTCCCCCTTGGCTTGAGCACGTTACGTGAGATGGTTGTAGATGGAGTCAAGAAGGATGGAAGATATCCTAAGTAGACCACTGTTGGGGACTCCAAAGACTTGGTATATCTTGCTAGTGTACCTCCTATTCTCGAATCTCCAAAGCTTTTTATCACAACTTGTCTTCCTTCAATGAAGTTCCTTTACCTTATTCCTCCAAGAAACCCTAAGAGGGCATCTTGATTTGCATGTACAGGCAGAGCAGATGTTGAATTCATTTTTTTGGAAATGACTAATAGCACTATAAATAGTGGTGTGAACTCCGAGGTCATATCTCCATATGGCCAATGTCACTGCCTATGGCTTGTTACTAAGTATATATTTTGGGTAAGAACAGTGCATCACATGGCAACGCCAATGCCGTAGGCTAGATATAAGAAAGTAAGATGGGTGTAAAAGAAGGAAGAGGAAGGTCCAAGAAGATGAATTAGAAGGTATGAAGGTGTTAGTAGGTACCCACAACACATCTCTCATAGTTTGACTCAAAACTGGTCCATCCCAATCCAGAATATGGGAGATTAATGCATCGATGAGTCCTTGACAAAACAAAATGTTTGTAAGTGAATTTAAAGTGTATACAAATAGCATTTTATCATTAATAATTGTAAACACCAGAAGAAAACCAAGCAAAATAATTAAGGATCACTAGGTGTAGCAAATACAATGATGAATAAGAAGGGATGAAGGTGTTACTGTTAGCAGGTACCCACAACACATCTCTCATAGTTTGACTCAAAACTGGTCCATCCCAATCCAGAATATGGGAAATTAATGCGTTGATGAGTCCTTGACAAAAAAAGATGTTTGTAAAGTGAATTTAAAGTGTATACAAATAGCATTTTATCATTAATAATTGTAAACACCAGAAGAAAACCAAGAAAAATAATTAAGGATCACAAGGTGTAGCAAATACAATGTCTTAATATTAACTATTAAGTTCAAAGTTGGAACCCATCATCCCTAAACGTTTCCGGTTATGGTGTGGTATCAATATGGAAAATAATCCAAGATGGGAATATTGACAAGACTTTTAAAGTTACTAAATGAACTTTTTTATTAGTTTTTTAATCTTGTGAATATTGCAAAGAAAACAGTTACCGAGCAAAAATGTTCAATAATTACCCTAGTTGCTCAAAGAAACATATCTTGAATATGTTTGGAAAGCCTTAAAATCCAATTAATATTTTATGTTATCCAAAGATTTTGCAAATTAAAAATGGGGACATACTTGAAATTAGAACTTTGGAATGTAAACACAACCACAATCAAAAATCTGATTGGTACCTCATAAATGACAGTTTCTTCAAATTCAAATTTGAAAGTTGTTTAGGTGATTCTTACAGGTTTCAGAAATAGAATACAAGGTGAAGAATGAGTTTCTTTAATTATTTATGGCATTGGAGAAAATGGTTTGCAAAGAAAAGAATGTTCGTATAGTGACCTGGTTCTAAAAAGTAAAGATGAAGTGACTAATTCTCTGTTGCCAGCTTTGTTGACAAACTTTAGTATCTTAAATACTATGAGATGCATTTGTTCTGTTGGAAGAAGCTCTTGATAGATTTAGGCAAACATAAATCCTAAAGAGGCAGGTATACGGTGGATTATCAGAGAAAGATAAACAATTTGTGATTTGAGCCCCTACAAAAGGAGATGAATCACCTTTAAAAAAACAAAGTATTTTATGAGGTAATAACTGGATATAAATTTCATGAGTTGTTAAGGGGAGACAATTGGAAACTTACCAATGCACCAAATCCCATGGTTACTTAAGTATTATAATATACAGTTTGGGAGTAGATCAATGGATTCATATAAGGTGATAAAAGAATAGTATGAAATGAGACAAATAGAGATTTTGCCAGACAGATCTGATGTTATATTCCGCCAAGAAGATTTTTTTTATGTTTAACTTAATTTTTCATATGCAATTTGCATCTATTTCAGTTTCCCAGTCTCTGAATTTTTAACAGTTGGATACCCATTCTATTGTAGAATATCAGAGTTGAAAAAAATTTAATAAATAGAAGGCTTTTTAGCCTCCTCTACTTGAACAATTCATATTGTGACAGCCTAAGTTGCCGGGTATGCCAGCAGCAGGGGACCAGTCCCTGTACAGATTGTACCAGGTCCTGTTTCCGATCCGATTCAGCCCAGGTATGCCTGGGTACATCCAAGGATGGGCTGGGCTGGGCCGAAACCGCAGTTCAAATGCTTAAAAAGTGTTTAATTTTATTTTCACTGATATTTCTGGGTCCATCCTTCAAGGCTTTTGTCGCCAGAACTATTCTGTTCTTTTTCATCTGAAGAATTACCTATGAAAAGCTGCTCTCTAAAGCCGGGTGGTCCAGAAGGGGCTGTTTCAGAAGATGCCCCATACTTCTTTCGCTGCCCAAGAATGATTTCTCTGGTTTAATCTCCTTTGACAAAGCGTCAGATTACAATTAGCGGATGAATGTAGAAAAGAATAAGGTTACCTACATTTTAACAAATATATATGTAGGATTAAGAAGCCAGCTGAGAGAGAGAGGGCTGTCATCCAGTAATTCAAGGAACTCGAAGGCTTCCGTTATTAAACTCCATAGATATTTTAGTTTTCCTTTCTTTTGTTTAATTTAGCAAATTCATCTAGTTTTAGGCTTTTAGGATATTTAAATTAGTTTAGTATAATGAATTGGCTTTGTTAATGCAATGTTGACTCTTTAGTAAAGCAAAAAATTCCTTTTTCATCTAATCTTAGAATTTAAAACTTATATTTGCTTTAGATATATATAGGATTAACTAAGTAGGTTTAGTAATAGAAGATGGTGGTTAAAATGAATGTACAGATATATTAAGCCCAAAGGTAGTCATTAACCAAAATAATACTCGAAATTTTAATGGAAACATTTAGAAAATCATTAAGTAGATAGTTTAAAGAAGTACAAAATCCAACTTGAGACATCCAAAAGCTGATTCAACAACTATTATGAAACTCTTACAATTCTAGAGAGTACTACAAACTAAAGTTTTCATGTGCATTGCGCAGTTTGACCACTAACTATTAGTCTATGTTGCTTTATCTATATCATAAAATTTGGCATTGAATTGTCAATTATCAATTTATCAGCAGTAATTTGTGGTTATTTTATTTACTTTTGTGTATTCTGAGGCTTATTGTGCTTATTTGGCTATATCTTTATATTTTAATAGATTTTATTGGATGGCTGTACTGGGGACAAAAATATTCAAATTGTTATACTGGCATTACCCAAACCCTGTACCGGTATTTGTATTGGTACCAAGACAAGCAACTTAAAGCCTAAATTTTTTATTTGGCTTGACCATGCCATATTATTTGTATAAGAGCATTGTACTCACTATCTGATTCCTAGTTTATCTCTAAACTACGTAGCCAGGAAACAGAAACAGATCCGAGATGTGGAAATGCCGGTTTCCAAGAGCCGTTGTAAACAAAGTACAATAAATTATTTTAAAAATTCATATATGTAAAAAAAACAATGCATTATACTCATTTTTAATCCATAAAAAATAAAACACTTAAAAAATAAAGTATTCATGAAAATACAAAACCTTCAACATGATTAAAATTTCACATGTTCATGTGACATGTCATGTTTCATACGTTCAAACTTCAACGTGTAAATGCAAATGATTATAATCCAGAATAAATCATCTAGCTTCTCCTCAAAATCAGCAGCACCATGGATAAATTTTTGTTGCTGCTGCTTCTAAACTCAAAACTCTCCCTTCTTGTTCCTAAACTCATTGTTCTTGCTCCTCTGAACACTGTAATGGCTGCCACTGAAAGGTGGAAATGCAAAAAAAAGAACAAACTGTTGACTTTTTTATGCTTCCTTGAGATGTTTTTACTTCTGTTTATGATTTAGGTTTTTAGCTTTTGTTTTGTGTTTGAGAAGTTCAATTGTGGTTATGGGGTGGCTTAAGGCTAGGTGAAGTAAAAAAAAAAAAAACTTTTTCTTTTTTTTTTAATTTTGTTTTATGTTTGAAAGTTTTTTTTTAATTAAAAAAGAACCTGGAAACATCCAGGCACGTGCCAGAACGGCCTGGAAACAGGTGCTGTTTTCATGCCATTTCCGACATGTATCCAGACTGTGACACTGTTTCAGGGACATTTACAGGGCATTTTGGTTCCCTATTTTAGTATTTTGCTTCCAAAACATTCCCCTCAGCAGACAACCCCTGCTTATGCTGTTTCCAGTAATGTAGTCTCCAGAGGTTTCACACCTTTTTCCGAGCATAACTCCCAATGCCATTCAAACCGTGCATTTTATTTCATCATCTGAAGTTCTTTCTACACCCTAAAAGACACTATATTCTCCTATTCTATATCTTACACTTCTTCATACAAAAATTTCCACACTCTCACTCAAGCATAACTCCCATTTCCAATCAAGATAAGTATTTTATTTCATCATCTGAAGTTCTACGTTCTAGAAATTATTATATTCTCCTGTTCTATATCTCACAATTCTACATACAGATGCTTCTAAAATTGCAAGAAACACTTTCCTTAAGAAGGAAAGACATCCAGCTCTACTGGATCAAACATCCAAGTACTGGCAGCCTTCCCTTCTTGGCAAGGCAATCCTTTTTTACATGGAAATTACATATGGATCACAACTGCTGCAGTCAGAATCTAAAATTCAGATATCACCACCTGGACCAAGCATCCTACTTGTAGTAGGATGTCTATGTGAACAAGTACCACAAAGCACACGCTTCACAACCATCTAAATCAAAGATGAGAACTACAAATCTGTAGAGGAAGATAATGTATCTGTATGATTTGACACAATTCACCTTCCCTGTTGGTCGTCGAAATTGGAGACTATTTCCTCCTAACCAGGTAGTAAATGATAAGTGATAACTGTTGTAAGTTAATGTTAAAGAGCCCATTATTGTACCCTGAGTTAAAAGTCTTAATTAGCATCTAATGTTAAATCACTCTTATTAATTATGACAACTTAGCATTGAATTTAGTTCGTTTGTAGCATTGAGTTCCATGTCATTTAGATTCCTTTCAGTTATGAAAGATGGCAGTTAACTCATACAGTTCTTCCTCTACAGTAAGGACTTCATATCATTGTACAAAAATCAAAGCTAACAAAGTTCAGAGTAGAGCAAGGCATGTGTTCATGCTGCGAAAATGTACTCTTTCGTATCTCACTCACTGGGGGACGTCTATCAGTAATGTATAGCTAATACTTCAACTTACCATATATGATCTATAAATAAATGCAAACATGCCTAAAAAGGATAATATGGTGACCATGGACATAAGCACAAAAGACTATTGAATGCAAGCACTAATTCCAAAGTGGTGAGCTTCAAATGGACACAAGATATTCATGAAAGGAACCTCATTGCAATGTCATAAATGCTGAATGCAGGGATTCAAAAAAAAATCGCCCCAGTATTAGAAGTAACCAAAGTTTAATTTTTGAGATAAATTTCACAAGTGTTTCAAATGTTTTTGTGGAGTTCAATATGTAATCACTAAAAGCATTATACTCAAATCTACTATTCCAGCAATAGCATGTTATGTACCTTGGGATATGATATTATAATGTATATGGGTTGATAGAGATGCCGACATGTGGAACACATCCCCTTACTTAGTTATATGTTTATAATATATGAGGTCACATAAGAATTAGTTATATTGGGTAATGAGTCGGCCTACATTGGGATTAGGTGTTACCCATCCATTAAGAGTAATGTATGCCTATAGCATGTTACTCACTAGAAGCATTACACTCAAATCTACTATTCTAGCAATAGGATGTTATGTACCTTGGGATATGATATTATAATGTGTATGGGTTGCTAGAGATGCTGACATGTGGAACAAATCCCCTTACTTAGTTGTACATTTATAACATATGAGGTCACATAGGAATTAGTTATATTGGGTAATGAGTCGGCTTACATTGGGATTAGGTGTTACCCATCCATTAAGAGTAACATATGCCTATATAAAGAAGAAGAATGTCATGTATGAGTTGAGTCTTCTACTTGGTAGAAAGCTATCCCCCTCGAAGTGGAATTCCCATATTGGGAATTGTGGAGTTATTCCTTCCTAAAGAAGTATCATATGGTGTTGCCCTACCTTAATGGTATTGAATATTAGGGCATTTTGACCCACGAATATCTCGAGTTGTGTTTATCTTCATTATATTCTGCATATTGTTCGAATAATTCATTTAATATATGTGAAGGTCTTATCATAGCAAAAGAAAATACATTAGAGCATAAGCAGCCCACAACTCATCATCTGCCAACCTTTGGGTTGCAGGATTACAGAAGAGGTATAAACTTTTTTGTGATACAAAAAGGCTACTAGTAGAATTCTACGTGAGCAAATTAAGCAAAATGGAATAAAAAATCAGAAGCATGGAAACAAATGGACCCTCTGAATTTTTTTGAGATGAACCTCACAAAAACTAGTGAAACTAGAAACTCTTAATGAAGTACAGAGGAAGCCCTGCATAATAAAAGGGAGTTCAATGGAGAAAACAAATGTGGGTGTCAATCACATTACCCATAAGGTATTCAACACACATTCTGATTCAAAGTTCATAGAGGAGCAAGTCGTATGGTGAAACTGTTAAACCACACTCTTTTCTATCTCACTCACTTGGCTCATCAATAAAAAGCATATACATAATACTATGATCTAAAAGTGAATGCAAACATGCCCTAGAAAAGATAATAACATAACCGATGGACATAAACACCAAAAGAAAGTTGAATGCAAGACATAACTCCAAACACAGTAAGCTTCAAATGGACACAAGATATTCATGAAAGCCATCTTGAGTGATGCCATAATTGCTATGAGTGCACGTATTTCAAAATAATGTTTCCCCAAAATTAGAAGGAACTGAAGTAAAAAGTTTGAAACAAATGTCAAAATGTGTTCAACTTTTAGAGAATTAATTATGTAATCATTGTGTCCAAGGGGTTGTGGTAAAATGGTAAAGTGTTGCATTCGTATAGAGTGTGACTCAAGTTCAAATTCCTGCATTGCAATAAAGTTCCCATGCCTTGACAGACATGCACGTCATAACACTTCCAAGACTAGGGCCTCTTCATCCCTAGAACCAGTCATGTACTGGTGATGTTGCTAGTTACCCTTAACAAGAAAAATTTATGCAATCAATGAAAGCATTAACTGAGATCTACTGTTCTAAAGTTAGCAATAGAACATTCATCAAATCATAAGCAGCTCTAATCTTATCATCCACCAACCAATGGACAGGAAGAAACCAGAAAAGGGAATTGATGAAGCCACAGTACAGGAAAGAGTGGGGCTGCAGTAATACCAAAGAGGCATATTACCATCTTGTGATAAAGAAAACTTCCACTAATAGAATTCCATGTGAACAAATCAAGGAAATTTAATTGGAAATAAACACTGAGAGGACAAATTGACCCGCCGGAAAAATCTTGGATGTATCTCACTAAAACTAGACTCGAAAAACTATTAACTCTTAATGAATTAAAGAGGATCCTCTGCAAAATATTGAGTACATTCAATGGATAACACAAACATGCATATTGATCACATTCCAATTATAACATTGTATGGACATCCATGTAAACCTCATATTTTAAAAATGTAACTGCAAATTAAATGTATTACAAAGCTTTCTTACAGTGTTTGTGATGTCATAAACAATTATAGCTGCTGCAGCACCACGGTAATACATGGGAGCCAGGCTATGGTATCTTTCCTGTCCTGCAGTGTCCCATATCTCAAACTTCACTGTGGTCTCATTGACAGCTAAAGTTTGAGAAAAAAATGCAGCCCCTATTGTGGATTCCTGAAATGGTTATCAAAAAAAACATGTCATCATATTACCTCAAATGAAACACAAAAGACTGCAAAAAATAAATGGGGGAAAACTTGTGAAAGTGGGGTGAAACCCTGGTAGTCGAAAAATTGCCCTTTGACAAATCGCAGAACCATACTGGATTTTCCAGTTCCCATATCGCCAAGAAGCACCTGACAAACCCAATTAACAAAAAGATTTATATGTAAAGCTTTGCCTTTTAATCTTATCATGATTACCAGTCCATCCACACCCAATCTGGCCACAGGATATAAGTACAATCACAGTAAAGGGGTTCCCTGAGTCTTAGAAAAATCTTGCAAGCCTTGGTCCAAAGTGACCTCAGACAATTAAGTCCGAGTCCAAGTCTCAGCCAAAGACTCTGCCGCCATTGAAACATAAAAAGAAAGCTTATATAGCTCATTCAAAATTCATTTTGGTTTGTTCATAATACTTTATATTACTCTGGCAACTCAATGCACAGGTAGAGCACTAGTTTAAGGGGGAAAATCAGATTTATTAGTGTTATTGATGAATTTTTCCACATATTTCAACCGTAGGAAAGGTTTTACAGCTAATGATTTGAGCTTGGCTGATGTTTTGCAGATTTTCACCAGCAAGCAGTGGCACAGGAAGAGGCAGAGGAAGAGAAATAGTCTCGTGTCCTGAATGGCTACTACGAGGATGAATCTGAGGTCCAAGGAGGTGAGACGACAAGCGTTGAACCTAGTAGCTCCTCTCCTGAATGATGATTTTGTGCCCTTCATGTTTTTTATGCCGTGGACATCACAATCCATGGATTTTAGCTGTGTGCTCTGTTTTTGGAACATTAAATACAGATCAAATATTTTCTTCCGAGTGAAATTCAACTATTCAGTGACATTTTGGCATCTAGGACATGTGTTATCATTAATTTGCATATGTCTTGATGCCTTAAGCTTGATACATGTGTACCAGCCAACTTGGCATATGGGGTTTTTCCCGAGTCCAAGCCTAATCTTAGCGTTACCACTATAATTAAGATCATGTAAGTAAGCTTATTTGGCAAGAGACAAAAAGCCATGAAACCCAGACAGAAATATAACCCGTAAACTTAGGAGATTCAAGAAACGGGTGCGATAGTTTTCGGGAATTTTGCTATAAATAAGGATTATGTTGAACTCACCAGCCTTTTCAGAAGAAAAAAGAGACTGAATTTTTTTAAAAAGGAATAAATTTAGGAAATTCATGAAATGGGTATCATGGTATTGAGGATATCTATTTTTAAAAAATTGAAATCGATTATGTTTAACTCACCAGCTTGGCCTGAATATTGTTTGTGCCTGTTGTGGCCATTGCCCCTTCCACAAAATCGTTTTGCCTTGAACAGCCAAGATCTCCACAAACACAAATTCAATTTCTCTACTTAATTATTGAAAATGGAGTTTTGAAATCTACACCAAAATCGTCTTACTTGCCGTGCAATGAAAGCTCTTAGATACCTTCAGTTGGATGGAGCAATTGGACCTTTTCTTCAATTGTATTTCGCTTTTGACAAATTTAGAGTTATAAAATTAACAGAAGGGGGTTTAAATTTTTCTTGCTGTTGACGAATCATCCGAGTCCACATTACTCTTCAAATGAATGTTAGGTGGTTGGAAAGTTAGGTTGTGCCCGCCGACTTCAATATAAAATATATATATATATATATATAAAGACGCCCATTTATCATCTATGTGGAGAGCAATCAAGAAGCACCTTCTCTTTATCTATGAATGTGTGAGTATATAAGATTTCTAATCTATGTTATTTTTACCTATTACTTGAATGGCTTGTATGAATAGATATTTTTTTAATGATAAGATTTTTTTACACAAGTCTAAAAATATAATTATCAATTTTTATATATATAATTAAAAACTAGCAATCATATGTGTACAATGCAATGTGAATGCCAAACAGTATAGGTTATTTGTTTTAGAGAGATAGTTATTACTTTTGTAGTTGATGTTGATAAGGGATTTGATTGTTTTTGTCACTGTAGATATCACTTCATTTAAAGGTTCCATCTCTACATTTCGAACTTGTTACAAATTCGTACATATACATTTTGAACTAAACATGTTACATGAAGATTTTCGTACATGTGCAGAATTTATATCATAAGTGGTAGCCTTTTGTGGCTAATTTCTTTTGTACTAAACATGAATACATTTTATATCGTTTCGGATAGTTAATTAGTTTTGTAGTTGACATGGTTTGTAATTATTTTGAGGAAATTGTGTTAGTGTTACATCGGTTGTTTTGTTGGTCTTTTGTTGAAAAACCCTTTTTTGTACACTCATAAGGCGTGTGAAGTGATATGAAGTGGTTGAGTGATATGAATCAGTATCATGCGGAACGTCATGTATGTTCCAATTATTGTGTATGTCAAATCTTGTTTCCGCAAACATTTCAAGACTGTCAAGACTCGTGTTGAATGTGGTGCATCCATTAAAATGTTAAGCTCCTGCTAAGTTAGGTGTGTATCTTGAAATTTTATGCAAACTTCGTCATAAGAACCTGGTAAACTTGTTGGGCTATTGCGAAGAGATGGGGGAAAGGCTATTGAAAATTTTTATACAAGCATCATGAGGAATAAGCATTACCCCCGCAGAAGGGAAAAAAATCAAAACCCAAAAATCCCAATCAAATACAAGTACATTTTGTCAAACAGTTGGCGCACACTCCACCTAAATTTCTGTATAGTAAAAAATAAAACAAGAATGGAGGTCTTATCAACGCAGGACATAGACAATTCAAATTTACAGCTAAAAACAACTTAAAAACAGATGAGCGATTCAGACTTTAGAAAAATATAATTAAACTTCCTGCAATGCTTAATGTGAAATTTTACATTAAGCAAGGAGCCTAACTCTGCATATCTGACTTGAAAGTGTATATTCTTATTTGTGAGTGATGATCCTGCCAACTATGAGTAACCATTCCGTGATCATCCTACTAGATGGTCCCCACTTCTACCCAATTATTGACTTGAAAGATAATTTAATTGTTTGATAAATACATTTTGTTTATCAAAAAAATTAAAATAAACAGATTTTGCACTCATCATATCACAACTCAATTCTTAAAATAAATGCCAAAGCGAAAGGAAGACCATCTTAAAATAAATAGAGGTGACATAACCAGTGATTTATTCTATCATAATTATAGCATTTAGGTCAACTGATAAAAAGTAGAACCCATGGAAACATTCAATATGATTTTGGTTCATTTTGAACTGCTAGAGCTACAGATTCGAATGTTCAGATGATGGGTTCAGTGCTTGATTGTACAGAAACCATCTCATAGGATCTATATACCTAAAGGCCAGACAATCTTGTTGACAAAAGGGAGGGGCATTCAATTGGATTGAGAGAGAAACAGTGAACTTGAAGTTGCAGTAAGAATCGCCCCATCTCTGTAAATTATAAACAATAAAAGCTCTGAAGACCCAAGAAATAGGTTTGTCCTACCTAATTGAATAGTTCAACTTCAACACAAAAACATCTTGACACATTTTTAAAAGCCTAACTCTGACTTGGTTATCAAGAATTGTATACTAACTCGCAGTCTCAAGTTATTTGTTGACTGGTTAAATTGATACAAATCACTAAAAAAATTGTTAAAATCAGTACTAACATGAAGGCCACACTTTCCAGCCACACTCAAGTTTAGTAGTCGCAGGTATCATGATAAATGGATGTGTAGCTCATAGCTCGAATTGTTTTTGTAGCTATTCTAAATTTACATCGTCCCAAATCTAAAGCTTATTCGACTCACAAACAAAAATTACATGATTCGAGATATAAAGAAATTTATATCATTCCAGATCCACACTTAAATCTACCTGCAAACCAAAAGGAAAGGAATAAAATATTAAGCAAGTAAAGCATCCACAACTTTTAAATAAAAAGATGTGAACTTACCCAGAGCAACCGACTTCTGAAGCAAGCTGCAGTTACAGAGGTTGCAATCAAAGGAGAAGCCAACCTAGAACAGAACAATTTTAGCGTGTTGAAGAATGAAATTATAGTGTTACAATGACAAGTATTTAAAGGTTATTGCATGCAAAAACCAAAATTGGTGCAACATGTAAAATTGGAAAAGCAAACCAAAACTAGCAGTAGGTAAAATCAAAAAAGTAAAATTGTTAATAATAGCAAATATGCAAAAATAGCAGAGAAAAGCTAAACTGTAAGTCAAAACCAGACGTCATTTGACCGCCAAATTTTACATAGTCCCGTGAATGTCCGCAAAGCCCTTTCCCATAAGGGGAATGCCTTCGGAGTAATAAAAATTTAATATGAGAGGGCTTTGTTGAAATTTAAAATAGTAAGTGCTACATAGTGGCTTATTTTTGTCGAAGATATTATATTTGAAATTAAACATGTTTAATTAATACTAATAGGCATTTTATAAATGACACTCAGGGATCGGATCTAATGGTACGGTCGTGTAAATTGTTATCATGCAAATTAAAATTGACATCCATTTGACAGTCAATTTAAAATATATATATGAGAAATTGATGAGAAATAGTAATATCTTGATCATATGGTAGAGTTTGGGACCATTTTTCGGAAAGATTGTTTTGTACCAATAGGGGTGGGATCTAATGGTGTGACCATGTAAACTTTTATTTTGGACATTAAATTTTACATCCATCTAATTGTCATTTATCACGATGTAGTCTAGGATCAACACAACACAGTCAGGCGCGCTGGTAATCCACCTAGACAGAAGTTTAAGTGTTCACCCAAAGCCCACACAACTCTACTAGGTCCCTTCATGTGTTGACTGTTAAGATGCATATCATGGACACATTGTTAATACCACATACATGCATACCATATGGAGAATATATTCACATAATTATATCACATGTAAAGATAACAGAACATAACATTAAGAGAGAGTTGATTAATCATTCATAAATCCTGATCTATTACGTATAATCCGCCAGTAGCATGATCTTCAACACATTACTAGATTATCTATGACTCCTCAAGGCTTTACAGGACTCTCCATGACATACCAAAGCATGACATTCTCAAATCCTCTCTAATTGTCATCCACAATCGCTAGATTAAATGGATACTACAAGTATTTATATGGTGGGAACTTTTCCTTCACCGCTTGATCATGTTTTAGTCTAAAAATATACCAGTATTATATATAGAATGCATGCTTTTGAGAATTTATGCTTATCTATACTTATACGCAAACCTACGGTTTTTCAAAGGTGGTATGCTTTCTTTTGGAAGTTCTATGTTTGTCTCATGTGCTATAAATAGTCATATTTTATCCATGTGTTCATCTTATCTATAATTAGTCCCGCATGCTCTTATCTTGTTATCACCCAGTTCTTATCCAAGCTATTTCCTAATTTTGACTTGCTTTGTGATCAAGTCATCTTTTCTTTTTCTTCACAACATACTATCACATGTTATACCTGGATGTATCGTGTCTTCTCCTGTACCTGCACACCAAACCTTCACGCATCCTTCTTCATGTTTCCTCATGTAATTCTCGCATACTTCTCAACCTTCACACGCATCTCATACTTAGTCAATTCATCGACCCAACATTACACCACACTATGTATATTGTTTGCCCTTAGGAAATACAAAGAATAATTAAATGAATGAATAAATCACAAGCAATATGCCAAATAATGAAAATAATAATCATTTGCGCAATCAAAACTGGGACTAAGTTACATGAAGGATTTCTAGGAATTCCACACCAAGATTTGTCTCTAACTGCTTCCACTCAACTAGCACACTATTAGAACTTACCGGTAATGTTCTAAAAATCTCTTAAATCCCTTTTAGGGTTACTTAACTGGCAATCTCACCTAACTCTACCAAAATGGTATGCCACTCTGAATTCATTCCCTCAAGGATATCTAGATCCTTTATTAATATTGCTTGAAAAAAATCCAATCTCTCCTCTACCTTAGCACGATTGTTGCTAATGGTATTCTTTAGTCCTTCCATTTGTTGTAAAATTTGTGCACGTGTTGTTCTATCCCTAGTAAAGAAGGGAGTCTTTAGGCTACTCCACTTTGTCTCCACTTTAGATAGGTGCGCTTCCAGGATGGAGGAATTTGCAAAATTGTTGAACACCTTTTCCACCTTGAGTGAAGTTTCCTTCACCTTTGCACAAAGGGTCTCATACTCCTTTATTTTTTTCTCTATCTCTTCCTGCCTTACCTTAGCCAGCTCCTCTACAGTTGGTTCATGTCCTGCATTTACTTTTGATAGTAACAAGATGACCAATTCTCCCAGGTTATCAATCTCCTTTTGTTGATTGAGCTTGGATTCCAAAATTATTTCCAGACATTGTATAAGGATTTCCAAGATTATGTCAAGGCCTGTAATGATTGCTAGTGCCTTGGGAAGCTTGGGCATAGAGATGAAATGTCGTTGATGCCTATATCAAGTGCATAACCTTTTGAAAAATGGGCAATTGAATTCGTGGGCCCTATTTCCCCCTGACGCACAGGACAAATCCACACTACATCTATTACAGAAAGGTTCATTTGGGAGAATATCATAACCAGGTATGGATGTCCATTGAGTTAAACAAGTGATAGGGGTACTCATTTCTTAAATGCGACTATTAGAATATTATTGGCAGAATTTATGGTAGCTTGTCATAATACTACACCCTATCACCCACAAGATAATGGAACTACTGAAGCTTTCAACAAAATTTTGAGCCACACATTGACAAAGATATGTGATGTTGGAAGGAAGGATCGGGATGGTAAAGTCTCTACTATTCTTTGGTTGTATGGAACAACCTACAAGAGACTCAACAAAGCAACATCCTTTCAGTTGGTGTTTGATGTCGAGGTTGTTTTAGCAGTTGAATTTATGTTACCATCCATGTGTATTGCACACACGAGAGGATTAATTGATGAGCAAGCACTTAAAGATCACATAGACAAATTGATGCAGTTGGATGAGAGGTGTGTCATATCCCAATGGAGCTAGAAAATAGAGAAAACAAGACATAAGGCCTGACATGATCGACGCATTAAAAATAAGAAGCTAGAGGTTGGACAGATAGTTCTTCTGTATGATTCCAAATTTTTGCACCACCTTGGGAATTTCCAAGTGCATTGGTTGGGATTATATGTCGTGACCTATATACTTGACTCAGGCACTTTCTAGTTAGAAGCTTTGGATGGCAGATGGTTTCCTAGTTTCTTTAATGGGAGTAGGTTAAAGCCCTATTATAAATAAGTCTTCTTGGTGTTTGTAATAAGGCAATGTTGCCATTTAGCTTAGATTTCCCCTTTAAATGAATTTTCCTTTATATGTGTTTCCTTTCATCATCATTATGCTTTTCTTTTTAGTCATGTGTTGTGTTGCACATTTGTGCACTGATAGCTAATTACTTTATAAGAGGTTTCATGCGTAGAGGACCACACATACTTTTATTGTGGGGTAGATATTGCAGTAAGAGTCACATGTTTGGAGTGATGTTATTGGTGGCCCAGGAGAGAAAAACAAAATCACGTGGTATCATAGGAACGTACATAGCATAGGTGATAATAGTCGGAGATAAAATGTTGTCAAAAAATAGTTTTACAAAATCCACGTACAGTGATGAAAGCACGGAGAAACATGAGTTAGGAAGTGGTAGGAAAAAATACTTGGTATAAGATGCAGAGCTAGATGTACTTTGGCGCTAATAGCATGCGTAAGGGAGTATGTGGTCAGTGTAGTTTTGTGCGTTGGGAGGTTGAGGAGGTTACGTGTGAATGGGTAGGCAAAGGAAACACGCTAGACAAAACACCCTGAAAAAATGCATGGGAGGAACGCACTGGAAAAATTCGAATTCAATGCGGTAGTACGGTAGTAGGTGGCATGGAAATTAATGCTGTAAAAATCAAAAAACTATAAATAGGGAGTTAGGGTAAGTTATTTTCACCTTGTGTTTACTTGTAGAAGAGATCTTGTAAACTAGGGCATCCTTGTGAGAATTTTGTAAAAATTGCGTGCGAAGTGAAAGATTTGAGAACCAGATTAGAATGGAGTACACAAGTGTGCACAGAAGTGGTTGTTTGAATGGATTTCTGTGGGTTTTAAAGTTGTCTTGTGGAAGAAATGGTTTCTAGGTTAGGGTTTGAGAAACTAGGGCACAAATTTGTTGATTTTGTACGGAAGGATTAGAGCCAAGGGATTGAGTAGTAAGAAAGCAAGATACAAGGAAGGATTAAAAAGGACCCGACAAGGAAAATGTCACCAATAAAAGGATCAAATGTTTCACTTAAGAAGAAGGGCAGGGGAAAATTAGTCATGACAACAAGTTTCAACGAAGAATGGTATGCGAAGATGCAATACAAAGATGGGGTATTATTGGGATGGATTGGGTATCTCACATGCACAAAATGGTTATAAGTGTGTAGACATCAAATTTTGGTATCACCCCACATTTTCTCTCTCTCTTATCAGACTTATTCCATTTCCCACCAAACCTACATGTTTGATGAATCAATTAATCTCCTTTAAATCCTTAACCATCATTATGTGCTCATAATGTCCAAATATTCCAATTAAATCACATCACCCCACTCAATCAAATCGTGTCCCCCACCATCCAAATCATGAACCCCACTCAATGAAATCAAATCTATTATCTCACCTAACCAGTCAAATCATGTCACCTCCCCCACTCACCTAACCAGGGTTACTCTATCAAACCCCTATTACCCATTAGCCCCAATCTGACCTCACCTCCAACCTATAAATATGGGTCTTCCCCCCTCTTTCAAACAGGAGGAAGAATCAATATGAAATCTTTGTTTATTTTTGAAACTTGAAGTTTTTAGGAGAGGAGAAGAAAATGTTGAATTAAGTTTTGTAAGTTTGAGGTCAAGGCAAACCTTTTCTATTGTTAGAAGTTAGAGGTGAGGAGTGTTGGAGAAATATTTGACATTGTTCATCATCTTGCCATCTTGATGCCCATTTCATCTCCATATCAGAGCACCAACTAAGTCCCCTCGTCATTCAAATTACTTGGCATTTTGTATTTCACTATTTTTGCATGTTATCTAATGTTCATTAGTTATTGCTATCTTTCTAGACATGGGGGTTGACATCCTCTAAGGGATTTCATAGCCTCTTAAAACTAACATTGTCTGGGCAACCCCCGCATATTAATTTCTAATCAAATTTGTTTCAGTTTTACATATATTATCACAAATCTATCTTCTTTTATGAAAGATCTATCTTCTTTTCACCCGTAGATTCATATCAGCATATGAGGTCCTAATCCCTCCATCATTCGAAGTTGTTGGTGGTTTCCAGTATTGGCATTCACCCGTGTGAGAATGAAGTTTCTTGTACAACATTTTGGCAAACCCAGTGGGACCAAACCCAAAATCTGGTCATTTCTATTACTTTACTTATTTTGCGTAGGTGTTGTAAGTATCACGGTTATCTGGATTCATAATTCTTGTCAATGTAGATATATCTTGTGAATATTCCATTTTTTAACTAGCTTGTCTGCAAGCTGTTAACATGGTCTCCATCAATTTGGTATGTCACTTGCATTGCTTAGTTTATAGCCTCTGTGAGGTAAGTGATTTTCTTGTTTTCAAGCGGTTTATTATCCAGTTATTATAAGTTTTTATTCTTATTATTATTTAACAAATAAAAAAAAAAAGGAAATAAAATAAAACAAAATAGAAAAAATTATTATTATCATCCTACACTACCCCCCATCTATCCCTATCCAACTCGACATCCATTCCTTCCTCCTCCCTCGATTTCTACCTCATCAAGCTCCCATCACCCTAACCAAGCTACCATCCCTTCTCCCCGAGCTCATCTCCTTTCAACTCTGGTTCACTACCCACTCACCATCCAATGCTGAGCTCATATCCCGACTCCCACATATTTCTCCCCAACTTCACGAGACCCCTTCTCCCTTACCACCAACCATTCCACCTCGAATCTCTACCCAACACCCCAACAACTCACCACTCCTCAATTCACAAACCCACCACGATCTCCCTCCCTATTCTTACCACGCTCCTCACCTATCTAGCTCAGATATCTCCCAAATTGAGCTACTCTCCACCAAACTCACCTCACACATGGCTCGGCTTTTCCTCGAGTCCCTCTCTATTCCTAACTGAATCTCGTTGAGATGCTACCATCCTCTAACCCATCTCTCACCTAACTCAAATCCTCATCAAGCTACTCCTACATCACCTGATCCAAGCTACTACACAGCTCCCCTCAATTCAACTACCCAGCCCCTAACTCCTAAACTATCCATGACTCAACCCACCATCTCACCTCCCAATCCCCAAATCCTTCCAATCCAAACTCACCTTCTACAATATACTTTCTCCTGCAACAGGAAACGTAAGAAGCCATAAGGCAATGTTTGGAATGCATTTACAATATTACACCACATTATGAATATGGCAGGATCTATTTTATACAATTGATTACAACAAGAAAAGAAAAAATTTAACTTCTGGAAGACCATAATCTGAGCATTTTGGTTGATGTAGTCATTTTTGCACCCCACCAAGAACAAGGGAACCTTAGGCGCGCCGGCCTATCACTCAGCGAGCGCTGGGCGCTCACCCGAGGTGCGCGAGAGGGAACTAAGTCTCTCTTTTATGTGAGTTTAGTGGAAGGCATAATTCATGATTCTGACTTAGTGATTTAATAGACATGAAAAGCTATAGAGCTCAGAACGGCTTCTACACCCCTTCAGTCATAACAGAAACAAAGTGCGCAACAGAATTAGTTGGAACTGGGAAGTTGTAAATCCATAATTAGACTAACATTCAAGTAAGGTTCATGATTATGACAAGATCAAAAGCATAGTGGAAACATACAGATAATATAGGAAGGAGATCTTAACATAAACATAGTGGTAACCTTATCACATTCATTCATAGTATTACTCCAAAACATCACAGAGAGGCAGACCACAGTCATGCGCCATATCTGGATCCATACATGTATGCTCACAAAATAAAATTTGCATTCCCCATTTCCCCATTACATCCTTCCTAGAATCATCTACCCATTTATCCCATAGTTCTCGCAGTAATTCTGCAGAGCTCCGCTACCTCGCTTGTGTCTCTTTTCTTTTGCCAAGGGCACGCGTATAAATAGGCCTATCTGAGCTCTAACAAACTCTTCTGCAACCTCAAATCTGGCCCCAAGTGTCAAGGTGTGGGTCGCCCCAGGCACATGCCTCTCCATGTCATGATTAGCTTTTTGGATCTTCCTATCGCAAGGTATATTCCTTCCCAGGCACCCTGTCGCCAGGCTGGAACCTTATCCAAACGGAACACGTTCTTCATGTGTTCTGTCCAAAAGGCTGAAAATGGCTAAGTCCCAAATTGTTCTTCACGTGCGCGTGCATCCTTGGTTCTCCAAGAACCCCTTTTGAATTTTGCCTTGCATGCCTTCACTTGCACGCTCCCTCATGTGTGCCTACGCACCTTTAAGATTTGGAAGCTATAGAAGGGTCCCAACATTACCCCACACTTCACCTGTTCTCTGCCCTTCAGGAACCTTTTCAAAGAATGCAGTACAAAAATGCAAGGCCTTGCCTTGGAAATAATGGAGGGAAAGAATAAAGAATGGGGGAGAGAAAGAATAGAGGGAAAAATTTCCTAAAGAAGAAGAAAGGGAAAATTTTGCCATAGGTCGGCCTCCAGTGTATTCCAAGCGCTGACTTCATCCTGCACTCTAGTGCAAATATCACCGACCAATGTGCTCACCTCGTCGAAGGTTAACCCTTCCCCCTTCATGTTAATGGTCTCCACCATAGTCTCCAGCTCCTTGGCATGATCCTCCAGGGCATCCATCTTCCTCGTGATGACCTTATAGAACTCTTTTAGCCGGGTTTTGATTGAGACTCGCCGGTTCTCAATAGCTTCAGACTTCTTTTCCACTTTGGCTAGGATCTTTTCTTGCTCGGCTCTATTGCCCTTATTCTTTTCCCTAAAGTCCTTCAGCTTGGCCTCATTGTTGGCAAGCAGCATGCCTGTCACCTTGTCTTGATCCGCGCAATGGTCATAGGCAACCCCTGCACGGTTTGTGCAGCTATTTTCATGTCAGCGAGCACCTTGTTGTATTTAGCCATGAGTGTGATGACCTTCAGCTTGTCTTCCTTCTCCAAGTGCGCATGGCTACCTTCCTATGCTAACTCCAAGGCCAAAGGCTGCCTTTCCATGGTGAGGATCTGAGTCAAGTCCTCTAGGACATTCCAGGGAGGATCCATACTTTTACACGGGAGGGTTAAGGTCTGGGTGCTTCATGATAATAGCTTGGGAGATGAGCTCCACCTTCTTGGAAACTTCGCGTACCCTGGCCTTTTCCTCCTGAAGCTCCCTCTGTAGTTGAGTGTTGATTAATTTCTCAAGGTTGAGGTCCTTTGTTAGCTTCACTACTTCTTCCTTCCTCTTTTCCAATAGGTCCTCCAAGACTTTAACCCTGTCATTCCTACAAAAGATCCTAGCCTCAATTTCTACGGAGACTTTGTTGAGCGCGTTACACACTTTCTCATCTGATAGTTGTTACATGTTTACAATGGGGTTGTCCCCCTTTCCTTCAGACAATGCTAAGACCGACTCCTTGGTTAACCTTGAACTCAGGCTCATCGAGGTGGGAGTCGAACGCCCATGATAGCATCTTCCTTGTGCGTGGGTATCCACCCTCAGGGTCAAAGGATTCCATGGCAGTGAGCTCCTTGGTGGGCACGGTACTCTGGAAATGTGCGCACAAATACTTTTTTGGGGTCATCAATGTATCCCATCATTGTTCTTCCCCCTTCCACGTGTTTACTTCCCATGTGCACGCCCTTGGGAATAGTTACTAAAAGAGTTGGGCCTTTTGTGCTACCCACACTCTTCTCCCTCTACTCTTCTTTGACATTCACCGAGTACGAGCTCCGTGCTTGTGCTCCAACTCCTCTTTGACCAAGGTGTTAATTATCTTCTCTACCTCCCTTGTCACTTTCTCATTCACCTCCTCCTGAGTGAGCTTGGGCATATTTGGCCCATTAGTACTTGCCCCTTCACTCCTTTCCTCACTCCGCGTGCCTTCCTCTCCTTGGGAGCCCTTCCTCCTTACAAAGATGAAAGCATCATTTGTATCCTCTACTCCTTCTCCCTCTGAATCATGGACATCAATAGGTTCCTGATTCACCTCCAACTCTTCCCCTTCATCATCATCCTTTTTGCCTATATAGGCGTTCGGGTCATCTGTATCTTCAGACCCTTGTTCCTCCTGTCCCTTGTTCTTCTTCCTTTGTAGAAAACTCTGGAGTAGGGGATGTTGTCCTCTCTTCATCTAAGGGTTCTTCAGGGGATGGTGGCTTCGCAGACTCTGGGGTCTTCTCCCTGACCACCGTTCTCCTCTTCTTCCAGATGTAGGTACTCGGCCCCGTGGTATCTACATTCTATGCTTCTCCACCGCCCTTTGTTCTTCCTCCTCTTCCCTCTCCTTGTGCTTTGGCATTGGCTTCTTTCTTCCCATTGGGTCATCCGGGATGGATATCTCATTCTCCATGTATGCGCCCTTTTCAAATTTCAGCCTTATGCGTAGGTAGATCTTGCAGCATTTCTCCCAGCAATAGGTAAGGTCAACGGCCTTACAATATGCACATCCTGCATGACATGTACCTTTCAACGTACGTGCACTTCTCCAGGTAGACTAGCTTCTTTCTCATCTCCCTGTGCTCTCTGTAAAGGGTGGACAACTCTAGATTTAATTTCTTTGATTCCTTGTATCTGTTTACCCTTGCTTGGAAAAATTCAGGTAATAAACAAGAATGGGAGTTTGCACCATGGACTCCAACTGCCATCCACCAAGATGAACCTTGCCAATGCAGAAGTGTTAGTAGACCGCGAACTCTGCTTCTCCTTCAGTTACCGTGGGGAGTTGTTCAGGGATCCGCCATTCAGCCCCAAATGCGTTCCTAAGGAACTTATACCATTTTTCTAAGCAGTGCCTTGTGTACCCCTGTCATTTATTCACATGTGTATTTCTGGAATCTGTCCGTGGGTGAAGGGTCTTCAGCAGGGTACTCCCACATGAATTTATCAGATGCATCCGGACACCCCTGATTTCTAAGAACACAATTGTTAACAGAATGTTCCCAAATAGGATTTTTCCTCCGTTCTCCATGCTACTTATGATTTCATCTGCTATGTACTGGGAGATGTTGTATTCAGTGCCTTCCGTGACCTTCCTGTAGACATTCAGCTAGGGCTTGCTCACCTGGGTCCACCTTTCTTGTCCATTCAGCTTGGAGACAAGGTGCAGCAGCCATCTTCATCACCGGATCACTGATATCTGAGACATCATAGTACCTTGATCCCTTCTTCAATTCCTGGGATGCTATGGTTTCTCTAATTGCCTCCTCATCCTGGAGGTCATCTATGAGTAGCATGTCCCCTTGCACAGGTTAGGCCTGTGAAGTGTGAAATTAACTGGGGAGTTATGCACATTTTATGCCCTATGAAGTAGAAGAAGTCTTCATGCACGTGTCATCAGCCATTGGTACAAGTGCTCGGGCTTCCCAAAATATGGCAGCTCGTAAAGTTGGAGAAGCCCTACCTTCTCCATTTTCACCTTGACCACGTCGCTGTAGATTGGCAACCCGTCAGGTGTTCGTTTATTTGTGGGGCACACCAGCTCTAGCTACCATTTCCTTTGCAATTATGCTTGACCGGTGATTGTAGTCAATCATGGTCATCTGTCTTATGTGGGACTCCCACTCTTTCCCTAGGAAAACCCCATCTGGGTATTGCATCTCTGAATACCATTCTTCATTTGTATCCAAGGGTATTTCCTCTTGTTTCTTCTTCCCTTTTCCTTTACCCTTTCCCTTCTTGGATTGTTCTGTAGGTTTATCCTACTAGTTTTGTGGCCATCATTGTACCCCTTGCTTTCATTCCAGGTTAACTTGTGAGTTTGTTTGAGAGTTTTCCTGTGCGCCCCGTGCCCTAGAACACAAACCCTAATCTCTGATTTTCCTCCTTCGATCATGGTGCTCTCTTCACAATGTTCCTCACACCCGTGAATCACTTCTTGCTAGTTTGTAGATCTAATGGACTGATTGCACTTAAGTTTTTGGGATTTTCCTTCGCACAAGTCAGTTCTCAAAACCCTAGCTCTTGAAAGAAAATCGCTCTTCTTGTTTTCACAAAGTGAAATAATGAAATGCCCACTCTTGTATTTATAGCTTTTCCCACTTTTACACATTTAAGGCTAGGCTACCTACCACTGTACGACCATGTTTAATGTTGCATTTCCAAACAAAACTTGACTTCAACACTTCTCCTTATGCACCCAATCCTTGCACGAATTTTTTTTTCACTCGAACGCCTAATCCTTGCGTCACCCGCGCCCAATCCTTGTGCGAAAACTTTTCCAACCTTCTGGCATGCAAAAAATCCATCTTGACAGAAGACTCTTGTGCATGTGTTACCAGCGCCAAAGGCACCTCTTCCATCCTCATGATTCTTTCTTTCACCTACCTCATGTTTTTGCACTTTTTCTCCTTTGTACGTGGATTTCCAATGTAACCTTATCTTGCCACCCATCTGCCTTCTTTTCTCCTAATGCATCTTTTCAACAGGGCCAATTCAAATGGTCTACCAACCCAATCCTCTGCAGAATAACTCCATGCTTCCCTTTATCACCTCACCCCACACTAAATCGATGCACAGTCCTCTGCGCATTCATAAGTTTAAAAAGTAATAAGGTTATCGGTGCCCAAGGTGCAAAACAAGACAACAACGTGAAAGGGAAATACAAGAAAGGAAAAGCATAAAAGGAAATTCTAAGCTAACTGGCAAAACTACCTTATTTACAAACACCAAGAAGCATTATTTATAGTAGGGCTTCAGCCTACTCCCATTGAAGTGTCCAGGTAATTTTGTTCCATCCAGTGCTTGTAACTGGCATGCGCCAAATCAAGGATGTATGAAATTACATAAGGACCCAACCAATGCACCTTCAACTTTCTAGGATGGCATAGAAATTTTGAATCATATAGCAATACCATCTGGCCAACCTCAAACTATTTGTTCTTAATGTGGTGGTCATGCCATGCCTTTTGCTTAGCTTTTTCAGTTGTTTGGCTCCATCTTGCTAGTGAGTGCCTTTCATCCAACTTTATCAATTCATCAATTCTTTCTTCCAGTGCTTGTTCATTGTCCAACCCCTGCCTGTGCGCGCTATACACAGTGATGGTAGCATGAATTCAACTGGTAAAACATCCTTCCACGCCAAACACCAGTTGAAATGGTGTGGCCTTGTTCAATCTTTTATACGTTGTTCTGTATGCCCAAAGAACTGTTGATACCTTTTCATCCCAATCCTTCCTACCCACATCACATATCTTAGTCAATGTGTGACTAAGGATTTTGTTGAATGCCTCTGCAGTCCCATTTTCCTGAGGGTGATAAGGGGTAGTCTTGTGATGGGCTACCATGAATTCTACCAATAGAATCCTGATGGTTTCATTTAAGAAGTGAGTGCCCCTATCACTTGTTAAACTTAATGGGCACCCATACCTACTGATAATGTTTTCCCACAAAAATATAGCAGTCGTGGCTGTGGTGCAATCCTTAGTGGGCGTGGCCTCTGCCCACCTTGTCAGATAATCAGTACAAGTAATGATATACCGTGAGTTAGTCCTTCGCGTAGCTGGTGAGATTGGTCTGACAAAATCTATTGCCCATTTTTCAAAAGGTTCCGCGCTGGCGATGGGGCGCAAGGGCATCTCATCCCTTCTCCCAGGTTTTCCAAGGCACTGGCAGTGGTCACAGGCCTTACAAAACTCAATGCAATCCTGGTGAATCATCTCCCACCATAGTCTGACGACTAGGATCTTGTGCACGTGGTTGCATTCCCCGCATAGTGTCCTCTAGCAATCCCACCATGGGCTTCTTCTATTATAGCCACACTCATGTTCTAATACACACCAGTGTAAAACCTCATCGGCCCATTTTATACAAATCCCCATTGATCAACATGAAGGGCGTGGCACGTATGGCTAACCTTTTCCTTTCCAGAGCATTCATCCCTTCGGGCACCACACCTTCTTGAGAAAAAAACAATGTCTTCTAATTCTGAGGGTGTGCGCCACAACCTGAATAGTTACGCATCTGGCATGGTTTCCTCGATACTTTGCACATCCTCTCCCGAATCAATCCTTGATAAATGATCCGGCCCACAATTGTTCTTTCCCAGTTTTACCACCACTTTGAATTCAAATTCCTGAAATAAAAGTACCCAACGACATATGCGCCCTTGCAACACTGCTTTGTTTACTAGATACTTCAAGGCCATATGGTCAGTGTAGAATATGAAGGGAGTCACCAACAGATATTGTCTAAATTTTTGGAGCACGTAGATCATTGAACAATGCCTTGTGCTCAGTCATTGTATAATTCTGTTCTGCTGGTGTCAACTTTCTACTTGCAAAACACAAGGGATGATCAACAATCCCCTCTCCTGGTTGAGCAAGAATGGCTCCCATTGCTGTACCAGAGGCATCCACATGGACATGGAAAGGTTTATCCCATGATGGGAATCATAGAATAGGTGCGGTGATAAGCCTTTCTTTTAGAGTGTCAAATTCCCTCTGTTGCACCTCTCCCCACTGAAAGGCACTCTTATGTCTGAGCAATATTTCCAAAGGCGCGGCGATCTTGGTGTATCCCTTAATGAAATTTCTATAGTACCCAGTGTGTCCAAGAAATCCATGCATGGAACGCTTTGGCTGGTGGGCTCCCCTAACCCCACAATAACTACAACTTTCACGGGATCCACCAGTAATCCCTCTTTGCATATGATATGCCCCAACAACATTCCAAAAGGGGTTGCAAAGATACATTTCTTGATGTTGAGGGAAATCCTCAACTGCCGACATCTTTCAAACATCAATCTCAAGTTATCACAATGGTCCCTAACCAATCCATACACTGTCCAATCATCCAAATACACTTGAAGGAACTTGTGGATGAAGTCTTGAAATGCTTGTACCACTATGCGCAAAAATACAGTGGGCGCATTCCTCAATCCAAAGGGCATGACCATGTATGCAAAGCTTCCCCACTCGGTGGTGAAAGTTGTCTTATCTTGGTCTTCCTTGGCAATCCTTACTTGGTGATATCCCGAGAATCCATCCGTAAAGGAATAGACCTCGCACCCAGCAACTCCTTCCAAAATCTCTTCAGTGAAGGGGGTGGGAAAAGGATCTATGATACAAACAACATTCAATTCCCTGTAATCCACACATATCCTAATCCACCCATCCTTCTTTATGTTGATCACCATTGGACTTATCCATTCTGATTCCTCCACAGCCTCAATGATACCGGATGCTATCATTTTTTCTAGCTCTTCTTTAACCCTTACGTGCATGTTGGGATTCATCCTGTAAGGCCTCTTCCTGACCGGGCGTGCACCATCTTTCAACTTTATCCTCAT
Organism: Taxus chinensis; assembly: GCA_019776745.2. Classification (NCBI taxonomy): domain Eukaryota; kingdom Viridiplantae; phylum Streptophyta; class Pinopsida; order Cupressales; family Taxaceae; genus Taxus; species Taxus chinensis. The sequence continues at coordinate 835,959,820 of CM034150.1, forward strand.
TTCCCCCAATGAATGGTGGATGCCTTTCAACTCATGGTATCCACGTGGGAATAAATCCTCAAATTCATGCAAGAGATCGATGATCTTTGATACTTCCTTGTCTGACCAGTAGTCCCCAATGATAGCTTCCTTGGGCTCCTTCTCTGAGCCGATGTTAACTTTCTTGGTTTTGAGTGGTTCATGATATGCACGCACACATGCATCCACACTGTCAACTACTTCACGTCCCAACCGAATGGTCGACATTCAGGCTCTCCATCTCCTCTCCATCAATAATGTATACCATCTTTCCTTTCTCCTTTTCAGCACACGTGTGCTCGAATTGTATGTCTTCTGGTTCCTCCTCTTCGAACCACACTTCCAAGCTAGGTCCACTAAGTAAGTTTACTAATCTATCTTCTGCCATGGTGCAATCCCCCAGAGTGAGGTGCTTGATAGTTTGCAATGCCTCATCAACCGGTTGCATGGTACTTCGGTACTCAAATGTGTGAACCAGGTCAGCCGCTAATTCCTGCCAATTTCCCGTTTGGTGGCAAGTTTCAGAATGGATGTACCAAGCGCATGCTTAACCTTGTAGTGTCAAATACAACTTGTGCACCCAAAGGGAGGGTGGTAATGCTTCTGTGCCTTCTCCCCAGACCCTCTCACATGCCTGGATGTGGGAAGAGGTGGGTCCATTTCCATTGTAATCCTTGATAGCGGTGGGTATGTTGCTCTTCGAGAATCAGACAGTGAGAGAAATTCTAACTTCACGCCACTCCAACAAGTTTTCACTATGCACGGCCCACCACCTCACTGCTGTGCCTATCAAAACATAACTCAGCATACCTCGTCACTCGTCCTCCCTCCAGTGAGCTTCCATTTCTCTCAAAAAGACCTCAGGGTATGCATCCCCAGAATACTTGGTTATTTCCTTTCCTCCCAGGTGCTGAACTATATATGTCGTGGTTACCTTGGTCACCGATCCTTTCAGATGTCACCCAATCAATTCATAAGTCCCATGCACCCAATTATCACATGCTATACTGGTAGTATCACTGACAGATTGAGCATCATCAAACTGGATGACTCCTTCTGTAGGGTGGATGGTCTCTGGATCTCTTATGGAGTGCACATATATTCTGTCAAGGACCTCCTCTCCAAGGGGTTCAGTATAGGGTGTGGAATTTCCATCAGCAAGTGGTATAATCACCCTCTCTTCCTTGTTTTCAAAGCTTATGTACCCCTTGTTAAACTGGAGATCTGCATTATTCTTATAGCACCACGGGCACCCAAGTAAAGCTGGGAAATTATCTACCTCGGCAAGCACCAAGACTTCAAAATCCCCAGTGAACTTAGTCCCCTGAATGGTAATGGTCGCATCCTTCAAGACACCTATGGGCATTGCCTTTGTCTTATTTTCCATATACAACACATTTGAAGATGGTTGTAATGCAGGTCTTCCCATTTGATGCCAGGCATCCAGAGTGAGAACATTAACCTCTGCACCTATGTCAATGAGGATGTTGCTAAGCAACCATCCATCCACTACTGCATTCAAGGTGATCTCTTTGTCATAATCAAGGCTGTGAGGTGGGAGGTTTGCATGCAGGATCTACCTTTCATGTTCTTCCCCGGTGCGTGGCACCTTTTCTCTCAACCATGCCCCTAGCAGGGGAATAATATTCTCCTACCTCAGTAGTTTACACACCTCCTTAACCTCATCCAAGTCATCCTTTGGTGCTTCTACTGGTCTTCTTTGCTCATCTTTTCTAGTTTTCTCTTTTAAGCATTGGATCTCCCCTTGTAAGCTTCGAATTACGTCCATGGTTTCCTGGTAGACTTCTTTCTGGTGAGCTGGATGTGGATACTTCCCATGTACTACTTCTTCCCTCAAAACTAGAGGTCTCTACCTAGGTGCTTCCCTTGCATGTGCGTAGACTCCACCCTTGTTGTTACCATAACAGGCTCTAGTTCTGATTCATGTATTACTCGCGGGAGCCATTGCACGTCAGCCTTCTTAATACTTACCATGGCACTTGCCCTTATCCTTCCGGTACTGCTGACTCATATGTTCGTATAACTCTGGGAGCACTCTTCGTACTTATGTTTTTTTCCACACCATGAGCATTGTAGAAGATCTGGACATTCACGCTTATAATGGTCTGTGGCTCCACAATTAAAGCATGTTCCACATGGGAACTCACTTCTTCCCCTGTGGTTACCATGACCATGAAATCCTCTGTGAAACCCTCTTCCATGCGCACCTCCATCTCCGTGCTCTTCATACCAACATTCATCTCCTTTGGAACTGCTGGCAATGCCAGTCTGGTGCACACCAAGATCAATTGCCTCATGAATTTGGTCAATCAATCTACAATCCTTGGTGTCATGTGTGGTTGAGGTACATATCTTACAATAACAAGACACATTTTTATGGATCACACGCTGCAACAGGGGGCACCTACTTGCATCATGGTCCCTGTGACATATTTCACAGTTTACTGCTATGGCGTGTACCACCTTCCGAGTACATATCCCACCATTATCCTTTGTGTGCCCTTCTACGTTACAATCTGTGCACCACATCCCACCGCGAGTCTCTAGAACTGTGTTGGTAGATAATTTCTCCAATTGCTTAGCCATGGCAGTGATCTGAGCCTCCAAAAATGGGCTAACACCAGTGTCAACACTACCAACTACCTCAGCGTGTAAAGCAGCTTCCAACGCTTCACACGGGTCTGTGAATGTTTTATGAGATAAAGCCCTCCTAAAGGGTGTGATCAACCCTCCAAAAAACCACTGAGCATGTTGTGAAGGGTGGATATCATAAGATAGTTTAGACAATAGAGTTTTAAAGTGTGCATCATATTCCTGCACGCTCTCTACCATTCCCTGCTGGATTTCTTTGAGAGAGCTGATGCTCTTTTGTTCAAACTCAGGTATGTGGAATTCCGCCAAGAACACATTTCTCAGTGTGGTATAATCCACAATAGTCTGATGAGGGTCATACTTTCTATACCAACTATGCATGCGTGTCCTTGCAAGGTCATCACAAATTGACTGGCCTTTCGATCCTGGGTCATGATCCCCTTTGCGTGCCATAGCAGCTCGCACTTATGCACATGCTCTATGGCATCTTCTATCCCACTGTAATCTGGTAAGTGTAGAGACATCTCAAAAAAGACTTGAGGAGGTGGCTGAGGTCCTTGTCCTCCTGATCTAGTCCCTTGGTTTCCTCTAGTGTTTCCTCCTTGCCGGACTAGATCCACTAGATCTTGAGCCACCAGCTCCACCACTTCCACCTCCAGATCCTCCTGTGTTAAGTACAGGGCCCATGTTTGTTGTGTCGAATGCTCCTGTCATTCCACTAAATTATGCCGACAGTTTGTGAACTAGTGCCACTCCCAGTCATATTTCCTCCACCACTTCCTAACGCTTCCAAAACCAGCTGTATATGTGCCTTGTCCAAACATTCCACCAAATACTGGAATAGTGTGTGAAGCCATAGAAGTCCCAAATGAGAAGTTGTATCTTCTGGGTGCCGATCGGTTGCTTCTACTGATATCAAATGGATCAACTGTACTTTTCCCTCATTCAAACAAACCAAGCGCCAAGGTTTGGTCACTAGGTGGGGTCAGATGCATGCCAATGACTCTTCTTTCTCTACGCGATGGAACTCTCATCAGAAGCCGCAAGGTTTTCTCTCCTTCGCTTACCAAGATGGGGTACCACAGACTATTTGGGTTCCACATCCTCCGCGTGTGGACCTCAACTCCTTTCCACCATGTCTGGCTCCATAACCCACTTGTAATCCCACACTGTCTATCGATCTCCCTTTCACATGCTTTGTTATACTTGAGCTGTCTCTCCTCCCTTTCCTTTTCATTCGTTATATCAGCCATCTTTCCCCAACCTGGCTTCCTCGCCAAGCACTCAGAGTGGTTTAGCCGGCCATAGGAAATGCCTCTAAACCCATGGTTACCATCAAGATTTTGATTGCCAGGGGGATAGCACGTAGAAATGATCCTCTTGGGCTCCCGCAAAAACTCAAACTCAGCAACTTCTGGACAAGAATACATGGAAATGGCGTATTCCAGAGTGTAGCTAGTCAATACTCCCTTCCACCAATGATCTATAGCATGGGTCCATGTTAGATCAACATCTTGCAAGTTCTGATATGTTTCTTGGGTCCAAGGGTGTGACTTATAATACCACCCCGATCTAGATGTATAAGCTGAGAGCCATTCAAATAACTCTACTGGGAAACAACAGAAGAAGGTTTGTACAACTCATGATAAAGAGTGTCCTCCACCCATCTTCGCGTGTTAAACCTAGGTCCAGTATTGAATCTCTGAGTGAATTCATCCTCTGTGCTTTTAAACCAATCTTCAACACCCTCAAGTGTTAAGTGCTCTGCCATCACTTTTTGCATAGATCATGATGTATGCCATGTTCCACTACAACTTTGAAAAGAGGTCCCGCTAATGGAACCAAGATGTAGTCATTTTTGCACCCCACCAAGAACAAGGGAACCTCATGCACACCGGCCTATCACCCAGCGGGTGCTGGGCGCTCACCCGAGGTGCGCGAGAGGGAGTTGAGTCTCTCTTTTATGTGAGTTTAGTGGAAGGCATAATTCATGATTCTAACTTAGTGATTTAATAGACATGAAAAGATATAGAGCTCAGACATGGCTTCTACACCCCTTCAGTCATAACAGAAACAAAGCATGCAACAAAATTAACTTGAGAACTAGGAAGTTGTAAATCCATAATTAGACTAACATTCAAGTAAGGTTCATGATTATACAAGATCAAAAGCATAGTGGAAACATGCAGATAATACAGGAAGGAGATCTTAACATAAACATAGTGGTAACCTTATCACATTCATTCATAGTATTACTCCAAAACATCACAGAGAGGCAGACCACAGTCATGCACCATATCTAGATCCATACATGTATGCTCACAAAATAAAATTTGCATTCCCCATTTCCCCATTACATCCTTCCTAGAATCATCTACCCATTTATCCCATAGTTCTCACAGTAATTCTACAGAGCTCCGCTACCTCACTTGTGTCTCTTGTTCTTTTGCCAAGGGCGCACGTATAAATAGGCATCTGAGCTCTAACAAACTCTTCTACAACCTTAGATCTTGGCCCCAAGTGTCAAGGTGTGGGTTTCCCCAGGTGCATGCCTCTCCATGTCATGATTAGCTTTTTGGATCTTCCTATCGCAAGGTATATTCCTTCCAGGACACCCTGTCGCCAGGCTAGAACCTTATCCAAACGGAACACGTTCTTCATGTGTTCTATCCAAAAGGCTGAAAATGGCTAAGTCCCGAATTGTTATTCATGTGCGTGCGCATCCTTGGTTCTCCAAGAACCCCTTTTGAATTCTTCCTTGCGCGCCTTCACTTATGTGCTTCCTCCGGCCATGCGCGCCTTCACGCCTTTAAGATTTGGAAGCAATAGAAGGGTCCCAACAGTTGACATACAAGATCTAGAACATCCTGATTTTTCTGTTTGTAATCATGTGGTAGGTGGAAAAACTTCTCATAATAGGTATGTGAAAACCATGTAGGGGAAAAAAACTCATCTTTCATTTGATATTTACCTCACACATGTTGTTTTCAAGCCACTCCCATGACTGTCTACACCGAAATTCCTGGACTGTATTAGAAAATCTGACACTAATAGCCGCTGCCAATTGTGCTGCCTCTCGAGTAGTTTTATGATCATCACGTGCATCTCTGATACGGTTGTCTAGAAATGACCAAGTATCCCTAAATTTTGGAGAGTAATTGGTTGGCATGTAAATCTTTGTCACTGTATAAACTCCTCTTAGAAGGGTGTGCTTGACATACCAATCAAAATTTGTTGAGCAGTACCAACAACCTACCAAATTTCATATATTAAATTGGCTCTTCGGTTAAAACTTGTTGGATGGTTGAGAGGATTCACCTGGATACTTAATGCTTGAGGCCATTTAGAAACATAGGGATACTACATTACTAAACGAATGCAAATGAGTTTTGCAATGTGATTGTGAAGCACCACATTAGACAACTCCTGTTTGCGTGGTTCAATATCCTCCATTTTCCTTTGTAAACAATCATCATAATTCCCCTCCAATCCTAACTACCTCCCATTTTTCCATCACACCGACCCTGTCTCCCTACCCAATTCGGGCTCCACGTGTAATATTTGTACTCACAGTGCCTCCACGACACGTCCTCAATTCCCTACATTTGTCGTTTGAGCTTGTTGTTTCTAAAGGTTTAGCCATGAATCCATGATTATATTCCCACTTTGACTCCACCTACAAGCTCCCACTTGTATTGGAAAAAAATGAATAAGGTATATTCCCATGTTGGCTCCCACATCCCTCCACATCAACCAACCACTCCATTTCGAATCTACTTTGACTAATCGATCATTTTTCAATCCAAGTCAACTAATCGACTCATTCATCAAATTATTTGACTTTCATCACCAGCTTCCAAGTACATTATTTTTTTAGTCTTCCCTTTCCCCATCATGTATTTTGTCTTTTAGAAAATCTATAATGGTCTAAGACATTTATTTTGTCCATAGTGCTCTCTTATTTTAAAAGTCTTTAGTTTATCTTGTCCTTTGCTTCTTTATGTCTAGCTTTTCTTATCAGTCTATAGTTTATATTATTCATATTGTTCTGATTTGCATCAAATTATTTATATTGTGTTTATTAATCTTGTATTTATATAGCTATCTTTTTTATATCTTTTTTTACTCTAATCGAATAAGATGTTGAGTATATTTAATCATTTCGAGTGCTAATAAAACATAGTTTATCATAAAGTACATATTTTGTTCAATCTTCCTACACAAATGAATTACGAAATTTGTGTCATTTTTTAAAACTATATTACCCAATTATATTTTCTTTTTCTTTTGCAGGTAAATTTTACAAATGACACAAAGTCACTCCGTCAAAGATAGCCATTGAAAAAAAACACGCCTAAACTCTCTTTCACCAAACCCCTCCTTTATTCATAAACAATGCAGTTTTAGGGTACCCAGACGTTCCTGGCCACTACTTGGTGCTTTCAAAATATGTCACTATCACATGCAATCAAATAACAGGGTAAAGAGTTCTCTAGGTTTTGCTAGTTTTTCTCTATTTTTTCTTTTTTGTATTGTAATTTCCCTTTTATGAGTGATCATCTACATCGAACGTCACATTTCATTTTGGCTTCAAAATAACCCTTCTTTTCTGCATCCTACTTGATCACATAGTGTAAATAGGGGTTTAAATATTTGCATCACACATTTTACCACACACTGCCTGAAACTTCATGAAAAAAATCAACACATCGAAACATTCCTTTCACTTGGTTCACTGATTGGGATTTGAACACCCAACAGGAAACCGTTTCAAACATTTCCCTAGCCAAAACTACCTGAAACCAACCTTAGAATTCTGTTCTTTGGGCACCTTCATTATCCACTTTACTTTTCACATCTCATAATTAATCATGATGATAAAAAATATGTTGCTTGATTTGTTTGTCAACAAATTACATAAACAAATGTTTCTCTATTTCACACCTATTGTCACTCTCTCTCAAATCAAAACAGAACAACAATGTCCTCCACCCAATAAAATTACTTCCTCTAAGGATCTCAGCCAACAAGATTCTAAACTCAAAACCATGCCTTCAATTACCCAACCCTCTCTCTTCATGACCTAGCTTCATGAGGATCATGTCATCCACAATAATTCCTATCTTGAAACTAATTCCCATGTCTCTCACCAATCCAATCTTCCTAAAATAACCACACCCCCATCTCCCACTCCTTTAGGAACTCTTAGACCACTTCCCAACCCCATATATGATTTTGTATATTTCGAAAATCCCCCACAACCTCTCAATCCTCCAAATCTCCTCAATTGGTGGATCACATTCCACCCACATCCCTTTTTGTCAATTCTATTTCATCCAATACTAATATGCCTGTCCAACCATCTCAACCTATTCACACTTAGATTCCTAACCATCGTATGCTCCAACCATCTCAACCCCTTAACACTCATATCCCCACTTATCATTTACGATAACAACCTACCCAACTTCAACGAACACATCATGTCCCTATTGTTCAAAGTCAGCCTATGCAACAATCTCACCCCATGACACATGTTAATCCTTACCAAACACTTCCCCACACACCTACACACCCACAAGTTTATCAACCACCTTATCAAATGATTCCCCAAATACCCACACATCCACAAACATATTATTGTTGTGCAAATGTGTAACAAGGAAATTGACAATTTTTGAACACGACAACTATACCCATGTGCCAAAATTTTCAATTCTATAACTACAAGACACCCCGAAGCTTTCCAGTAAGTCCAAATGACCTCCTGAATAATGTTATACCATTCCCCCTAGGTGATTTTAGGAGTTCATTTGCAAAGCTACATGCAGTTGTGGGAAGGGCTATCGCTGGCTTTCCTAGAGCTAGAGAAACCTCACGGAGCAAAAAAAAAGAGCCTAAGTGGATGTGGAGGTGATCCAAAGGTCTTGGGACATCATGGATATGGTTTAGGAATATTTTAGGAGGTCTCAGAGAATTTGGGGTAGTTTCGCCAGAATTAAGGTTCATAGGCCTAATCAGTGCACATGCCAAAACAATCGCTAAGCTTCGAAAGGTGATTCCGGGAGCTTTAGATGGAGTTAGAAGTAAAAAAAAACATCTACAGAAATATGATTCCAATACCTACATGATGGTGCAATTATATTTTTCACAACACCTTATAACATAGGATTTACATGCAGTTTTTCTCAGGTACAAGTGGAGTCTCAGATAACAATTTCACTTTTTCAAGGATCAAATGGATGAATCAAGACATGATACTCAAACCATTGGATTCAAAATGACATTTATAGTTAGGATCATATAACATTTCACCAATAAATTCCACCCGGAGCTCAAGTTATCATCGTTCCAAATTGCCCTCTCAAAGGTAGTTAAGGAGTTAATTGATTTTCGGGAGGACATGTGTCAGCACCAGGAGCTTGGCAGGATTTCATGTCCCCAAAGTCCCTAAGGTCAGGTACACCAACTATGGAAAATTGTGCTCAGCCCCCATGTGACCTCTGGGACCCTCATGTGACCTCCAGACTTGACAATTCAGCCCCTAGGTGCATTTTGGAGCATCCATTCCCTGTCGTCGGATCAAGCACCACGTGTCAGCTCCAGGACCACCATGGAATTTGATGTCCATCAAATCCCTGAGGTCAAGGACATTAAACATGGAAAAATGTGCCCATCCCCTATGGGGATACTTTTTGTCACTCACGTGACTCGTTTCTAGCCCCTCGGTGCTTTAAAGCTAATTTTGGAGCACTCATTCCTTGCCGTCGGATTGCTGCCACGTGTCGCCATCTTGCTCATCCTAGAAATTGATGTCACTCACATCCCTGAGGTCAGGGACAAAAAATTGCGCCCAACTCCACCTCAAAAATTTGAAATTTTTTCTAGTTGTTGGCTACTTCTTGTTGTTTCTCATTGCCAGAAGAAAAATTATAAAGAACACCTCACTCCACCATTGCCAAAGCTTGAACCAGATCCATCACAATACATTATCCTTCAATCCATGATGGCACATAGGTCTCAAAATAATAATCCATCAAGATAAGAAAAATAAATGGAGAACAAAGAAGAAGAACAGTGGAAATCCCCATTGCCATAAAACGAAGATTCAAAGATATCTTGCAAACCGGTGCATGGATTGACAAACCGGTTGTTGTTGAGTTATTATTTCTTGAAGGCCATTAAAAAATCATATTCAAACCTCTAATTTACATCAAATAATTCTCACAATGAATAAATTTCACTTTTGGCTCCACAAAGAACAAAGTTCAATTTCCTATCAAACCGGTCGTTGGATTGAAGTAAAATTTCACGTGAAGCACTAGAAGTAAAAACCTATTGTATTGGAATTTATTTTGTCATGAATAGAGATAAAAACCAGACCTGAAAATTTCAAGCTCCATTAATGGCCACCATGACACAGTAGTGGAAAAAATCAGCGAGCTACCTCTCCACTTCTCAGGGTTCCAGTGTGTGAAATCGCATGAAAATTGGAGGGAATGATCCTTAAAAAATCTAGTTTTACGTGAACTAGTTTTTGTGACACGAAGCCCCTATTTTTTAGGGATATGGATGAATGATTTTTCATCAGAGTTCTACCCTATCACATGAATAACATATATGAAAAAGGAAGTGAGCTACCTCTTCAATTCTCAAGGTTCCAATGGGTGAAATCGTGTGAAAATTGGAGGGGATGATTCCTGAAAAATACAGTTTCACATGAACTAGTTTTTGCGCCATGAAGCCCCTATTTTTTAGGGATACGGAGGGCTTTGTTTTTTTGTTATTATTCTTCTCATGCCATGAAAATATCATTTTCTTACTTGTTCAGATGAAGGAGTTACTCAAACGCAGAGCGTGGAACCCCAAAATAAAACCCAAAACTTTCAAGGCTCATTTTGTCACATCCTGACATCCACGGTACACTTACTAAAAATAGAAATCCTTCCTGTGTAGGGGCATGTTACTTCAGGTAATCTAACATTTTAATAGGATATGAATAAGGTGGTAAACATAGAGGGAATATCGTAGGAAAAGTCATAAAAAAGGTCATCTCGGCTCGCAATTCACAGTTACTAAAAATAGAAATTCACACTGAAAGAGTAGTTTTGGCCGAATGGGACGTACATGGATAATCATTCAAGGGGACATCATTGTTTAGGATCATCCTAGTAACTTTTCACAGGGCATTCGAGATCCATATTGGTTCATTCAACTTGGCGAGCATTTGTGATCTAATTTGAAAGAGTTTCATAGTGTGCAAGGAGTTCGAAAATTCAGAGTTTCACTAATGCTTTTCATCAACGAGGATCAATAGAATTCATCAGGAATGACATCTCCTTTTCTCCATTCTCTCACTCTTTATCTCTCCTCTTCCCCCCAACTTTCTCTCTCTTTCAAATGTTCCAATTCTTCGTTGGGGTTTGCACTTTTTGATATGCCTTTAAGTCATTTAAAAGTGACTTTAGAAACATAATGCAAATTAAGTCACCTTGATTTTATAAAAGGGACTTAAATATTTTGTAGGAATATGAATAGTCTAAAGTTAGAAATAAGGCATATGGAAGGTCGTGAGGAAGGTGAAGAGCCGTGTCTATTCTATAAATTGTAAAGCCATTCCCATTTTAAAGGGTTGGTCATTAATTTTGTAAGCTTAAGAGTGCATTCTACCTTGAGAGAAAAAAGGAGATAGCCAAATTCTTCCTTTCCCCCCTTCTCAATTTCCTCCATTTCTCCACTATGTATAACTTTTGTTTGAGAAATTAATACAGGAAGAAGGAGTTTTTAGATTTCTTCGACTAAGGAGTTTCTTGATACTTTGTGTTCATCAAATTTCATTTGGTCTTAATGATGCTTACACAACTATTTCTTCTCATAAATGCATGTGATGATACTTCTAACTGGTGTGTGTAGGAATTTGATTTCCTACCTACAACATTAGTTCTCCTACCTCTTTTCTCATTCCCATTTCCCACTCTTTAGACAAAGTCTTCCGTAGCAATAAATTGTTAGCTTTTCCGCAGGGTTAGTGGAGTGCCCCTGTTGGATCCCTAGTTGAACAGCCACCACAGAAATTCACATTTTCTCACACATGCATATACAACAGTTGCACCGGTTAAGTAGAGGGACTTAGATTCCTAGAGGCGTTGGCAAGAAATCCATAAGTTTGTCACACTCGAAAATTTTTCTCGCCAACACGTATCATTCGCCTTATCAAACTATAATTCAAACCACACAACCAATCCAATTTCAACCTAACATCATTTCAAATGATCCTAATTCATGCTTTAATGAATCAGGTTGGGTACTCTAGAATCTGCCATCTTGACACCTAAGGATACTTTATCCTATGAAAAAAATCTGTAACAGAACTGATTCATCCATCAGTTCTAATCAAACCCTACCCTCCTCATTGGAAACTTCCCGCATTTACTAAGTTTAATAGCCAAGGAAAATCCCCAACAATCATCTCCATTGTTTTAAACACGCATGTTTTCTTATTATGCACGTGATCATGATCTACTGCTTCACACTTTACCCATGTCTTTTTCTGGTCCTGCTTTTGGACTGGTACAACCATATCCCATAATATTCCATATTCTCCTTTCAGCCCAACTTGTGCAAGTTTTTCTTAGAACGCTTTTCGATCAATATTCCATGCACCAAACCACCATTGCTGACCTATAAACCATCCGACAATTTGATGATGAGTCCATTGCCAAATTCATTCGCATAATGGCATGACATTATAAACCAGCTATCATTCTACTCTTCCACAAATCGAACTCATCGAACTCTTCTCACATTCATGTGTAAAGCATATATCATCTACTTTACAAATCTAATCATTTTGAACCTTTGATGAAGCTTTCAAAATGGCACACAAACTTCAAGACCCGTGCCATTGAACAAGGTCATCTTAAACTCAGATCGACCAAACCTAAAATTGAATCTACTAAACCATTCACACATAACAAAAAATTTAAAAGTGCGGCCAATGTCATGGTTAGTAATCCCTCATCCACATTTACATCTAGCACATGGTCTCAACAATGAGTCCCCTCAACCAACAATCAACTATACCCCCTTGGGAGAATCGTATAGCTCCGTATTTGAAAAATTGATGACCTGTAAACTCCATCCAACTTCCTCCCATATGACCCATGGATAATTTGCAAACCAAGCCTATTTGGTATCATGAGGCCCACTATTGTAAATATCATCAAGTCAAAGGTCATGACATTTAGAAATGTCATTCCTTCAAAGATCGTGTCTAAAAACTCATAAATCAAGGGGATATCCAAATCGATAGCTCCACTATTCAAACTTTACCTAATCAACCATAAAAAAATCAAGGCATGCTCTTTACATATCAACTATCAAATGCTTATATGATTGACACCGTCAATCAAGATCTCATCTTATCACTGACTCTGCATGATTCCACCTTAGAAATTATTCTGATTCCTTATTCAAAACCTAACACACCTATATCAACTTTTACTACTTGTCTTGAACCCACACCTTCTTCTACCCTTACCACATCTACATCAAATTTGACTATACCATCTACTTTATCCACTTCGATCATGCCCCTCTCCATCACATCTAATTCATCCTCAACACCCATTTCAGCCTCATTGATATCCACACCTATCCCTACATCTCTCACATCTCTGCCTTCACCCATATTTGCATCAAACATACCTACTACTACACCTACATCACTCATTTCTACAACCATCCCAACTAAACTCATTTCTATCACATCTACCTTTATAACCCCACCTACAACATCAACCCCATTTGAACATTTATGAATCTACCATTCTCAACTACTTCTACGCTAGACATTAATCCTTCACCTAATTCATTACCTATCATGTCTACTTCATTGGATACCACACCCCCTTTAGTTGATTTGACTACCTTACCTACATCCATTCTACCTTCACCCATTATCTCATCCTTAGAGTTAATCACAGTTTCTCCTTCGGCACTTTCTTTCATACCGACCACACCAATGACCCTAACCATATCCACATCAGCTTTAAGTATACATAGCACTTCATCCATATATCTCGTGCCCCAACCCATCATATTCATCCCCTCGTCAAACATGCCCATCACCACATCTCCAAATATCCCGAATATGCCTACATCCCTATCTATCCCAACTACCCCTATATCTATCATATCGAAAAATCCACCTATCCCTACCTTGACATATTTACCTATATCCTTGCCCATGGCCACATCACCCGATCTATCCCAGTACTATCTACTTAATCCTTTTTATCACAACAACCAAATCCTCTTGATCTATAACCCTATCAGAGATACCCTTTGAAACATCTATTGAACAAACACCTCTATCTAAGTCAAATAAAGATGGTTTACATTCTCCCTCTACAAAATCAACTCTTTCCATGCCAAAACCTAAACAATCCACATCTCACATAGATCTCATTAATCGCATCATACAAACACCTATTTCTCTATTAATATCCTCTTCTTGTTTTAGGACATTTTTTCCATTAATAACCACACCACCACAGTTAGATCCTCCGGTTGAGATTACTATCATCCTTGCTAAGGGTAAATCCTCTTGATCAAATTCTAAGGATCGTGGAAAACATCCCCGATAGTCCCCTGTGCATCCTTGTAAACATTTAAATTTTCCCTCTTTTCAACAATCCAATGCCACAACATCTATTTTAGGATCAGTCTCTCCATCTACGACATCTCGTAACGTAATCCACATATAAACAATCCAAGCCTCCAATCAAATTTGATTTTTCATCCAAGACATATAATCTACCCATCCAATGTACATCCTCACCTAAATCCCAATCCAAACATCCAGTCCTCCAACTAAATTTGATTTATCTAATTCACCCATCAAATCTATATTAGTACCTAAGTCCAAGCCAAAACATCATAAGAGTTATCTTCCTCATGACACTTCGATTGGTACCTATGTAGATATCCTTTGACATTTAACTCAAATTTCTACCATCACACTTCCTCCCATGAAATCATTTAATCCATATGGTCCAAAGCCATCATGTTTCAATCCTAATTGCATTTTCACTTATCATCATACCCCGATCCATGACATTGAGCATTGTAAGGCCTTTCGAACAATTTTCCACAACATTATTGAGAAAGATGATTTCCTCATCTAGGGGAAATATCCTTCTCCATCTACATTTAATCTAATTCATATCCCATCCATCGGGTTTCCCATTATTCCTTCATCCACATCATCCCTTAACATCCCTCCTGCACATGACATTCCTCCTAAGGAAAGTCATACATTGTTCATCAATACCACTTATCTTGCCAAGCACACTTGTGATCTCCGACCGTTTATCCCATCCAAATCGAAAACAATCTCATCTAAACTCTTTCGACATCCTTTAACTCATCCACATTTAATTCATTGGGGAAGAAACATGTTGTTGCAAATCAGCAACACCCCTGGATGTTGATCAGACTTCCAGTTGATATCCTGAACATTCAGTGTGATTGCACAACATTGAATCCTCTCCCCAAGTGTGGGACTTATACAAATGGAAGAGGAATCTCCAGATTAGAGGCCGGTTCCTCAACTCCTCTGATCAGATATATCACTTGCAAGCTATACAGAGGTTTTCAAGTTCCAAAATCCTATTCTAAATTCCAAAGCGGACAGAGATAGGGGAATAAAAAAAAATGAAACTAATGCTACTGAGGTGATGCACCAAAGGAGTTATAGACACCTGACACTGCAATACATACACAATCCATAGAAAACACAACACAAAACATGCACAAACTGCTCAAAATGTAATGAAAGATCAGGAAAACAATGGTAGATATATGAAAAGATTTAGGGATTTTAATCACAGAGCATATATTAACATTGCAGATCCAATACAATGAATTACAGTGACCAAGAGGCAAAAAAGGGGTGTTGTATTACATGGAAAGGTAATAATATTCACAAATTCTTCCAAAGAGGAAAAAAAGGAAAGTTACAGAGCTGAAAAGTGTCTCTTTTTTAAAAATGAACCCATTCTGGCTTTTAAAGTGCAAGCCACCACCCCAGGAGAGAGAAACATGGGAAAAACATGGGTGGAGTTCAACCATTGAATGAAAACACAATCAAAACAACATGGGCATCCTTACAATCCCATCCCCTGACATTTTTAGCTATGCTGGGAGAGAATGCGAGCCATTATTCATTAAAAACGGTGGTTGAAACGTCATTTCTATTCATGACCATGTGCCAAAGTTTTTTTCAATTTTCTCTCTCCAAACTCCATCAAAATTCAAAAATGACCCCATAATCTTGTAGATAATTTCACCTAGCTTTCCATTAATATAAAGAACGTGATAAACCAAGCTCTGGATCGAAAGATATGTCCGTTTGAAATTTTAGGGCAAAATAGGGCCAAATTGGATTGGCGGGCGAAAATTTGAATTTTTTCACCTTTTTTGCATTTGGGAAAATTTCCCAAAAATTCCCCGCGCTCCGCCATTCTGGGTGCCACATGGCATGTTTTAATTGGGCATGCAGGCCTATCCTGCTTCATTTTCCTTTTGTTTTTCCCCTTGGAAAATTTTCCAAAAATTCCCCGCTAGGCCGGTGAGTTGAGGCCACATGGCATGTGCTGATTGGGCATGGGCCTTTCCTTCTTGAATTTTCTACGGTCCTGACTTTGACCATTTTTCTACCTAGACACATGGCAACACCCCATTAGATATGGGTTTTGCCCCTTAGAATTTTCCTTGCGGGCTTGGCTTGAGTTTTCTGCCACCACCTGACATGTGGCGCGATCCCATTGGCTCGCATTTAGGGGGCGAGCTTTTCCCTTTGAATTTTCCTTTTTTTTTCCTTTGGGAAAATTTCTCAAATTCTCCCCACCTTCTGCCGGTCTGGGACACGTGGTACGATTCCATTCACCATGGACCCTCCACAAACCTTTTTACACTTTGTGCACAAAATTTTGGGAAAAAATCCCAATCTCCTCCCGCGCTCTACCATTCTAGGCTCCGGTGACATGTGGCCTTCTCTAATTCGTCGACGGGGAAGTGAGCCAAAAATTTTCTCCTTTGAACTTTAGCATGAAACACTTCACCTAAATTATAACTTCTCCTCCACCCTTCGAAACTCCCACGCCATAGGACACGTGGTGCAATATGATTAGGTGCGGGCTTCCCTTCCAAAATTTTCCATGCACCAAGACTTAGAAAAATTTTGCAAATGTTTCCCCCTGGACACGTGGCATCATCCTGATACATTAGCAGGCCTGCTGGGAAAAATATTCCTTTTGAAATTTTTCCAAAAACACTTGGTAAAAAACCAAGTTTTCCTCTAACCCCCGCCACTTCCTTCAAAACGTGGTGGCATCTCATTGACTGCAGGCCTTCCAGGGAAAAATTTCCCAAAAAAACTCCACCGAGCCATAACTTAAAAAATACATGGAGTTAGGAGGAAAACTTTACCTTTTTGGAAAGCTAAGAAAGAGCTCTATCTAATGGTTCCATTTCTAGAAAAGTTTGAGTGCCTAAAAAGAAAAAAAATTATGACTGAGGCACAAGAGAGGGAAGAATGAAATGAGTTAGCCATAAAATGAGCAAGGGGTACATTTTGGATAACAATTTTGGCAACTCAGAGGGGTCATCTTCCTATTAGATGAAGTTACAAGTTTCCTGAAGCAATCCATTGGGCATGGAGTCATCAAATTCTTTGTTTGGTACCCCAACTGATTAGAACACTGCAAGGAGGAAGATGGAATATCATCTGATGGAGCAAGGCCTGCAAACACATTTCTAGGAATAACAAGCCTGTGCCAAAGCACTTAGGGAAAACAAATCTAACCTACAGCAAAACAATGTGCACAAACACTTGGAGGAATAGAAACCTAAGCTAATATGTACAAGGTGGAGAGTTCCCTTCAATAACAATGATTTAGATGGATTCCATTGACTGGAATCTGTAGTTCTTCGCCATCCAATGAAGACAATTGGAAAGCATTGTTGTCCTTGCACCTTGTGACCAAGTATGGTCCACTCCAAATGGCATCAAATTTTGAATGCCTTCCCAGTTTTTCTCTATCTGCATCCCATTTTACCACTAGATCTCCAACTTGGAAGGATCTATTCTTGGCCTTTTCTATCAAAGGTCTTCTTTATCAAAGCCTGATCCTTCTCCATTGCTTGGGATGCTTGATTTCTGATTTCTTGGACCTCCATCAATTCTGCATATCTAACTTCCCTGGGCTCAAACTCCAACAACTCCAACTATTTCATGAGTTCCAATGTTGGCAACTCAAGTGACATGGGCAAAATTTCCTCTCTCCCATAAACAAGCTTAAATGGGGAGTTACCTATAGATCTCTTGGGAGTTATCATATCAGCCCATAAGGCTGATTTCAACTTAGTATGCCAAGATCTCTGATTTTCATCAAGAGTCCTCCTAATGATCCTCAACAAGTTCTTATTGGTAGATTCATCCTGACTATTACCCTGAGGGTAATAGTTTGATGAAGTACTTAGGTAGATCTCATTCTTGACAGCCCATTCAGTCACCTTGGACCCAATGAATGCCAATGCATTATCTAATATTATTGTAGTAGGTACACCAAACCTGGTTGCTATTTCCTCATAGAAGTCTAGGATGCTAGATTCATTTGCTTCCTTGAGTGCTACTACTTCAGTCCATTTGGTGAAGTAATCTGTGGCTGTTAAAATCCATTTGTGCCCTTGGCTTGAATTGGGATTAATGACTCCAATGATGTCTAAACCCCATTGCATGAATGGCTGGTCAACTGAAATTAGATGCAATGGAAGGGTAGCTAACCTCTCTTTACCTGTGAAGAATGCACAATTCTTGCACCTCTTGATCCATGCATAACAATCACTGAAAATCTTGGGCCAATAATAGCCAGCCCTCATGATCTTTAGAGCTGTCACTCTTGGTGCAAAATGACCACTAGTTGGTCCACCATGGAACTCTTCCAACACCCTATGAATCTGATTTGTACCAATGCATCTCAGCAGTACTCCATTCACATCTTTTTGAACAAAACACCATCAACAAGGGCATATGGGACTGCCTGCAATCTGAAGTGTCTTCTTTGGGTCTTGCTCATCTCTGGAGGGCATAGGCCTGTGCTTAGGAAGTGCATTATACCTTGGGTCCAGCAAGGAGTGGGGACACCATTATTTTCTTCTTGAGTGCTTCCTTTCTCATAGTTGTCTTGCAATGCCAAAACAACCTCCTTCTCATTGCATGCTTCCTTTTGTTTGCCCAAAATCAGCTGCTCACACAATCCTTTTCCTCTTACCTACTTGGTAACTTTGATCTCAATGTCATACTCCATGACACGAGTAATCCAACCTGCTCTCTTTTCATTCAAGTCTTTGTTGAGGAGGAAGTCTTTAACTCCCACATGAGAAACCAGCAATTGGACCTTATTGTTTGAAACTAGATGCTTGAATTTCTTCAAGCTCCTAATTACTGCAAGAACATGCTTCTCAATGAAAGAATATCTCACCTCATAGTCCTCCAGGCTTTGGCTGAAGAAAGCAATTGGCTGCTCATCATTGTCTTTGTTCTGCTGTACCAAAATTGCAGAAATAGTATCATCACCCCCAAACGCATAGAGGGTGAAATCCTTGGAGAAATCCAGGTTGATGAGAGTTGGGGCTTGAGAGATGGCTTCTTTGATTGCTTCAAAACTTTCCTTGCCTTCTTCTATCCATTTGAAAGCCATGCTTTTCTTTAACATCTTGGTGATAGGCTTGACTAGGGCTGCAAAATTTGGGACAAACCTCTGAAAAAATTTATTCTCCCCAAGAAACTTTGAAGGGCCTTCTTGTGGCTTGGCAATGGTAGTGCTCTTATGGCTTAACTCTCTCTGGATCAATTGTTAATCCTTCTTTGGAGACAATGTGGCCAAGGAGATTTCCTTCATGGGCTAGAAAAATACACTTTTTAGGATTCAAGGAGACTCCAAATCTTCTACACCTTTGGAACACTTGTCTCAAATGAAAGAGGTGGTCTGCTACATTTTTTGAAAAAATAGTGATATCATCAAGATATATCAGCACTATGTTGTTAATCAAACCCTTGAATGCCATGTCCATTGCTCTTTGGAAGGTAGCTCCAGTATTGGACAGCCCAAATGGCATTTTCCTGTATGCATAAGTTCCCCATTTGGTTGTAAAGGTTGTCTTGAACTGATCTTCTTCCTTCACCATAATCTGATTATACCCTGAATAGCCATCAAGTAATGAAAACCTCTCAGAGCCAGCAACAACTTGCAAAATTTGCTCCATAGAAGGAAGTGGATAATGATCCTTGAGAGATGCTCTATTCAAATCTCTGAAGTCAACACACAATCTGATTTCCCCACTCTTCTTTCTTACTGGAACCAAGTTGGCTACCCAACTAGAATGCTTGATAGGGAATATGATTCTTGATTCTATCAACTTATTCAATTCTTTTCTCATGAGAGGCTCCATGTGGGGGTTGACTGGCCTTTGTTTTTTCCTGATGGGTTTAGTACTTGGATCCAATTCAATGGTATGTTGAGCTAACTCGGGATTGAAACCTTTCAAATCTTCATAGCTCCAAGCAAACACATCAGGGAATTCTTGAAAAATCTGTATGAACTCATACCTTTCTTGCTCAATTGTCATCTTACCAATTTGGAGTGATTTTCCTCCTTCCACCGAGATGGACACTGAATCTTCTCCCTTGACTTGGATGTTTGCTTTCTCCTTCCTAAACTGATCATTAGGATTGAAAATGGACTCCAAAGTAATAAGTCCCTTTGGTAGTTTGTTGGTTCTCAGCTGTACCACTTGGTCACCATACTGCTGCTCCAACTTTTCCTGATTTTTAGCTGAGAACTCAGCCTCTTCTTGCAAGAAATGGATGATTTGCTGATCATTTTCAAACACTTGCCAACTTACATTGTTGTCTAGCACTGAAGGCCTCACAATCACATGGATGTTTGGCTGTACCTTGTCTTTCTGAATGCTTTCAACAACGTCAAAGGCTGCCCCAACTACTGCAAGCCTGTCAGCAGCTTGGTTCTCTTTTCTAGGAATGGATTTTATGCCAAAACCCTCAAAATCTTCAATGAGGTCCCACACCCTGTTCTTGTAGCATTTGAGTAGATCATTCTTGACAGCATGCTGCCCCTTAACTTGGTTGACAATCAACTCACTGTCACCAAAGACTTGCAAGTTCTTTATTCCTCTCTTGATTGACCAATGCAATCCTTGTATCAAAGCTTCATATTCAGTAGTGTTATTAGAGCATGCAAACTGAAATCTAAAAGCTGAATAATACTTAACTCCTTGTGGTGAAACAAGCATAGCTCCCCCTCCTGCACCTTGTCTACTCCTTGATCCATCAAAAAACAACTGCCATACCTCATTTTCATCCTTGTGGTCTGGCTTGGTGATGCTAGGAATAGGCTGATTTTCTTCATGCATGCAATAGACTCCTAACTCAGATTCTTCTATTTCTTGATAAGGATCAAAAGCATGTACCTTGTTTGCCCATTCATCAAGAGTTAGATCTGGGATGCTTCCAACCTTGGTGTCAGCTTCATCAGTGCTTGGATAATCTTCTTGATCAAACGCTGAACAATTGGTATTGATTTGACTTGGAGTGTAAGGCTCAATGTGAAAGTTTGCAATAGGTTCAGATCTGATTGTGGCCTTGGTTCCATATCTTGTTCTGAACAACATGTGTGACCAATCAGCAGATAAGTAACCTCTAATCTTGGCTGTGAAATCCCTTGATAGACATAGGGCAAAGAGTGGTGGAAGGTCTATTACTGAGACATCTTGCAAAACAACAACGTTGGGGCAGGCATGCAAGGTAAGACTCAAGTTTTTTATCACTCCAACTGTTGTTACTGCTGTCCCATCCAATTGCACTACCCCTTTGGATATGACTTCATACTGAATTCCCAACTGATCAGCTATTTTCTTGGGCATTACTGAACTACTTGCCCCAGAATCAATCATGCAATTGTGTACTAATTGATTCCCAATTATCAATGAAACATAGAATGGAGGGGGCTTCAACATTTTACCTTGCTGTCCTCCATGATTCCCCTCAGGCTGGGCAGCATTTGTGAGCACCTTCTCTTGCATTTGGACTTGCTGATTTGAAGTTGACCAGTCCTTCATGGCAGCTTGTAACAAATCTCTTTGGCCTGGGATAGATAGTGATTCCCACATTGATATGTTTACATTTGTCTTCTTCATCTGATCAATGATATTGAATGGAGATGAAGTATCTCTTTGCTGTCCCTTGGCCTGCACATTCATTCCTTGCACATGGGCAGTAGCAACTGGTATTTGAGTTGGCTTAGGAATTGTTTTGGGCAGTCCTTGCGTGTTTGGGATTGAATTTTGTTTGCCAATAGTTTGTGGAGTGATAGAAGATTGAGGATTGCTTGGGGCTAATGGCTGTTCTTCACCCAAATTTCTCCTCTTTGACCTTGTGTTGGCTGCAACACTTTGGGAAACCATTTGATTCATGCCACAAAAATCTTCTGCCTGCCAGTTTACAAGTGTGGTATCATTTGGAGCTGACTGCTGCTGGAATGTTTCTTGACTACCCTCACCCTCCACACCAGTTGTTGTCACCATTAATGCTTGATTCAAGGCACCATTGAAGCACATGGATTGGTTATGAGGTTCATTGCATGGGAAACACCAATCATACTCTTGAGCCATATTGTTTTGTACTGGCACTAATGCTTTAGAGGCAGATGTAGCATTGGGATTATAAGGCTGAAATGGTCTATTGGCAGGAGGCCTTGCTTGATTTAAATTTGCAGCTGGGTTGGGTGGTCTTTGGGGTTGATATGGCTGCCTGTTAGGCTGAGCTTGGGGCTGGAAAGAGGTCTAAAGCTTTGGGCTTGCTGCCTCTTGAGTGTAACCAACTCATTGCCTAGATTTTGCAATTGCTTCATGACTTCTTGAAGTTCATTTGAGGCACTAGAAGATGAAGTAGAAGCTTCACTTGAATTCTAATTTCTTGGAGTGGGAATAGGAGCTAAAATTAGGCACTTGGCTAGCACTTGGGCTCTCTAAACTTGGAAACAGTGGCATTAGAGGCCTAGGAGCTAGCTTGCCAGCTTGAATCAAACAATTTTCAGCTCTAATAGCAATGCTATAAGCAATGGGGATAGTTGTGCCTCCCATGGATTGAATTAACATAGAAATATCAGAATTTAAAGCTTTAAGGTAATAAAGAAAAGCACCTTCTGTTGTTGGCCTGACTGCCACTGGAATTCTCTCCCAAGTCCTTTGAAATCTGAAATTAAAATCAGTCAGCTGCTCATTGGGAGCTCTCTTGATGGTTGTCAGCTGTTCCAAAAGGGACAAGTTGTCTCCCTTTTCTCCAAACTGCTCATGGAGGGCTATACATAGCTAGTTCCAATTTTGAATAGAACCTGAGGCAAGACTCCTGAACCATTGCAAAGCTTTCCCTTTGAATGAAGATGCCAGCAGTTTGACAGCAACTTGCATCTCATTGATCTCATGGATTGCACAAATGTTAGCAATATCCTTGACATGATCACCAGGAGTAGTCTGATTCTCTCTAGTAAAGTATGGGATGTTCTTCAATGCTGCAACTGGGATTGGGTTATGTGCATTGAGAGCAAGTGGGTTGCTGCCAGTGAAATTGACATAGGGGTTGTTTTGTGCCATTCTGATTGGCCTTAGAACCCTTGTTGATTGAATGAAAGGCCTACCAGGTGGAGGAGTTGAGAGAGTTCTATTTGGTGGAGATGGAGACCTCTGAATTCTCCTCCCTCTTTGCCTTCTTCTTGGAGATAACTGTAGATACTCAAACAACACCTCTTCTTCTCTAACTCTTGACCTTGTGGTGATTCTTCTCATGAGTTTTCAGGTCTGTACTACTAAAACCAGCTGATTCTTTCTCCCTTGGAGTCACCAGATGTGTAATTTAGGGATCTTTTAAACAAGAACTTGCAACAAATGCACATCATTTTTGTTGCAATGAAGATGAAGACCTCTAAGGTCCCACCGGGCATGCCAAAACTGTTGTTGCAAATCAGCAGCACCCCTGGATGTTGATCAGATTTCTAGTTTGATCATCCTAAGCATCCAGTGTGATTGCACAACATTGAATCCTCTCCCCAAGTGTGGGACTTGTAAAAATGGGAGAGGAATCTCTAGATTAGAGGCTAGTTCCTCAAACTCCTCTGATCAGATATATCACTTACAAGTATGCAGAGGTTTGAATTCCTAGTTCCTACTCTAAATTCCAAGGGGACAAAGATAGGGAATGCAAGAAAATGAAGCTAATGCTAATGAAGTGATGCACCAAAGGAGTTGTAGACACCTGATACTGCAATACATACACAATCCATAAGAAAACACAGCAAAAAGCATGCACAAATTGCTCAAAATGTAATGAAAGATCAGGAAAACAATGATAGATATATGAAAGGATTGAGGGATTTTAATCACAGAACATATATTAACATTTCAGATCCAATACAATGCATTACAGTGATCAAGAGGAAAAAAGGGGTGTTGTATTACATGGAAAGGTAAAAATCTTCACAAATTCTGCCAAAGAGGAAGAAAAGGAAAGTTGCAGAGCTATAAAAAGTGTCTCCCCTTTCAAAAATGAACCCATTCTGGCTTTTACAGTGCAAGCCACGACCCCAGGAGAGAGAAACATGGGAAAAATGTGGGGGAGATTCAACCATTGACCAAAACACAATCAAAACAGCATGGGCATCCTTACAGGCCCATCCCCTGACATTTTTAGCCATGCTGGGAGAGAATGCGAGCCATTCTTCATTAAAAACGGTGGTTGAAACGTCATTTCTGTCCATGACCACGTGCCAGAGGTGTTTTTCAATTTTCTCTCTCCAAACTCCATCAAAATGTAAAAAATGACCCTGGAATCTTGTAGATAATTTCACCAGCTTTCCATTGATATAAAGAACATGAAAAACTGAGCTCTGGATCGAAAGATATGGCCATTTGAAGTTTTTAGGGCAAAACAGGGCCAAATCGGATTGGCGGGAAATTTTTTTGAATTTTTTCACCCTTTTTGCATTTGGGAAAATTTCCCAAAAAATCCCCACGCTCCGCCATTCCAGGTGCCATGTGGCATGCTTTGATTGGGTGGGCCTATCCTGCTTCATTTTCCTTTGTTTTTCCCTTTGGAAAATTTTCTAAAAATTCCCCGCCGGGCCGATGAGTTGAGGACACGTGGCATGTGCTTGATTGGGTGCGGCCTTTCCTTCCTAAATTTTCCGGGCCTTTTGACCATTTTTGACCTGGACACATGGTAAAAACCCCATTGGATGTGGGCTTGCCCCTTCAAATTTTCCATGCGGGCCTAACTTGAGTTTTTTGCCGCCACCTGACACGTGGCGAGATCCCATTGGCTCGCATTTAGGGGGCGGGATTTTCCCTTTGAATTTTCCTTTGTTTTTTCCTTTGGGAAAATTTCTCAAATTCTCCCCACCTTCCGCCGGTCTAGGACACGTGGCCTAATTTCATTAGCCACGGGCCCTCCGCAAATATTTTTACTTTGTTCGCAATACTTTGGGAAAAAATCCCAATTTCCTCCCGCGCTCCGCCTTTTCCGGGCTCCGGTGACACGTGGCCTTCGCTGATTGGTCGACGGGGCAGCGGGCCAAAACTTTCTTTTTGAAATTTGGCGAAACACTTTGCCAAAATTCTAACTTCTCCTCTGCCCTCCGAAACTCCCATGCCATAGGACACGTGGTGCAATATGATTGGGCGCGGGCCTTCCTTCCAAATTTTTCCATGCGCCAACACTTAGTCAAATTTTGCAAATTCCTCCCCTGGACACGTGGCATCACCTGATTCACCGGCGGGCTTGTGGGGAAAATCTTCCTTTTGAAATTTCACCAAAACACTTGGTAAAAAACCAAGTTTTCCTCTGACCCCTGCCACTTCCTTGGACATGTGGCGGCATCTCATTGGCTGCGGGCCTTTCAGGGGAAAATTTCCCACAAAAACTCCGCCGAGCCATAACTTCAAAAATACATGGAGTTAGGAGGAAAAATTTACCTTTCTGGAAAGCTGAGAAAGAGCTCTATCCAATGGTGCCATTTCCAGAAAGTTTTGAGTGCCTGAAAAGCAAAAATTTATGACTGAGGCACAAGAGAGGGAAGAATGAAAGGAGTTAGCCACAAAATGAGCAAGGGGCACATTTTGGATCATTTTTTTTCATCCAAATCCACCATCGTGGTCATATTTTTGTTTCCTTCAGGACATAGTTTTATTTTCTTCTTGTCTATCACATCTAATCCTATGCAATCTATCATCTCATCCTGTCACAACTTCATTATCTTCCCTCCCTTAGTGGTAAAACAGATACAAAACCTCTTAATGCATTGCGCTTCCAACCAGTCTACTGTTAGCATATCTACCAATGAGCACTTAGTCATATCTTTAGATCATCCCTCCATCATAAGCCCCTTCCATTTTTCATTATAATGATATGGAAGTATGTGGTCTTCCGTCACTTTCCTAGTCGTGACCTTGAATATGAGGACCACGACTCTTCTCATAGCATATTCATTATGGATAGGTTTCACCCTTGTGATGAGAACTCCATAATCATTACATCCATCACCCTCTCATTCTCCTATTGTAGTCATGTAAAGGGTCCAGGAGTGTCTCTTGTGCATTCATTATCCCCTCCTAGGTGGTCTACTTAGCTATTCCCAACTCTTCCCCATGTAAGGCTAAAATTCATGTATGCAAAAAGCAAAAGTAAAGTTATAAAAAAAACAAAACGATCCTTTGAAGGACAACTGTTCATGCAAAAAAAAGAAAACAAAGAAAGAGGAAAATAAAAGCATACAAATCAAAATTAAATTAAATAGACTGACCCCTCGAAGGATGGCTATCATATATATTATTCTTGCCATCCATATTATGTATAAAGTAGACTATACCCTCGAAGGATGGCAACTCTTTTCTTAAAGCATTTGGAAGGTTTTCCGTTTTGATCAACCTTTTATCAACATCCTTAGAAAGCTTCCCGCATTGATCAAATTTATTCTATTATTGTTCTTCCCCTTTCCCAGAGCTGGGGCATTGTTCTAGGAACAACCACCTATAGAGATCCCACTTCTTGCGTACAAGTTACATCTCGAATCCTTTTTTCATGTCGCCAGTAGATTTTTGAGCATCTTTCATCCATATTTCCCTCATGGTCTTTTGGTATGACTAACTATCATTGGTTACGTGTTAACACCTGCTATTGGTTGCAAGTGCAATGCATTAAGTGGTAACCTTTCTTGTTCATCTCCAATCTGGTTCGAAGTATGGTTTCCCTGTATGTCTTGTGACGACTATGTTTCAATCATCTCATCAATGTCATCTTTGATCAAAATCACATCAAATTTCACACTATGAATTCTATATCTATCCATAATATCTATGAATGCTCTCACAAATACACTTTTCAGTTTGTAAATTCTACTTGATCTTCGTTACAGTTTGTGAATCCTACTTGAGGATCCTTCTCAAGGTGATTTTGTTATCTTGTAGCTTCTTATACCCCAACATGTTCAACAATGTCTTTGATCCATTGCTCTTTGCTCCTCATTTCCACTCATCACCACTTATCACCACATAATCCTTCTCACCTTCTTGTCCCCTTTCACCATGCCATATGCCTTACTTGCCTTTCCTCCTAACTTTTTTCTTTGCCTCTTTTATGTCATATTCTAGTATCATCACTCCCACCACGTAGGCATCCCAATTAAGGATTACCCTTACAATTTTAATCTACATTGCATATATTCCTCAATCCATTCATATCACACTCCCTTGTCTCCTTGTTATCACCTTGTTATCACCTCCTTTCATCTCTTGTTCCATTTTGGTATACACCACTCAATATTTTCATCATTGTTATTCTTCGGCTTTGTGATCCTACGTAACCATCCTTGTCGCATCGCAATCTTACTTCAGAGTCCTTTTTAAGAATGGTTTTCCATATGACCCTTCCACATCCCATCATATTTCCCTCATCTTCTGTATCCTGTCTCTCATTGTACTCGTCTACTCCAACCAACCATTCCACACCTGTACCCAATACAATGTTGTCTTTCTCCTTCCATATAGTCACTTCTGGTTTGGTGATCTTACTTAACTCCTCCTATGGTCCGGTGATATTACTTAAGAGTCCCTTTTAAGGATGATCTATCATCCTGTACTCAACTACCACTGCACATAATTTCCATCCATATTTTCTCATCATTCCCCATCATCACATCCTCTCACCTCCTCTCCCATTCTGACAAAAACCACTTCCTACTTGCCCACTTTTCATCTCCATCATCCCTCGCTTGGTAATCTTACTTAACTGTTGCTTCCCCATTCATTTCGTGTCTTGTTTATTCATCTTTCTCTCATTCATGCTCATCCACTATGTTCTCTCCTCACCTTCATCTTTGCATACATCGTTATCCTCATTTATTTACTCTTTCCACTCCATCTTCTAGAATTCTCCCACATATCTACCCCCATACTTACCTGTCATTATCATTGATCATCTCCTAACATTCTTTCATCATCATCTTCCATTTCCATGCTAATAATTATAGGTGGAGTTCTCCTAAAAATCACTCATCCCCATTCTGCATAGCCTGGATCCTTCTCTTTGACCTCCTCCATTCTATCTTCATTCCTTCATTCCTCTATGCCCTCTGATCATTATTGGGGGAATTCTCCTAATGTCCTTTCATTAGCGTTCCCTCTTCCATTCCTCATTTAATGTCTCCCTCTTCTCACCTTTTCTCCCATCCTCCCCTACCGATCATTATTGGTGTATTTCTCCTAACATCTCTTCGCTGGAATTCCCTCTTCTATCCCTTCCTCTCTTTTTCTTCGCCACCTCTCCATATTCCATTCTTCCTTGCCAATTTCTTTATTGTCTTCATCATACACCCTCTCTATTTTCTCGTCATCAACTTATCCTCATCTCACGTATCTCCACATATTTTCCAATCTATGTCATTCCTCCCCTCTAGCTTCTCTTTATGTTCCTTATGCTACTCACTCTTTATCAAATATCTCCATTCTTTCTTTCCTTCCTTTTGCATAATTTTCTCCATTGTCCTCTCCTCCTTTCCGATCCTCATCTTATTTCACTTCCTCTATATCATCTTCTTCCCCATTTTACCTCACGCTTCCTTCTTACTTCCCCATCGATAACCTGACTCTTCAGTGTTGTCCCATATTTTTTATCATCTCATCATCCACATGGATTTCCATGCGGTTAGTTCCATATTATTTGCCTTGGATTTCTTCACCATGATTTTGTTCCTTCAATATTATCCGCTCTATCATCTCTTTTGTTTTCCATTACCTCTCTCCCTTCATTTGATTCACCCTCCTTCACGCTTTTCGTTTAAAAATAACTTTCTCCCTCTGTCATAATTTCACTCTTTGCTATGTTATTTTCTTGTCTTCTCCTTTCTTGTCCATCCTTCCTTCTCTGTTATCCTCTTCCTCCTCTTTCATTCCTTTTTTTCTCCTCCTCAGTCTTCGTCCCTCTATTACATACCCTTGTCTCCTTCAACTTTGATCTTTCTTACTCTTCTCATAATCAACTACTACTCCCACCATTCCCTTTTCTCTTTCTCATTACGTCCTTCAAAACATCCCTCAAACCTAGAATTCATAATCAATTTCGATGTTTCTTCATTTATGTACCACCCCTGATTTCATTACATCCCATTCTCATTCTTCTCTCCGCAACATTGATCTCTTCTCTTTTTTAGAACTCTATCACATCTTTTATCTTCGTCAGTCCTCTCGTAGGGGAATCATCATATCTATTTCTAATAATTTCTTCCCATGGTATTTTCATCTTTAAGGGTACCATGACAACCATCACCTATCACCTTTTCCTTCATAAATGCATGTTCTACTTTTTTCTTGGAAAACGTTGATCATAATCTTTCCCCCATTTCCATGAATCAAAATGAATCCCCTTCCTTATGAAACATGTTTTCAAAATCATATTTACCCTCCCTCTTGGAGAATTTTATCTCACCCTTCTATCCTATCTGCTCATCATGTCCACATTTATGATTACATTCATTCCCCCTGGGGCATTTTATTTACATATCCACCTTCTATATCATGCCTTATGCTAGGGCATCATTATTTTCATCCTCATCCCTTTTGTGGACACAAAATTATTCACTCGATTCCTCGTAGAAAAAGGATTTTGCATACTCTTCGCATTCAGTTGCACATATTTTTTATGTTTTTCTATGACCCATTGGTCATTGTAGTTTATATCCATACTTCAGTGGTCTCCACCCACTCATTGGATTGTAGAATCTTGTCACCCATCTCCGTTGAGACCATAATTTTCCTCTACCGATGTGATATTGGAGTCACCGCCATATTTTTCATTGTTATTGTGATCCTTTTTTCACATGGAGCATCTTGCCTTTGGTCATGTTTTTATCCATCTCCATCCCTTTTACGGACACATGATTTCAACCAACCCTTTTTGTTTTTGACTCGTGGCTTGCTATCACAAACTACTCAACAAAAGGGGTAAAATGTAGACACCAAATTTTGGTATCACCTGACATTCTCTCTCTCTCTCAATAGACTTATTCCATTTCCCACTAAACCTACATGTTTGATGAATCAATTAATATCCTTTAAATCCCTAACCATCATTATGTGCTCATAATGTCCAAATATTCCAATTAAATCACGTCACCCCACTCAATAAAATTGTGTCCTCCACCATCCAAATCATGAACCCTACTCAATCAAATCAAATCTATAATCTCACCTAACCAGTCAAATCATGTCCCCCCCACTCACCTGACCAGGGTTACTTTATCAAACCTTGGTTACCCGTTAACCCTAATATAACCTCACCTCCAAGCTATAAATATGGGTCTTCCTTGCTCTTTCAAATAGGAGGAAGAATCAATATGAAATCTCTGTTTATTTTTGAAACTTGAAGTTTTTAGGAGAGGAGAAGAAAATGTTGAATTAAGTTTTACAAGTTTGAGGTCAAGGCAAACCTTTTCCATTGTTAGAAGTTATAGGTGAGGAGTGTTGGAGAATGATTTGACATTGTTCATCATCTTTCCATCCTGATGCCCATTTCATCTCCATATCAGAGCACCAGTTAAGTCCCCTCATCATTCCAATTACTTGGCATTTTGTATTTCACTATTTCTACATGCTATCTACTATTCATCATTTATTGCTAACTTTCTAGACATGGGGGTTGACATCCTCTAAGGGAGTTCATAGCCTCTTGGAACCGAAATTGTGAGGGTAACTCCTACATATTGTTATCTAATCACATCTATTTCATGTGTACAGATATTATCACAAATTTGTCTTCTTTTATCACAGATGTATCTTCTTTGCTCCCGTAGATTCATATCAACATTTGAGGTCCTAAGACCTCCATCATTTGAAGTTTCTGGTGGCATACAATATGAACATTCACCCACACGAGAACAAAGTTTCCTATACAACAAAGTGATTATTACCATAGGAAAAATACAACTAAGAAAGAGATGACATCGGAACTTGTTCGCCTTATAGGAGAAAGAATAGAAGATGATAGACCAATGTACAATGAATCTATGAAGAGGACATTGGAGAAGGATGGGCTTGTACAACCCTATAAGTTTCCTTTTTTTGGCAAGCCTGAGAGATTATACCAGTGACTTATGTCAAGTGTACACAAAGATTAATTTTACTTCGTAAGGAGGAGGATGCACATAACCCCACAGTTGATCTCTAAGTACACTAGACCTATTTTCACAGGAGAGTTGCTGGATGATGACTTGGGCAACAATGAGGCTTTCAAGGAAACAACTAAGGCATATGAATACAAGAAGGGTGTGCACACCTTTGATATTGCCAAGATCATTGACCCATTCATGAAGATGGTTGCGCACCTATTCACCAAGTTGAATGGACAAGAACGATGGACACAAGTGAACAAGAGATGGTTGAATGTTTGCAGGAAGGTTTTAGAGGGGACCATCTACAACATCTTGCCCTTCATTGTAGATGATATCATTGTTACCGCGTAAGATGGAGATAAATAAAGTATGATAATATTCTTCTCACCATTATGTTTTCAGAGATTGGAGCACCTGATGGACCGAATAACAACATTTGGGAGTACCTTGGTGAGAACCCCTCCCCAATTAAGAGGTTTGAAGCACATACTTGTGAAAGTATGACACCTGCATACAAGAAACACTTGGATAAGTGGTAGAAGTGGATGCGTGATGCATTTAGAGTAGAGTGGAGGATTTTAGAGAAACTGCCATCCTTGGTGATAGATGAGGCTAAATTTACAATATACCAGCAGTTCTGCATTGACACGTTCACATTGACTAGTGACACCAAGAGCCCATAGTGTAGATTACCTTTTTCCTTCACAATGCAATATTTTAAGAGCTCGGTTAATAGGTTTAAGGAGGCTAAGAAAATGAGGTTTGATCTAAGTAAAGTAGATTTGGAGCACCATGCGCTGTGCAGGACACTTGTATATCCTTAGAAGCAAACATATGTGGAGAAATATGTCTCGTATGACATACATATGCTCATTCCCATGACATTACCACTTGCATGCTTAACAACAACAAGGGTGTACATAAACCTAAGGCATAAGTCTGAGAAACGCGCGTATGTTGATGATGATGTATCCATCCTTGAAGACCCTACTGAAAGGAAGAATATAATGATAAAGAAAGAGATAGGGAGGAATCTCCAGTAAGTAGGTCACTGAGTGATCGTGTGGTTTAGACCACAGGGGCACAAGAGTCAGGTGCGGGCATAAGCCCTTATGCTCGTAGGAAGAAGTCATAAGTGAAGGAGAAGTACCCAATGAAGGAGTAGTCTCCGGTGAAGAAAAAATAGAGGGTAGTGTAGAGTTCAGACTATGAGAGAACACAAAACATAAAGGGGTGATGAGACTAGAGAAGAGGATGAGGGGTGTGGGTTAGAGAAGAACCCTCTGTGTATAATGTACATGAATTAGATGAAGAGTGGAATGAATTTTCAAATGACACTCGAGAGGGAGAAATAAGTGAAGAAGAAGGGGCATGAGACCTTGCACCTATCCAGTGACCAGTTAGAGGACACATTGGAGAAGGTAGTAGGTATCATCAAGGACTTGGTAGAGAATGAGGTGGAGTGCAGCGTAAGAGAAATGGAGAAAGAAAAGTATGGAAGCATAGGCAAGGAGACAAGTCTAGTGGTCAGTTTTCCTGAAGGGAGGATACATAGGTGGCAAGGGCGTGTCGACATCACAAGGACCCATAATGACTTATGATGCTGATCCAAAAGGGTCCTACACACACGTTTCTAGAGCACAATGCATATAGACTACCTCTTATGTTGGTCATCATTCGATATAGTAGGTGTGTACCCATGCATAAGGAAGATGTTGTCATGTGATTTTGAGTCCCATATTGATGAGTTAGAATTTGAAGTCAATGCAAGTGCATTGTTAGACACACTGAGCTTTGTAGAGGTAAATCCTAGTGTGGATTCTCAGTAGGTGACTGCTGAGAAGGTGAGTAATGTGTTGGAAAAGGTGTCGGTGGAGGTTGAAGCAAGGCTATTTAGGAGGAATAACATGATTAAAACATTGGAGAAGGAATTGGAGGAAAAGAACAAGGAAATTAAAGAGAGGTATAAGGAGATAAAGGGAAAGGAGTTTATAATTTCATAGTTGAGGAATCAATTGAGAGAAGAGAAGGGGAAGGTGCACGAAGCTTATAAGAAAGTAGAGGTTATCTCAGACTCCATTATTTTAGTGCACCTAGTTTTAGCCCCCCTTGAACAAAAGTATGAACCAACCTTCCACTTCCTAGAGGATTTGACACACATCATCATGATGGAGAAGAAACCACTTGCACTGGAGTAGGTGGATGAAAGTTATGGTGTAGCAGAAAGAGCAGGAGATATTACAAATTAAGGATACCATAACTCGGTACACTAAGCTTCTTTCTTAGAGAAAAACCGCGGTTCACATGGCCAAAGTTGTCTATGACAACTATGAAGATAGAGATAGGGTGAAAAGTGTGTTGGTTACTACACATGAGGTAGATTTGAAGGAGTTCTAGGCCAAGAACAAAGGCAATTGGGTGGAACATGACAAGATCTTGTTAGAAGTTGAGAAGAAATCCAAGGCAATTGATTAAGAGTAAAGTCAAGGAATTATATCCCCAGGTGACAGATAGGATGGACACGCTGACTGACCTTAACAAAAAAATGGAGAATATTGTTGACACATTGAATGCTAAGGGTGAAGAGGTGACATTCGATGAGGTCAATGTACTGATAGGGGATTTATTTAAATAGGCACAAAGTGGAAGTGGATGCTTGGAATTAGATTGAATCATCATTGAATAATACTTTCCCAATCCTTGTGCAACAATAGCAAAATTCTTTTGTTCTTTGGCATAATATGGATACAGGTCATTTTATTCTTCCATTCTTTATTTTTTTTGGAGATCAGATTGTTTCTAAGGAAGGAAAACACATTTAGTGTGGGGTAATGTTCAACCTATAAAATTGACTAAATCCCAGAGGAAAGGATCAGTGCACGCAGAAGATAGTGTAGGAAGAAGGCGCATGAGGAAGAACACACATGGATAACTAAGTTGTCACATAAACAACTTGAAAATTTTACCGAGTTTTGCAATGAAGGGCTAGAGTTAGACATGAAGCGCGTAGATGTTTGCGCGTGGGAGCAGAAAAGGTTTTGAGACTCAACCACATTGTAAGGTTATGGTGCTGTGTGGAAAAAACGTAAGGATATGAAGTATGTGTGATAGTGGATAAGGTTAGAACATGGAGACTTTTATCCCAAGGAAAGAATATTCCAGGATATAATCATTGTGTTTAAGAGCTATAAACTAAAGTTAGTTATGACTTAGCTAGCACTTGCATGTTTTGGGTAATCGAGTATGGCAGGGTATGATGACATTTGGCATGAAGTTTACTCTTGAATGATGTTGAGGTAGTGAAGGAGAGCTCCCACTCTATAAAAAAATGCATTTGGATCTAAAAAAGAGGGGGAAAAGAAGATGTGTGATTCGACGGCAAGAGATACAAGAGATGCTTTAGATGCACAAGAGAGAGCATGGCTAGAAATCTTCAAGTAGAGAAACTCTGTAGGGTTAGGATGCTATTTCTTGATGTAATCAGTCTACTCTGACCCTTTTTGATGTAATCTGGATACTATAAACAACTGTGAATCAATATATGAGGTGGATTGTTTTGAATATCTATGTTTATGGGTCCAAACCCTTGTGTCTTGTGTTCTTGACATTGCTTGTGGCTCATATCTGATTCCTCTGTGTTGTTATAAGGATTACATTCCTATTATAGTGCATTAATGCTTAGATCTAGTTTATTTACCTCTATGCTAGAATGAATGTATGTATTTCTATTTGTACAATATTCCTCCATTAATGGTGAACATTATTACAAGGCTCATATAAAAGAGAGGCTCTGTGTATTCGTGTGCCTTGGGTGCGCACCCATTTCAGGATGGGTGACGTGCCAGTGTGCTTTGGGTTTAAAGGGAGTAGGTAAAAGTGACTACAAAAAGAAAGAATTGTAAAGTTTTCTTAGGAAGGATCAACTTTGTCAGAGGTTCTATTCCAAAACTTTCCAACCATGTCAATCCATTAACATCTATGCTAAAGAAAAGTGTTCCTTTTAGATGGACCACAAAAGGGAAGGGATGTTTTGATGCCGTCAAGCACCCAATAACACAAAACCTTACCCTCATCATTATGTATTTCTCCAAGTATTTCACCTTATATGATTTTGGAGGCATAAATACCATATCTGCCATGCTAGTCTAACGTAATCAAGAAGGTATAGAACAACCTATCTTATTTTTCAGCCAAGGTCTAGAAAGTTATGAGGTGAAAAATAAAATAGGTTGTTCTATACCTATTATGTTATTCGTATAGAGGCATGTTGTAGGATTGGACTAAGGTAAAGAACAAACCTATTCATTAAGAAGTATGTTGTAGGGGTCATAAGGAATCTGAAGAAGTTTAGGCATTTGGTATCTAACAACAAAATAAACCTCATGGTATCACATTCCAGTGTGAAGGATTTTCTGTTAAATAAATATTTGAACAAGAAAAGGACTAGATGGATCACCGAGGTGATGGAGTATGATGAGGAAATCAAGATAAGAAATTTGTTAAGGGAAA
This sequence comes from Taxus chinensis, assembly GCA_019776745.2. Classification (NCBI taxonomy): domain Eukaryota; kingdom Viridiplantae; phylum Streptophyta; class Pinopsida; order Cupressales; family Taxaceae; genus Taxus; species Taxus chinensis. The sequence continues at coordinate 835,995,756 of CM034150.1, forward strand.
AAATGTTTGCGCGAGTATCTAGTCTTAGATCCACATAATGAAAATGAGGTTGTCCTAATTCTCCAACATAATCAACAACCAACTGATACCTCACTCACTCCTTGTTGGACCCGTAATATTACACATTTCCTCTAAATAGGCCAGTGTTTCCAAAGTTTGAGAAAGGCCAAAAGAAGGTATTTTAGACTCCAATCCATCCCTTATGTGCTTATTGATGGGATTTTTTTAGAAAGGATGTAAATGGTGTCCTTTTGAGGTGTATTGAGGCAAATCAGGTTCAAAAATTTCTGCATGAGTTTCACAATAAAGAAGCAGGAGGGCATTTTTCTCCAAGGAAAACAATACTTAGAATCATAAAGGGTGGTTATTATTGTCAAAATATATTAAAATACTACCATGCATGGGTTATAAATTGTAATAAGTGTGCTCTCTTCATAGGAAAAGAGAAACTATCATCTTTTCTACTTCATCCCACTCTAGTGGATTAACCATTTATGCAATGGGGACTAGATTTCAATGGAGTATTCAATCCACACTCTAGTTTGGGACATAGTGGATTTTAACTGCCAATGATTACTTCAAAGAATGGACATATGCAGTTGCATTGAAGGAACAAAAATGAAATCAACATCCTATATTTATATGAAGGGCATTGTAACCCAGTTTGGTACCCACCCTCTACAATCATTTTTGATAATGCTCTAGTGTTCCTAGCAACAAATATCTTTGACTGGGTTGTTAAGAATGGGATATATTTGAGCACTTCTTTGAACTACTATCCACAAAGAGATAAGTAGGTCGGGTTAACTAGCTAGAAACCTATTAAGGATCATAAAGAGGACCTTGGAATAAAATTAAAGAACATGGCACACCACATTGAAATCAACTTTACGGGCTAATAGGATCACCCCTAAGAGGTCAATTAGAAGCTCACCTTATAAGCCTATTTATGGTAAAGAAGAAAGGAAACCAATATTTCCCGAGTTACCAACATTAGAGATCATCAAACAACATAAATGTTTGAATTTGGAGTAATGGAATTCAGATACACAGAGTTCATGGAGTGTAAAGAAGTGAGAAACTAAGCCATACAAGAAATGGAACTAAATTGGGCTCAGGTCAAGAAATGCTTTGACATGAAAGAAGTAGCTAGGAGGATACCTCATGCTTAAGTGGGATCAAGATAGATCCAAACCATGTAAGCATTTAAAATTTGACTCAATGTGGAGCGACCCTTATGTGATTTCCATCCGTAAATAAAATAATTCTTTCAATTTATCAAAGTCGGATGGAGAAAATATTATGATCTCGGTCAATGGGATATATCTAAAGAATTTATTTTGAATCAAAGGATCCACCTTGTACATATTAGTTTAGTTTTAGTTCCTCCAAGTGTTGTTGAGTACATGTTTTATCAATAGTTGTAATTTTCTTTGTGATAAGTGCATTGTGCACACTCTTCATTTTTATAATTGGACATGTATGATCTTTTATTTGTACATAGTTTTTTCCCCTAGGTTTCTATTGCACTTTAAGTTCAAAGTAGTTTCATAGTTGGAAGGAGGTATTTTGGGGAACTCTTCAATGCTTAATCATGCAACTTTGAAATCAATTGAATTCAAGAGTCCTCCATGCTCCCTCTTTGACCAAAAAATTGAATTTTGGGATAGTTTTCTAGTATCATCCGTAAATCCAAAAATCAGTCTTTAGAAACACCTATAGGTCAGTTTTTGAGTTAATATAAGTCCAGGGGTAAAATTCTAAGTTTTATGATCATATTTTTAAGTTTTAAGAGCTAACTCCATACCCAATTGATTGTAAAAGGAAAATGATCATCTCTCTAGTAGGTAGATAGTCCCATTGAGTTCAAAGGAGACTTAGGAAAAATATCACAGAGAGTTGGTCAAATTAGGAAATTAAAAAACATGGGTTTTCCTCCTCAGATACTACGATGCAAGGATGGTGGAGGCATGATGCCACAAGGAGACCAAAAGGCCGAGTTTAAGTGGAAATAGTAAAATGCCACGGAACACTATCCTAGTGTTTCATAGGTTTCTTGAGCATATATTTCTCTCCATGTTTTCTAAAACCCATAGAACAGAGGAAAAGAGTGCCAGTTTCATATATCACACGAAAAGGGTTTCAAGTATTTTATAAGGTGCACAAAACAAAGTATTAGACATTAGAAGATTTTGGAGGTTGAAGGTGTGAGTTTTTTGGGTGTGCAGAAGTTAGTGTTTCATGGATTGATTAATCTGTGAATCATCTAATGAAAATTTTTCAAACCTTGGATTTACCATAAAACATTCAAAATTGCCATCAAATAAGGAAAATCTAAATTTTTTTTGTGGGTTTCAAGAACAACAATAAAGAAACATGAATCTTTAAAAAGTCATATAACAAAAAAAATACCACCAAACATAGGATGTTTTGTGGGATAAAAGAAAGTAGAAGATAAAAAAGTCACATAACAAAGTAAGAATGGTTTTTGACCATAACTTTCACTGCAGCGCTCCAAGTTACACAAACTTTGTGGCATTGGAAATTTCTCCTCAAGCACTTCATTTTGACATCAAGGAATTCAAATTTTGATGAAGTTTTTTGGATCAAAAATGTAAACGCAAGAATGGATGGAGAAAAGCGCAGTTCCAGTCAATCAGGAATACAACTACCTCACCTACCTGAATATAAAATTTTGAACAACGTGCATTCCTTTCCTAAAAATTCTGGTGGTGTGTTGGAGAGGAAAACAACTGTTTGTCTCATGGATTTAAAGGCGATAAGATCTTTGCGTGTCAGATTCAGTCCTACTCATGTTGTAAAAATATGAATTTCATAATTTGAATCCTTTTCCCCTCATATTTCCCCTTTCTCCTCTTCCCATATTCTATAAATGTAAGTGATTTTACACAAAAAGAGGGTTCTCTTCTATGGAATTAAGATCTCAACCTTAGAGTTTCACATTTTTCATGCCTTCAGACCTCTGTAAACTACATTTTACAAGTTATTCTCAAGCCTTTATTTTTGTAAATGCAAGTGAAAATGTTTAATGATATGTAATTGTGGTATTTTCCTTCATACACTTCATATTGGATGTGAATCTTTATCCCTCTTGTATCCCTTTGAATTTATTGGCTTGTTACTTGAAAAACTATCTGTTTCCATTAGATTCTTGCATGATAGTTTCAATAGTCTCTACAAATCAGATTTGAACCCTGTTTTAGTTTAGGTGCATCACCTTATTTCAAATTGCAACATTTTCTCCTTCGCTCAACCCTTGAACCTTGTAAATTAGTAGTTTAGTTTTAGTTTAGTTATATTTTTAAGTTGTAGGTTAGTTTTTGGTGGGCTAGTACAAAAGGAACCAACCTTCTCTTGATGTTGATCTCAGTTTTCAAATCCCACATTGTTGAGATCATACCATGTTACATTGAAAGTGTTGATTTTCATCTTTGACCATTCAAAGGATGCCACTTTTGCACATTAAAAATTCTATTCGCCATTATTTTTTCTCCCCTTTTTTGGTTTACTTTACCTCTTTGCATGGACTTATTTTACATTATATGTTTTTGAGAAATGTTTGTTGAATTATTGAAAAAGCTATATACCTATAAAACTCTATTTCCCTCCCAACATTTCCAGTATCCTTATTTTTATATAATTCTATAATATTCTAATTATATTAATCAATATAATTAAATCTAGTTTATTAAGTTATATATATTTAAATTCATTTGTTAATTTATAATGTTTGTTAATGAAAAACCACTTCCCGCATCCCTAGGTCATAAAATATTATTCCAACATATAACGAAAACACATACATTTTTATATCAAAGAAAATAATATGATTTAAGCAATATATATTTTTTTAAAACTAGATAATAATAAAATAAAATACTAATAATAGCATTCACATAGATTACATGAAGATTAAAGGAAAAGAATCATGTTGCCGAGAGTAATAAAATTTAAAGAATACCTTTGATGATAAAGAATTAACAAATCAACAACATCACACATGCTTATGATATTCACAATGGCAACTTAATGGAAAATTGCATTTGGCAGTAGATATTATTAAACAATAAAGATGGACACAATCATAATCATTCTCATGGAGCCATAATAGATCACAATACTTTTCATAGTGTGATTGCCCTAATAACTATTTTGTGTTATGATTTTTGAGCAGTAGTTATTATCTCTAAATTGGATTTTAATTCACATTAAATTTCTATGTAGTACCAAATAAAAATGAGGTCTTGTTAGTGGTGGAAGATAGAGAGAACATAAATAGATTTGTGAAAAAGTAAGCAAGCAGGTATTCAATAGAGAAAACATATGACACAAAAATGAATACAAAGGAGAATTTAATTTGTTTGATCAAAACTATAGTCCAAAAGAAAAATAGTGGAATATTACTTAATAAAAGGGTAGGAGAATATTCTCACAAAAAAATAACAAAATTTCGCAAAAAATGAATATTACATATGGCATATTATTATTGAATAGGAAAAAATTTAATATTTGTGATGGAGGTGATCAAAGGAACGATAACCAAATTGTGCCAAGCCAAGATCACAGATGCTAATCAAACATCACGATCAATAGGATGAAAGTAATTCGCCAGAATAACTTTACATAAACCTTTGCAAACAAATGAGCAGCAATATCATATATTATTATGGAACTCAATGAAATACAATGAGAATGGGCCTTGCTTATATAGGCAAGGAATAACAATCTAAGAACCAGTCAAGGTCGTAGATCAAGCCATAAATCATGGAAATAACTAGTCATCAAAGAACTAGTCAAGTCCATAGATTTATGAGAGAACTAGACATCAAAGATCTAGTCAATACCATAGATCTAGGAAAAAACTAGTCACTACCATAGATCAAGGAAAGAACTATACCTAACAACTAGATAATATCTCCTAATATCTAAATAAATAAAAATAAATATCCACACACATAAGTGGGTGAGGATAAATACAATAATGTACCTAGGTGAACATGAGCTAAGGTAAATACCTACTCTAACACCCCCCCTCAAGTGAAGCTAGGGGCCAAAATAGAAGTGGCATGTCCACAGTATGAGTCCCGACAACTAGGCTTGATGAGGTACTCATGTACAATATATCCATGAAGAAATCTCAAACCAAAAGAAGGAAAGAATCCTGCTAGAAGGAAAGAGAAAGAAGAAGAAGAAGAAGGAAGATGTTCTCATGAACACCCCCCAAGAACAACTTCCGAAACCCCAAGCATTCCACGTAACTCAAGGTAGCGAGGTGATGCAAAAGGATTTGTAAATATGTCTGCAACCTGCTGCTGAGTCAGTATGTACTCTAAGCAAAGAACTCCATCATGAATGTGCTGATGAATGAAGTGGATGTGTATCTCAATATGCTTGGTCTACTGGTGCTCAACTGGGTTGCAAGAAATGTGAATTACACTTTGGTTGTCACACCAAAGTACAGTCGGTGAATCCTGTGGGAATCCTAACTCTGTCAATAACTGGCGAAGCCAAAGAATCTACTGACTCGCTGTAACTGCTGCCCTGTACTCTACCTTTGAAGATGAAAGTGCAATAGCATGTTGCTTTTTACATGCCCAAGTAACTGGAGAAGAACCAAGACAGAAAAGATAGCCAGAAGTGGAATGCACTGTCATCAATAGAACCTGCCCAATCTGAATCTGTATACCCAACCAACTGAGTAGAGCCCCTAGTGTAGTGTAGGCCAAAGTGGGAAGTGCCATGCAAATAGCGCAAAATCCTTTTAGCAACCTTGCCAGTGACTACTATGAGGAGAATGTGCAAACCGAGATACAAGCCCTACTACAAATGAAATATCAAGTTGAGTATGGGTCAAGTACACGAGACTCCCAACCAACTGCCTATACAATGTAGGATCACAAAGTGGTGTGGTACATGTGGATGTAAGAGTAACTCCAGACTGAAAAGGAGATGGACTTGGCTTTCAATCAGCCATATCAAAGTGCCTAAGAAGATCATGGGTGTACTTTTGCTGACTCAAATGAATCCCTGAATCTGTCTAAGAAATCTACAAACCAAGGAAATAATGCAATAGCCCAAGATCTGTCATGTCAAACTATGTAGAAAGAGCCCTCTGAATACTCTGAATGTGGGAAGAAGAGCTGCCAGCAAGTAACAAATCATCAACATACAAGACAAGTATCACAATATCCTCACTAACATGTTGGAGATACACTATATGATCGAAGTGGCAATGAACAAAACCAGTAGATAGAAGAAAAGAATCCATCTTCTCATACCAAGCCCGAGGGGCTTGTTTGAGACCGTAGAGAGACCTTCGGAGCTGAAAAACAAGAGAAGAATCCTGAACAAATCCAGCCGGCTGCTCCATATATATTTCCTCTTGTAGATCTCCATGTAAGAAGGCACTCTTCACATCCATCTGGTATACAGGCCACCCCTGTGATGCATCAATAGCAAGTACAAGGCGTACAGAATCCATCTTGGCAATGGGTGACAAAAGTCTCAGAGTAATCAATACCTTCAACTTGTGAAAAACCCTTTGCAACAAGACGATCCTTATACTTGTCAATGGACCCATCTGCTACGTATTTGGTTCAGTATACCCACTTACACCTAACCATCTTTCTTCCTTTAGGAAGAGATACCAAATGCCAAGTATGATTCTTCATCAAAGAAGAATACTCAGCTACCATCACATCATCCCACTCCTGTATCCCATGAGCCTTTGAAAAGGACCGTGGATCCTCAGAAACTGCCTGACACAAAATTCCAGAACCAGTAGAATGTGCATGATGATTCCTAGTGGGTGGAAGATCCTCTATGAAAGGTGTTACCTTAGAAACTGTAGTACGAGCCCACTTAGGCATAGTGACAACATCAGTGGGAATAGGATCCTCAATGGCATCTATAACCTCCTCATCAATCTCCTTAAAGAAAGGATCCTCAAGATGAGATGAAGAAGAAGAAGGAATGGAAGAAGATGAAGAATCATGAGGAGTGAAATGCTCATCAAACTAAACATGTGTTTGAAAAAGAACATCATGTGTATCAGGATCTAAAAGACAATAAGCTCTTATGTCCTCATAATACCCTACAAAGATCAAGGGTTTACTCTTCTTATCCAAATCTTTCCTTTTCTTCTTTGGCACAAAGGCCTAAGCATGGCTCCCAAAGAATAAAAAAAATGAGACATCTGGCTCAGTGTTGGACCAAGCTTCCTCTAGAGTCAAATGCTCAAGTGCTCTGTGTGGTGTGTGATTCGGAATATAGTTAGCACAATTAACTGCTTCTGCCCAATAGATAGGAGGTATATCTCTAGAATGCATCATGCAGTTAGCCATTTCCTTCAAATTTCTATTCTTCCTTTCTGCTAATCCATTCTGTTGTGGAGTATGAGGAACAAAATGCTGGTGAATAATGCCTTGATTTGCCAAAAATTCAGAAAACTCATTGCTGAAGTACTGCCCCCATTATCAGTGCGAAGTTTCTTTATGCTACTAGAATATTTTTTCTCGACCAAAGCCTTGAAGAATTTGAAATGTGAAAAAACATCACTTTTGTACTTAAGAAAATAAACTCAAGTACACCTCGAGAAATTATCAATAAATTTAAGTGCATACTTAGCTCCATTGAAAGATGGGGTAGGAAAAACCATCAAGTCACTATGCACAAGCTCAAGTGGTGAAGAAGATCTCTTAGACAAATTCTTAGGAAAAGGATCTTGGTGTTTTTTCCCTAATGCACAACCATGACAAACTCCCTCAAGACAAGAAACTCTAGGAAGACCATCTACCATACCATGAGTGCTCAACTCTTTGAAATATCTGTAAATGAGATGTCCAAATCTTTCATGCCAAATCTTACTCTCCGAATCTGAATGAGAAACCAATCCTGTCCCTATAAAAGAAGTGTCATCAAAACCCACAAAGTGATATAGTCTTGAACTATGATCAACAATACCCTGAGCAACAAGTGAATAAGGCTCTAACAAAGTTCTTACTTCTGCCCCATGTGGTGTAAAAGTCATTGTTTTCCCTTGACCAGAATGACAATTTTGATATACAGAAATAAAATTTGTAGTGATGTTAGGAACATATAGTGCATCTAGGATATTGCCACCATCAAGTTTTATATCACCTTTTCCCTCAACAGAAAGAAAGGAAGAATATCCAACCTCAATTTTGGAAGTAGAACTCAAACCTAGAGGAACAAAAGACTCCTAGGAAGAAGTCATGTGATGAGAAGCACCAGAATCTATAACCCAATTGTCTGCAAGTGGTGACTGAGATCTTCCAACAACATTAAGTGCTTTTCCATGCTGATTAGAAGGAGGTGGAGTGGAGATAGAAATTTTGTGTTTCTTGACTACATCCTCTAAGGCTTGTATTCACTTATAACACCTATTTTATTCATGATTACTACCCCCACAAAAAGAGCATGAATGGTTAGACTTATTCTTGGATTTAGAAGACACTCCTTGGGTTTTGAGTTGTTTTCTTTAGGTTTAGGAGCATTTTGAGATGGAGAAGGTGTGGATTTAGTTTTACTATTTGGTTTTTCCTTGCCCTTAGGATTAGATGCAACTAATGCCTTTTGAGAGGTGGAAGACTCAAGGTGAGTTAATTTGGATTCTTCCCTAGTAATTCTTTCACAAAATGTTTCTAAGTTAGGCATTTTGAAGGTGTCACCTAAGGCATCCATGCTAGAGAAAAAGGTAGAAGCAAAAATTTGGAATGGTCCTCTCAACTTGGATAGAATCAAGTAAACACACTCTTCATCTTTCTTATCTCTTCCACTCCCCTTCATCTGTGTCAACAAATGCTTGAACTTGGTAAGATAGTCTATAATTGTTGGAAAATCTTCAGGATTAAGAGAAGCGATCTCAATTTCAAGTTGCATGGCTCTCATATGATCCACCTTACCAAATAAATCCTCCAATTTCTCCCATATTTTGAAAGGAGAGTCACACTTTTTGAAATGAAATAAAATACTGTCACTTACATAAGTTCCTATCAAACCCATACACTCATCAAATTTGCACTGGTACTGAAATTTCTCATATTCTCTAGTGAACATTGGTTGTTATTTAGAAGTTAAAGTCCATAATCCTTTCCGCTTAATTATTGTTTCCATTCTTGGTTTCCATGTTTGGTAATTATGTGTTGTTAATGGCTCAACATGATCTAATGTAGATGTAGATGCCATCTTTAAAAAAATCACCAAAAGAAATGAAAAAACCAAGCAATGCAACAAGACCCCCAAACAATGGAACAAGAGCCCCCCCAGATTTTGGCACTTTATAATGAGTGCATGTTATAATATGGAACTTTATAATTATAGTTAAATTCTCAAAATAAATATTTCTAATGGAAATAGCATGGAAAAACAAGCACTTTTGCAAAAAACAGCACTCAAAACCGAGTTACCGATCAAAAGTTACAAGCTTTTCAATATTATGCTCTACTATTTATTTTAGTTGCCACTAAAATAAAATAAAATACTCTTGCCTTCACCACACAAATAAAATGAAAGAGGGTTGGAGTTAAGCACCTACTAGTAGGAATCACAAGCTTTAAGCCCTCATATGACTATACCATATGACCAGGGGCTAAGAATTTTAATGGGTATACAACAATATCATATATTATTATGGAACTCAATGAAATACAATGAGAATGGGCCTTGCTTATGTAGGCAAGGAATAACAATCTAAGAACCAGTCAAGGTCGTAGATCAAGCCATAAATCATGGAAAGAACTAGTCAAGTCCATAGATTTATGAGAGAACTAGACATCAAGGATCTAGTCAATACCATAGATCTAGGAAAGAACTAGTCACTACCATAGATCAAGGAAAGAACTATACCTAAAAACTAGATAATAACTCATAATATCTAAATAAATAAAAAGAAATATCCACACACATAAGTGGGTGAGGATAAATACAATAATGTACCTAGGTGAACATGAGCTAAGGTAAATACCTACTCTAACAGGTGATGTGTTTTGAAACAAAGCTTCATGGGACTAGGTCTTACTAGTACTTGTGTCATAGTGAGCTGACGGATATGATTGTTCAGTTGGGTATCCTGACTCTTTTTTTTATGCTTACCACAATAGACACAAAGTGGTTTGATTTGCACTGGTTGATGCTTGGGTAACCTCCTTCAAATTCTTCGAGGGCGTAAACATCCAGAGGATTGAGAATGTGATAGATTATCCTCATATTGTCGCGGCTCACATGTACAAAAGATTTGAGATATTTTGTGAAGAGGTGATATATAAACTAATTGGTGCAAAGGATTACTGGTACAAGTTTGTATTTTTCTATTCGATTGATTTTTTTTTAAATTTGTGCAGTGATCTGATCCATTTTCAATATTGTGAACGAATGGTTTTGTAAGCCATGTGTTTTTTGGAATGGTATTGGTAGGTTTGAGTGACAACATTGAGGATCTGCACATGTCCACAGATTCATGTGGGTTTCCAGTAGCCCTTGCATGGAAACATTAAATTGGATAATTGAGAATCAGGTAATGGCTGCGAGATCATTTTTTGATAGATACGTCACTTCATGGAATCCCCGTGCTAGCCATCAAATAAATGTCATGCTCGGTTGGTCTAGAGATGAAGATTCTTGCTTGATGAAGCCTTCACAAATATTAGAGCGTGACCCACTTTATGACTATGAAGAACTTTTCAACACCATGCAGAGGCACACTAAATGTAGCAATATGTCCTATTTATGAAAGAAGGGATCATCCATGGTTTTTCGTTATAATGTTCTGTGGGACCTCCAAGATGATTCAAATTTGTTTGTTGATGCAGACAGTTGAAAGAGATTTTAACCTTCCCACAACGATGCAAGATTGAACCTTCACAACTCGGACATGTTGGCCATATGGCGCGGTAATATAGATTGTCAGCCTGTTGTTTCTAGACATGCGGTGTTAAAGTATATGGAAAAAATATGCTTCAAAGGTAGAGAAGAGGTTGGAGAGCTTTCATGATATGTTGATGAGGATATCTGATGATGTGGAGGGGGAAGAGTCTGCACTATGCATATACCAGAGGATTTTGACATAAACAATTGTGGAATGTGATATTGGGGAGCAAGAGACGTGTCACATGCTATTGAAGTTGCCGTTGGTTCAGTGTAGTCATGCCTTTATGACTCTGAATGTTGGTAGGAAGGTTTTCTGCAAGGTGATTATGACATCTGGAGAGAATGAAAGTGGATCGTGTTTCATTGATGCATATAAATATTGACCGGTATAGTTGGAATCCATCTCGTTGATTGATACTACGAGATCATGCTCATTTAATGTGAAGAGAAAGAAAGAAAAATGGAAGTCGAGGGATACACCTGATATCATATGTGTGTGGCCATGGTATTTCTCTGTTCTTGAAAGTGGATCAGAGGATCATGAGAACTTTTGTTGGAGTGAATTGTTGTTGTATAAGCCATTTCATGATATACACAAGGACATAGGTAGTACTAGAGAGGAAATTTTAGAAAATTTGGAGAGAATTAAAATACGTATCGTGCAAGGCATGTTGACTGAAAGGATGCAATGAAGGAAGAAGACAGAAAAGAAATTGACGATGATGAGATGCAAAGTTTTGTGGACATGGATTGAATGGATGAGTGGGAGTTGTTTTCTGGCATTATTCCTCCTAATCAGGTGCATTTGAGTGATCTTCATATGCTTGGAAGATGGGATTTTGATTTGACCCATGTTTGGGATACAGAGGAGGACGAGGATGTACAGGATGCGTCAGCATGTTTTATAGAAATGAACAAATCCATGCAAAATGTGGTGGATTATTCAGACAATTCAGTATTAGGTGTGGACATGTTGTCAAGAAAACAACGTATTGCTCTGGAAACTATAGTTGAACATTCTGGAAAGGGCCCCGAGGAAGCTCCACTTAGAATGATAATACAAGGTATTGACAGGACGAGGAAATCTTTCTTGATTAATTACATTAAGAATGTCTTGGCAAACAATGTCGTGATAGGTAAGACTCCTCTTCTTCTTTTGGCACCGACAGGAGTTTTTGCTTTCAACATTCGTGCTAAAACATTGCATTCATCGCTGAGAATTCCTTTGTGTGACATGAGATGTTTGAATAAATAGACACTGGATGTATTTCAAGAGTAGATGAGACATTATAGATACATTCTTATTGACGAGAAGAGTTTCGTAGGTCCAAAATTGTGGAAAAAAATTGATATTCGCTTGTGAGAAGCATTCCCTTCACACGAGAATGTCATATTTGGAGGTAGGTCTGTAATTCTTGTCAGGGATCTTGCCCAACATCCCCTGTAAAGGACATACCGATGTATGCAGGAAACACAGAGGGAAAAAAGTTATGGAGATATTTTTCTCATGTTGTGACTCTCGAAACAATTTTTCGTCAAGAAGGGGATAGTGTGGATCAGGTGAAGTTTCGAAACTTGCTATGTAATTTGAGAAATGTGAATCCCACAATCAAATATTGGGAGTTGTTGATGTCCAGAACAGATTCGTGCTTTGGTGTAGAGGAAATTTCAATGTTTGAATCTTCCAAACATTTGTTTTCGACGAATGTGCAAGTGATGTTTCATAATAGGATCATGCTTAAGAAATTGAATGTACTTGTGGCGCGAGTTGTTGTAACCCGTGTGAGAAGGATGACATATGGAGAAAGTGACGATGACCAATTAGAGAGTGAGGTGTTGCTTTGCAATGGTCAACATGTTATGTTGGTGTGCAATTTGTGGGTGGAGGCAAGTTTAGTTAACGGATCTCTTGGACAAGTGAAGAACATAGTGTATTTCCTTGGGACGAATCCTCCAGATTTGCCGATATTCGTTGTTGTGGAGTTTCAGAATTACATCGGTGTCCCATGGGATTTGAGTCACCCGAAATATGTACCAGTGCCTCTAGTATTGAGGGGACATCACAGAAAAGTGCCTTTGAAGATGTCATGGGCTCTTATAATTCACAAGTCATAGGGACTCACTCTCAACAGAGCAATGATCGACATAGGTAGTAGGGAATGACAGGGGCTGACATTCGTGGTGATATCAAGAGTGAAGTCTCTTGATGGATTACGCATATGTCCTCCTTTTTCTTATGAGCGTTATTCTAAGATGAAGGAAGGTGCATACATTTCTATTATGAAGAAAGAGGAAGCTCGTCTACTAAAATGTGAACAAACATCATCATGAATGACATTGATCGCTCGTCCTTGAATACTTAAATATGTGTCTTTTTTGATATGTTGATAGTTGTGTGTTTTCTGTAATTTTGTTCAGTGATATATAGTGATCAATTTTTCTAAACGTGAATCATTGAAAATATGCTGAGGTTTGTTAATGATGGTGGTGATGATAATGACGATGACATTGATCGAAAATGGTGGTGATGATGATGAAAATGACAATGATCGACGATGGTGGTGATGATGATGACAACAAAAAATATTGACGATGGTGGTGATGATCATGATGATGAAAATTATCAATGATGGTGGTGATGATAATGATGATGGTCCAGTGATTGTTGATGGTGGTGATGATAATGGTGATCATAATGATTACGAAGACAACAATGATGATGACGATGACAAAAATAATGGGAAAAACTTAATGGGTATGAGAATGATGATGTTGATGATGATGATTTTATGGAGTTGATGATGAGAATGGTGATGATGATGAAAATAATGATGATTGATGATTACGAAGATAATAATGATAATGAAAATGATCAACGATGGTGGTGATGATAAAGATGATGACAGTGATCGACGATGGTGGTGTTGATAATGGCAATGACAATGATCGACAATGGTGATGATGATGATGATGAAAACAATGATCAATGATGGTGGTGATGATCATGATGATGAAAATGATTGATGATGGCGGTGATGATAAAGATGATGACAATAATTACGACGACAATAATGATGATGATGATGATGATCATAATAAAAATAACGGTAAAAAATTATATGGCGATGATAATGACGATGCTGATGATAAAAATTTGATTGAGAAGATGATGAAAATGATAACGATGATAACGATTGGTGATTATGAAGACAATAATGATGATGAAAATGATCAACGGTGGTGGTGGTGATAATGATAATGACAATGATCAACGATGGTGGTGATGATAATGATGAAAAAATGATTGATGATAGTGGTGATGATATTGACGAAGACAATGATCAACAGTGATGGTGATGATAATGATGATGATCATAATGAAAATAACAGTAAAAAATTAGATGGCGATGATAATGATGATAACAGTTTGATGCACCAGAATTAACAGGAACTTGACAAGGTCATAACTTGAGCTTTGGGTGTTCGTTTGAGTCCATTTTTTTTGAAACCACATGTTTTGATGAGACGAACACAGTGGAAACTTTCCCTACTAGTTGGGGAAAGTTTTCAACATGTTTTCAGGCCCTAAATCTGCCATCTTGAGGCCGAAAATTAGGATTTAAGTTATAGTTCGGTTTTTTTCCTATTTTTGGGCATTAGTTAATTTTAGTCTATTAGTTGCATTATGAGTTAGAAAGTTGGAAATTCATATAATTTAGGGATGTAGAAGATGTGTGGCAATTTTTGTGCCTATACGAATAAGCATGCAAACTTACTAAGAATAACAAGTTCTGGTAAACTGCTAAAAATAGTGATTTCTGCTACCTAGAGTAGATTTAGTCAGAGTTAGTTAGAGTTAGCTTGGAAACTCAAGTTGGGAGTTGTTTTCCTATTTAGGAAACATTGTAATTCATTATTCGGTAACAAAGAAGGAGATCTATTTTCTTTTGAAGTTCATATTATTTGCAGTATATCAGGTTTGTTCATAATTTGGCTACATTACAATTTGATTGAGAAGATGATGAAAATGATGATGATGATAACAATGATAAAAATTGGTGATTATGAAGACAATAATGATGATGAAAATGATCAACGGTGGTGGTGGTGATAATGATAATGACAATAATCAATGATGGTGGTGATGATAATGACGAAAAAATGATTAACGATGGTGGTGATGATATTGACGAAGACAATGATCAACGGTGATGGTGATGATGACAATGATCAACAATGGTAGTGATGATAATAACGATGAAAATTATCAACAATGGTGGTGATGATTATAGCATTCATAATAAATTTTATTTTGTGTATAAAGTTTTTATAATAATATTAATATTAGCAATTACATTAATATTAATACTATTATTCGTGATATTAATATTCATAATATAAATATTTGTACTAAGAATATTAAAATGAATAATAGTAATACTAATTTAAAAATATTAATGTTATCATACTTTCAGATTTGAACATTAAATCATGGACCATGGATCCCAAATGCATGACCCCGAACACATTTCGTAAATGTTAATAGTGCATACTTAAATTTAAACCATAAACACTAACCTTAAATAATAGTCGATCGGTGTGAGTAACGATGACAATTAAAGCATATTATAAATCGATTGACAATGACGATGACAATGATATTTGATGATGATGATGAAAATTGAAAAAACATGATGATAACAATGACACTAATGACGATAATATGATAATTTAGTTTTTGATCATTTTTAGTTTTAATTTAATTTTAGAATTTTATTAATATTTACCTTTAAATAATTTTAAATATTTATTTATTTTTTAGTCATGTGAATTTTTTAATATTTAGTAATTTGTAATATTCTATTAGTTTTTAATTTATAATTTTTATTAATTTCAATTTTTTCTTTTTTTTTTAATTAATTTCAATATTTTTTTTATTATTTTACATAATTTTAAATTAATTTTGAAGTTCTATTTACTTAAATTTGTAAATTTAATTTTTATAATTTTTATTCATTTTTTAGTTTTTAATTAATTTTTTTTATTTTTATCCATTTTTTATTTTTAATTAATTATTTTATTGATTTTTATTTTTTTTATTTTTATTTTTATTTTTTAATGATTTAATTAATTTAAAAAAAAAAATTAATTGCTATTATATATTCATAATATAAATATTTGTACTAAGAATATTAAAATGAATATTTAAGTTCTATTAACTTAAATTTGTAAATTTATTATTTTATTTTTCTAATTAATTTTAATATGTAAATTTAATTTTTATAATTTTTATTCTTTTTTACATTTTATTTTTAATTTTTTAATTTTTATCCATTTTTTAATTTTTAAATAATTGTTTTATTGATTTTAATTTTAATTTTTAATTTTTTTAATGATTTAATTAATTATTAAAAAAAATTCTAATATTTTTAATATTTAATTTTCATTAAAGACAATTTTTTTATTAATATTTATTAATTTAAAGGCAATAATTTTAAATTAATATTTAGTAATTTAAAGAAAATATTTTTTATTAATATTTATAAATTTAATTTTTAACATTTATTAATTTATTTATTTTTATTATTTTTAATTTCTAATTTTTATTAATTAAAATTTTTAATATTTATTATTTAATAATTTTAATTCTAAATTTTAATTCTCAATTGTTTATCTTTTATTAATTTAATCATTATTTTATTTATTATTTTTAATATATATTTTTTCTTAGAATTAATGTTTATTAATAAACAGGCCTATCGTCTACTCCAACCAACCATTCCAAACCTGTACCCAATACAATGTTGTCTTTCTCCTTCCATATCGTCACTGCCAGTTTGGTGATCTTACTTAACTCCTCCTATGGCCTGGTGATATTACTTAAGAGTCCCTTTTAAGGATGATTTGTCATCCTGCACTCGCCTACTACTCCACATAATTTCCATCCATATTTTCTTGTCATTCCCCATCATCACATCCTCTCACCTCTCTCCCATTGTCGCAAAAACCACTTCCTACTTGCCCTCTTTTCATCTCCATCATCCCTCGCTTGGTAATCTTACTTAACTGTTGCTTCCCCATTCATTTCGTGTCTTGTTTATTCATCTTTCTCTCATTCATTCTCATCCACTACGTTCTCTCCTTGCCTTCATCTTCGCATACATCGTTATCCCTCATTTATTTACTCTTTCCACTCCATCTTCTAGAATTCTCCCACATATCTACCCCCATACTTACCTGTCATTATCATTGATCATCTCCTAACATTCTTTCATCATTATCTTCCATTTCCATGCTAATAATTATCAGTGGAGTTCTCCTAAAAATCACTCATCCCCATTCTGCACAGCCTGGATCCTTCTCTTTGACCTCCTCCATTCTATCTTTATTCCTTCATTCCTCTATGCCCTCTGATCATTATTGGGGGACTTCTCCTAATGTCCTTTCATTAGCATTCCCTCTTCCATTCCTCGTTTAATGTCTCCCTCTTCTCACCTTTTCTTCCATCCTCCTCTACCGATCATTATTGGTGTATTTCTCCTAACATCTCTTCGCTGACATTCCCTCTTCTATCCCTTCCTCTCTTTTTCTTCGCCACCTCTCCATCTTCCATTCTTCCTTGCCAATTTCTTTATTGTCTTCATCATACACCCTCTCTATTTTCTCGTCATCAACTTATCCTCATCTCACACATCTCCACATATTTTCCAATCTATGTCATTCATCCCCTCTAGCTTCTCTTTACATTCTTTATGCTACTCACTCTTTATCAAATATCTCTATTCTTGCTTTCCTTCCTTTTGCATATTTTTCTCCATTGTCCTCTCCTCCTTTCTGATCCTCGTCTTATTTCACTTCCTCTATATCATCTTCTTCCCCATTTTACCTCGCGCTTCCTTCTTACTTCCCCATCGATAACCCAGCTCTTCAGTGTTTTCCCATCTTTTTTATCATCTCATCATCCACATGGATTTCCATGCGGTCAGTTCCATATTCTTTGCCTTGG
Organism: Taxus chinensis; assembly: GCA_019776745.2. Classification (NCBI taxonomy): domain Eukaryota; kingdom Viridiplantae; phylum Streptophyta; class Pinopsida; order Cupressales; family Taxaceae; genus Taxus; species Taxus chinensis. The sequence continues at coordinate 836,013,670 of CM034150.1, forward strand.
ATTTCTTCACCATGATCTGGTTCCTTTAATATTCTCCGCTATATCATCTCTTTTGTTTTCCATTACTTCTCTCCCTTCATTTGATTCACCCTCCTTCACGCTTTTCGTTTAAAAAATAACTCTCTCCCTTTGTCATAATTTCACTCTTTGCTATGTTATTTTCTTGTCTTCTCCTTTCTTGTCCATCCTTCCTTCTTTGTTATCCTCTTCCTCCTCTTTCATTCCTTTTTTTCTCCTCCTCAGTCTTCATCCCTCTATTACATACCCTTGTCTCCTTCAACTTTGATCTTTCTTACTCTTCTCATAATCAACTACTACTCCCACCATTCCCTTTTCTCTTTCTCATTACGTCCTTCAAAACATCCCTCAAACCTAGAATTCATAATCAATTCCGATGTTTCTCCGTTTATGTACCACCCCTGATTTCATTACATCCCATTCTCATTCTTCTCTCCGCAACATTGATCTCTTCTCTTTTTTAGAACTCTCTCACATCTTTTATCTTCATCAATCCTCTCGTAGGGGAATCATCATATCTATTTCTAATAATTTCTTCCCATGGTATTTTCATCTTTAAGGGTACCATGACAACCATCACCTATCACCTTTTCCTTCATAAATGCATGTTCTACTTTTTGCTTAGAAAACGTCGATCATAATCTTTCCCCCATTTCCATGAATCAAAATGAATCCCCTTCCTTATGAAACATGTTTTCAAAATCATATTTACCCTCCTTCTTGGAGAATTTTATCTCACCCTTCTATCCTATCTGCTCATTGTGTCCACATTTATGATTACATTCATCCCCCCTGGGGCAGTTTATTTACATATCCACCTTCTATATCATGCCTTGTGCTGGGGCATCATTATTTTCATCCTCGTCCCTTTTGCGGACACATAATTTTTCACTCGATTCCTCATGCACGAAGGATTTTGCATACTCTTCACATTCAGTTGCACATATTTTTTATGTTTTCCTATGACCCATTGGTCATCGCAGTTTACATCCATACTTCAGTGGTCTCCACCCACTCATTGGTTTGTAGAACGTTGTCACTCGTCTCCATTGAGACCGCAATTATCCTCTACTAATGTGATATTGGAGTCACCGCCATATTTTTCATTGTTATTGCGATCATTTTTTCACATGGAGCATCTTGCCTTTGGTCATGTTTTTTATCCATCCCCATCCCTTTTACGAACACACGATTTCATCCAACCCTTTTTGTTTTTGTCTCGTGGCTTGCAATCACAAACCACTCAATAAAAGGGGGAAAATGTAGACACCAAATTTTCGTATCACCCCGCATTCTCTCTCTCTCTCTCTCTCAACAAACTTATTCCATTTCCCACTAAACCTACATGTTTGATGAATCAATTAATATCCTTTAAATCCCTAACTATCATTATGTGTTCATAATGTCCAAATATTCCAATTAAATCACATCACCCCACTCAATAAAATCATGTCCCCCACCATCCAAATCATGAACCCTACTCAATCAAATCAAATCTATAATCTCACCTAACAAGTCAAATCATGTCCCCCCCACTCACCTGACCAGGGTTACTTTATCAAACCTCAGTTACCCGTTAACCCCAATATAACCTCACCTCCAAGCTATAAATATGGGTCTTCCCCGCTCTTTCAAATAAGAGGAAGAATCAATATGAAATCTCTGTTTATTTTTGAAACTTGAAGTTTTTAGGAGAGGAGAAGAAAATGTTGAATTAAGTTTTACAAGTTTGAGGTCAAGGAAAACCTTTTCCATTGTTAGAAGTTACAGGTGAGGAGTGTTGGAGAAAGATTTGACATTGTTCATCATCTTGCCTTCTTGATGCCCATTTCATCTCCATTTCAGAGCACCAGTTAAGTCCCCTGGTCATTCCAATTACTTGGCATTTTGTATTTCACTATTTCTGCATGCTATCTACTGTTCATCATTTATTGCTATCTTTCTAGACATGGGGGTTGACATACTCTAAGGGAGTTCATAGCCTCTTGGAACCGACATTGTTTGGGTAACTCCTGCATATTTTTATCTAATCACATCTGTTTTATTTTTACAAATATTATCACAAATCTATCTTCTTTTATCATAGATGTATCTTCATTGCTCCCGTAGATTCATATCAACATCTGAGATCCTAAGAACTCCATCATTTGAAGTTTTTAGTGGCTTTCAGTATCAACATTCACCCGCGTGAGAACAAATTTTCCTGTACAACAAAGTGATTATAACCATAGGAAAAATACAACTAAGAAAGAGATGACATAAGAGGTTGTTCGCCTTATAGGAGAAAGAATAGAAGATGATAGACCAGTGTACAATGAATCTATGAAGAGGACATTGGAGAAGGCTGGGCTTGTACAACTCTATAAGTTGCCATTTTTTTGGCAATCCTGAGAGATTATACCAGTGACTTATGTCATGCGTACACAAAGATTAATTTTACTTCGTAAGGAGGATGCGCATAACCCCACAGTTGATCTCTAAGTACACTAGACCTATTTTCATAGGAGAGTTGCTAGATGATGACTTGGGAAACAATGAGGCTTTCAAGGAAACAACTAAGGCATATGAATATAAGAACGACATGCACACCTTTGATATTGCCAAGATCACTGACCCATTCATGAAGATGGTTGCACACCTATTCACCAAGTTGAGATGGACAAGAACGATGGACACAAGTGAACAAGAGATGGTTGAATGTTTGCAAGAAGGTTTTAGAGGGGACCATCTACAACATCTTGGCCTTCATTGTAGATGATATAATTGATGCAGCGTAAGATGGAGATAAATAAAGTATGATAATATTCTTCTCACCATTATGTTTTCAGATATTGGAGCACCCGATGGACCGAATAACAACATTTGGGAGTACCCTGGTGAGAACCCCTCCCCAGTTAAGAGGTTTGAAGCACATACTTGTGAAAGTATGAAACCTGCATACAAGACACAATTGGATAAGTGGTAAAAGTGGATACGTGATACATTTAGAGCAGAGTGTAGGATTCTAGAGAAACTACCATCCTTGGTGACAAATGAGGCTAAATTTAAAGTATACCAACAGTTCTACATTGACAGGTTCACATTGACTTATGACACCAAGAGCCCATAGTGTAGATTACCTTTTTTCCTTCACATTGTATTATTTTCAGAGCTCGGTTAATAGGTTTAAGGAGGATAAGAAACTGAGGGTTTGATCTAAGTAAAGTAGATCAGGAGCACCATATGCTGTGCAGGACACTTGTATATCCTTAGAAGCAAACATATGTGGAGAAGTGTGTCTCTCATGACATACATATGCTCATTCCCATAACATTACCACTTGCATGCTTCACAGCAACAAGGGGTGTACATAAAACCTAAGGCCTAAGTTTGAGAAAGGCACGTTATGTTGAGGATGATGTATCCATCCTTGAAGACCCACTGAAAGGAAGAATATAATGATAAAGAAGAGAGATAAGGGAGGACACTCCAACAAGTAGGAGGCACCGATGTTGATCGCGTGGGTTTAGACCATAGGCGGGCACAAGAGTCAGGGTGAAGGCACAAGCACTTATACTCGTAAGGAAGAAGTCACAAGTGAAGGAGAAGTACCCAATGAAGGAGCAGTCTCTGATGAAGAAAAAATAGAGGGTAGTGTAGAGTTCAGACTATGAGAGAACACACAACATAAAGGAGGGTGATGAGACTAGAGAAGAGGACGAGGGTGTGTGAGTTTAGAGAAGAACCCCCTTGTTTACATTTGTACATGAATTAGATGAAGAGCGGAATGAATTTTCAAAGGACGCTCGAGAGGGAGAAAGAAGTGAAGAAGAAGGGGCATTTGACCCCGTACCTATCTAGTGACCAGTTAGAGGACACATTGGAGAAAGGTAGTAGGGTATCATCAAGGACTTGGTAGAGCATGAGGTGGAGTGCAATGCAAGAGAAATGGAGAAAGAAAATTATGGAAGCATAGGTGGGGGAGACAAGTCTAGTGGTCGGTTTCCCGAAGGCGAGCATACACAGGTTGCAAGGGCACGTCGACATCACAAGGAACCCATAAAGACTTATGATGATGATCCAAAAGGGGTCCTACACACGTGTTTCTAGAGCACTATGCATATAGACTACCTCTTCTGTTGGTCATCATTTGATATAGATGTGTGCGTACCCATGCACAAGGAAGATGTTGTCATGGGCTTTTGAGTCCCATATTGATGAGTTAGAATTTGAAGTCAATGGCAAGTGCATTGTTAGACACACTGAGCTCTATAGATGGTAAATCCTATTGTGTATTCTTAGTATGGTGACTGTTGAGAAGGTGATTAATGTGATGAAAAAAGGGTGTCGGTGAGGGTCAGAAGCAAGGTTATTTAGGAGGAATAACATGATTAAAACATTGGAGAAGGAATTGGAGGGAAAAGAATAAGGAGATTAAAGAGACGGATAAGGAGATAAAGGGAAAGGAGTTTATAATTGCATAGTTGAGGAATCAGTTGAGAGAAGAGAAGGGGAAGGTGCACGAAGCTTATAAGAAAGCAGAGGTTATCTCAGACTCCATTATTTTAGTGCGCCTAGATTCATCCCCCCCCTGAATAGAAGTATGAATCAGCGTTCAACTTCCTGGAGGATTTGACATGTATCATAATGATGGTGAAGAAACCATTTGCATTGGAGTAGGTAGATGAAGTTATGGTGTAGCAGAAAGAGCAGGAGACATTACAAATTAAGGATACCATAACTCGGTACACTAAGCTTATTTCTTAGTGAAAACCATGGTTCACATGGCCAAAGTTGTTTGACAACTATGAAGATAGAGATAGGGTGGCAAGTGTGTTGGTTGCTACACATGAGGTAGATTTGAAGGAGTTCTAGGACAAGAAAAAAGGCAATTGGGTGGAACATGACAATATCTTGGTGGAGGATGAGAAGAAATCTGAGGCAATTGATTAAGAGTAAAGTCAAGGAATTCTACCCCCAGGTGACACTTAGGATGGACACGCTGACTGACCTTAGCAAACAAATGGAGAATATTGTTGACACATTGAATGCTAAGGGTGAAGAGATGACATTCGATGAGGTGAATGCGCTGATAGGGGATTTATTTAAACAGGAACAAAGTGAAGTGGATGCTTGGAATGAGATTGAAGCATCATTGAATAAAACTTTCCCAATCCTTGTGCAACAATAGCAAAATTGTTTTGTTCTTTGGCGTAATATGGATATAGGTCATTTTATTCTTCCATTTTTTATTCTGTTTTGGAGATCATATTGTTTCTGAGGAAGGAAAACACATTTAGTGTGGGGTAATGTTCAACCTAGAAAAATGACTAAATCCCAGAGTAAAGGATCAGTGCATGCAGAAGATAGTGTAGGAAGAAGGCACAGGAGGAAGAACACACATGGATAACTAAGTTGCACATAAACGACTTGAAATTTTTACCAGTTTTGTAATGAAGGGCTAGAGTTAGACATGAAACGCGCAGAGGTTTGCGAGTGGGAGCATAAAAGGTTTTGAGACTTAACCACATTTTAAGTTCTAGTGTTGTGTGGAAAACACGTAAGGATATGAGTAGGCGTGATACTGGATAAGGTTAGAACATGGAGACTTGTAGCCCAAGGAAAGAATATTCCAAGATATAATCATTGTGTTTAAGAGCTGTAAAGTAGAGTTAGTTATGACTTAGCTGACACTTGCATGTTTAGGGTAATCAAGTATGGCATGGTATGATGACATTTGGCATGCAGTTTACTCTTGAATGATGTTGAGGTGGTGAAGGAGAGCTCCCACTCTATAAAAAAATGCATTTGGATCTAAAACAGTGGGGGTGAAGAAGATGTGTGATGCAAGGCAAAAGATACAAGAGATACTTTAGATGCACAAGAGAGAGCATGGCTAGAAATCTTCAAGTAGAGAAACTCTGTAGGGTTAGGATGCTATTTCTTGATGTAATCGGTCTACTCTGACCCTTTTTGATGTAATCTGGATACTATAAACAATTGTGAATCAATATATGAGGTGGATTGTTTTGAATATCTATGTTTATGGGTCCAAACCCTTATGTCTTGTGTTCTTGATATTACTTGTGGTTCAGATTTGATTCCTCTATGTTGTTATAAGGATTACATTCATATTATGTTGCATCAATGCTTAGATCTAGTTTATTTACCTCTATGCTAGAATGAATGTATGTATTTCTGTTTCTACAATATTCCTTCATTAATGGTGAACATTATTACAAGGCTCATATAAAAGAGAGGCTATACATATTCGTGCGCCTCGGGTGAGCACTGAGTTAAGGACGGGTGATGTGCCAGTGTGCTTTGGGTTTAAAGGGAGTAGGTAAAAGTGAATACAAAAAGAAAGCATTGTAAAGTTTCTTAGGAAGGATCAACTTTTTCAGAGGTGTTATCCCAAAATTTTCCCACCATGTCAATCCATTAACATCTATGCTAAAGAAAAGTGTTCCTTTTAGATGGACCACGAAAGGGAAGGGAAGTTTTTATGCCATCAAGCACACAATAACACAAACCCTTACCCTCATCATTATGTATTTCTCCAAGTATTTCACCTTATATGATTTTGGAGGCATAAATACCATATCAGCCATGCTAGTATAACATAATCAAGAAGGTATAGAACAACCTATTTTATTTTTCACCTCATAACTTTATAGACCTTGGCTGAAAAATAAGATAGGTTGTTCTATACCTATCATGTTATTTGTATAGAGGCATGTTGTAGGATTGACCAAGGTAAAGAACAACTTATCCATTAAGAAGCATGTTGTAGGGGTCATAAGGAGTCTGAAGAAGTTTAGGCATTTGGTATCTAACAAAAAAATCAAGCTCATGGTATCACATTCCAGTGTGAAGGATTTTCTGTCAAATAAATATCTGAACAAGAAAAGGACTAGATGGATCACCAAGGTGATGGAGTATGATGTGGACATCAAGATAAGAAAGCTGTTAAGGAAAAAATGTTTGCGTGAGTAGCTAATCTTAGATCATCATAATGAAAAGGAGGTTGTCCTAATTCTCCAACATGATGAACAACCAACTGATACCTCACTCACTCCTTGTTGGACCTGTAATATTACACATTTCCTCTAAATAGGCCAGTGTTTCCAAAGTTTGAGAAAGGCCAAAAGAAGGTATTTTAGACTCCAATCCATCCCCTATGTGCTTATTGAAGGGATTTTTTTAGAAAGTATGTAAATGGTGTCCTTTTGAGGTGTATTGAGGAAAATCGGGTTCAAAAAATTCTACATGAGTTTCACGATAAAGAAGCAGGAGGGCATTTACTCCAAGGAAAACAATACTTAGAATCATAAAGGGTGGTTATTATTGTCAAAATATATTCAAATATTTCCATGCATGGGTTATAAAATGTAATAAGTGTGCTTTCTTCATAAGAAAAGAGAAACTATCATATTTTCTACTTCATCCCACTCTAGTGGATCAACCATTTATGCAATGGAGACTGGATTTCAATGGAGTATTCAATCCACACTCTAGTTTGGGGTGTAGTGTATTTTTACTGCCAATGATTACTTCAAAGAATGAACATATGCAATTGCATTGAAGGAAGTGAATGAAATCAACATCCTATATTTATATGAAGGCATTGTAACCCAGTTTGGTACCCCCTCTACAATCATTTCTGATAATGCTCTAGTGTTCCTAGCAACAAATATCTTTGACTGGGCTGTTAAGAATGGGATATATTTGAGCACTTCTTTGAACTACTATCCACAAAGAGATAAGTAGGTCGGGGTTAACTAGCTAGAACCTATTAAGGATCATAAAGAGGACCTTGGAATAAAATTTAAAGAACGTGGCACACACCAGATTGAAATCAAATTTACGGGGCTGATAGGATCACCCCCTAAGAGGTCAATTAGAAGCTCACCCTATAAGCCTATTTATGGTAAAGAAGAAAGGAAACAAATATCTCCGCGAGTTACCAACATTAGAGATCATCAAACAACATAAATGTTTGAATTTGGAGTAATGGAATTCAGATACACAGAGTTCATGGTGTGTAAAGAAGTGAGAAACTAAGCCATATAAGAAATGGAACTAAATTGGAGGGATTAGGTCAAGAAATGCTTTGACATGAAAGAAGTAGCTAGGAATTTTTCAGGAAGGATACCTCATGCTTAAGTGGGATCAAGATAGAGCCAAACCAGGTAAGCATTCAAAATTTGACACAATATGTGGAGCGACCTTTATGTGATTTCCAACCGTAAATAAAATAATTCTTTCAAATTATCAAAGTCGGATGGAGAAAATATTATGATCGTCGGGTCAATGGTAATCTATCTAAAGAATTTATTTTGAATAAAAGGATCCACCTTGTACATATTAGTTTAGTTTTAGTTCCTCCAAGTGTTGTTGAGTACATGTTTTGTCAATAATTGTAATTTTCTTTTGTGATGAGTGCATTGTGCACACTCTTCATGTTATAATTGGACATGTATGATCTTTTATTTGTTACATAATTTTTTCCCCTTTGTTTCTGTTGTATTTTACGTTCAAAGTAGTTTCATAGTTGGAAATGAGGTATTTTGGGGGCACTCTTTAGTGCTTAATCATGCAACTTTGAAATCAATTGAATTCAAGTGTCCTCCATGCTCCCCTCTTTGACCACAAAATTGAATTTTGGGATAGTTTCTAGTCTCATCCATAAATCCAAAAATTAGTCTTCAGAAACACCTATAGGTCAGTTTTTGAGTTAATATAAGTCCAAGGGGTAAAATTCTAAGTTTTATGATCATATTTTTTAGTTTTAAGAGCTAACTCCATACCCAATTGATTGTAAAAAGGAAAATGATCATCTCTCTAGTAGGGTAGATAGTCACATTGAGTTCAAAGGAGAATTAGGAAAAATATCACAGAGAGTTGGTCAAATTAGGAAATAAAAAACATGGGTTTTCGCTCCTCAGATGTTGCTGATGCAAGGATGGTGGAGGGTGTGATGCCACAAGGAGACCTAAAAGACTGCATTTAAGTGGCAAAAAGTAAAAGGCCACAGAACACGTATCCCAGTGTTTCGTAGGTTTTTTTGAGCATATTTTTTCTCTCCATGTTTCTAAAACCCATAGAACAGAGGAAAAAAAGTGGCTAGTTTCATATATCGCACGAAAAGGGTTTTAGCTATTTTTATAAGGGGCACAAAACAAGTAGGGTATTATACATTTGCAGATTTTGGAGGGTCGAAGGGTGTGAGTTTTTTGGTGTGTGCAGAAGTTAGTGTTTTTGTGGATTTATTAATCTATGAATCATCTAATGATAATTCGTCAAACCTTGGATTTACCGTAAAACATTCAAAATTGCCATCAAATAAGGAAAATCTAAAAATTTTCTGTGGGTTTCTAGGAGAACAACGATAAAGAAACATGAATCTTTCAAAATTCATATAACAAAAAAATACCACCAAACATAGGATGTTTTATGGGATAAAAAGAAAGCAGAAGATAGAAAAGTCACATAACAAAGTAAGAATGGTTTTTGACCATAACTTTCAATGCAACACTCCAAGTTACACAAAATTTGTTGGGCATTGGAAATGTGCTCCTCAAGCACTTCATTTTGACATCAAGGAATTCAAATTTTGATGAAGTTTGGGATGATCAAAAATGTAAACACAGGAATGGATGGAGAAAAGTGTAGTTCCAGTCAATCAAGAATACAACTACCTCACCTACCTGAATTAAAATTTTCGAACAACGTTGCATGCCTTTCCTACCAAATTCTAGTGGTGTGTTGGAGAGAGGAAAACAACTGTTTGTCTCATGGATTTAAAGGCGATAAGATCTTTTGCGTGTCAGATTCAGTCCTACTCATGTTGTAAAAACATGAATTTCATAATTTGAATCCTCTTCCCCTCCGATTTCCCATTTCTCCTCTTCCCATATTATATAAATGTAAGTGATTTTACACGAAAAAGAGGGGTTTTCCTTCTATGGAATTAAGAGCTCAACCTTAGAGTTTCACATTTTTTCATGCCTTCAGACCTCTGTAACTACATTTTACAAGTTATTCTCAAGCCTTTATTTTTTGTAAATGCAAGTAAAAATGTTTAATGATATGTAATTGTGGTCTTTTCCCTTCATACACTTCATATTGGATGTGAATCTTTATCCCTCTTGTATCCCTTTGAATTTATTTGCTTGTTACTTGCAAAACTATCTGTTTCCATTAGATTCTTGCATGATAGTTTCAATAGTCTCTACAAATCAGATTTGAACCCTGTTTTAGTTTAGGTACATCACCTTATTTCAAATTGTAACATTTTCTCCTTCACTCAACCCTGAACCTTGTAAATTAGTAGTTTAGTTTTAGTTTAGTTATATTTTGAAGTTGTGTAGGGTTAGTTTTTGGTGGGCTAGTACAAAAAGGAACCAACCTTCTCTGGATGTTGATCTCAGTTTTTCATATCCCACATTGTTGAGATCATACCATGTTACATTGAAAGTGTTGATTTTCATCTGTTGACCATTCAAAGGATGCCACTTTTGCACATTAACAATTCTATTCGCCATTATTTTTTTCTCCCCCTTTTTTTGGTTTACTTTACCTCTTTGCATGGACTTATTTTACATTATATGTTTTTGAGAAATGTTTGTTGAATTATTGAAAAAGCTATATACCTATAAAACTCTATTTCCTTCCAACATTTTCAGTATCTTATTTTTATATAATTCTATAATATTTCTAATTATATTAATCAATATAATTAAATCTAGTTTATTAAGTTATATATATTTAAATTCATTTGTTATTTATAATGTTTGTTAATGTAAAACCACTTCCCGCATCCCTAGGTCATAAAATAGTTATTCCAACATATAACGAAAACACATACATTTTTATTCAAAGAAAATAATATGATTTAAGCAATTTTTTTTTTAAAAAAACTAGATAATAATAAAATAAAATACTAATAATAGCGTTCACATAGATTACATGAAGATTAAAGGAAACGAATCATGTTGCGCCGAGAGTAATAAATTTTAAAGAATACCTTTGATGATAAGAATTAACAAAATCAACAACATCCACACATGCCTATGATATTCACAATTGGCAACTTAATGGAAAATTGCATTTGGCAGTAGATATTATTAAACAATAAAGATGGACACAATCAAAATCATTATCATGGAGCTATAATAGATCACAATACTTTTCATAGTGTGATTGCCCTAATAACTATTTTGTGTTATGATTTTTTGAGCAGTAGTTATTATCTCTAAATTGGATTTTAATTCACATTAAATTTCTATGTAAGTACCAAATAAAAATGAGGGTCTTGTTAGTGGTGGAAGATAGAGAGGACATAAATAGATTTGTGAAAAAGTAAGCAAGCAGGTATTCAATAGAGAAAAACATATGACACAAAAATGAATACAAAGGAGAATTTAATTTGTTTGATCAAAACTATAGTCCAAAAAGAAAAATAGTGGGAATATTACTTAATAAAAGGGTGTAGGATCACATTCTTAGTGAAAAGATTACACATGATTTCACAAAAAATGATCTATCCTTCATATGGCATAGCTATTATTGAATAGGAAAAAATCTAACATCTTCGTATGGAGATAGAATAAAATGCCTATCAACAAAATAATAAAGATGGACACAATCACAATCATTGTCATCCTTAGTGCTATACACGATTTCAGATTAGTTATCATTTATGGACTTTAAGGCCACAGGTTTCTTCCCTCAGAAACATTTGATTTAAGAACTTTATCCTATCTATAATACCAATATACAATCCTGGGTCTAATTTATTTCATAGGGACCTCCAATGGAAGAGACCCGACCACTTTCTTAGTTTTGAAAACAAAATCATTCCTTAAGGGAATGATATTCATGGATTCATGTCGAATTGTCCATCTGGAAGACTCCATTACTTAAGACATTGAGCAGCAAATGGTCAAAATTAGATGAACCATTCGAATAGCGCGCTCAGGAAGGCCCATACTTATTCTTCTTCCAATAATCCAAAGGGTCCTAAAATGATATTCTATGCCCCTTGAAATCTTTATTACTATTCTCAGGACAACAGAAACCTGTACTGGCAGAATATTTAGAAGGAGCCTCATCTTTCTTGAACTCATAGGTTAAAGTGGAAGGATCCATGTTATTATCATTGTGTGCAAAGATTCACATATCACCTTGAGGTTTTTGTGTAATGGTTCGTTATCATTTTATATCCAAAAGTGTTCACAACACTCTGACTTGGTTTTTTGAGGGATGAGAAAAGGGAGGGGTGGGGTGTAACCAAAACCCTTCCTTCATCACCGCCTATGAGGGTAAGGCAAATTTGCCAATGTCAGATTCTTTCTACTTATCTGTTGTAACCAACCACATCTGAGTTCAATTCTTCTGTGAAGCATGGGAGGATGTTCATTGATCTTGGTGATGTGCAAATTCAATAATGCCATCATCCAGGTCTATTGTTGTTGTAATCGGTTCATTACAGATCATCCCTGAGCTATTTATAAAAACTTTGAGTAGCGATACCCCCATTAGGATTTTCACACACCAAATTAACGAAAGAGTCAAAATGTTAATGACATGTAAATGACTACATCCTATGAGGGAGAAGACTCCAAACTCTATGGGATATATCTGCATTTGATATTATAATTACTACCATTATCCCTAGATATCAATGTTAAAATTGAAACTTGTTATTGTCAATTATTAATTGTTACCTCACATACAGGTTATTAACATTTCCAGAACATCGCCATCTATGCCATTATAAATTATTTCATAGTACGATAAAAAATTCAAAATTAGAAATTTTATACAATAAATTAAAAATGAACCTCCCACAAAGAAATGAATTTTATACATCTGTATATCAATTTTTTTAATAGATTTAGAATAGACCACAAAAAAAAATTCTTCTTTTCCATGAAATATTTAAGAAGTAATTGATTACTTTGATACAATTTTTCAATAAATTATATCAAAATGGGGCAGAAGTTATCTATGATGAAGAGTGTCATGAGTACGCTGTAGCGATCTTAGAAAGTGCAAACAGAGACTCGTTGGGCTTCCTTCCCAACTAAAACAGGTTTCCAATTATGGGCCAGCTAGGAGGCCTTGGAGGTAGTGGAACACAATTCCAATTCCTTTTCCATAATAATACTAGCAATATCACCTTTGGTGATATGAACAGGCTGATACACCTGTTTATTAATAAACATTAATTCTAAGAAAAAATATATATTAAAAATAATAAATAAAATAATGATTAAATTAATAAAAGATAAACAATTGAGAATTTAAATTTAGAATTAAAATTATTAAATAATAAATATTAAAAATTTAATTAATAAAAATTAGAAATTAAAAATAATAAAAATAAATAAAATTAAAAATTAAATTAATAATAATAAATAAAAAATTATTTTCTTTAAATTACCAAATATTAATTTCTAAATTATTATCTTTAAATTAATAAATATTAATAAAAAATTATTGTTTTTAATGAAAATTAAATATTAAAAAATATTTTTTTTAAAAAATAATTAAATCATTATTTAAATCACAAAAATTTAAATCAATAAAACAATTATTTAAAAATAAAAAATGGATAAAAATAAAAATAAAAATTAAAAATTGTAAAAATTATACAAATTAAATTTACATATTAAATATTAGAAAAATAAAATATTAGAATTTACAAATTTAAGTTAATAGAATTAAATATTCGTTTTAATCATTCTTAGTACAAATATTTATATTAAATATATAATAGCAATTAAATTTTTAAAAAATTTAATTAAATCATTAAAAAATTAAAAAATAAAATAAAAATTTAAATCAACAAAAATTAAAATCAATAAAATAATTAATTAAAAATAAAAAATAAAAAATTAAAAAATTAATTAAAAATTATAAAAATTAAATTTACAAATTTAATTTAATAGAACTTCAAAATTAATTAAAAATTATGTAAAATAATAAAACAAATATTGAAATTAATAAAAAAAGAAAAAATTGAAATTAATAAAAATTATAAATTAAAAAATAATAGAATATTACAAATTACTAAAAATTAAAAAATTCACATGACTAAAAAATAAATAAAAATTTAAAATTATTTAAAGGTAAATATTAATAAAATTATAAAATTAAATTAAAACTAAAAATTAAAAATTATCAAAAACTAAATTATCATATTATCATCATTAGTGTCATCGTTATCATCATGTTTTTTCAATTTTCATCATCATCAAATATCATTGTCATCGTCATTGTCAATCGGTTTATAATATGCTTTAATTGTCATCGTTACTCACATCGATCAACTATTATTTAAGGTTAGTGTTTATGGTTTAAATTTAAGTATGCACTATTAACATTTACGAAATGTGTTCAGGGTCACGCACTTGGGATCCATGGTCCATGATTTAATGTTCAAATATGAAAGTATGATAACATTAATATTTTAAAATTAGTATTGTATTATTCGTTTTAATATTCTTAGTACAAATATTTATACTATGAATATTAATATCATGAATAATAGTATTAATATTAATGTTATTACTAATATTAATATTATTATAAAAACTTTATACATAAAATAAAATTTATTATGAATGCTATTATCATCACCACCATTATTGATCATTGTCATCGTTATTATCATCACTACCATTGTTGATTGTTATCATCATCACCATCACCGTTGATCATTGTCTTCGTCAATTCATCACCACCATCGTCAATCATTTTTTCGTCATTATCATCACCACCATCGTTGATCATTGTCATTATCATTATCACATCACCACCGTTGATCATTTTCATCATCATTATTGTCTTCATAATCACCATCGTTATCATTGTTATCATCATCATCATTTTCATCATCTTCTCAATCAAATTGTTATCATCAGCATCATCATTATCATCACCATCTAATTTTTTACCTTTATTTTCATTATGATCATCATCATTATCATCACCATCGCCGTTGATCATTGTCTTCATCAATATCATCATCGTCAATCGTCATTATCATCACCACCATCGTTGATCATCATTATCATTATCAACACCATCATCATTGATCATTTTCATCATCATTATTGTCTTCATAATCACCAATCATTATCATTGTTATCATCATCATCATTTTCATCTTCTCAATCAAATTTTTATCATCAGCATCATCATTATCATATCCATCTAATTTTTTACCATTATTTTCATTATCATCATCATCATCATCACCATCGTCGTTGATCATTGTCTTCGTCAATATCATCACCACCATCGTCAATCATTTTTTCGTCATTATCATCACCACCATCGTTAATCATTGTCATTATCATTATCACCACCACCATCGTTGATCATTTTCATCATCATTATTGTCTTCATAATCACCAATCGTTATCATTGTTATCATCATCATCATTTTCATCATCTTCTTAATCATTGTTATCATCAACATCATCATTATCATCGCCATCTAATTTTTTACCGTTATTTTCGTCATTCATCATCATCATCATCATCATTGTCATCGTAATTACTGTCATCATCTTTATCATCACCACCATCATCAATCATTGTCATCATCATGATCATCACCACCATCATTGATCATTATTTTCATCATCATCGTCATCGTCACCATCGTCATCATTATCATTCATTATCAACACCACCATCGTCGATCACTATCATCATCTTTATCATCACCACCATCGTTGATCATTTTCATTATCATTATTGTCTTCGTAATCATCATCATCATCATTCGTCATCATCATCATTCATCATCATCAACTCCATAAAATCATCATCATCAACATCATCATTCTCATACCCATTAAGTTTTTTCCCATTATTCTCGTCATTATCATCATCATTGTTGTCTTCGTAATCATTATGATCATCATTATCATCACCACTATCAACGATCATTGTCATCATTGTCATCATTATCATCACCACCATCATTGATCATTTTCATCATCATGATCATCACCACCATCGTCGTCATCATCATTTCACCACCATCGTTGTCATCATCATTGTCATCATCATCACCACCATCGTCGATCAT
This sequence comes from Taxus chinensis, assembly GCA_019776745.2. NCBI lineage: Eukaryota > Viridiplantae > Streptophyta > Pinopsida > Cupressales > Taxaceae > Taxus > Taxus chinensis. Next base: position 836,029,778 of record CM034150.1, read on the forward strand.
TGTCATTTTCATCATCATCGCCACCATCATCGATCAATGTCATCATCATTATCATCACCACCATCATCGTTCATTGTCATCATTATCATCATCATCATTATCACCACCATCATCATCATTATCATCACCACCATCATCTATCATTTCACTTTCATCATCATCATCACCACCATCGTCGATCAATGTCATCGTCATTGTCATCACCACCATCGTCTTTCATTTTCATTTTCATCATCATCACCACCATCGTCGATTATTGTCAACAATCATTGTCATCTTCATCGTTGATCATGAGTTGTTATCACCACCATCCCCATCATTCGCTTCCCATCATTGATCATTATCATTATCAGTTTTTTCCTCATCCCCATCATTGTCATCCACATCGTTGATCATTTTCGTTATCACCACCATCATTGTTCATTGTCATCGTCATTAACATCACCACCATTGATGATCATCGTTGTCATCACCACCATCGCTGATCATTATCATCATGATTATCATCATCATTGTGGTCTTTACTTTTTAAATTGTAATAAATTTTAATTTTTTAAATTTCATAAATTATTATCATATTATAGTTCACACCACCAATGCATTCAAAGTCTTACTATTTAAATATACAAAGTCACGCATGTCAAATTATAAAAAAAAATACCTGGTTAACTTATGAAAGGTCAACAATATTATTGAAACATAGTTTCAAGTTCTCTAATTTCACATGTGTTTATTTTCCTTCCATACAAAATCTCGTTGCATATGATCTCACAACTAATAACGATGCACTGATGAGTTTGTGAGACACCATGAAATGTAAAAGTCCTCATATTGCATCAAATAAATTAAATTTATACAAACGTTAACTATAAATATGTATAAATAAATACGAAATTACAAAATCAAAATGTATATCACACGTAATTAACAAACCTCAGCGTATTTTCAATGATTCACGTTTAGAAAAATTGATCACCATATATCGCTGAACAAAATTATAGAAAACACACAACTATCAACATATCAGAAAAGACACATATTTAAGTATTCAAGGACGAGCGATCAATGTCGTTCATGATGATGTTTGTTCACATTTCAGCAGATGAGCTTCCTCCCTTCCTAATAGAAATGTATGCACCTTCCTTCATCTTAGAATAATGCTCATAAGAAAAAGGAGGACATATGCATAATCCATCAAGAGACTTCACTCTTGATATCACCGTGAATGTCAGCCCCTATCGTTCCCTACTGCCTATGTTGATCATTGCTCTATTGAGAGTGAGTCCCTGTGACTTGTGAATTGTAAGAGCCCATGACATCTTCAAAGGCACTTGTCTGCGACATCCCCTCAATACTGGAGGCACTGGTACATATTTTGGGTGACTCAAATCCCATGGGACACCGACGTAATTATGAAACTCCACAACAACAAATATCGACAAATCTGGAGGCTTCGTCCTAGGGAAATACACTATGTTCTTCACTTGTCCAAGAGATCCATTAACTAAACCTGCCTCCACCCACAAATTGCACACCAACATAACATGTTGACCATTGCAAAGCAACACCTCACTCTCTAACTAGTCATCGTCACTTTCTCCATATGTCACCCTTCTCACACGGGTTGCAACAACTCATGCCACAGGAACATTCAATTTCTTGAGCATGATCCTATTATGAAACGTCACTTGCACATTCATCGAAAAAAAATGTCTGGAAGATTCAAACATCAAAATTTCCTCTACACCAAAGCACGAATCTGTTCTGGACATCAACAACTCCCAATCTTCGATCGTGGGATTCACATTTCTCAAATTACATAGCAAGTTTCGAAACTTCACCTGATCCACACTATCCCCTTCTTGACGAAAAATCATGTCGAGAGTCACAACATGAGAAAAAGATCTCCATAATTTTTCCCTCTGTGTTTCCTGCATACATCGGTATGTCCTTTACAAGGGGGAGTTGGGCAAGATCCCTGACAAGAATTACAGACCTACCTCCAAATATGACATTCTCGTGTGAAGGGAATGCTTCTCGCAAGTGAATATCAATTTTTTTCAACAATTTTGGACCCACGAAACTCATCTCATCAATAAGAATGTATCTATAATGTCTCATCTACTCTTGAAATACAGCCAGCGTCTGTCTATTCAAACATCTCATGTCACACAATGAGAATTCTCAGCAATGAATGCATTGTTGTAGCACGGATGTTGAAAGTAGAAACTCCTGTCAGTGCCAAAAGAAGAAGAGGAGTCTTACCTGTCATGACACTATTTTCCAAGACATTCTTAATGCAATTAATCAAGAAATATTTCCCCATCCCGGAAGTACCTTGTATTATCATTCTGAGCGGAGCTTCCTCGGGGCCCTTTCTAGAATGTTCAACTATAGTTTCCAGAGAAATACGTTGTTTTCTCGACAACATGTCCACACCTGATACCAAATTTTTTGAAGAATCCACCACATTTTGCATGGATTTGTTCATTTCTATAAAACATGTTGACGTGTCCTGTACGTCCTCGTCCTCCTCTGTATCCCAAACATGGTTCAAATCAAAATCCCATCTTCCAAGCATATGAAGATCACTCAAATGCACCTGATTGGGAGGAACAATGCCAGAAAACAACTCCCACTCATCCATTCCATCCACGCCCACAAAACTTTGCATCTCATCATCGTCAGTTTCTTCTGTGTCTTCTTCCTCCATTGCATCCTTTCGGTCAACATGCCATGCATGATACGTATTCTTAATTCTCTCCCAATTTTCTAAAATTTCCTCTCTAGTACTACTTATGTCCTTGTGTATATCACAAAATGGCTTATACAACAACAATTCACTCCAACAAAAGTTCTCGTGATCCTCTGATCCACTTTCAGGAATGGAGAAATACTGTGGCCACAGGCGTATGATAGCAGGTGTATCCCTTGACTTCCATTTGTCTTTCTTTCTCTTTGCATTAAATGACCATGATCTCACAACATCAATCAATGAGATGGATTCCAACTGTACCGGTCGATCTTTATATGCATCAATGAAACACGATCCACTTTCATTCTCTCCAGATGTCATAATCACCTTGCAGAAAACCTTCCTACCAACATTCAGAGTCATAAAGGCACAACTGCACTGAACCAACGGCAACTTCAATAGCATGTGACACATCTCTTGCGCCCCAATATCACGTTCCACAATTGTTTCTATCAAAATCCTCCGGTATATGCATAGTGTAGACTCTTCCCCCTCCACATCATCTGATATCCTCGTCAACATATCATGAAAGCTCTCCGACCTCTTCTCTACCTTTGAAGCATATTTTGCTATATACTTTAACACCGTGTCTAGAAACAAATAGGATGACAATCTATATTACTGCATGCCATATGGCCAACATGTCCGAGTTGTGAAGGTTCAATCTTGCATCGTTGCGGGAAGGTTCAAATCTCTTTTGACCGTCTGCATCAACAAACAAATCTGAATCATCTCAAAGGTCCCACAGAACATTATAATGACAAACCATGGACGATCCCTTCTTTTACAAACAAGACATCTCGCTACATTTAGTGTGCCTCTGCACAGTGTTGACAAGTTCTTCATAGTCATAAAGTGGGTCACACTCTAATATCTGTGAAGGCTTCATCGAGCAAGGATCTTCATCTCTGGACCGAACCGAGCATGACATTTATTTGATGGCTATCACGGGGATTCCACGAAGTGACGTATCTATCAAAAAATGATCTCGCAGCCATTACCTGATTCTCATCTGTCCAATCTAATGTTTCCATGCAGGGGCTACCGGGAACCCACATGAATCCGTGGACATGTGAAGATCCTCGATGTTGCCACTCAAACCTACAAATACCATGCCAAAAAACATGCGGCTTACAAAACCATTTGTTCACAATATTGAAAATGGATCAGATCACTGCACAAATTTAAAAAAATTTCAATCGAACAGACAACTACAAACCTGTACCAGTAATCCTTTGCACCAATTAGTTTCTGTATCACCTCTTCACGAAATATCTCAAATATTTTGTGCATGTAAGCCATGATGATATGAGGATAATCTATCACATTCTCAATCCTCCACCTATATGCCCTCGAAGAATTTAAAGGAGGTTCCCCAGGCATCAACCAGTGCAAATCAAACCACTTTGTGTCTGCTATGGTAAGCGTAAAAAAAAGAGTCGGGCTACCCAACTGAACAATCATATCCATCAGCTCACTACGACACGAGTACCAGTAAGACCTAGTCCCACGAAGCTTTGTTCCAAAAAGCATCACCTGTTCTGCCAACTTATCATCAGTTGCATTATTAATGTGATGACACAAGTCTTCAATAGTCATGGGAACACTGTCCTCCAAATTTTTCTTGACAAAAACAGAAGTTGTGGCCTGATTGCAGTGCCGCATTTGTCTATTATATGCACAATATCTAAATCTCGGGTGCCTTCCAAACCTATTGTCATGATACCTTATCAAATGCTTCACATAATCATGAAACTGTACTATTCTAATCCTCAGCTACAACCATTCAACATCTCCCATAGGAAAGAGGGTCAGAAATGCCATGGACAACATGTCCTCCGTGTTGTATTCATTGATTGACGAAGACCCAATCGGTGGTCAATCGACAACATCGACTGACCTCAAATCCATATTTTTAACAAACAATCTGACTTCCTCCATCTCCCTTCATGGATTAGGAAGCCTTAAATAAAATGATGATGGATGATTATGTACCTATTCTTCTTCGACACTCACTATATCAATTGTTCCTTCTCTCCCGATGTGCTCATCTTGTATCTCAGATTCCACCTGAAAAATTCTTTCTGATACATCTCCCTCTACTTTTGGGAGATCTTATAATGCTACGTAATCTATCTCCACATCTTTGTAATACCTGTCATTACAAATTTTGTAACGTAAAGCATCCAATACATGTGAGTGACTAACAATACATTCATACTCCCTCTACCCAGTGTTCTTTCTTTTCACTATAAGAATATCCACATCCTCTATTCGATGAGGAAGCAGTCTAGCAATAGAAGATACATCCTGGGGAAAGCAAATAGTGTGTCCACTATATTTGTACTGGCCACCACGTGCATGAGTTACATAAAATATGGGATTCACCTGCGCTATCAACATTTCTTCCACCTATGTCAGTACATGCAACACTTCTGGCTGATCCCGAGGATCCATATTGTTCCACTTTGAATATCGATGACCACCTCGTTCACACTTGCATCTCTTGCAAATAGGTCCTTCCACTGAAAGTGTCACAACTATACCAGGATATGACTCTTTACATATACCACACATCTGAATAACTTCCAGTGCATCAATCCTTTTCAAAAATTCATGATGGGACTCGAGCATTCTATTCAATCGTACACCATAACGCGATGAGTAAAACTGTGTGTAACTCTGATTTCGGCAATTATTCACACCACTTATCGTAGGCATGTTTCGATGTTGAATGTCCTGTTCTAACTCAATATCACGCTCACCATCCTTGGGATAATGGATGTTGTTGTTCCCTACTGAATGTGTTGCATGACACTCCATATTCTCCCTGTTCACAGACCTCCCGCCCTCACCATCCACATTTGCAAAAGAATCCATATAATTCATTTTCCTCGGGTAAATTTTGATCGCAGGCATTCATGTTATTCTCCAAATGCTCACATACATCACTTTGGATCCCAACATGCAATTCACATGAACCTGATGCTCTTGGACATGTTCTGTCCATTCCATTTTGAATAAGACTTCTGGATAATATATCTCCTTAACAACCTAAACACAAATATAAAGAGTCATAAAGACCTAATAAATGAACAATGCACCATCTTTGACATCACATCTTATTTTAATGCATAAATTTTAAAAAATATATCACAAAGAAAATTTCACCTGCACTTCGATTCACGACCGAGTTGTTTTGTTGTTTCTACAATATTTCATCCAACATCAGATGAGGAATATTAGATATTCTAATAGAAATATCCTGCAATGAACCTCTCCCATAGCTACTTCCACTCATTGCTACGTTTATGTATAACAATAGCAATTTGTGAGACATTTTTAGAAAATTTTGAAAATTCACATATACATAACATTCAAAGACATTTTGGTTAACAAAAATCTGACCAACTCCAACCAACTGCAACAACTCATATTTTATAAAATTTCAAAAAATTTAGATATGCATAACATGTAAAGACATATTGGTTAACAAGAATCCAACCAACTACAACAACTCATATTTTTAAAACTTTGATAGGGAATCTATCAAATGGAGAATAAAAACAAACCATCTTTGACGTCTCATATTATTTTAATGCATAATTTTTAAAAAATATATCACAAATAAAATTTCACCTTCACATCGTTTCACGATTGAGTTGTTGCGTTGCTGCTGTGACATTTCATTTAACATCAGATGAGGAATATCAGATATTCCAACAGAAATATCCTGTAATGACCCTCTCCTATAGCTACAACTTCCACTCAGCCCCACATTTATGGGGTGCACATTTGTCTCAACTATAGCAGGCAAAATTCTCGCATTCAAAGAGTAATCTCTATCTTTGTCTCTGATACTTCCTATCGGAACATCTCGATCTTCAAGTCGCACATTAACATCTGGCATGAATCTTAATCTATAGTACAATGGAGAAATTTTTTTCACAAGATTGTACACCTAACCTAGGTACAACGTGTAACTCCATTCCAACATCTGAAGAGCATAGAAGGTCTGCATTGACACATTCAGTCAAAAATGTGTACAAAGCAGACCACGTATCTCCTTCATTTTATCTTGCTCTCAAACCTACGACTTAAGGAAATGACGATGATCGTTGTCCCTGTGACATTTTCCAAGAGACTTTCGTTTCTTACCGCTACAAACAGGGGAATGTTCCTTCATTACCTGCAAGAAAATGACGCATTAAACAACATTGTTTACATATATATGAAATATTCAGTTCTTAAAAATACAGGAACAAACATTGTTTCACATGATTCTTAGACACTACTTTGAAGTATTGATGAAATAGATAGGATAACGGGAATAGGAGGAATACCTATTCAAATGTTGGTTGATGGGTTGTTGTGCGCGTATGACTTCTTAATCCACAGTTGATTGTGAGAGCTTCCTTTTGGCTAGGAGGAACTACCTGTAATGGAAAGCAAGACCACCAGAAAGAATTGAATAATATGTGCAGTGAAATGCCTAGCGTGTGCTAGATCTGGGAAGTGTGATACTTCCTAGACAACTGTCAGTCCACTGTTTAAGACAATTAAATGCGGGAAATAAAGTAAATCCTATTGTAGTTTGAAATGATTTAGGTATCTCACTTAGAACACAATAAGAAAGATCTAATCTAACAGGCTAGGTTAAAATAATATCCAAAGGTCAAGTAACTGGTTTTGGGTCTCTGCAAGTCTGACAAAAGTCTCAGGCAGATCACAGGCACATGAGGGTGATGTAGAATTAGGTGGATAGGTCACTGTTCTGGGTTATATGAGAAAATACAAAAACCGATTCCGGTTAAGGGTGACCGACGATGGTTGGGTGTAACCAACGCCGGTTACTGTGGAAAACTGGGAATGCCACAGAATGAGTTTTGGGTCTCCTTTGTGATTATACAAAGGAATTTGGTTGGTCGGAATGAGGTATTTGGTAGCTTGGGTGCGATTTAGCGAGGAATTAACGGGTATATGGAGAGGGAGTGTTGAAGGAGCTCAATGGGTGGCTAAGTAAACAATAGGTGATAATATAATAATGAAATGAAATGAACCAGAGAAGTATAACGTTTTACTTACTTGGATTCTGGTCCTAGATTCCTGTGAATGAGGGATGGAGGTGATGGTAAGAGGTTGAAGGCTGTAGGTGATCACTAATAGTAGGAGAGCTTCTGCATGGGCATTCCTTTTTCTTGGTGAGATCAGATCATTACTAGGGTGAGTACTAAATGGTTGCTAGATGATTACTAGATGCCTGTGCAGGAGGAAATGCTTGATCTCCTTCCTTGCATGTGTGTTCTCACTGAAATTTGCTCTTAGAAGATGCGATATCTCTCTAGAATGTGCTAATGTTTGCCAACTTTTTCCAATCTTTACCAACCTTGAAAATAAGGTTATTTTGGAGGTTAAAAGGGTAATTGACAGCGGTTTCGGCTTAACTGGCGACGGTTAGGGGTAACCAGCATCAGTCAAGGCAAGATTTCCTAGGTTTACTAAACTAAGGAGATCCCCTTGATTTTCTCAGATCTTGTGTCGTTAACCCGCGGATTAAACTGGAAGCTTCTTGTAAGCACACGGGAATGTGGTTAGAGAGAATCTAGGCATTGATTTTTAGGGTTTTGGTAAGTCTTAGTTAGTTATGACAACTTGCTAAGAATAGGTCTTAGGGTGAGTTGTCTTGATGAGGTGTATATGTGGATATTATCTAAATTAAGATATTTAAATAATAAATATGGTGAGGATAATGAATTAATTTAATTAAATTAATATTAGTGAGGTGAAGGGGGCTATGGCTGGGTTAATGCGATGAAGGGTGTTTATTTGTCGAGGGACCAAAGGGGAGTGTGGCCTAATTTTGAACCGGCGTCGGTAAGTTTGAACCAGTATCGGTCACCAAACAGGTGACTGATGCCAGTTAAATGGTGACCGGGGTCGGTTAGGTTAAACCGGTATCGGTCACCAAACAGGTGACTGATGCCAATTAAAGGGTGACAGGGGTTGGTTAGGGGAAACCGACACCGGGTTTTGGGGGACACGGGTCAAAAAGTGATGTGGGCTAGGTGGTTGAGATGGGTAGGGTGAAAATAGGTTGTGGGAAAATGATAGTAGGTGAGTATGGGTATGGTAAATGTGGATTAATGTTTTGTTTGTATTGGATGCAGGGGAGAGATCAGTTGTGTATGTGATTACTGTCACCATGTGGAGGTAGTTGGCTTGAGTGGAGTTTGGCGATATCGACATGTAGTCCAACAACCCAGTTTGATGGTCATGCTCATCGATATATAGGATTCCGCGACCAACACATTCCACCTACCGATGGGTGAGATTACTGTCTCCCTAGAGGACAGGTTCTGGATTCTATGGTTACCCATATTGGGTACACAGGTCTACTTTGTCTCCTATGAGGCCTCAGAGGAGCTGATTGTGATTGTTTTTGGAGAGGGGATGGCCGAGCTAAGATTCTATAGCACCAACTTGAGCTATGGAGAGATGGAACTAGCCCGTTCGGAGGAGACAAGGCTAGTCTTTCTTTTGATGGAGGCAGTGTGCTGCTTTGCAATGCCAGATGCAGAGGGTGGACGTTTTCCTCGATCATTAATGGGGGTACTCCACGATATGATGATAGAGGAGACCTGCTTTTCCTGGGAACCAACATTCTTGGTGCATCTATACATGGAGTTGTGGGCATATGGGCGGCTGTGCAGGTTCAACCTCTGCTATATATTTTTACTGCACTGCTGGGTGTATGAGCACATAGTTTGTGTGCGGCCTATAGGGATGCCCTGAGCAAATGCATTCCCACCAAGATTTGTGTGGGTGGGGTATAGGAGATGGGTGATGGATATTGGAGAGCGGAGATATGAGAGGCCCACACATGATGTGGCCTATTTCTGGTAGTTACTGGAGGGTTTTTCTAGAGTGGACATTATCTGGAGGCCGTATGTGGGATTCCCTTCATATAGGCATATGCATGAGGAGCTAGTTGAGCTCCAGCTGGCGAGATGGATATAGGCTCATTATGTTGGGGAGTACGAGATGATCTCCATGGACAGAGTCTGACGATAGTTCAGGCTTTTATAGGACGTACCTCCACCCTTCCCACAGTACCGGAGAGATGATGTGGAGAGGCCCTTACCTCTACCATAGCCTACAGTGCCCATAGGGCAGGAGGAACAGGTAGTGGATTGGTAGATAGATGATACCGGGGTCACAGATAGGTACAAATAGTGGTGGGTGGCTCACTTACGAGCCATACCACCCAGACCAAGGCAGCCAGATCTAGCCACCATCACGATGCAGAGAGATGCCCTACAGGGGCAGGTGGCTACTCTCATTACCTAGTTAGGTATACTGCAGACATGGCTGGAGAGCAATGAGGCAGAGGTAGCAGAGCTACGTGTACAGGTGGCTATTCTGCATGCCCAGATGGCTGGTATAGGAGATGGAGAGGGAGAGGAGGGTGATGGTTAGGTGACGGCCTTATAGGCTCAGGTGGCAGGTTTACAAGGCCAGTTGGCCACAACCCAAGCACATATTGGGGTCTTACAGGCCTAGATATAGGCATAGGGGTAGGGGGCACCACCACAGGCACCGAGACTGGGTCCCAGTTCATAGGAAGGAGTAGGGCAGGGTCCTATAGGATAGGTATAGGGGCTGAGACCTATGGGACCACCACAGACCATGCCTATATCCAGGTTATGGGATGCCCTAGGTGAGGCTAGATATTATCAGGACCAGCTGATGGCGGCCAGGATAGACTTCATATCCTATGTTGAGTACAGGGAATAACAGATGTCTAATGAGAGGATGAGATCCCGCACTCACAGTGTGGAGAGCACAGGGGGTTAGTGAGCTCTGAGGCCAGATTAGGCAGAGGCTACCAGCACATGGAGACCAGCTCCAGTTGAGGTGCCAGTAGGGACCCAGGAGGCCGAGGGTATAGGTAATACAGAGATGGAGGACATTTGTCGAGATGACTGATATGTGGCACCTAGTTTTTGATGTATGATAGTCTTTTTTTGTGATATATACCGACCTGTGTGCTAAGAGATAGTTGTATTTTTGATCACATACCGGCTTGCGTGCCAAAGATAGTGAGGATGTATGAGAGGTTTTGTATATTTTGAGCATATACCGGCCTGCGTGCCGTTTGTTTTGATTCATTATTTTATTGTATATTTGAGACCAGCCTGCGTGCTGATGACATTTTGTATTGTGTATCGGCCTGCATGCTGACAATTTGGAGATGATGGACATGAGGAGATAGCCATGTATATTGTATGGAGATACACATTTATTTATATGATGAGATAGATGATATTTTTTTGATTTGTTGATGTGGTTATGAGATTTTCAATTTATTGGTGCATTGATGAGATTTTCATTTGTTGTTTTGATATAGATGAAGATTAGGTGAGTTAGGCATGATGGAGTCAAGTTGGTTTAGGCATGGAAAAACCAGAGAGCTTAAAAAAAATTCACTTCCATTTTAATAAATGAAAAGAATTTCTATTTTTGATTTTGATACATCCAACTAAAAAAAACAGCTAAAAAACCTGATTTCTCAAGGTATTTTGAAAAACCTGCAGATGCACAAGAAAAAAAGCACAAAAAAATTTCCGAGAAAGCTTGTTAGAGATATTTGCAAGATAATTTCCAAAAAAAGTGATCAAAGGACTTGCATGCAGAGTAAAATAACAAAACCAAGTAAGAGTAATAGCAACAAAAAACAAATCGAGTGCACGTTTACCCGATCTCAGCTCTAATACCATGAAAAGAGTTTGTGAGAATCGAATCGGAAACGAGGCACCACGAAGTAGTTACACTCCAACGGAATCGTAAAAGCTCCAGCGATAGCAAGGAAAAAAATGATCAGTAATGGAAGATCTTGCTCAACAGAAACAAAGCTTGCATAGAGGAAAGACATTAGAGTGTCTTGGCATGCTCATAAATGAATAGAAAAGGGGTACATATAGGGTGCCGAGTAACCCTAGTGCATGACACATATGAAACCCTAAACCTAAACCATGTGAGATGACCCTCCAACATGAGAGGAGGACACATAGGATAACTCACACTAACAGTCCTTAGAATGCGAAGACCCTAAAAGTAACTAAGAAATCTCATAAGTCCTTGTTCAACTATTTTGGAAACTTTATTGATACAGAGATTGCAACTACCAACAACCATATAGCTGCCACCAGAAAGAATTAGAATACTGACTGTGTGGAAGGTAATATTGAGGTAGACTTGCATCATGCACATTATCAAACAAATGACACCTACGATAATATTCCAGATCTTGAAGATATAACTGTTGAGATGCCAGATCCTAAAGATATTATTCCTATTGGGGTGCAACTAGGAGTGCATCAAAATATCACACATACAAATACTCAGCAAAATGGAACACAGAAATCAAATTCAAATTCTGGTTCATGAAAGAGGAAACCAGGTGATTGTGATATTGCTCCACATTCTACTCAAAAAAGAAAAACATTGAAAACGAACAAGAATATGTGTACCATTGGCATGACATATGAGTTTGATTGGGTAGCCAAATTTCTGTTTATTGAACCTGTACAATCATCTAATTCAGAAGAGATCCCATCTGAATGTATATGTACAATATGTATGTGGAAATTGGGAAAGCAACAAAAAATGAAAATGAAGCTAGACACTATAGAAAAACATTGTGGAAAGCAATATTTGACTGTAATGGGGGTGGATGGATAGAAAGTCAAAACACACAGTTGGAAAACTGAAAAAGAATGCATGCATGTTAAATACACAGCGGATTATGAAGTAGAGCAGAAAAAATGTAGACATCTTGTGGAAAAGGGAGGAACGATCACATCGCAAATTGGTAAGATGAATCAAACAAAGCTACATGCAAAACTCATACAGTTCTCTACTTTATTTCACATACTAAAGAAAGGAAGACTGATTTTGGATTTCCTTGATTTCAAAGTTTTGTATCAATATAATGGAATGCCGAACGTACCTCAGTCTCATTGGTTGGAAAGTAGTGGATGGGAAATGGTAAAATGCCTTTCAATGATAGAGAAGGATTTCTTTTGAGTAAGTAATGAGCCTACCGCATATTACTGCAGAGACTATTTCCTTGGACTGGTTACTTATAGTGGACTCCACGTGTAAGTCCAGTGGGGCTTTGAGGCCTCTACTCCTTTTGATTTTTGAAACTCGTGTCAGGTTAACACTTAGCACTATCCGCGAGATCGCTACTTCCCTTTGAGTTGGATTTTTCCTGCTTAGTTTTAATCGTTGATTTAGCTAAGTCTTCCTTCCATGTTGCCAAAGGATCGACCCCTGGTGGAATTTGAATCTGTAGGAACCTTAAATCTTACTTGGTCAATTCAGTAGGAACTTAAACCATAAACCCAAACCCTAAACCCTAAACCATAAACCCTAAACCTTAAAAGAAGAGATAAGGATTTGTGTGATTATTTTTTGCACTTGGAGGCTTAGGGTAAGACTACCACTTCACTTGGGAGGCATAAGGAGGTGGTCTCCCATAACCCTTTCTCTATTTGGTTTGATCCTCAAACCTTTGCGTGGTTGTGAAATTGTAATCTTGTGAAGTATGTTGTCATGTTTGAGTTGAATGCCTTGTATGTGTTTATTGTGTAGCCACCTTGTTCAAGTTGTCATTGTTTCTCAATATTCCTCATGGTTCTTTGGTTGGGGCTTAGGGGCCATTAAGGGAATGGCTTCTTCCCTTAATGGATTTAAGGTTGGGCGGAGAGCGTTGCTTACTCCCCCTTCCTTGTTTTGTGGTTCTTTTGTGAAGTTGAAGAAGCCAAAGTTGGAGCTACCTTTGTGGAGAGGACTTACATTTTGAAGACTTGAAAGTTGGTTTTGGATATCCTTGTTATAATTTACTTTCAAATTCATACTTCCCACTTTGAGTGGATGCATTATAAAATTTTAAGTTGTGATAAAGTGGTTGTATTTCTTGGAAATTATTTATCTTGTAAATTCTTTTAAAAGTGTGGAGTGAGAAAATTAGAATGTCAAATGTGATTAGCCTTGTGAAAAGAAATTATCAAGATTGTATTGTTTGAAGAAAGAGATATTTGAATGAAGATAGAATGGATACACCTTTATTAATTTCCAAAATACTTTCATTTCCAAAATATTGTAATGTCGTAGGTTGATATACTCTCATTTCCAAAACAGTTGATATAATTTTATTTCTAAAACTATTGTAAGATTTTTAGACTCCTTTTTGAAGAAATAAATGTTTTGTTGGTTTGCTCTTCCTTGGTGAAATGGGATGATATATTTTGATAAGTTAAATGAACTAAACTTTAGGGATGTTTGTACTCACTTAGAATTTTAAATCGTGTTTACTTTACAAATTTGTTCCTAACTTACCTATTTAGTTTATTTTGACGTTGGTACAAAAAAAGAAAGGGGGAATTTAAATAAATTATGACTATCCCAATTCGAAATAATATTAATATATTAGTATATCACATCTCTTTTATTAAATTAAGTAATAGTAGAATGGAAATACCCATGAAACTATATATATATATATATATATATATATATATGTTTACCTTGTTATTTTATTAATTTTAATAATAAATGTTACTTTTATTATTCTTAATAAATGTTATTAATATTAATAATGAACATGTTTTAAATTTTGTAATAAACAAATTTTATAAAAGAATATATATATATATATATATATATATACCTTGTTATTTTATTAATTTTAATAATAAATGTTACTATTATTATTCTTAATAAATTTTATTATTATTAATAATGAACATGTTTTAAATTTTGTAATAAAACATGTTCATTATTAATAATAATAACATTTATTAAGAATAATAATAGTAACATTTATTATTAAAATTAATAAAATAACAAGGTAAACATATATATATATATATATAATATATATATATATATATATATACAGGACACTGGTTCCACCTTAAGCACAGTTGGCAGGAGTGATGGAAGGAGAGAAAATAATTATTATTCAATGTGTATTGCAAACAAAATAGCAAGCCAAATATATAGGCTGCGTGAGGAGGGTGATAGTTATAACTGTCCATTAACAATGTATTAAACTCTAACATTTTTAAACTAATGCTAACATTCCCCCCCTTAATACATTGCTCTTAAAAATGTACCCCCTAAACAAATCAAACTTCACTTTGCCGAGAGGCTTAGTGAGAATATCTGCAACTTGAAAATTAATAGGGTAGTACTGGAGATGAATTTGGTGGTTCAAGACCTGTTCACGAATGTAGTGACATTTGACCTCAATATGCTTTGTTCATTGATGAAAAAAGGATTCTTCACAAGCTTCAACACACCTTGATTATCACAGTGAATGATGGGAGGTTTCTCTTTAGGAATCCCTATATCTACAAGAATGCGATGTAACCAAATTGCTTCGCACACAACTCCTTGTGTGGTGCGGTATTTAGCCTCAGTGGATGATAGAGAAACAACAGTTTGCTTCTTGCTAATCCACAAGATGGGTCCAGATCTGAGATGAAAAACATACCCTGAAGTGGGTTTCCTGTCATCAATGGATCTTGCATAGTCTGAGTTTGTATATCCTTGTAAGAAGAATTGAGTGTTCTTCTGATACTCTAGACCAAAGTCAACTGTACCTCAAACATATCTCAACACATGCTTTGCTGCTATCCAATGAAATTTCTTCGGATCCTCCATAAACCTGGTGAGATAGCTCATTGCAAAGCAAAGATTTGGCCTGGTATAAGTCAAGTAAATGAGACTCCCCACAAGCTTCCTGTAGTGAGTGCCATCTACCTACTGTGAATCTTGGAAAGATAATTGCAAACCTTTTTCCATAGGGGTGGACATAGGTTTACAATCTGACATACCATACTTCTCCAGGAGTGTCTTGGCATATTTCATCTCGGAGATGAAGATATGATTCTTCTTCTGCCATATCTCTAAGCCAAGATAGTAGTGAAGTAGCCCCGAATCGGTCATGTCGAAGGATTTATTCAGATCATTCTTTACATCATCCACAAGATTTTTAGAAATTCCTGTGATCACAAGATCATCTACATAAAAAACCAGAATAACAATCTCTTTTCCTACCTTCTTGATATACAAATTTGTATCTGAGGGGCTACGAGTGAATCCATGCTACAATAGGTGATCATCAATTTTTATATAACATGCCCTAGGTGTTTGTTTGAGTCCATAAAGTGACTTTATCAGATGACATACCTTGTGTGGTTGATGCTCATCTACAAACCCTTCAGGTTGGGCCATGTATACTTCTTCTTTGAGATCACCGTTTAGAAAAGCACTCTTGACATCCATCTGTTGAAGTTTCCATCCATTTTGTACTACCAGTGCATAGACAACACTGATGGTTTTGATCTTCATAGTGGGTGCAAAGGTATCATCATAGTCAATTCCTTCTTGCTGAGCATAACCCTTTGCAACAAGTCATGCTTTGTGTTTGTCGATTGAACCATCTGCCTTATATTTTGTTTTGAAAATCCATTTGTAGCCAATGGATTTCTTACCTGGAGGCAGATTGACAAGTTCCCACGTCTGATTTTGAAGTACGGAATCATATTCAACATCCATAGACTGTTTCCACTATGGTTGGTCTAATGCCTCATGAATAGTGTCAGGTTCAGTGCTATCAACAAATGAACTCATGAGTGCAAAATTTACCTCATGTCTGGCTTGACTTCGTGTTCTGACTCTCGTAGAATTACCTGGAAGTGAGTTTAGGTGTGCATCCCTAATAGTATTCTGGACCCATTTCAAACATTGGTGTTGTTGTTGTTGATGTGAAGATGTGTTTTCCAGTGTGCCTAGATTGACAAATAAGTCTCCACTCAGATCTTCTTCTCTTTGAGAAGAATCATCTTGCCCATCATCTGGATGTGTGAGCAATCTATGTGACAAGGTCGGTACTGGATCTCCATTATGTGGTAGGGAGTCAAAGGATGACTCATCACACACCACATCTTGACTCTCGTAGATATTCTTCATCTCAGGATCCATGAGATGATATGCCTTTGAGGTAGTACTATACCCAAAACTGATCCTCCAACTTGGTGGTGGAGAGCATACAACCAGCCATTTCCATGACAGTCTTGTTGTGTCGCTCGGAAATCCCATTCTGTTGGGGCGTGTAGGGTGCAGTCAGATGTTGTTGAATGCCATTCTGCTTCAGGTATGCTAAGAACTTCTTTGATACAAATTCCCCCCCTTGATCTAAGCGGAGGAGAAGGAGAGGCTTCCCAGACTGCCTGGTGGCTTGTTGGTAAAAGGTTTGGAAATTAGAAAATGCCTCACTCTTCTTCTGGAGAAAATATACCCACATTTTCCATGAGTAATCATCAATGATGAACTAGAAGTATTCAAAACCTTGGAAGCTAGCTGGAAGGGGTCCGCACATATCAATGTGTACAACCTGAAGATGCTCCATAGAATGATAAGAGATCTGTTTGAATGAACCTCTGCGTTGTTTTACCGCAAGACATCCTGAGCAAATAGGTAAGGAATAGGAGAGTGGAGGAAGCCCTCTCACCATTTCCTTGGCACTGAGCTGATGCAGAGCCTTGATAGAAAGACGACCATATCGAAAGTTCCATAGTACAGTGGACTCCGCCGTTGAAGCAAAGAGAGCAATGTTAGTTGAAGTGACCGCACCCAGTGCAAATAGATGGCCCTTCATAAATGCTTGAGCAATAATTGAGTCTCCCTGGGAAATGATGCAGGAATCGACCCCTTTCTCAACAAAGAATTCAACCTGCATTCAATGATTAAGAAGCTGACTCACAGACAAGATATTTGAGGTCAAACATAGAACATATAGCACCTTCGTGAGTGTACATCTTCGTGTCCCAAGAGGAATGATGACATCACCAATCCCCGCCGTATTATACTCCTGATTATCTGTGATGGTGATCCAATCTCCAGTGGGCCAGTCACTCAGGGTATGGAACAACTTCTTATTCCTAGTCATGTGTTTGCTAGCACCTGAATCAATCAACCAAATACTTTCTGACGGCTGTGAAGTCTTTGAGACTAGGACAATGTCCAGATGATTTATGTTTGGAACCTCTTCATCAGATGAGGCATCCTTCTGAGTAGCAATATGACCCTTCTACCTCTGATTACGAGAATGCCATTGGGATTTCTTGGAATATCCTTGGCTAGAAGTGCTCTCTTTGCCAGAGTTTCCATGCTTGCAACCATTGTAATAATAGTTCGCAGCCATGTGCGTATTTGTGGAGAAAATGTGGCACCATTGATCCACCTTATTGTTCTGCTGCTTCTGGGGTGGCCGCTGTGGTGGCCGCTGAGAAGGTTGCTACTGTGGATGCTACTTCTGATTTTGGGGGGCTGAATGCCCTTTCCGAGGCTTGTTGCTATGATTTTTCCTCGTGATGAGAGCCTTGTATTCGAAGGCTTCTTGAACATTTTGAATGGATTATTCCTGCTGGAGATAATTCACCAGTTTGGAAAAACTCACCTCCTGTTGAGTGATGGTCAATGTGGTGATTAGTGTCTGAAACCGGGAAGGAAGAGCTCGCAAGGTGAGCGAGACTAGCAACTTGTCGTCCATCGGTTCACTAAGAGCAGAAAGTTCTATGTGTAAGTCGGCCACACACCGCAAGAAGGCTTCTACTGATTTGCCATCATGCATACTCATTGTGTGAAGCTTTGTCTAAAGATGCAACATCGTTATCAGATTCTTGGCTTCATAGATGGTACATAATGCGGCCCATGCCATAGAGGAAGTGGTTGCTTCCCGAATGTGAGGTTGAACCTCATCAGAAAGGCTCAGAGTGATAAGCATTAATTCTCTTGCATCGGCCTTTTCATACTTAGCCAACAAATCAACGTCTGTGGGAGGGGCGTTTGTGCTAGAAACGAACCCCCAAAGATCTTCAAACTGAAGAATCATCCACATCTTGGTTTTCCATGTGGTGAAATTTGGCCCTTTCAAGAGTTGGACATCGGATAGCAATATTTTTGGAGCCGAGATGACTTATGTCTGTCTCTCACAATGTGGCACGCACGTGAACTCAATAGGCTTGTGAAGGCACTCCTTTCCAACAATATTCTCTTTATTCGACCTTCCTTTGTCTCTAGTTTCTATTGCTACTTCATATACTTTATGTATTGAACGGAAGAGAAAACAAAGGGGAGAAGACTTACTTCTTATGCCAACGTTGCAGGTCCTTCAAAAATCCAAACAGATCACCAAAGAGAAACGTATCTGTAAAATGTTTCACATTTTGTCAAAAATGCCACTATTATAGGTTACTTTTGCTGATTGTTGCCACACTGGGTCTTCAACAGGCTGAGAAAATACACATTATCACCACGCCAATGTCACTTCATATTCTGGTCGGTCACCATGCTGAAAGAGGTTTCCATATATTTCCTCTTCTTTATGCCATGTCTCCAAAGATGGGTCTATGGTGCCAAATGATAAGTCTCCAAACTTTATTTTTAGGACTCCTCCTTTATACGCTTGTTGAGGCAGGTTTCACTTCATGCAGGTTTATACCACATTCTGGCCGAGAAAATGACAAGATCTTATTTTCTTTCTCCTACACGTCCCAATCGCCAATTTCAAACTTTTAGACACGTTATGATCTTGTGTCTCGTGCTGCTCTAAAACACCTCACTGCAAGTTTCCTCCAGATCACACCACCACGTTAGCTCAACAAATTCTCCACGCTCAATATGGGATACACTCACAGGTCATAGCAGGTTTCCATTGAAATAGGTCGATCCTCCAATGCTGAATACATGGGATCTCCAAACTACCACGCCCAAGGTCCACATGTCCTGGTGAAAGAAAACACAAGTCTTCAATTACACATTACTTTGTCAATCTTCCTCCAGATCACACGCAAAGCTCTGATACCAATGATGGAAGGAGAGAAAATTATTATTATTCAATGTGCATTGCAAACAAAATAGCAAGCCAAATATATAGGCTGCGTGAGGAGGGTGACAGTTATAACTATCCATTAACAATGTATTAAACTCTAACATTCTTAAACTAATGCTAACAAGGAGCACGTCCAGCACAACACCCACAGAGATCTATGACCGGATCATCAGGTCCTTATCCATGTACTACTTGGCCACCTAGAGGACTATCTGCACATTGGACAGGACCAGGAACTTGTTATAGATGTGTCGTGCACAGACATCATTAGAGAAGAGTTCCCTCAGAACCCTACTAATCAGGGTAAGGCACCTGTTTCATAGCATACTGTTGGCGACATGGATAGGAGCCACATGATATATGCAGTAGCTGACAACCATTAGGCAGAGCACCAAGGCATAGTGATAGAGACCACATGTAGCATTATTGGACTATTTTATTAGGACTAAGGATCTTCAAATCTCATTTCACCATCTTTAGTCCAGGAGTATTGTAGGCTACTGTAGTTTAGGTAGGGTCTTAGTTACTGTTGGGACCATGGATGTCAGGGGAATCCTTATCCAGTGAGTGGCCACAGGAGTTGGGGGACAGACATCATTAGAGAGAGTTCCCTCAGAACCTTGCTATTTAGGGTAAAACACATGTTTTTGAGCCTATAGTTGGTAACATGCCTAGGAGCCATAGGATATATGCAGTGGTTGAGAACCGCCAGGTAGAGCACTAGGGCACAATGATGGAGACCACATGTAGCATTGGTGGTATTTCTATCCCTATTTTATTTAACTCAGGTTCATCAGATTATTTCATTTCTCCATCTTTAGTAAAGCGTTGCAGGATGGTGACAGTTAGGTAGGGCCTTAGTTGGGATGTCAAGATGGCTTCTGGAGCCAAGATCTCAGTTGACTCCTTAGTCAAGGAGTGTGTAGTGGACCTAGGACCCTTTACCACTACTTGGATCTTTGTATCCTTCCCTTGGGTTCTTATGGAGTGATTTTGGGCATGGATTGGTTGTCTGCACACAGAGCCAGAGTTGATTTCTACAGTAAGATTATATCTTGTGTAGATGATTTGGGTGTGGAGTCAGTGATTGTTGGAGTTAGGAGACCCATTTCTATTCGCACTATTTCCGCTATGTAGCTGAAGCGGTGTGCGCGACAGGGTTGTCAGTCTGTATGCTATTATAGTTAGTGATAGGTCAAAGGATGAGGATAGTGGACCTTCACTTGATGATCACCCCATTTTGCAGGAGTTCTCAGATGTGTTTCCTAGTGAGCTTCAGGGATTCCTCCCCCACATGAGATAGATTTTCACATTGACTTGGTTCCAGGAGCGTAACCTATCTCACGCGCTCCTTACAGGATGACCACACCTGAGCTATGTGAGCTCAAGTTGTAGCTTGAGGGCCTTCTTGAGAAAGGCCTAATCCATCCTAGTGTATCCCCTTGGGGTGCACCAGTGATTTTTGTGAAGAAGAAGGATGGATCCTTGCGGTTGTGTGTGGACTATCATCAGCTGAACAAAGTAACGATCAAGAATCGTTACCCCCTTCCTCACATTGATGATTTGTTTGATCAGATGAAGGGGGCCACAATATTTTCTAAGATAGATCTTAAGTCAGGATACCATCAGTTGAGGATCAGTAGAGGAAGATATCCACAAGTCATATTTCCACATGAGGTATGGCCACTATGAGTTCATAGTGGTTCCATTCGGTCTTACGAATGCCCCTGTAGTGTTCATGAGTTTGATGAATGGGGTGTTCAGGAAATTTTTAGATCATTTTTTACTCATGTTCCTTGATGACATCTTGATCTTCTCATGTACACATGAGGAGCATGAGGAGCACCTTTGTCAGGTTCTACAGTGTCTTTGTGAGCAAACAACTTTACGGGAACCTGGAGAAGTGTGCATTCTTTAGTCAGAGGTGCAATATTTGGGTCACATCATTTCTGGGGAAGGTATCACAGTCGATCCTTCCAAGATTAGAGCCATTATGGATTTCCAACACCTACTAGTGTGACTGAGGTGCGTAGTTTCATGGGGTTGGCAGGATACTATAGGAGATTTGTTTAGGACTTCTCTCGGGTTGCACACCCCATCACTTCCCTTCAGCGGAAAGGGAAGAAGTTCATCTGGTTAG
Organism: Taxus chinensis; assembly: GCA_019776745.2. Classification (NCBI taxonomy): domain Eukaryota; kingdom Viridiplantae; phylum Streptophyta; class Pinopsida; order Cupressales; family Taxaceae; genus Taxus; species Taxus chinensis. The sequence continues at coordinate 836,051,639 of CM034150.1, forward strand.
ATAGATGTGAGAAGGCCTTCAGGACACTGAAGGAATGCCTTATGACAACACCTATTCTTGTAGTACCAGACCCTCAGGGTGAGTTCTTTGTTTGCACAGATGCTTCTTTGGTAGGATTAGGAGGTGTGTTGATGTAGGAGGGCCATGTTGTAGCTTTTGAGTCTCATAAACTCAAGGATTATGAGCTCAATTATCTGAACTCATGACCTTGAGCTTGCAGTAGTTTGTTCATGCCTTGGTTTGATGGAGACACTTTCTTCTTGGCCTGGAGATTTATACTCAGGACTGATCACTTGAGTCTTTTCCACCTCTTCACATAGCCCAATCTCAATGCTCATTAGCGGTGTTGGATGGAGTTGATTTGTGAGTATGACATGGAGATAGAGCATGTGAAGGGGAAGGAGAATGTGGTTACAGATGCCCTGAGTAGATGAAGACATGTGACTATGGCTACCTCAGTGAGTACAGATTTATGGAGCAGGATTTTGCAGTAGCTTCCTCATGAACTTCTACCTTGCAGCCAGATCAGAGATTGAGTCTCAGAGACCCCTTGAGGGGAATTTTGATGGATTCTCATTAGAGGTAGATGGTATTCTCAGACACAGAGGTCAGATATATGTTCCTAGAGATGGAGGCTTGAGACAGGATATCTTGGACAGAGGCTCATCATGCACCTTATTCAGCCCATCCAGGGGTGAAGAAGATGCATGCCACCTTGAGACAACTTTATCATTGGAGAGGTCTTCAGAGGGATGTAGCTCAGTTTGTGTCATGTTGTTTAGAGTGTCAGAGGGTGAAGGCCGAGCATCAACATCCAGCTAGCCTTCTCTACCCGCATGCCATACCGGAGTGGAAATGGGACACCATTTCCATGGATTTCATTGTAGGGCTACCGACGTCGAGATACCACCATGACGCCATCATGGTCATGGTGGATAAATTGATGAAAGTGGCTCATTTTTCTCTGGTGAAGACCACCTATACAGCTAGTGTAGTAGTGAGTATACCTTGATGAGATTGTTAGATTGCATGGGATTCCATGGAAGATCATTTATGACCATGATCCCTTGTACACTTCTCACTTCTGGACTACCATGCAATGGGTTCTTGGTATGAGTATCAACTTCAGTACAACTTATCATCCAGAGACAGATGGATAGACAGAGTGAGTGAATCAGATCTTGGAGGATATGTTGCGGATGTATGTCATGGACCAACAGTCTAGGTGGGAGGAGTACTTGTATTTGGTAGAGTTTTCCTACAACAATAGTTTTCAGAGTTCGATTGGCATGGCTCCTTTTCAGGCGTTGTATGGCAGAGAGTGCAGGACACCCTTGAGTTGGGATAGGATTGGAGGACAGGGTTTCTCTTGGGCCAGATTTGGTACAGGATATGGAGCATCAGGTTGTCTTGATTCGTCAGAGGCTTCAGGAGGCTCAGGATAGGTAGAAGAAGTATGCAGATATGAGGAGGACAGATCGTAGTTTTGAGGTGGGCACGAAGGTGTTTCTTCGTGTCAGGCCTCATAAGAGTCCTATCCATTATGGAAAAGGCTCTAAGTTAGCTCCTAGATTTGTGGGTCCCTTCAAGATCTTGGAGTGTATCAGTCCCTTGGCCTATCGTCTAGCATTGCCACCCAGCTTGTCTCACGTGCATGATGTATTTCATGTATATGTACTTAGGAGATATATTCCAGATCCCTCTCATGTTTTGGATTGGACCGCATTGCAGGTGCAGGAGTAGGGGCAGGTGTCAGTGGAGCCCATGTGCATCATAGAGTGCAAGACCCTGGGCCTTCGAGGCCACTGAGATTGACCAGGTGCGGGTCCAGTGGGATAGGTACGATGAGACTGCAGCCACTTGGGAGGATGCTACTATTTTGTGAGCTCAGTTTCCTCATCTATTCCAGTGACTTCCAGGAGGAAGTTGAGTCTAAGGGGAGGGGGATGTAGTGCCCACTCCTCTTCGACACTGTTTTATCTTGATATTGATACTATTGGACTGATGTTCAGACATTTGATTATGATACATTGATCAGTAGATGATAGATTATACTGATATGTGGATTATTGACACTATGATGTTTATGTTTTATTATGATGCACTAGATAGTGATGTTAGACAGTTTGATATATGTTGATTTTCATGATGTGGATTTTATACTGACATGTTATGTTTTGGGATGTTGGAATATAATTGTAATCTCATGGATGTTAGGGTTAGATTTTGACATATTGATGGAAAATAGAATTGTTAAATGTTGAATGATGAACATTGATTTTATATGTATATGTTCTCGATGTTGTTAATACGGCCGAAAGGCCAGAGAGGTATTTTTTGTGTGCAAGAATTTTATCACAAACATCGAAGGGGATAGGGGACCAACCATAGAAGGATGTTAGAGCGTTGAGCAATGAGGCCAAATTTGACAACTTGTGTAATGTTGTTTAGTGTGTGTTTTGCATGTCTTGTTTGGAAGTCTCCCATGGGGGGTGATTTCACATATGTGGCCATGGGGTGAATTGTGTCCCTTTCTTTAATTTTTGTATGTGCTTTATTTATGTTTTGTGTATTTAAAATTTGGAAAATTTGTCACTTTATTAGCATGTGTAAATGTGTGTTTATTAGACTTAACCCTTCTTGTTTTGTTTAACCAAATTAGAGATGTGACAAATAGTTATGATGAGATCTTGTAGTCCTTGTGTAAGTAAAATTTATGTTGATTTGGGAGTGTTTTACTCCACCCCAAGTTCAAAATTCGGATTTTGACTTGGGGGGCACTTTTGGAGACTTGTGGGACAAGCAAGACTTGTCCCATGCCTCTTAATTTGACCCAACAACCTTACCTATGGGTTGGGAAGCTTAATTTTGACTTCTTTGTCCATTTTTGAGTGTAAGAGAAGGAAAATCATTGCACTTTCTTTCTACCCCAATTTATTATGTCCCTTGAAAGCATGGTGTGCAAGTTTTGAGCCATGTGGGTTGTCATAGTCCTTGCTTGTGCATTGATGTTTCTTGGTCTTGGTGTGTTGACTTGAGTGTGGGGATGGGGAATGATGAAGTGGCATCCTACATGGAGCCACCTCATCATCCTCACATTCCATTTCTATTTATTGGTGATTTTTGGTTGGAATGGGGGTTACTTGCTCATTTTGCTTCTTGTGCACTTTTGGATTTTGGAGCTTTTGGAGTGCTTGGAAATTGCTTGGCTTGGATTTGAAGAGGCTTGTGAAGGTTTTCTTGGATCTTGATGGAGAGGTAGGCTCTCCACCTTTTATTATTATGTTATTTTGTTTGTTGTAAGCAATGTTGTGCTTGTTAAAAGTGTTTTTGTCTTGTGATGGTGTTTGTGTGGGTTGGTTGGGTAGTTGGCCTTAGTTGGGTGTGTGAGAAGGGTTTATGGGACCATTGGGGAGGGAAAAGGGAGTTTATGTGAGGCATGCAAATTTTGGTGGGAGTGTGAATGGGAGTCTTACCTATGGGGAGAGAAAAGGAATTCATGGATTTGTTGCATGTTGCAAGGGAGAGATAAGGATTTTGTGTGATTATTTTGTGCACTTGGAGGCTTAGGGTAAGACTCCCACTTCACTTGGGAGGCATAAGGAGGTGGTCTCCCATAACCCTTGCTCTATTTGGTTTGATCCTCAAACCTTTGTGTTGTTGTGAAATTGTAATCTTGTTGGTTATTATGTTGTCATGTTTGAGTTGAATGCCTTGTATGTGTTTGTTGTGAAGCCACCTTGTCTAAGTTGTCATTGTTGCTCAATGCTCCTCATGGTTCCTTGGTTGGGGCTCGGGGGCCATTAAGGGAATGGATTCTTCCCTTAATGGATTTAAGGTTGGTGGAGAGTGTTGCCTACTCCCCCTTCCTTGTTTTGTGATTCCCATTGTGAAGTTGAAGAAAGCCAAAGTTGGAGCTACCTTTGTGGAGAAGGACATACATTTTGAAGACTTGAAAGTTGGTCTTGTTGATAGCCTTGTTGTAATTTATTCAAATTTATACTTCCCACTTTGAGTGGATGCATTGTAAAATTGTAAGTTTTGTGATAAAGTTGTTGTATCTCTTGGAAATCATTTATCTTGTAAACTCTTTTAAGAGTGTGGATTGAGAAAATTAAAATTTCAAATGTGATTAGTCTTGTGAAAAGAAATTATCAAAATTTGTATTGTTTTGAATGAAAGGAAATTTGAATATAGATGAAATGGATATATACCTCTTTTAATTTAAGTTTTTTTCAATTATTCCAAGTTGATATACTTCATTTTAAGAAAATATTGTAAAGTTGTATTAGACTTCCATTTTGAAAGAAATAGTATTTGGTTGGTTATTTGCTATGAAATGAAATGATATTTATTAGTTTTCTAAAAAAGATTGGAAATTTAACTATAGGCATTTTAACTATAAATGTATTTTAAACTAGTTGAAGGAAATAGTAGTTAAAACTTACAATTGAGTATGTAAATCATTATTTCTTTTATCAAAATTTATTCCACAAGTTGTGTAAGAAAAACATTACATTTCTCAATTTACCTTATACTTAACACAAAGAATTAACAAAACAAATGACACTTACATACAATTTTATAAGTTTAGAATAAAATGTATTTCATCTTCAACTTAATTTATAAGTAACTATTTATAATAATTTTAAGGAGTCTCAATTATATCATTATTCCTACAATAATTTATTATAAGTTAAACAAAGAAGTATTCACAATATTTATATATCTATATATATATTATATATAATATTCAATATTAATTATTTATTAATAATATATATATATTCTAACATATTAATACTATCATTAAATTTAAATAAAATTGATGTGGTACTAGTATATATATTAACATTTTATTATATATTAATATTAATGTAATAATAAGTAATTAGTATTAATAATAAACATGTTTTATTTAATGATAATTTTAATTATTAAATAAATATATTATTAATAATACCATAATGTTGTAAAAAAAAAATTATAAAAAAATGTTATTTAAAAGGAACAAAAAACAGGGGTCGCTGACTTCACCCCCCACCCCAGCGCCATGTTTATGGTTGGGCTCCTGGTGTTTGTAATATTGGAAAGTGGGTTGGGGGAGGGGTCACCGCCCCCACCCCAACCCATATTAATATGGGTTGGGGGTGGGCGGTGCCCCCTTCCCAACCCAATAAATTTATTAATAACAAACTGGTGGGGGCCGAGCCCCCACCAATGTTCCTTTGTATTTCATGGTCACGCACCATGTAATTCGATTAATCCTTCACATACGTAAATTATATATATATATATATATATATATATATAATATATATATATGTAAATGTGTATATACGAACATGTTTGTAGGTATTTATATATATTAATAATGGATATATGTATATATCATATACATATATGTTACATTACATATATTTACAAGAAAATGTATATATTTATATATATGGTTCACATATGATTGAGTATATATATTTGTGTATATATACTTATACAAAGAAAAGAAAAGAAATGCAACTTAAAATACAAATGGAAAATTAGATCTTATTGAAAAATGAAGAATACCCAAATGGGTATTTTTGGTTTAAAAATTCTTACAATAAATATGAGAAATTTACAAACCCTTGTAAAGGGTAGAATAGAAATCTAAAAGAAAAATAAATATTATGGGATTTGGGGTGTGTATATCCATCCCCAAGCTTCCCTCTCCTTCTCCTCCCATGGCTTCCTCCTCTCCATCTTTCCTTAACCTGCAAAACAAAAATGAGAGAAATGAGCAAAAGAAAAGAATAAAAGCCTTCCTTAAGGATTTTTAGGGTTGTTTTGAATTCCTCCTCATCCAATGGTCCATATTGGTTTCATCCAATGGGCCAAATTGTCTCCTACAAAAGTTAGGTGGGGGTAGGTGAGGTGATCATTTGATCACATGGGTCTCCTTTTTGAATGGGGCCACTAGAAACACCTTAAAATATGCCATTATATTTAGATTCACTTGATATATGATATAAAATCCTTTTACCATATGACAGTAACTATACAATAAAATTGCACCTATGATTGAATGCATGTTTCCCAAGGTATCCCTAAAACTAGCTGTTAGTGCAATCATCCACAGCACCCATGGATGCACATCACGCTTCAAAGGTTGATGTTCAGGCATCCAGTGTAGATTGCACAACATGGTAGAATAGTATTACAATCCAATTGCGTGGTTCGAACTCCACAAATTCGCCGAGAGAGGAATCTCCAGAGAAGGCTGAGTTCCTGCTCCTAAACTACCTGCCACAAGCTATTCGACAGTGAAAGGCAAGCTAATCTAATCCTAATCTAACCATGCCAAGGATGACAGAGAGAGAGAGAGAAAGGAAAAAATAGCCAAAAGCCTACACTAAAACGGTGATACACTATAGAGAAGGATTCAATGTTGGACATCTATGGCAGAAACGGCGGATCCATGGGATAAACGAGCAGGCTGAGCTAATGGGAAGCGATGCGAACAGTCTACATCACACGCCCAAGGATATGTTTCACATAGAAGCATTACTGTCTGCTTATTACTCCATGAACACAGGTGTTTCTCAAACCTGCAATGAACATTCAAACATGCACCATATACCTACCATGAAGAGAGGCAAAAATCAGGACAAGAGAAAAACGAGGAAGGATGGACAGATGCATCACAAAGACATGTTTTGTTGCTCCAGAAGCTTTGCATCAGAACAGTCATGGCCATCTGAAGTAATTAAGGCACGGAACACGCCATTACAGATTTTGCAAGGGAGGAGGTTCCAACTCCATTTTCAACCTAGAGAAGAAAAGAAGGGAGGGCTCTGAGCTGGACGAGAATGAACAACTCTCTCCTTTTTTTTTCAGCGAGCCAAATCTGGCTTTTGACATTGCATGGGTCGAGCCCAAGGGACAGAAAACGTGGGAAAACATGCAAGCGCCATTCCTCATTGGTTCGGTGCAGATGCATTAAATCAGCATGGAGGATCTTGACCTTTTGACCCATACTCCTTGTGACACGTGGCGTGAGATCATTGGTTCTCGGCCCTGCTGAGCTTCTTCTCGACCCATTCGCGTATTAATATCCCAGATGGCACGGTGCTCCTTGTGCTGACTTTTGGGGGTGCGAATCGGCCGGTTCGCGTCCATTTATCCCAAATGTCCTAGTTTGTTTCGGACTGCTTATTCCCATTTCACCCGGTTTGGCCGGTTCGCGTCTTTTTGGCCCGCTTGTCCCACTTTGTTTCGGACTGTTTGTGCTGATTTTGCCCGGTTCGGCCGGTTCGCGCCTTTTTGGCCCGCTTGTCCCACTTTGTTTCGGACTGTTTGTGCTGATTTCAGCCGGTTCGGCCGGTTCGCACCTTTTTGTCCCAGATGTCCCAAAGGCGACCCTCTCAGCAGTTAGCCAATTTTTCCTCTCGGTCGAACCGGCATTTCGCGCCCGCCACGTACTTTTGTCCCACTTGTCCCAAATGCTATTTGGGCCGCTTGGAGGCTTTTCGGCCGATCCGCGCCTTTTTGTCCCAGATGTCCCAATTGCTCCTAGGACTAGGACTTAGCCGATTTTCACCATTTTTTCTGGATCAACCTTCTTGCCTTCTGCAACCTTTTTTTTTTTTTTTTTTTTGCATTTTCTCAGAGCTTGCTCTTTTCAGCCTAGACAGGAGAGTTAGAAAAATATCTGAGAGAACCTCAGAAACATGATGTTTGCTCTGAATCAATCAATGTGCCTGGGACTTGAATATTCTGATGCATGTTATCAAAATTACCCTGGGGGGGGTGAATTTTGGATAACAGTTTGGCGACTCAGCGGGGTCATCTGCCTGCTAGATGAATGATCAGTAGCCTGAAGCATCCATTGGGCATGGAGTCATGAGTTGTAACCTGCAACTGATCTGAACTTTGAAAACCTCCCTCTGAGCCACTTGAAACCCACCGGACATGGAGTTGTTCTCACCAAAAACCACTGAAAAGAACTGTGCAAGAGCAAAACCAGCAACACCAAAACTATGTACAAAACTGAAAATCATACATGCCCCAAATGGAACATGCAGAGTGTGCACAAGCACTTCTTCTACTGAAAGCAAATCTACCTACTCTACTCTAGCTGGAAGCAAAGGCAAGCTAAACAAACCCTGCAACTGGTTGTGAGAAATAGCTTCCTTTCTTCAAAATTGGCAGCCATGCAATTGATTTGGCACTGATCATGGCTGTTTGGATGGATGGAAAATCAACAAGAAGCTGGTCTTCTATCCAAATCATCAAGGTATCAACTGAAAAATCCAATACCTCTTTTAGTTGCTCTGCATTTGGATTGGGGAGGTATGGCAGCTGATCCTTGGTTCTTTGTAGCTCATCCTCATGCTCAGAAGCAAGCATGACTGGTTGTGGCTTCTCCTTTGGCTCCAATGAAGCCAAATACCTGATTGGGCAAGGTCTGATCCGTTTGATATGCCCATTGCTGTGATTTTCAACTCCAAGAATGGAGTCTTCTTGTAGACCCTCTTGAATGGATGATGTGGAAGAAATGGTGAAATTCTTCTGTCCTTTCTCTTCCTCCAATGAAGAACATGGAAGATTTAAATCTTCCAATTTTGGTTCCAAAGGGCTGCTATAAGATGCAGGCTGCTGCAAATGAATGCTCTCCTTTATGACAGCAGACTCTTGTGTTTGGAATGTGGATGATGAAAGAGAGAATGGTGAAAACTCAACTGGCTCTTCTTCATCAAAACAGTCCTCCAAAACTGACAGGTAAACTGCCTCATTGTTGTCCCGCTGTTCCTTTTCAACTTCCTCCATGGTGTCCTCTTGATCTGCAACTTGACCACCATGGTTTCCTTCACTCTCCAATATTGAGTTTGAGAGATCAAACTCCTTTTCAGTATTAGAACTTGAGAGAGGTGAAGTAGAAAGAAGAACTGAAGGTTCTCCTGTAGCCTGCTTTGTGCTCAAAGCCCTTGGATCTGCACTTTTCTCCTCCACAGCTAGATTGTGCTCCTCTTCTTTTGGATTTGGAGCATCTTCTCCTTCCTCCAATGTTTGAAGAGAATCTTGCTCTTGATTGAACTCCTCCTCCAGCATGAAGTTTGTCAAGTCAAACTCTTCAATTTGTTGCTCTAGAGGACAAGTTGGGACTGCAAGATCTTCTTCTCCTGACAAAATCAGTCCTCACCACCATTTGTTCAACCTCAGCCTCTTCTGTAGGCTTAACCATCAAGGGGATCTTTGTCATCCCAAATCTAAGAGCCCAACTCTTCAGACTGTCTGTCACTTCTTTTCTTTTTGGCTCTTCCTCTTGTTGTCCTTGATGACTGATTTTTTCAATTTCTTCTTTCCCACATGGAATTGGGAATGCAAGAGGAGGGATAGGTTGAAACTCAACTGATTTGACAATTTTGTGTGGTGGTGGAGGTGGTGAAACCTCTTGTTTCTTTGGAGGAGGGGGTATTTCTGTTAGCTCTTGTGGAGGGGATGACTGTTTGGAAGGGAAAAGAAAAGAAGAATCGAGATGGGGTGGAAGACTAGGGGATGGAGGGATGGATTCAACACATGGGACAGCAGATGAGGAACTTTAAATGAGATGATGCTGCTTGAGTAATGGAAAGAGAAAAAAACCAGATGATGGTGTAGATCTTACCCATTGACAAGGTTGTTCAACAACAAGTCTGTAGGCCTCTATTTCTGCTGTCCATTGTGCAAGCAAAGGCAGCATTGCAATCATGAAGTCAAGCTTCTCCTGAGGGCTGTAATGCCTTGGAAAAGGTCCCACCCATGGACAGGGTGCTCCATAACCGATTCCAAAAGCTTTCATTTGTGCTTGAGCCCTAGATTGCACCATCCCCACCTCCATCTTTTGGATTTTCTCCAACAGACCAGCATCTTGGATCTGATGGTCTTCATTGTATGCACACTCTTGCTCTTGGAAAGCTCCATTGCCAAACTGACTTTGGCACTGCTGTTCATATGAGTATGCATGCTGATCTGGAGGATTTGTAAAACATGTTGGAGGTGGAATATACTGCTGTTGTTGATGTGAAATCCATGATGGAAATGAAGTCATGATTGCACAACTTCATGGAATGGAAAAGAATGAAAGGGATGGAAAGAAAGATGGATGAAAATGTATGGAAACGGGTCTGCAAGCTCAGAGAAATGGGTTGCTGATCAGATGGAGTCGCCAGATGTGTTTGCAAGTGCCTCCAAAGGCTGAAATCTTCACAGGAACACACCAACCTGCAAAAGATGAAGTGAAAGACCTCTAAGGTCCCACCGGGCGTGCCAAAACTGTTGATGCAAAATCACAGCACCCCTGGATGTTGATCAGATTTCTAGGTTGATCATACTAACATCCAGTGTGATTGCATAACATTGAATCCTTTCTCCAAGTGTGGGACTTGAAGAGTGAGAAAGGAATCTCCAGAGAAGGCTGGTTCCTATTCCTCTGTTCAGATGCACATGAAATATGCAGAGGGTTTTCTTTTTAAAACCTAATCTAATCTGCCAAGGAGACAAGGTAAGAAAATGCATAAAAATAAATCTAAACTAATGGAGGTGATGCACCGAGGAATGAAGAACACTTATTTTGCCAATAAACACAGACCACTTGAATGTGATATAAAATCATGCACATATGACAGAAACTGCAGTAAAAGACCAGGAGGATGCAAAAATGAACACGGAGAGGGTTGAGAATCATCCACAGACATGTATTACTTGCTCCAAAGATTGGTACAATACACTGCAGAATGCCAAGAGGCAGAATAGTATTACAGTTCAAATGAGAGGTTCGAACTCCACAAATTCACCTAAGGAGAAAAGGGAGAGGAAAAATAGAAAAATGTTCGACACTGAAAAGAAGCTCCTCTTTACAATATATAGAAAGAATGAGAGAGGAAAGAGAGGAGGGAAAGCAAAATCTACCCCAACCACCTCTAGGTTGCATTCAATTCATCCATCATGGCAGAAGAGGCGGATCCTGGCAAAACGGCGGGCTGCCTAATAGAAGCGGTGAACTGTCTGCTGCATTAAAGTTGTTTGTTGAAGCATTACTTCTGCTTGTTATTTCGTGCCAGAGGTGTTTCTCAATTTTATCCCACCAGACTACACCAAAATTCGAGAATAACCCCAGAATCATGTAGAGAATTTCATGAGCTTTCTGTTGATATAAAGAACGTGCAAATCCGAGCTCTGGGTCAAAAGTTATGGCGATTTGAAGAATTAGGGCACGGAACAAACCAAAACGGATTTTGAAATATTTCCCACGCTTCGCCACCTGGATGACATGTGGCACGCTCTGATTGGACGAGAAATTCTCTCTCCTCTACCTTTCGGCGGGCTGTCTTTTGAAATTTCCTTGTGGGCCCCTTAAACTTGGACACGTGGTGCCATTTCATTGGTTCAGTTCAGCGCTTCAAACCTTCCACTTTGACCTTTTGACTTTTCTCCTTGTGACACGTGGCGTGATTTCATTGGTTCTCAGCCCTGCCGACTTCTTCACGCCCTTCACGTCTTTTTGTCCCAGATGGCACGGTGCTCCTTGTGCTGATTTCGGGCGAACCGACCGGTTCGCGTCCATTTATCCCAAATGTCCTAGTTTGTTTCAGACTGCTTATTCCCATTTCACCCGGTTTGGCCGGTTCGCGTCTTTTTGGCCCGCTTGTCCCACTTTGTTTCGGACTGTTTGTGCTGATTTTGCCCGGTTCGGCCGGTTCGCAGCCTTTTTGGCCCGCTTGTCCCACTTTGTTTCAGACTGTTTGTGCTGATTTCGCCTGGTTCGGCCGGTTTGCGCCTTTTTGTCCCAGATGTCCCAAAGGTGACCCTCTCAGCAGTTAGCTAATTTTTCCTCTCGATCAAACCGGCATTTCGCGCCCAGCCGCGTACTTCTGTCCCACTTGTCCCAAATGCTATTTGGGCCGCTTGGAGGCTTTTCGGCCGATCCGCGCCTTTTTGTCCCAGATGTCCCAATTGCTCCTAGGACTAGGACTTAGCCGATTTTCACCATTTTTTTTGGATCAACCTTCTTGCCTTCTACAACCTTTTTTTTTTTTTTTTGCATTTTCTCAGAGCTTGCTCTTTTCAGCCTGGACAGGAGAGTTAGAAAAATATCTGAGAGAACCTCAGAAACATGATGTTTGCTCTGAATCAATCAATGTGCCTGGGACTTGAATATTCTGATGCATGTTATCAAAATTACCCTGGGGGGGTGAATTTTGGATAACAGTTATTACTTTTTTATCCTTGAATTAAATAAAATAAAATTTCTCCTTATTAGTTTAGTTTACTTTTACAATGGAGAGTTAAATAATTAGCTTGGTGTAAATGAAAGGGTCATTTTGACTTGGACTTTAATTATTTAATGTTGCATGACCTTAGGAAACCTCTGTAGATTAAATTTATTTAGAAACATTTGAATGCAGTATGTTAAACCTATTTTTAGATTAAATCAATTCTTTTATTTAAATATTATTATTTAATTAATTTTTTGATGATCGTTTATTTAACTAAGGGTTTAGCTAAACGTTGCATTCATCTTTTTAAAACAATTATTCCATAATTTTCTAGTATAATCTATGTTTGGGTTCGGGTTTTGTGTGTGAATTTTTTTTGGCATTACAGGTTACTTATGGTGGACTCCACTTGTAAGTCCTGTGGGGCTTTGAGGTCTCTGCTCCTTCTTCTTTCTAGAACTCATGTCAGGTTGACACTTGGCACTATCCACGAGATCGCTACTACCCTTTGAGTTGGATTTTCCTAGCTTAGTTTTAATCGTTGATTTAGCTAAGTCTTCCTTCCATGTTACTAAAGGCTCGACCCCTGGTGGAATTCGAATCTACAAGAACCTTAAAGCTTATGTGGTCAATTCAGTAGGAATCTGCCTTTTATCTAATCTTAGCGGGTAACGGAATTTAGATAAAAATGTGTTGTGCATTTTATGTGAGGTTCATGTGTATAGGATTCCCTCAATAGTCAAGTGTGAACCATAACATGAGGATGCATCATCGGGAAATGATGATACGAGCGTGTGTCAAGATGTATACATGTGAAAATATAGGTGTGAAATGGTGTGAATATAAGACGTGTGTTGATGCTAGGGGGAATAAATAGGTGTGATATCCCCCCCCCCCCCCCCAAGCCCCAAGTGTGTTGTGATGAATGTGTTACCCAATAAAAGTAAAGGATGAAGGTCCTCTACCCGATGCTTGTGGTGATGAAAGCGTGTGACCATGCTCTAAGATTGGTGGTATATGAAATATACGTTGCGTAGGTGAATGGAGTCTACATGCATGTGACCGATGAGAATATGGTTGGCACCTTTATGTAACAAAATGTGGAGGTGATGGAGACCTGTGTGAAGAAAAGAGCGGAGGTGATGGATGCCTATGTAGAGGAGATCGCGGAGGTGATGCACACCTATATGGAATGAAATGAGGTGGTGAAGTATGCATAGATATAGGAGTTCTCCTAGTGATGGACCTAGACTAATGTGTTGGAATAGTAGAGTGATGAGACCACGTAGGTCGTGTGCGAATAGGCGAGCTAGGAGTGGATTGTGCTTTAGTTTCGATAGGCCGTAGGGAACTAGATGGACTAGGTGATGTAATAACAACCTTAAGAGGAGGTTGTGACCATGGAGTGGATAGAGGCACACCATTGATAGAGATTAATTGATTATTGTGAATGAAATTTAGACACAATTAATTCATGGAGATAATAGATGGATACCTTTGAATCTAATTGAGACCTAAGACCATGTCGCACCCCTTCAATTTTTTTTATACAAATAAGGGCATAATCATTGTGAGAGGACTGACAGTAACTTATAGCTTGAATACCCATATGAGTTATCCATTAGATATGATATTTGTGAGAGAGGATAGCCAATAACAATTAGAAATGGAATAGAACACACGCTGATATGCCATGATGGATCAACTTTGGTGTTATTTACAGGGATGGATCCGATAGAAGCGTTGATGTGCAAGTGATCAAAAAAGAATGTATCATAATAATCATGATTAGAGAAAGAAATTATTGGTGTAGAAATATCAACATGAGAAACTAGAAAATAAAGAGCCCCTGATGTAGGAGGAGGCACTATGTGATATGTATGATTTGCCAAGGAATCATCCAATTTCTTGTCATTTTTTGGGAGTGGATTGCTGAATATTTTGAGATTATGATTTTTATTAATTGGTGCAGAGGCTGTAGGCTCTAGAAGCTCAAGTTTTTTGATCATTGATAAGATCTTGTATGATAGTGTAGAGTTTGAAACACCTATTTGTAGAGTATCTGACACATTGATGATAATCGCATCAAAATTTATCATTATAATTTTTAACTTCAGGGCGAGATGGATCCAAGTTGAGTGGAGAAGGAAGCATGATAATATTGCTCTTAAGAATTTTTTTTAATATAGGAAGCAAACCAATAGTCAACTTTGTATATGTACGCTTAGGCGGTTTCCATTGGAGTTCGTTGGTGTTGGATACAACATTGAAAATGATTTTTGCTTCAGTAGGTTATGTTGATGGCTTAAAAGTGAATGTACTTTGGAAGAGCACTGATGATGAAGCTTGCTCTTGATATTTAATCTTTCCTATAGATAATAGTTTCGTTTCACGGAACTTAAGAGTATGACATAGTTGATCAAATGACGGAGATGTCTTAAAGAGAACACTCTCCTGGAGAGGTGAAAATAAAATCTGAATGATTAAATCTTGAAGCGCAAAGTCTGCAAGCACATTAAACATCTTAGCTAGGTTGTTCTTGTATCATAAGAAATTATCCACTAAATGTTCATTAGATCCTTGCTTAAGTTTTGTAAGTTATGCATATGAGATCTTAGACCCGATGTTGATAGAAATATGAGTAAGAAAAAACATTGGCTAGATGCGTGAAAGATGTAATTGAGTGGACAAGTAGGTCATAGAACCAATGCATCACATAATCGTGGAGACTACAAGGAAAGATCCTAGCTAGAAGAATGTGATCATCTGTAAAATCTAAAAAGACCACATAGAATGCTCAAAGATGTTCTTATGGGTCACCATGCCCATTAAAAATAGGAGGCTTGGGGTAATGAAATTAGGAGGAAGCGAGTAAGTGGAAATGATAGGTGTGAATGGAGTGTGTAGTAATAAAGTGGAATCCAAAGATGGAGACACATGATAAGTAGCCTATGGTAATTGATAAATTTTTTCTTGAAGTTCTTGATAAAGAGAGGCTAAATCTTGAGTGCTAGCGGAAGAAAATTTCCATGTGTGAGAAATAAGAGGTGGATTGAAGTGGTTAGTGGGATTAGGGACAAAAATGGATAAAAGAGTAGAAGCATGTGGTTATGTAGAAATGGAGGTGGGAATAGCGGTGGAAGAATTAATCTCTGCAAGGTTGGTGGCTTCCTCACGAGCAGCGAATAAAAGTAATTCTAAGTCTTGCGGATGCTCAACGATATGATCATTAATGTCTTTAAGGTGGGATTCAGTGAATTCACCCTAAGATTGAGCCATAGTGATGATATGATAAGATTCTAAAGGAGAAGGTGGATTTAATGATCAGGTTCACCAAAATTATTAAGCTAAATATGAAAAAATATCCCTAATTTGATTGTTATTACAGTTGTAAATAAATATACAATTAAGTACATAAAGTAATACAAGCAAGATAAGAAAGAAATTATGAAACCCTAAGTGCAAAGAGGGCGTAAAAAGCCTTAGCTAATTCACAATTTTTCTTAGACCATCCCGAAGTTTTGACCGGATAAACAAAGAGGGAGGAGAGTTGCATAGAACCCCAAAAAAGTGTGTGATTTGATGATCTACCTGAATTGGGTGCTTGGAGAGGGATAGGGGCACCCGGGGGCACCCTAGGTATGTTTCTGGGTGCATGTATATATTGAAATACTCAGAAAACCTCCTCCCAGTGGTCACAAAGTGTTTGTTTTTGTTTTCCTTTCGTCGTAGGTGTAGACACCTAAAATTGGTTTCTCAATTTAGTGTCCCTCACATTCGTTTTAGGTAACCTGGGGCACGTTCACGTCACCAACTATCCCCTTGGGATATTATCCAATTTGTGATTTAATCACTTACTCTAAATTTAATTCATCACATCACATCTTACCCATGAGTAATTAAATAATTAAATATTTAATTACGCTTCTTCCCATGCATCTTAATCACTTATCTACCCCAAATTTATTCTACCCATGTATCACATCCATTTTTAAATCTTCCCTAAGCGGGATATTTCCCGTGGTCGGGATAAGTCTTGTCTTTTTCGAATCGATCAATTTGGCCATCTCGGGAGTCTTCTCCACGATCGGCGCCGACCCATTTGGTCGGCGCCGATTTTATAGGAGCGGCGCCGATTATAAAAGCAGGTCCATGGCTCAGTTCGAAGGACCGAAAAAGAGACGAACGAGCGAAAGAAAGCACTTACGCACGAACAGAGAGCGAGAAAGATTCAGGTTGCAAGAAAGAGAGATCTTTTTAGCATCAATTGTCTCAGTTAGGGCAGATCCTGTCCTAATCAATCCCTGAGAGGAGCACCGTTACTCTGCCCGTATCATATCAACATCATACACCATCATCTATCATCTAGTGACTCTGTTTCAGCGTCTCTCCATCTTCGGCACATCTTGCAGACTACATTCACCTTCCAATCCCCGAATCTCATCGCACAGTCCCTGATTGGTCAGTCTGCCTTCAGTGGACACTGATCTTATCCAGTCGACGCCGATCAGTCCCAGTCGACGCCGATCACATCAGTCGCCGCCGATTTCACTGCAGACAGGTAAAAGGTCACAGGTAACACAAATCCAGCATTATTTCGCAGTTCCCTGTTTTCTGTACTTTCTGTCTGCTGTTCAGTTTCTGTTTTATTACTGCAATCAGAAAATCTAGTCTTTATTTATATCTTTTATCATGTATGCTTCTTTTCTTTATTGAAAACGTGGACTGACATCCGTCGAGGAAGCTCATCGCTTCTCGGACCCGCTTCTTGGGCAGTCCACTTAAATATCTTTTAACGTGGTCTTTTTCTGTCAAGCATCGGTGTTTTGCAGGTTATTCGGAGCTATTGTGCAAATTGCTCGTGTGCGCCCGTCTTGTCTACATCAGCTTCCTCATCCGTCTACATCTTCATCAGGTATCGATTTCATTGGAGTTTTTTAGGGTTTTTGTGTTTAGTTTGGTACATTAACTTGGACAGGTAACAAACGCGAAATTCTTGATCTACATTCTGGCACGCTCGGTGGGACTTGAACCAAAGTCCCTTATTGGTAAGTTCATTTCTTTTCTAGTTTTGAACTTTGTTCCTTTTCTTCACTGATTTCTATCGGTCCTATTTGAGCATTTCTGTTCATCATTTCAATCTTGCTTTTTAGGCGAAATCATTATCTGGAAATTTTTCTATTTTAGAAATTTTTTTGTTTCACCATTATCTGGATGTATCTTTCCGGATCTTGTTTGTTGTTTGCTTGATCTTTCTTGCGGAACACTTTGCTTGCTCGTGGGATTGTTCGAGGGGAAGAGCTCAACAACGCGCTTTTTGAAGTCCACACACCTTGGAGAGCTAAACCTACAGGTATTCCTCTTTTTCAGTGTTTTCTCCTTTTTAGGATTTCTTTGTTGGTTGTCTATCACATCCAAACACTTCAATCTTTGGTGCTTAAAAGGAACTTAATCACATTTGGGAAAGAACTTGTTTGACTTGTCTTCATCGAAATCAAACATTTCGTTTTAAGTGCTTAAAAAGAACCTTTTCTTTGTCATTGCTGCATGCTTTTTCATCTAGTCTTAATTAGGTTGGAGAATTGATCAAAATCGGTAGTGACACTATTTGATTTTTATTTTTCACCCTTGCACACAAAGCCAAAATCACTAGGTATAAAGCATCTAAACAAAACTCCTTCCCTGGCCTCGCCTACTTGGAAGTGATATCCAAGAGGAAGAGCCTACGCGGTACTCGGGCCGCGCTATAAATTCACGGAAGATTTTGGTATATATTGGCAAAGCACCCGACTCCCTTATCGCAGCGGTGTGTGAAGTGCGGGGGTAGGCCCCTATATCAAGCCACGTACTGGTCTTTTACTGAAGTGCCTTCGGGACTCCTCACCACACATTACCCAAACCATCCTTAGTTTGGATATCTGAGTAGTTCCTGTTCTAAAAAGCCTTCCCTAACATTTTCTTTTCTTAAAAGCATCAAAATTTAAAGGAGATAATCACTTGCGCTGCTTGAATTGTTTGTGCATTAGCTAGGACAATCTTCTTTCTTGCTTGCTTATGACGGTTATCACCCGGTCACAATCTAGGAAAATGGCCCAACAGGTTCCTTCTTCCTCCGAAATCACCACCAGCGTGGATGTTTCGGCAGCCCTCCAATTTTCCTCGGGACCACTGTTAGTGGGTTCCCCCTCATGGTCGTATAATCCTTTCCATCAAGCCAAAACAATCCCATCACGTCCAGCTTCTCCTAGTCCATCAGAAATATCTTCTGACTTGGAGTCTATTCCTCGCGGGGATCCTGAATTTCAGGCTCTCCTTGATCGCAATCCGGTAGCCCTCATGGACTACCTAGTACACAAGTCCATTCGAATATCTGATCAAGGACCACCAATCCAACAAGTGTACGATTATCCTCGTGGTTCATCCCAGGCCTATGTAGAACAGTTTTCATCCTCTCTCCCGTCTCGAGCCACGGAAAAGGGGGAGGTTCTTGTGCCTCCTTTTTCTCTTCCACCAACCATGTTGACTAGTTCTCAAATTGCCTTACCTATTCCTAATACTGCAGTTACCTCAACTATTCCTCAACCTACCTTTGAGAGGTCTTCTGCCTTGGCGATAACGAGTGCGTCTGTGCACCTGCATATCGCTGTTAATTCATCTATGCCCTCTATTGTGTCTCAAGGTCAGTACCTCTTCATGAGCCAACCCCCTTCGGCTAGTCAGTTGGTTCCTACTTCTCGTCCTCCGGTCAATCTTTCTTCCAATATTCCAGCAACTGTGACCTTCGCCCATCCCCTAGTATCAGCACCCTTGGTACCAAATTCGGCGGTAGAAGGCCCCTTTCAGGTCTTGTTCCCCAACATGTCCAATCTAACCAACACCCATATTCCTCAATCTGTCCCTATTCAATCAACAAACATAGGAGTCCACCAATCACAGGCTCCATCCGTCACCCAACCTATATTTTCTCAACCACTTATTATCTCACAGCCTGCCTATACGCAAGCTACCTCACAACAAATACCTCACCAGGCGTCACCCAAAACACCTGGTTATTCCTCTTACCATCCCACCAATCAACAAATCAATCCCCCATTGACACCTCAACAACATCCACCACTTGCTTCTTATGTAGGACATACCAATGTACCTCCTCCCTAATCCGACGTAGTTCAAATTCTCTTCAAGAAAATTGCAGACTTGGAAGCCTCCACAAAAGGAGCCCGTCCTTCATACTCCTTTGAAGAAGTGTGCAATGAACCCATTCATCCTTCGGTGGCTTTTAAGCCTTATCCTCCCCAATGGGAACTTCCCAAATTCTCAAATTTCATAGTCGGGAAGACCCTCAACAACATCTGCGAGCATTCAAACATGCTTGCTACCTTATCGTCCAGGACCAGGAACTCATGCTCCGTACCTTTCCTATGTCTCTAGCGGGTCCCGCTTTGGACTGGTACAATAACATCCCTCAACATTCTTTGTTTTCTTTCTCTCAATTGGCCCAGATGTTTGTTGAAAACTTCTCAATAAATATCGCGCATAAGATCTCGATCACAGATCTTTATAACATTCGCCAATTCGACGATGAGTCTATAGCAGACTTTGTCGCTCGTTGGAGAGGGATAATCAACCAATTGTCTTTCTCCCTTCCTCAATCCCAACAAATCGAGTTGTTCACCTGATCTTGTGCTAATCACATTTCTTCCACTCTAAGGATCCAAACTTTTCATACCTTTGAAGAGGCCTTTACGATGGCACGCAAACTTGAATCTCACGCCATTGAACAAGGGAAGTTAAAACTTCGCTCCAAATCTAAACCAGATTTCTCTCGGTTCACCAAACCAAATTCTTTCCCTCCTAAAGATAAGAATCAAGGGTCCACAAATGCTATCGTATTAAAAACACCAAGAACCGATAGTACTCCTAATCAACCATCACGAAGAGACCCTTCATCTACTCGAAAAGGGGCTTCATCATCTCGATCCTTTGCTCCCTTGGGGGAATCATATGCCTCTATCTTAGAAAAAATGTTGGAAGTTCGCATGATCGAACTTCCACCCATTAGGGATATTGATGAAAGCCGAGAACGCCCATTCTGGTATAGGGAAAACGATTTCTGTCATTATCACAGAACCAAAGGTCATGACATCGAACGATGTCAGACTTTCAAAAATCTTGTCCAAAAATTCATTGACAAAGGCAAGCTCATTCTGGATAACCCAAATGCTCCCCCAAATCAAGCACTGGACGTTTTTAAACAACCTTTCCCCAATCATGCCCCAAATCATAATTCTTCAGAATCTCAAAAACCAAACACCCACACTATCAATTTCATCTCCACTGAAGAATCCATCTCTAAAACCACATCATCTGCAAACACATCAATCGAATCAGATCCTCCTTCCTCTTCATCAATCACGGGAGTTCCAATATCTTCAGACAACCCGTCTTTGAATATCCCCACATTACTAAGCACGGAGTCATCTCTCTCCGCTCCTTTGTCTGACCTTCCATCTATCCCTGAGACAGTGTCATCCGCATCTGTCTCATCATCAGACATTCTTTCAATGCTCGAGGCAATCACATCCCTTCGAGTTTCCACTACGGACACATCTACTTCCGTTGCTCCCATTCCCGCCGCAACTATGCCTTTGGTGAATGTACCCATAATTGTGCCGACTTCGACGGAAGTGTCTTCGATCTTGACCCTTCCTATCTCTTTTCCAACTACATCAGAAGTTCTCCCTCCGCAAGGCACTCCTTCTTCATCACTCCCTTCTCCCATCAATAGTGTTACTTCACCTATTAAGGAAAAATCAAAAGAAGTAACACCAACACCTGCACACTCGATTCCTCAACCTAAACCGCGACAACCAAAATCTAACACTACACCATCAGTACCTCCCCACTCAGCTGATCTACCTGTGTCTCCAGAGGCCATGTCAGCCCACCATCTCCGAAATCCATAGTCCACAC
Source organism: Taxus chinensis (assembly GCA_019776745.2). Classification (NCBI taxonomy): domain Eukaryota; kingdom Viridiplantae; phylum Streptophyta; class Pinopsida; order Cupressales; family Taxaceae; genus Taxus; species Taxus chinensis. The sequence goes on from CM034150.1 coordinate 836,072,848, forward strand.
CCCCCACTGCTGCTGGCATCCACGGAAGCCCGGATGGCCTAATCACTGCTATGTGCTCATACGCCCAGCAATGGAGCACAAAGCTAACGTCAATCCCTGTCCTCCGACCAGTAGTGTACATCCATAGCTCATAGTAAATCTGAGCTATCAGGGCATCAGAGAAGGCAAAAATCTGTCTGTACTGCAAGATGTCGCACACGCAGTCTAGCAGTAGCAATGGGAATCTCCCACCTCCTGAGTCTGGCAAGGCAAAATAAGATATAGCCATCTGAATCAGGGCTATCCGCCTGCTCCGAGGGCTATCCTGTCTGTACTGTGAGGATATCCTCACTGCCCCAGATACTATCTCTGAGTCATCTGATCTGTCTCTGTACAATCGCACCAGGGCCCTCTGCTGCTGCTCTCGGGGTGTGATCTCAATCGGGTCCCCCGTAATCGGTAATCGGAGGATCCTGTATACATCCTCATGGGTGATAGTCATCTCACCCGTCCTAAACCAAAATGTGCACGTGTGGCTGTCCCACCGTCGCACTAATGCCCGCATGAGCTCCACATCCCGTGGCACTCGTCTGTAATATTTGAAACCCCCGAGCCCGGCTCGCTCTAAATGTTGCCAGTCTGCATCTGTCACATCAGGAAGGATCATCTCTAATAGCTCAGGGATGGCATCCCTCATATGAAGAGCCTCTCGTGCCTGCATCCACGACATCAAAAGCATAATTAGTCTCTTATTTTCATAAATCTCATCTTCCAAAACAATAACATCCAAAACAAGAAGGAAATGCTAAAAATCTTTCCATCGGCGTCGATTTGGTCAAATCGGCGTCGTTCATTCCAGTCGGCGCCGATTACTAACAATCGACGCCGATCCAAACCAATCGACGCCGATTATACCAATCGGCGCCGACTGCGAGGCCAGGCGTAAACCAGACCCTGGCCTCCCATACGCATAGAAAATCAAACAAAAAAAAAAACTAAGAAAAGTGGGTTCAACAGTGACTACTTACCCCAGGTCATGTCCTCCTGCGCTTCTGTCCGCTCCCAGAGGCTTCCATTGTGTTCAAATCAAAAATCTATCTCTGTCTGAATCAATCGTCACGTTGCAAATTAATCGTTTACGTTTTCCGTTCGCATATTTATATGCGTCTGGATTGGTCGGCGCCGATTTTTTGGGTCGACACCGATTGTCTTGGTCGGCGCCGATTAGTTTGATCGCCGCCGATTTTTCATGTCTGTTTGCCATAGTGTTGATACTTGGCTTTCTCATCTATCTGATCATTGTTGTGTGCTGAATCTTGCCTTTTGGCACATCTTTTAGATGTCATTGTCTATTTCGGGTTTGTTCCCTTTGCGTGGGACACTCGTATCTTTCGGCAGCTTAGAGTTAAATGGGTCTGTAGGCACTAACGTCGTCTGATTTATAGACCGTCTAGTTCTCCCTACCAATGTGTCTCTCTTTAGATGCTGACTATTTTTGCAGTTCTCCTTACACTCATGGGTCTGTAGACACTAACGTCGTCTCATGAGGAGACCGGCTGGTTTTCCCTACCAATGTGAGTTCCTTAGGTTGCTGCCCTTGTGTTTATTTTTATGCGTCATCAATGATCAGATCTACTCCAGCCATCCAACTGGGGCATCCTGCATTTTTCATCTACCTCTTTCAAACTCGGGATCGTCTGTTCTATCATCCATCCCATCCCTAGTTTGAGGGGGGATCACATCACCACAAATTCTTCTCTTCTTCCATCCCTTTGTTTTTGTCTCATAACCTTGCTTATCGCAAGTTACTTGACAAAAAGGGGCAAAATGTAGACACCTAAAATTGGTTTCTCAATTTAGTGTCCCTCACATTCGTTTTAGGTAACCTGGGGCACGTTCACGTCACCAACTATCCCCTTGGGATATTATCCAATTTGTGATTTAATCACTTACTCTAAATTTAATTCATCACATCACATCTTACCCATGAGTAATTAAATAATTAAATATTTAATTACGCTTCTTCCCATGCATCTTAATCACTTATCTACCCCAAATTTATTCTACCCATGTATCACATCCATTTTTAAATCTTCCCTAAGCGGGATATTTCCCGTGGTCGGGATAAGTCTTGTCTTTTTCGAATCGATCAATTTTGGCCATCTCGGGAGTCTTCTCCGCGATCGGCGCCGACCCATTTGGTCGGCGCCGATTTTATAGGAGCGGTGCCGATTATAAAAGCAGGTCCATGGCTCAGTTCGAAGGACCGAAAAAGAGACGAACGAGCGAAAGAAAGCACTTACGCACGAACAGAGAGCGAGAAAGATTCAGGTTGCAAGAAAGAGAGATCTTTTTAGCATCAATTGTCTCAGTTAGGGCAGATCCTGTCCTAATCAATCCCTGAGAGGAGCACCGTTACTCTGCCCGTATCATATCAACATCATACACCATCATCTATCATCTAGTGACTCTGTTTCAGCGTCTCTCCATCTTCGGCACATCTTGCAGACTACATTCACCTTCCAATCCCCGAATCTCATCGCACAGTCCCTGATTGGTCAGTCTGCCTTCAGTGGACACTGATCTTATCCAGTCGACGCCGATCAGTCCCAGTCGACGCCGATCACATCAGTCGCCGCCGATTATACCCAGTCGACGCCGATTTCACTGCAGACAGGTAAAAGGTCACAGGTAACACAAATCCAGCATTATTTCGCAGTTCCCTGTTTTCTGTACTTTCTGTCTGCTGTTAAGTTTCTATTTTATTACTGCAATCAGAAAATCTAGTCTTTATTTATATCTTTTATCATGTATGCTTCTTTTCTTTATTGAAAACGTGGACTGACATCCGTCGAGGAAGCTCATCGCTTCTCGGACCCACTTCTTGGGCAGTCCACTTAAATATCTTTTAACGTGGTCTTTTTCTGTCAAGCATCGGTGTTTTGCAGGTTATTCGGAGCTATTGTGCAAATTACTCGTGTGCGCCCGTCTTGTCTACATCAGGTATCGATTTCATTGGAGTTTTTCAGGGTTTTTGTGTTTAGTTTGGTACATTAACTTGGACAGGTAACAAACGCGAAATTCTTGATCTACAAAGTGTTTGTTTTTGTTTTCCTTTCGTCGTAGGTTGCACCAACATCGTCGAGGTCATTGGAAACCTGCAATGAAATATGAACCTGCAAAACACTCAAATAGACATCAAATCCTAAAAAAATAAAGATGGAGAATGATGGGTCGAATTATCCTTAGCTATCACAATGGTGATCTTACACATGATTATTACAATACATCTCAGACCCAATGTAGTTCTCTGCGTGTGTGTGTGGAATTGTGCCCTAGCTGGCTCTTGTACGTGTCACAATTTATAGTGAGAAAGTAAGCTAGATGTAAAGAAATGTAATAGATGTGTGCATGAAATAAAATAAACTTCCCTCTTATGAAGTGTATGGAGAATAAACAGCCCTTAGGTTCCTTGGATGGTGTTAGATGGATGCAATGGAGCTCTTAGATGCTTGATGGGTGCAACCTTAGGTGGTGATAACTAATGCTTAGTGCTTGGTCCTTTATTATGATCACATAACTTTATATTTATATGATTCCTTTTCTTGAATTTAGTAACTAACCCTGAAAAGGATGACTACCAAAAAGATAAGATGCTCAAATGGATAGAAAGGACCGAAAAGATGTGAACAAAGTGCAAAGAGGTCAGGGGTGCCCAAAGGGAACGATGGCACTTGGTGCTGGCGTCCTGGTTGGATGTTGGTGTCTAAGATGATAAATTTTGGGGTATAAAAATTCATACTGAGCAAGTAAGGATGCAAGACCAAAAATGGCAACAGAAAGCAAAGAAAGGTGGCCAAAGACATGGGTTAATTAGTACTTTTCTTACTTAAGAATCATATAAATAGTAGTATGTAATCAAGACTAAATAGATACCCAAAATGCATGATTTTATGTCTACACATTGGTATAAGTTTTGTGTCTTTGTGATTTATTTGATGGGTAATCTAGGTCATTTTGTGGAGATGAAGGTTTCTTGGTTATCAGGGCAAGACTACTTATGTTGAAAGAATGAAGTGAATGAAGCATGAGATTATTTATTTAAGGCTTTATATGACCTAGAAATTGAAGAGGGGTTAATTTTGTTATGATTAAAGGAGATTGGAGGTCTTGTAAGTGGCCTCAAGGGTGAAAACGAGTTTTCATTTGCAATATAGGTTTCTGAGCAGTATGACTTGGAGAAGAGGAAAGTAGATGTGGTTTGAACACATGGATTTTTCATGATTTCTAACATGTATGGATGTGATTTACAACTCCTGAGGTCACATGTTATAGTTTATTTTTTCTTCGGTGGTCTTGAGGCCCAATGGTGAAGACAAGGTGCTGGAAATAACTATTTGGTGAAGGATATGAGCCTTTTGGCCCATGTTGTGAAATATTTTATTAGTACAAGTAAAAGTGCAACCATGAATGATGTTTAAATGTTATATTACACATGTGTGGTGATTTTTTATAGCTTGAATAATCATGGTTTCGGTGTTAGTGGATTTTACTCATCCTAGTATGGATTTTGGAGCCATTTTTGTGCAAGTTGAATAGTTTTGGGCATGGCCAACCTATGTGGGTCATATGTGAATGTTTTAATGATTAATTTGGGATGTTTTTTATTTTCCTTTGTTAAACCAAAGGAAAACTGACTTGGTTTGAATTTGAATCATGAGGAGTGTATAAAAGTGAGTTTGTAGTTCAAATTCAAACTAATTGAGAAAGAAAGAGAAAGTGTGGCCTATGTGAGAGTGATTTAAAGGTACCAAGGCATATTTTGAGATATGAGAGAGTGCTTTATGGGTTGAATGATTTTTGCAAGAGTGTGTGCAACGGGTTGAAGAAAAGAGAAGTGAAGAAAGTGAAATATAGTGCAAGCTTGAGAGCGTAGGATTTGAAAAAGGGTTTCAAGGTGAGTAAGTTGAATCAATGATCTCAATCAGTTTTGGCAGCAAAAAATACATCATATATCTTCTTCAAAGGTGGTTGAGTGCGTGTTGTATCATCTTGGGGGGGGGTTTTAGCCTCCTTGTGGAGTTGGTGCTTCACAAAACTAGGGGTCAGTGCTCCTTGTAGGGTTGGTGCTCTACTAAATTATGGGTTGGTGCTCCTTTTGAAGTTGGTCCTTCATTAATTTTTTTTATTTGAGTAATATAATCAGAAGTTTCAGTGGGTTTTCTTCCCTTTGGTGGTTTCCCACCTATGTCTTATATTATGGTGTTGCTTCTCTTGTTCATGGTTATTTGAATGCATATTATTTGATATTAGGCACACATTAATGGATGATTTATTGGTTTGTGGTTTAAGAAATCAATCTAAAATTGAATTAAGTTTGTAAGGACTGATTCACCCCACCCACTCTCAGTCCATTGTGCTTCCAACAAAAAAATTGTTACAAGGGAAATAAAAAGACAAAATATGATACACATTTAAATTAGAATTATTAAGATTTACATTGTTTCACAAAACAAAAAATTATATATTTTTTAAATTTAAAAAAAATTATGAAAAAAGAAATCTACTTTGTTTAGAAAACAAAAAATTATAATTTTAAAAAATTTCAGTAAAGGTTTGTGAAGAAGAAATAAGATTACATACATGTTTGACTTTGTATTTGGGAAGGTTGTAGCGCTTTTCTTAATACAAAAAAGTGGCTCTATACATTCGAAAAAGAAGGAAACAAAGTGTTTAATTTTATTACATAGAGAGGCGTTCTACAATGGTAGACGAGGTTGTAATGGAGTACATTGTTCAATTTTATTCTTGGCATTAAATTTGACAATCTTTTGAACATCATGTGATAGTTCATTCATAAATTTGAATTATATTTGATGGTCAATTGAATACTTTTTTGTTCTCTTCTCTTGGAGAAGTCAATAAAAAAATAGTAATATCTTGGCCATATAGTAATGTTTGGGTCTTTTTTTCTTGAATAAATATTTTTGACACTGAAACTAACAAGTAGTTAAATGACTATAATTATTTTTAATTATTACTTTTTTTTCTTTACTTATACTACACTTACATAGTTAAATAGGTTCCTTTTGATTGATATCTATTGGCGTATTTTATATAATGTAATATACCTATACTAATCTATAAATAAAGTTGTAATAATTGTGGTTAGCACGATTAATGCCAAGTGGACCATGGAATTAGAATTATTTTATATTAGGAGTAGTTAAAAATATTGTAAACTAAATGTCATGTGAATCAAAGGCTTCTTTTATTCCATCCATGTACATGATGAGTTGTAAAAGTCCATTCATACATTTGAGAGAGGTAAGAGGTTTGTTGGATCAAGACCACTATTTATGGAATAAATAAATCATTCATATGTCTAATATATAAAAAAAATGTGAGCTACAACATATCATATATATAAGATACAAGATACAGGTCAATAAATATGAGCTCGAAAACAACTAAAACGAATTTATTCTTATGAATTGACAAACTTTATTTTTAATAAATGGTACATGTATGCTTCTAATTGTATTAATATTAATTGGTAGAATGATTCAATTTTCCTTTCACTGGTAAGGGATTTTAAATCGTTTACCATAGTCAATTTAAGGACATCGCAAAAAGAGTAACTTAAGGACTGCATTTTGGCTGCATTATTCACTACATAGAAAGGGTAATTTATGAATTCCATGACACACATTATCTTAGGGGAAACGTTGTTGTAGCCCACTATCTTGGTATAACTTGCACAAGGGAAAAATATCTTCAAAACTCATGATTTCTATCACACACAGACCAAAACTATATTAAGTCTAAAATGAAGTGCTTCGCTTTGTGACAATCACATTGGGGTGATCGTTGATGTCAATCCAAATTAGGCATTTGCATATTTTATTTAGTCTAATGTGTGCTTCAATCTTGTGTAGGTAGCTAGGGTTTATTTTGTAGGTACATGTGTGATAGGAACCTTAAAATGAAGTGGATGTGACACATAACAAAGTGAAGGCAACATTAATAGACACTGAAAGAACCAAATTTGTACACCTCACTAGGACACTAGTGCCTAAGCAATCATGTCCTGTTCTGGACAATTATGTTAGGCATAACTTTCAAATCACTGTTTTCCAAACAAAGCATTTACAATCCAAACTAAGCTTGTTCCTCCATATGTCCATTCGAGATCCAATCCAGATAGTTAGATATCAACTAAGTCACTCTTATCCTCTAGTTGGTTGCACTTGCTTATCATTGTACTTTGGCATATTGCATGTTTATGATGTTTTTGATTTAGTTTAGACTTCTGATTAAGATTTAATGTTTGGTAAATTAACAATTAAAACAAACACAAAATAAGAAAAATATATGACCTCAAACAACATGATTTTTAATCGCAAATGTGGAAATGACTCAAAATATACAAACCAATAGAGTGCTTCAAATAAAACATATCTCCTGACATGCATATGCCACACTCATCACAACAATATCATTATTTTAAGACGTGCAATACGAAACATATGTAGAGGCAAATGAAAATCAATGAAGAAATATGGGGTTGCATCTAAATTTTTTTCCACAATTCTTCACCCCAACAATAATTATTAAGAAATAAAATATCAAAGAAAAATCAAATCATGATTAGAAAAATTATATATTAAATAATAATATTTCACCATATTAACTCCACAATATTGACCCGATAAAACAATTATTTGAAAATAGAGAACTAGAATGAAAAAATAAAACAATATTCTACTTTTATAAATGTTAAGAAAAATGAATATTTTACTCACTCTCTCTCCTTAACATCAAAGAGAGAAAATGACTTGCCCAAAAAAACAATACACGAAAGTAATAACAAAGGGGATAAATACCCTCTACTATGATTCCATGTGGCTAGATTTAATGAGTAATATGTGAGAGTGAAGTTTCATTATTCCCAACTTGTTAAAGGAAGTTTCATAATTCCAATATATTAAATGCGAGCATCTTAAAGGAGAAGTAATGCTATGAAATAGTCATAATATTTGTTTATCTTGCCCATTATAGTATTTAAGTGGTTCTTGGTCAAGATGTTTGTCCACTTTATTTAATTAAGTATGGGAAAGATATTTTGAAACGGATTGTCATATGATGTAAGAGTATGTAATCTCCTATTCGTTTATTATTTAGAGATAGAATTGTTATAGAAGTATATATTTTCCAGAATAAAATAATAAGGATATGTGTGAAGGTTCGTATACATTAAGGCACTCCCAATCAAAGGCGAGTTTTGATTCAGAGCCAGATTTGTAAAAAGAGTTAAAAAAGGTGTTATGAGGGAACAGAAAACACAAAACTATAATTTGTAAAAATTTCAGTAAAGTTTTATGAATAAAGAAATCTACTTTTTTTTTTTTTAACAGAAAACACAAAATTATAATTTTAAAAAATTTCAGGGAAGTTTTATGAAAACAGAAATAGGATTACTTGCATGCTTTACTTTGTAATTGGGAAGGTTGTGGCACTTCTCTCGATACGGATACGGAAAAGAGGTTCTGTATATTTTTAGAAAAGAAGGAAAAAGAGTGCTCTAAGTTTATCTAAAATTGTGATTAGCACGATTAGTGTCAAATAGAATATGGAATTGGAATTCTTTTATTATGTCGAAGGCGTTATCCCTATGGGAAAGGGCTTTGCGGACATTCATGGCACTATGTCAAATTTGATGGCTTAAATGACGATTTTGCTATTTTTTAACAATTTTGCTTTGTTATTTTTAACAATTTTGTTTTTTACTTTTCTAACAATTTTGTTTTTATTTTTAAAATTTATTTTATAACTTTTTCATGCATTAACCTTTGTCTGTGTTATTTTTAACAATTTTGTTTTGTGCTTTTCTAACAATTTTACTTTTCTGATTTTGCATACTGCTTTGACTTTACTTTTAATGTGAAGGTTTTGACGTTTTTTTTTATTTTTTATTTTTTAAAATATATTTTTAACTTTTCCGTTTTTAACAATTGCATGGTGAATGTTGTGTGTGTGTGTGTATATATATATATATTCTGCAGGAATATTGTTCTTAAGATTGTTTTCTAACAATTTAGTGGTTCAGACACGCGACCCTTGGATTTGTAGCAGTGCACGGTACTTGACGGAATTGTTGTTTGAGTAGCAGAAGTTGGGGTCGTTTGTGCATGTTCTTCCCATCTACAACCATCTTTTGAATCAAGGTAAGTTTAATTTCTTTAAACCCTGTGCTAATTGTTTAAAGGCTTCAACAGGTCAACACCAGTGATATAGATTTTGTTGCCCAAGTTATTGGGGATGCTGTTTGATAGGGACTTTGCTAAGGTGGTGAGATGTATTTTGGTGTTGATCCGACATGACAATGGTTTAAATTCCAATCACAAGCCATTTCTAGAAGCCATGTCTATTAATGATGGACCGTGGAAGCCCAAAATTAGTTTCCACAAATCTTATAATATGCCTCAATCTAAATGTTTTAGGTTGGACCGCTATTATTTCTTCCCTGCTTTAGTTTTGTGATGATTTACTCTTCCATCTTTTACTTTCCTTGAAGCTTTGGTTATGTTCATCCTAAATTTGCTTTCTTCTTAGAAATGAAAATTTAGAATATTTAACACTGTCTTGAGTGACGAGTCTTAATTTGAAGACATTTGGATTATCATTGCATTGCCTCTGTATGGACTGTACTTGGAGGTGGGTTTCCCAACCTGTAATTTGTACATGTTATGGGTAGGATGTTGGGGAAGTTGAATTTGGAAAAAACCTCAATTACTACCAAGCGATATGAGAAATTTTGGGAGAACGAGTTAGTTTTGACCTGCATAATGGGTTGTTAATGTATAATGTTAATGGGTTTCTTTTGGCCGGCATTATGTGTTGTTTATGTATTATAGAAATTGAGTTACTTTTGACCTACATGATTGGTTGTTTATGTGTTATATCAATGAGTTACTTTTGACCTATGTGATTGGTTGTTTATGAGTTGTATCAATGAGTTTCTTTTGACCTGCAGTGTGTATTGTTTGTGTGTTATATCAATGGTTTACTTTTGACCTGCAATATGTGTTGTTTGTGTGTTATATCAATGGTTTACTTTTGACCTGCAGTATGGGTTGTTTTATGTATGTCAATGCAATAGAGTAATTTGAGAAATTTGATATCGCTGTATATCTTGTGCATACATACATATATATCACTTAGTTATATCTTGTGCATAGCTTTTGTAGTCCTATATAATGAATTTTCCTATGCAGAAAACATTGAGTAATTGATCTTGATTCTTAGCTCTTCTGGACCTCTCTTGTATAGATCTCTTAGTGTGTATGTTTGTCTATAATATTCTTATCATAGAAAAGTATTTTGTTAGGCCATATGTGTTTTATTTTGTCTTAATCATAGCAAATTTTTAGGCAATGTTTATGCAACTGATATGTCAATTTAACATAAATTAGGAAGATGTAAAGCCTTGGAAGCTTGATTAATGAGATTTGGGCTCGTGAGTGTGAAAATATTGTAAAATTATCTCTATATTAATTTATACCTTTGAAAATTGGTGCTCAACTATTCATTGATCAATTTATAATCTCGTCGAAAATAGGGTTTTTTTATGTAACTAATTGAATAAGTATAGATATATTTAGTTTTATTAACTTCTTTTTACACTTTTTTGTAGGGTATTTTTGATTCTCTTTCTCCCGCGGTAAATAAGAGAGTGTCGTCTCTAAACGAACTTCAGGTGGGTTTCAATATTGATTGAAGTATTTATTCATTTTTTTTTGTTTATTGCATGTTATGGATTAAAAAATTATTGTAGAGTGCTTTCATGTTATTTGCTTTTGATAGTTACATTTTTATTTTTAGTTGACTACAATCCTTTTTCCGAAGTGACATGTGTGGGCATGTGCCTTTGTCAATGACAGGATTCATTATGTGTTGAGGGGTTCGTTCCCTATGAGGCCATTTCGAAGCGTCCTAAGTTGGACGTTAGATTGATTAGCGACAAGGCTTTTTAAGTTGCCTATCATACCTAAGAACATCTTCCAAGACTAACAATTTTTTGCCCCTCTCCAGTTTAATATGATGCAAACTAGAAACACAATTCCCTTCCCTACAACGGGATTGACATTAACTACACCTTGCTTGCAGAGGGAGGAAGAGGTTAAACGTCTTCAATGTGTTGTTAATGTTTTGTGTTGTTTCTCACTTGCATTTGCAACATTTGTTTTGGCTTTAATAGAAAATCAATATTGTCAATCACACCCTTTATCAACAACTTCTACAAAAGTAATAACTCTCATTGTAAATTGAATAACACATACCATTCGGTGTTCACATTACATTATACACATGTGATTGCTAGTTTTAAAAATAGTTAAGAACATAGTAAAACAAATGTCATGTGAATCAAATGCTTATTTTATTCCATCCATGTATATGATGAGTTTTAAATGGTCCATCCATACATTTGAGAGAGGTTTTGTGGACCACGGCCACCATTTATGGAATTAAAAAGTCATTCAAATGTCTAATATATAAAAAATTCGCGAGCTCGTGCGTATCATATATATATATATATATATATATATATATATATATATATATATATATATATATAAAAGATACAGAATATGGGTCAATAAATATGAGCTCGAAAACAACTGAAACGAATTTATTATTATGGATTGACAAACTTTATTTTAAATTAATGGTTCGTCTATGCTTCTAATTGTATTAATATTAACTAGTTGAATGGGTCAATTTTCCTTTGCTTGAGGGATTTCCTATAATCGATTTACTTATAATTGCAAGCTAAGCGAAGGACTTGGGACTCGCAGGGATCAAATTTGAAGGACCAACGAAAATTTCAACGTGAAGGGTATATAGTCAACCAGTGCTTCCATCATGAAAAGAAATATAATATATAACGTGAAGGGTATATAGTCAACCAGTGCTTCCATCATGAAAAGAAATATAGCGAAAATTTCTTTTCATGATGGAAGCACTGGTTGACTATATACCCTTCACGTTAGAAATTTTCGCTGGCCCTTCAAATTTGATACCTGCTTGGGAGACAATATTATATTATATTTCTTTTCATGATGGAAGCACTGGTTGACTATATACCCTTCACGTTAGAAATTTTCGCTGGCCCTTCAAATTTGATCCCTGCTTGGGAGACAATTATATTTCTTTTCATGATGGAAGCACTGGTTGACTATATACCCTTCACGTTAGAAATTTTCGCTGGCCCTTCAAATTTGATCCCTGCAAGTTGGGAGACAATATTATATTATATTTCTTTTCATGATGGAAGCACTGGTTGACTATATACCCTTCACGTTAGAAATTTTCGCTGGCCCTTCAAATTTGTTCCCTGCAGTTGGGAGACAATATTTTATCGTTTAGTCGTCACATCGGAGGGGGCGGCATTCCGGGTATTATGGCCCCTTCACGCGTTTCCCGACCGAGAGAACCGGTCATTGACCCAGTGGAGATTCTTTTATTTCATCGGGACGGGGAGTGCGGTTCCTGTATTTAAGGAGGCAGTACGACTAAGAACATACCATCGTCTGCAATAATGATATTATGCCCTACCCTCCATTTCCAGATGGGATCAGTGTCTGGGTTTTCTGTGCTGCTCACAACTATCTTTGTGTACGTGTTGTTTGCCATATTATTATTATGGAGAAGGAAAAGGAATTGCGTTCCACTACCTCCGGGGCCTCCTGGCTGGCCAATAATTGGAAACCTGTTTCAGTTGGGGAGGAAGCCCAACGAGTCTCTGTTCGCACTTTCTAAGCGCTACGGCCCGCTCATGACACTCTCTCTGGGCATGAAAACGACCGTGATCGTGTCCTCCCCCGAGATGGCGAAGGAGTTTCTGAGGACGCACGACCATGTGTTTGCAGGGCGGGTGCAGACACAAGCATCCACCACTCTTTCTCATCACAAGTCCTCCATAGTTGTGGGAGAGTACGGACCTCGGTGGCAGACACTCCGACGCATCTCCAGCACACAGCTCATCACCACCAAGATGCTTCAATCTCTCCATCATCTCAGAAGAGACGAGGTGTCTCGCATGACCCGCACCATTTTGGAGATGGAAGGAAAGCGTGTGAATATCCCCCACATGGTCTTCTGCACTGGTGTGAACGTGATTACCAACATGATATGGAGCAGAAGCCTGGTCGATCCCAACAGTGAGGGATCTAGGGAGTTCCAAGACACCTTGGCGATGATAATGAAGATTGGGGGAACACCTAACGTGGCCGACATTTTCCCGTTTCTTGCCTTCATCGATCCTCAGGGGCTGCGCCGTCGGCTGGCCAAGCATCTTCACAAAATTCATAAACTTTTAGATGTATTCATTAACGATCGAATGGAAGGTCTCGGCCCTGAGAGACGGGCAGATGACAAGGATTTTCTGGACGTTTTGCTCGAGTTGAGAGGAGATGATATGACACTCACGGATATCAGAGCTATAATTTACGTAAGTTTTGTTCTATTTAAGTATTTACTGTCATTTCTTTCAAAAGAATCTGTTACAGTAAAACAATATAGGATATTGAGTTTCGTATAATGACTCATTATGATAAATGACTTCTGCCCCAGTTTCATATACTATAGTTTGGAATTAGATATTATTTAGTAATTTATTACTTTTCAAAGATTGTTGCTAGATAATGAGATGTAGGGCCCGTACCTGTAACATTATCAATTTTATATTGATTAACGTTTTCATTAATTAGTATAATTTAATTTATACATTAATGTCCACACAAGGCCAAGAATGGTCTATGGGATAGAAAAATACAAACGAAGAACCAAAGCATAAAGGGAGTGCTAAAGCATCTCCAGAAACAAAAAAAAGGAAACAACAAATCAACCGTTAGAAGGTTGCAGAGCTTAAAACCAATAAAAAGTGTGTTGTCTGACACATCTGGACCAGGTTGCCTGCATATGAGATCTCTTAATATCCCTAAAATCAGTTATTTTGAAGTAAGAACTGATATTTCTATACTCATTTGTATTTGAAGACTGCAATATAAGTGTATAGAAATATAATATTTAATATCCTTTTATTGGTGTTTGGGTTTGTAAGTCTCATCCTTAGGTCGTGTTGGAACCAACTTTACCATCTCCATAATGATGTAGGATTTTACAACTTCATCACCTTATTAATGTACAAATAAGAATTGACATCCCTCTAGCAATGTTCGAATAGGTGTACAATCTCTTGATCTCATCCTCTTATTAGTGTTGGAATAAAGGTTACCATTCTCTATTAGTGTAGGGCCTTTCAACATCACCCCCTTATTAGTCTATGACTATGTCTTGCCAACCCTTATAGTACAAGACCTCTTAACCTCAGTTACCTTTTTCTTTTATCTAGTAGGTTTTTAATGAACCAACCATCTTTATCAATTAAATTTACCACTTTAATATTTAACATAATTTATTGAAAAATTATGTCAAAGTAATCAATTCCTTCTTTATCAATTAAATTTACCACTTTAATATTTAACATAATTTATTGAAAAATTATGTCAAAGTAATCAATTCCTTCTTAATTATTTCATTGGAAAGAGGGATTTTTTTGGCCATTTTAAACTATTAAAAAATTCAAATACAAATGGATATAGTTGTTATATATTCATTTCTTTGGGGTAGTTAATTTTTTTAATTTATTGTATAAAGTTTCTAATTTTGAATTTTTTTATCATGATAAGAACATCTTACAATGGCAAACAGGGGTGTTAGTGGAAGGTTATAATGTATGTGAGGTAACAATTAATTATCGATAATATCTTTAGTTTGAATTCTAAGTTTGATATCTATTTAAAGTATAATATCTTGGATATATGATGGAGTTTGGAATTTTTTTCGCTAAAAATATTGTTTCAAGCTTAACATATTGATTTCGTGAGATTGAAGTCATTTACCATCAATTAATAAGATAAATTTTGAGAAAGTATTGGAACTATTAATTAATATAATATGTGCCAAATCTAAGATATACTCCATGAGATTGATATGTCTCACATTATATATATATATATATAGTGGCAGTAACAAATGACTTACATTTCAAGATACACTTCATTAGTCTTCTCTCTACCGGCTAAAATGTATTTTGTGATGACTTAAAATTTGGATTTGTAATAAAAAAAAATAGTTTTAATTAAAGATTGAAATAATCAGATCTTATAACGAACTTTCTACATATTAATATAAGGATGAAAGGATATTCATTAAAAAATATAATTGTCTTACCAAATACCTCGTTTTAATGTTTCAATAAACATTTACCTTTACGAAATAAATGGGTCTGAGATTTCATTATGAAACTTTGGCTTCAATTTTTTTTGTAAGAATGTGATGGCCTATAATTTTGATTCTGTTAGATTTTAAGTCTGCAAGATTTTGATTGAATTTTGGTTTGGTAAGATGATTGTCACTTAAATAATTTTGGTGTTTGAAGATTAAACTAATATATTTCTCTTATTTGTTCATTAGTTAATATAAATCAACTGTATATACTCTTCTAAAATATTGCTCGAGTGTATTGTTCTAGGTAATATTTTTGTTTTATCCTTATCTAAATTTTCTCTAAAATAATAACATTATTGTATGGGTTTTTATTTAGGATTTGATAGTAGCTGGGAGTGAGACGACTTCAACAGCACTAGAATGGGTGATGGCAGAACTGATTTGCAATCCCCATTCAATGAAACGAGTTCAAGAAGAATTGAAAGAGGTGGTTGGTTACAACAGACAAGTAGAAGAATCTGACATTGGTAAATTGCCTTACCTCCAGGCGGTGATGAAGGAAGGGTTTCGGTTGCACCCACCACTCCCTCTTCTCATCCCTCACAGAGCCGAGTCACGTTGTGAAATTGATGGATATATGATACCAAAACACAGCGAGGTAATTGTGAATGTTTGGGCAATGGGCAGAGACCCTGCTATTTGGAAGGACCCCTCCAAATTCCTGCCAGAAAGGTTTCTAGAGTCCGAGAATAGTAACAAGGATTTCAAGGGGCGTGATTTCGATTTAATACCCTTCGGATCAGGAAGAAGAATATGCATGGGCCTTCCTTTGGCGAATCGAATGGTTTATCTAATTTTGGGTTCGTTGCTCCATTCTTTTGAATGGAATCTTCCGGATGGACAGTCGGAGTTGGACATGAGAGATACCTTCGGGGTGACACTGAAAAAGGAAGTGGACTTGCATCTACTCCCTACACCCCGCCTTCCTCATCATCTATATTTATAATACTACGACAATCCTACTTTTTTCTATCCAAACCAGGATAATCGCACTATGAAAACTATTTTGATCTCTTATGGCCCCATCACAATGATTGTGATTGTGACCATCTTTATTATATTGCTCAACTTTTTCTCCTAGTCAATAATAATATGTTCTATGTAATATTTTCTTTTGGTGAAGTTTTGTTAAAACTAGCAATCGCATGTGTACAATGCAATGTGAACGCCGAATGATATATGTTATTTGATTTAGAGGGATAGTTATTACTTGTGTAATTGATGTTGATAATGGGTGTGATTGAATTTCTTAAGTGTAGGAATATAGATGAACCACTTCATTTAAAGGTTCCATCTCTACATTTCAAACTTGTTACAAATTTGTACATATACATTTGCAATTCTCATATCATGAGGGTAGCGCTTTTCTGTCAATTTTATTGTACTAAACATGTTACATGAAGACTTTTGTACATGTGCAGATTTATATCATGATTGGTAGCCTTTTGTGGCCATTTTTTTACACTAAACATGAATACATATGATATTTTTTTGGATAGTTAATTACTTTTATAGTTGATGTGGTTTGTAATTATTTTGGGGAAATTATGCTAGTGTTGCATTAGTTGTTTGGTTGGTCTTTTGTTAAAAAAACCTCTTTTGTATAGTCGATAATGGGTGAGATTGATAGTGGTAGTGTAGGAATATAGATGAAACATTACATTGATTTGCTCTATGTGTACATTTAAATTTGTTACAATTTCATACATGTGTAGTTGCAAATATTATATCACTACATTTGATCTAAACATGTATACATGAAGACCTTTGTACATTTACAAATTTTATATCATGAATGGTAGCCTTTTGTGGGAAATTTTATTTTCACTAAACATGAATACATTTTATACCCCTTGCATGACACTGCCACTTTGGATACAAGAAGTGTTGAATAGAGTAGTAGTGGAGGTGCTATCAAAGTAGAGGGTAGTATTTACGATGGGATGAGTGATAGTAGTATTGACTCCTCCTTTCTTCTTGATCCAAGTGTTGTTACGTGCACCATTTTTTAGTATCGTTTGAATGAAAAGGAGGTGAAATCCAAAAATTTGCAAGTGAGGGAACTCTAAAGAAAGGTGTGAATGTCAGACCTTGGCTTTCAGTGGTCCCAATGTCAAAAGTTGCTCTATGAAAAGTAAGTCCCTGAGACTTATGGATAGTTAATCCCTAGGCCATTTTAATCAGAAATTGTCTTTGATTCCCTGTCGAAATTGGGGGTATGGGAATATGTAACGGGTTGGAGGGATCCCAACATGGGTCGTTGTATCAATAAAATTTGACAACAAATAAAGGTAATACTGGTGGTGGCATTGATGCGTCGTAGACATTGTCGTTGATTTTTCTTATACAACCATTTATGAGGCCTATGTCAACCCAAAAATTTGCAATGTGGAGGCCTACCTGGATTGTGGATGCGGATATGTTGAATGTTGAAACACCAGTAGGGGAGAGAAGAAGGAGATGTGAGGGAGATTTGGTTGATGTTATTGTCAATGAAATCTATATTTTATTTATCAAAAATTATTTTCATGTGCCAGTTGTTCCTTGCAGAATTATCAATCTTACTGGAGGTAGAAGGGATTTGTTTGTTGAATGGTGTAGTATGGTATCAAGAGCTACTTGTTGTTCTGAAGACAAAGGTAGTGTGGAAGATGGTGGTGTGGCCTATATGTTGGTGTTAATTATGTTTGACTTTTCTCTCTCGATGAATGATGAACCAGTTATCTACAAATTAGGTGGAACGTCAGGTATGTTCCAATTATTATGTATGTTGAAATATCGTTTCCCAACATTTCAAGACTATCAAGACTCATGTTGTTTCCCGGAACAAGTTGTGCAAAGACCTTCCATTCATGCAACAACTCATTACTCCAAAATTCACTGTAAAGCATATCTTTATCCTTGTCTGTCATTTCTCGAAAGTGCTCTTGCCATGTTTGAGTGTCTATGGTAGATAATGCTATTGTTTGCACCTTGGTCATTATTGGTATTTAAATTGTATCGAGAACCATCGTGTGACCATACACTCTTATCTTTTCCACACTCTTCAAATTCTAGTAACTCTTTGATAGCATCTGCAAAGCCTCGCATTCCATGATTGTCAATGTTTTAAGAGAAGGCATATCTCCTTCCTCCACTACTGATAGCTCCTCTAGTTTATCCATCTGAAACATTGAAAATACCTTTAGATTAGGAAATGCTACACTCTCACCAAATTCCTCTAGTAACTTCTCTATATTGGGGCAAGCAAGGATCTCTAGGTGCTTAAGACTCACAAGTTTTGCAAGGCAGGTAGTTGTTTCAATGCGTCACATTTACATAAATTAATGTAGCCCATATGTTGAAATCCACAAAATGAATCATCTATTGAAAGTAATTTAGGGCATACTAAGAACATTTTCCTTACATTTGACATAGTAATCATGTCATGAGGTAGAATTTCCATATGTGTGAGTTTCAACGTCAAAGACTTCATTTCCTTCATTCTTTCTAACATTCCTTGTCCAATTGTTTCGCCATTGTTTTCAAGCTCCAACCATTTGAGTCATTTTAAGGTGCCCAAATCATTTATTGAGAGTAGTTGTCCTCTGTACTTATTCCTTCTCGTCTCTACACGAAAATCATTCAGAAAACCATTGACACTCAGGTATTCCAGAGATGAAATTTGTGAAATCCCATAAGGTATGGACTGCAGATGCTCACAATTATTGATGGACCCAAAAGTTTTAGGGAAGTCAACTTAGAAATGTTGGATGGGAGTTCTGTAATATGAGAGCTATTAAGATCAAGTATTTGAAGGTTTGTAAGAGAAGGGATAGAGTTGGGGAGTCTCTTGATGGTGGTAGAGCCTAACCTGAGGCAAACTAAATACTTCAAACATCATATGCTTTTTAGCAACGACAGGATGACAGTCCTGGATAAATCCAGAACCCTCAGAGAGATCATACTCCCAATCACCTGTTGGGGAATTTTTGTCAAATCAGGATTGTTACGCATTAACCAGGAGTGGTTATGAGAAGATTCAAAAGTATTTGAAACATTAGTTAAACTGTTACCCATCAATGAAATTCTGAAGTGTGCTGAACAATCATCAGCTGGAAACTCTTGCAAATTTCTCCCTACACAAAAGAAGTCTTTCTCTTCCTTCTCAACAATTTTTTGGGCTAAATCGTGCAACATATCATGCACCCTGAAAAAGACTACCTTTCTGTCAGAATCCTTTAGGAGCGGCTCAATAAGGAAGTGATCGACTAACAAATTGACGGATCGTTGTCCTGTTTGGAGAGGATCCTGTCCAATTATAAACCCTTGTCCAATCCATAACTGACTGACATATCAAGTAAAGATAACTTCATCTTCTGGGAAGGTAGAGAGGTAGAGAAAGCACAATTGCAAAGAAACACCAAAATTGGCCAAAGCGTTATAGCTCAATCTTAACCAAACAAATAGCTTGTCTGTAACATCATTGTATATCTCTGTGTTCTGTAACCTCTTCAAAGTAAATTTCCATTCATTTAATTCGGTGACACCTACAATCACCTGCCCTATCACTTTGAGAGCCAAGGGAAGTCCACCGCGCTCGTTGAACACAAGCCTTGTTGTTTCTTCATCAATGTTCGTCGGTAAAATTCCATCACTGTATTGAAAGGCATGCAAATAGAACAACTGCCAGCTTTCTTCTTCCCTCAACTCTTGCACTTGGATGATGCATGGAGCTGGAACTCTCACCTGTACAATGCACTGCTACTTCTGGAAGTGGAAATGATGATGTTCGAGTTGTGGTGTATCCTTACAAAATTGAATAATTTTCCTAAGTTGCATATGAATTAATATCAAACATAATACCACATATTTTTGTAAAACATAGAATTTGATATACCACATTTATTTGCTAATTTACTTTTAAATAAATATTTGTAAACATAAAAGCAAAAGTTATCCCCATAAAATAATTCAATGTCAAAAATGATAATCGACCTAACATATTCTGTATGACACCGAATTTGATATACCATATTTATTTGATACATATATTATAAAACCAAATATTAAATATATAAAACACAACATTAAAATAAAGCATATTAAAATGAATTAATAAACAAATAAGTAATTGGTGCAACAAAGAGATTGAACAAATTGACTAATAAATGAATAACAATATCGAATAATGAATGAATGAGATACAATAAAAATAAGGTAAAATACTGATGGATGCAACAAGCAGATCTGTCTTTTTGTGTCTCTCATTTTGTGCATCATTTGATCGAGTCTCCAAAGCATTTAATAACAAAAATAGTGTAGATTGTATGAGAAAAACCTCTAAAATATGGTAAAGAAAAAAGCCACATAAAAACATCTATGAAATGTTAAGTTCCATCATTTGTGCCCTAATTTTAGAACTACCAATGGTAACCATATAAAAAGGAAAAAAGAAACCTAAATAATCCGAAACCATACATTGACAGATCCCAGAACACAACATGACACAATATTTAAACACTCCTCATATTTCAAGTTTGACATCCAATATCTCCTTTGCAAATAAATATAAGTATACGACACAAAATTAACTAAAAAGATCATATCATCTTTTCCCTGATACGATACATATTTTATACTTCACTTTCCAACTTGGAAGTAAGCTCTGTTTTAACACCGAGTTTCAACCATTTAGCACAAATTAAAATAGGCTAATGATACGAAAGTAATAAAAACATTTTATACACTTAGGGGAACTCTCTCAAATGTTTGGAAGGAAAACAGAATAGAGATAGACTTAATACATTTTATACACTAAAGAAGATTCATAAACTATAATATACCGCACACCTTAAACCATAGCCAAATAGAAATTAAATAAATCAGGCGACTGTGTATTAATTTCAAGCACACACAAAAAAATGTAAACAAAAAGGCGAAGTATGATTTCTAACAACTAAACCCCTGCACAAAATGCCTGTATATGTTATTCCATGACACATGTATATGACTTGGTCAGATTAATCACTTAACCCTAACACTTAACATAGGACGTGTAACAAAACAAACCCTTCCCCATATTAAATCAAACATAAACAATTACATTAGACATTAACCAGAGGAGCTATGAGAGCACCGATATGCCTCGCCTGGCTCGTGAACCCTAATGTTGCGTTCCTCACCACCATCGGAAACAGCTCCGATGTGTATATGTACAGCAAATTATAAGTCCCTGCCATGTCAAATATTCCCATAAGACTACACGCCAACTGCGCGTCGATTAAAAATCCCATGCGGGAATCATCCACGTTGGAGCGCCTGTGTATAAATGCCGAGATCATGCTTCCAAGAATACAAGCCGCTCCGTTCAATAACATTGTCGACACCAGCATTGCTTTCCTTCCCAATTTGTTTAACAGAGCTGCGGTGAGGGCGAAGGCGAGCATTTCTGCAATCCCGTTAAGGAACACGCTTAGATATAAGTTACTGCCGTCAAACCGCCAAACATATCATGAATGAAGCCAAGTATGGAAGGATAAAAAAACCATGAAAAATAGTAGGAAAATGTGAAAACGTCGAGACGGCCGTCAAACCGTCAAATTTAACATCATTATAGAAACGTCCGGAGACCCTTTACCATAGGGGAAACGCCTTCGGCGTAAAAATAGTAAGAATATTCTTCTACCCTTTTAAGTAATTTTTCACTATTTTTCTTTTGGACTATAGTTTTGATCAAACAAATTAATTCTTTCTCTTCTTTTTATTGAAGACCTATTTGCTTACTTTTTTCACACATCTATTCATGTCCTCTTTATCTTCCACCACTGACAAGGCCTCATTTTGATTTGATGCTACATAGAATTTTAATGTGATTTTAAATCCAATTTAGAGATAAAAGCTATTGCTCAAAAATCATAACACAAAATAGCTATTAAGAAAATCACGCTACGAAAAATATTGTGATCTCTTATATCCCCATGATAATGATTGTGATTATGTCCATCTTTAATTTTTTTTAATAATACCTACTGTCAGATGCGATTTGCCATGAAGTTGCCATTGTGAATATCAAAGACGTGTGATGTTGTTGATTTGTTAATTCTTGTCATCAGAAGTATTCTTTAAGATTCTTTACTCTCGACAACATGATTCTTTTCCTTTAATCTTCATGTAATCTATGTAAATTATTTTATTATTATTTAATTTTATTATTATCTAGTTTTAAAAAAGATAGTGTTGTTTAAATCATTTTATTTTCTTTAAATTAAAAAATATATGTGTTTTTGTTAAATGTTGGAATCATATTCATGACCTAGGGATGCATGAAGTGGTTTTGCATTAACAAACATTATAAATAACAAATAGATTTAAATAGATAATTGTATTAATTAATATACTTAGAATATTATAGGATTAGAGAAAAATAAAATACGGGAAATTTTGGGAAGAAATAGAGTTTTATAGTGATACAAATTTTGCAATAATTCAACAAACATTTGTCAAAAACATATAAGGTAAAATAATCCCATGTAAAGAGGTAAGGTAGCCCAAAAGAGGGGAGAAAAAAGAATGGTGAATTAAGTGGCAAGACTAAACCGATACTAGCAAAAAGCTGGAAATGATCAGATAATGTAAAAAAAATTCACGAACATAGTTGTCTTCCTCTGGGCTTGAAAACCTTACTCGCTTTTCTATTATTAACTCCAATTCATTGGGAAATCACTCTCCCTCCTTAGAACCCTAATATACCCAAAACACCTTGTGAACTGGTGAAAGCTAAAGGGAGTTCATGGGGACATGTTATCCCTCCATTTTTATCATGGCCCTAAAATTTTGAATAGTTTGTAAAACATCACACTAAGTATAATGTAATTTAGTACACAATCGAAGTGTCCCAACTATTATCTTTTCAATTATTGCAAAAAATAAAATTTTAGATGCACTGATCACAACTATTGAACTTTATGTATGACATAGTGTAGACACCTCTTTTTCACCCCTAGGTGACTCGATGCACATTTATAACATTATCATTATCACTATCCTAATTACATTATAATTCACCATCATAAACCCTCACTTACCATCGTAAAACCTCACTTACCCTACCCTAATTACTTAAAACCAACCTAGCCTAATTTATCCTACCCATCCTAACCCCCTAACCTTTTCCTACCCAAATTCCTAACCTCCCACCGTTCATAAAAAAATATTAAATCTTGGATGGCAAGTGGTTTCAACCATTTTTCATCTTTCATTTTTTGGTTTTTACATCTCCAAACAAATCGACGAAAATCTATGATCATCGACAATCATTGCGAACATCGTCGATTCTATATAGTCACCTTCTTCCTCCATTTCTTAATTAGTCAGAGATTGCATTTTTAAACGAATCGTTGCAACTCCATACAACATCACTACGCTTGGAAACATCAACACCCTATTGTCAATCCTTGGAGAAATCATGTTAAGTCATCAACTAGCCTTTTGGAATGTCTATCACCCTAAAAAGTATTCAACAACGTTAGTACATTGTTACTTATCTTTGTCAGCCATATTTTATATCCTATAGTCAATCATCTATGTCATTCTTCATATCCATTCCATGATCAGTTCCTCGTTTAATCATTTAGCCAACTTTTAGGATATTTATAATTTTAACAGTGATCATCATGATTCTTGATCATCGTCGATCATATTGTTAACCCCTTTGCTTCACATTAGATCTTCAGTTACATCTAAATTTATGTTCTCTGAAACTCACATGTTTCTAGAATCTTTCTAGTTTATCTTAATATTATCAATCTTCATCTTTCATTAATCATTATTTGTTTTATCATATTTTATCAAAGTAAGCATTTTGTCCCTAATCATCATCGATCCCTAATCTCCATTGATTCTTGTATTTTTTAGTCATCGAGCAACATTTATCATATTTTCATCAATCTATTCTAGCCTAATTTTTTTCTCACAAGATGTACTCTTTGTAGATAATTGTTTTAGGTCCATCACACCCCATCATAAGCATATATGATCTCTCGATTATCTAGCAACCTTTTGTGTGGGAGAAATTTGACATATCACACAAACTCATCTTGTGCGCCATCACACTCACACCAAAAATCGAATACATCAAAGATCAACTCGAAATGATATGTGAAATACAAGACGCAATGGAACAAGCCTGGTTTGACTATTTCCTAGACTTGGAGCTCCCCAAAACTCTAACCTGGGCCACCTACAATGTCTAAAATATCACAGAGTCAAATACCTTGAACAGACAATAATATTATTTGTATATTGTTGCACAAAGAAATTGGCTAATATATAGCCAACTCAATAGGAAAACTACTTCCTAATGATTTGTAAACCTCTAATCTTTGGTTAATTTACAAGACCACAAATAAAATATAGTTCTTATTTCAAATTTTGAAAATGAAAGATTGTGGAAGTTAGTGAAATTTCTTTATGCTTAGAATTATTTGCAGCAAAAGGAAAAGGTATTGAAACCAACAAGACACCATATTTTTATCCTAGAAACCCCCAATTAGAGGGAAAACCAGTCGATAATGGTAATTTCTCTTTCTTACCACTTACATGTATTGGCCAATTCAATAGATATAGATTACATAAGATGAAGGAAAGTAAACTGTGGGAAAAAATTATAATAGAAGAAGAATGGAGAGAAGAACAATCTCTACATCTTGTTTTATTATGGAGAAACATGTACATTTTATAGGAGAAATAATAATCAACATTCCCCTAAACTACAGGAGGAAGATATGGACGTAGGTGAGAGAATAATGGAATACAACAAGAGAGAAATAAGGGATAATATAAAACAAACACAACTAAAATATAAGCTATACTACGTATGGTAACATTCCCCCCCTTATTACATTATTCTTGCAAATGTGACCCCTGAAAAGTTTAAATTTCACTTTTCCAAGAGATTTTGTGAGAATGTTAGCTACCTGTGCTTCTGTAGGATAGTACTGGAGATGAATGTGATGGTTCAAGACATTCTCTTGAATGAAATGGTAGTCAATTTCAATATGCTTTGTTTGTTCATGAAATACTAGATTCTGCATGAGCTTCAACACACTCTGATTGTCGCAATAGAGAATAGGTGACTATTTTAAAGGAATTCCCAAGTCATCCAAAATGTGACATAACCATATCACTTCGCACACATCTCCTCGTGCGGCGTGATATTCTACCTCTATGGATGAGATAGAGACAACATTATGCTTCTTGCTTATCCATGAGATAGGTCCAGATCCAAGATGAAATATGTATCATGTAGTTGACTTCCTGTCATCAATAGATTCGGCGTGGTCCAAGTCGACGTATCCCTATAAGAAGAATTGATCATTCTTCTTATATTCCAAACCATAATCAATTGTTCCTCAGACATATCTCAAAACATGCTTTGCTGCAGTCGAGTGACATTTATTCGGCTCTTGCATGAACTTGGAAAGATAGCTGACAACATAGCATAGATCTGGTTTGGTATATGTCAGATAGATGAGACCTCCAACAAATTTCCTGTAGAGAGTAACATGTAATTGAGGTGAGTCCTGAAATCTTGAAAATTGCAAGCCTTTCTCCATGGGAGTGGATATAGGTTTACAATAAGACATTCTATACTTTACTAGGAGTGTCTTGGCATACTTTGTCTGGGAGATAAAAAATGTGATGCTCCTTTTGCCATATCTCCAAGCCAAGACAACAATGTAGTAGCCCCAAATCTATCATGTTGAAGGTTCTTTAGAGATCATTCTTTACAATATTGACGTGATCTTCTGAACTTCTAGTGATCATAAGATCATCTACATAGACAACAAGAATGACTATTTCTTTGCCTACCTTCTTTATACAAAAATTGGAATCTAAGGGGCTACGAGTGAACCCATGCTACAAGAGGTGAACATCAATCTTGATATACCATGCCCTTGGAGCTTGTTTCAGTCCGTACAGTGATTTGATGAGACAACATACCTTCTTAGGATGCTCTTCATCAACAAATCCTTCAGGTTGGGTCATGTATACTTCTTCTTTCAGATCACCATTTAGGAAAGGACTCTTGACATCCATCTGCTGAAGTCTCCATCCTTTCTATGCTACTAGTACGCAAAATAATTTGATGGTATTTATCTTCACAGTGGGTGCAAAGGTTTTTTCATAGTCGATGCCCTCTTTCTGAGCATACCCTTTTTCTACAAGTCATGCTTTGTGTTTGTTGATGGATCCATCTGCCTTATATTTTATCTTGAAAACCCATTTGCAGCCTATGGGTTTCTTTCTTGTAGGCAGATCGACAAGTTTCAATGTCTGATTTTTCTTGAGTGAGTCAATTTCTATATCCGTGGCTTCCTTCCACTGAGGTTGACTAAGTGCTTCACGAACATTGTTTGGCTCGGAGCTATTAATCAGTGAACTCATGAGTGCAAATTTTACCTCATTTCTTATTTGACTCCGGATGATGTATCTGGGAGTTGTTGCAAATGTGAGTCCTTGATGGTGATTTGTACCCACTTTGGACGAGAACTTGGCTATTTTTGAGAAGAACTTTTTCGTTGCCGTGTTGATCGATGTGGAGTCACATTCTCTAGTTCTCTAAGGTCAACAAATAACTCTCTTGGAAGCATTTATTTTCTCTAAGTAGTCTCTTCTAGCTCATCATTTGATTCAGAGACTAGTCGGTGAGAGGTTGTTGGTAATGGATCTTCTGTTGTCACTACTGAGTCAAAGGATGACTTGTCACAAACCACATCCTGACTCTCATATATTTTCTTTGTCTCAGGATCCATGAGATGGTATGCCTTCGAGGTAGTGCTATAGCCAAGTAGGATGCACAGGAGTGACTTTGGCTCAACCTTCTTTCACTTTTGAGCTGGGACATGCATGTATACTGTGCAACCAAATACTCATAAATGATAAATTGATGGCTTTCTACCACTCCATACCTCTTCTGGCGTTTAATTTTGTAGATTCTTTTTTGGTGCCCTATTGAGAAGATATACAACTGTGTGTACTACTTCAGCCCAATAGCATTCCTCTAGTTGTTGTTGTTAGCATGCAGTGAGCCATCCCCATCACTGTGTGATTGTGACGCTTAACAATGCCATTTTACTAAGGTGTGTAGGGAGAAGTTAGGTTATGTTTAACACCTTGTTGGTTTAGGAAGGCCAAGAAATTCTTTGATGTAAATTCCCCCCCTCAATCTGAGTGAAGTAGAAGAAGTGGTTGTCCAGTCTCTTTCACAACACAATGATAGAAGTTCTGGAAATGTTGAAGAGCCTCACTTTTATTCTTCAAGAAATATACCCACATCTTGTGAGAGTGGTCATCCACGAATATTTAGAAGTACTTGTATTCTGAAAATGAAGTAGGGAATGGGCCGTTCAGATCAGTATGAACTACCTCCAGATGCTTCTTGGCATGGAAGGTGCTCGCCTGAAACGGATCTCTGTGTTGTTTTCCTGCAAGACAGCTAGGGAAAATAGGAAAGGAACTGGACAATTTGGGTAGTCCATGGACCATTTCTTTCGAACTCATCTGGTGCAATGAACTAACCGACAAGTGTCCATATCTAAAATGCCATAGGGCAGCGGATTCTATTGTAGAAGCAAATAAAGCTACTGCAGAAGATGAAACAGTATCTAAAGCAAATAATTTATCTTTTACAAATGTTTTAGCAAGAATTGTACCTTTTCTAGAGATTAAGCATGATTTAATGCCATTTTGGACAAGAAATTCTACCTTAAGGTGATGATTTAACAGCTGAGTAACTGACAAGAGGTTGCTAGTTAAGCCAGGAACATATAGTACCTTTGTAAGTGTACATTTTTATGGTCCTAAAGGAATGGTGATAGTTCCTATTCCTTCTGTAACATACTCTTTGTCATCCACTATTCGAACTTGATCTCCACTTGGTTCTTTGTGTAGTGAATCAAATAACTTATTGTCACCTGACCTATGCTTGCTTGCACCAGAGTCTATTAACCAGACTTTCGTCATGGGCTGAGAAGTTTGAGAGACGAGTACAAGGTTCTTACCACAATGGGCTCCTTCTGATGTATCCTCATCAGATTCATCATCTTCTTGGGCTGCGAGATGTCCCTTTTGTTTTCTCCAGTGGGGACATCATTTGGAATTTTGAAAATATTTGTGCCCTGATGTGCTTGTTTGACTTGAAGACCCCTGTTTCAAGCTATTGTACCAATAGTGATCAGTGTCATGAGTGTTGGTTTTGCAAATGTGACACCACCTCTTTGAATTTTGATCTTTTTGTTGTTGTTTTGGTTGCGCTTGTCTAGAATTCTCTTGGGGACCCTTTCGATTCTTCTGGCCATGGTATGGCTTTGAGAACAAGGCTTTATCCTGAGACTCCTCTTAGGATGAAGTGATGGCCTCTTCTTGCTATAGCAAATTCACAAGTTCTTCGAATGCCACTATTTGTTTAGATACATTAAATGTCATAACAAACACTCAGAATTGAGAAGGGAGTGCTCTCAAAGTGATCGGCACGAGAAGTTTTCCATCCACCATTTCATCGAGCACTAATAACTTTGATCGCAACTCAGCCACTTGACATAAAAACTCCTCCACTTTCTCATCTGACCCCATAGAGAGGGTGTGCAACTGTGATTGAAGATGAAGGATCTTAGTCTGATTTTTGGCTTCATAAATAGTTGCCAACTTGTCCCAGGCCTCCTTTAGTTTCTCCGCATTCTGAACATGCAGTTGTACATCGTCATTGATACTGAGCATTATCAGTATTAAGGCTTTGGCACTAGCCATCTCATACTTTATTAATTCATTATGGGCTGTGGGAGCAGACACAGACCCTATGACAATGACCCATAATCCTTCAAACTGAAGGATTGTCCTCATTTTTGTTTTCTAGGCTGTAAAATTGGGCCCTTTGAGCAACTGAGCATCGGAAAGAAGCAACTTTGGAGTAGACATTATAAAAATAAAAAAATTATTTATTTATTTCAGGAGTTATTATAACTTTGACTCACTGATGATAAGTACAGGCTCGTATATGCTCGTAATATTCACGTGTTGTGAGATGACGATGATTTGTGGGTTGTTCTTCTTCATCATCACAGTTGGCATTGTACCCAGTTTCTAATTCTTCCTGAACTCCCTTTGCTTGGCAGCTGACGTCGAAAAGGAAATATTCAAGAAGTCCTTCTTGAACTAGCTTGTCGAAGGCTAGATTTCCAGTGTTTTGAAGCTCGTTGAGCAATGCAAAGTAGAACCCAGATCTCTCAGGAGCTTCTTCATGGTGTTCTCTAGCTTGCGAGTTGATGTTCCGACTTTCGACAGTGGCGACCGTGTTATTGACGCTCTCAATCGAGTTGTCTACACTCGACATTCGACATAATGTTGTATGATCTGCTTCTTGTCCTTCATTGTCTTGGTGGAGAGGCTATGAGAGAGATGCTTCTTTGCCAAGAAATATAAATTTTTAATTTATTTAGCCAGGGTTTTTGTTCCATATCCTTGTAATCACAAGCTACTTCACATAGCAACAAAAAATTTCCTTCTCCTTTCCAAGATGCTGGAGTTACTCAACTAGGTGAATGATTAATTTCCTCCATGCAACAAGTGGATGTCTTCACCTTTCAGCGCAAAAAATAAGAAACCATGCACAGGTAAAAGGCAAAACAAAAACAGTGTTTTTTTTAATGTCCACGTTTAAAAAAATGCTTTATCTTTTCTTGCGTAGGTTTCTTTTCTCCTTTTCACATAGATTTTCCACGCATAACCACTTGGTGTTTTCTTCTATGCACAGCTCCACACATCAAAGTATTCTCCATTCAAACTTCCATGTATAGGAAAGATCTTAAAATTCTCACGCAAATTTTGAAAACATAATTTTCCACGCAGTTGTTTGCTCTCCTTTCTAAGAAGGCTGAAGGCTCCATTCACCACGTAATAGAATAATTTGTCTCTGCTTCACAGGCTGAAGATCTCCTTGCACTTTTCTTCTTTGTCTTCTACCACACCAAGCACACAGGCCAGAGACTTTGAAGCTCTGATACCAAACTGTGGGACAGAATTAGAATAGAAGAAGAATGGAGATAAGAACACTCTCTAAATCTTGTTTTAATAGGGAGAAACACGTACATTTTATAGGAGAAATAATAAACAAAATTCCCCTAAACTGCAAGAGGAAGATATGGATGTAGGTGAGAGAATAATGAAATACAACAAGGAAGAGATAAATAAGGGATACTATAAAACAAACATACCTAAAATATAAGCTATACTACATATGCTAACATAAACACTGTAAAAACTTCCCCTTTGTACTTGCTTTCTCTATTCTTACACTCCTTGCTTTTATAATTAGACTCTAGCACTAAATTCTTCTTGCTTACTTCTCCCATGAATCGAATCAATAACTCCCACTTGCTCTCTTACTTAAATACTTGCTTCTCATGTCCTCCCGTGCACTGGAGAATGGGAAGAGGCGTTCAAGGAAGAGACACAATCGATCTGTTCAAATTATGCGACTGTTCATGGAGTTCTTTTTTTCCATGACAAGTGATAAGACCGCGGGTATCTACAAACAAGTGATTACATAATTTTCATGGTGTTTACACAACCTTTATTCTGTGTAGGGGCGGTTACGCAACCACCGAGGTAGTTATGCAATCACTTCTCTGCATAGAGGGGCGGTTCTGTAACTTTACAATATGCTCTACATTTTTCCAACTTCTCCTTCTGGTACTGGTTACTTTTGATGAAGTGGAGTCTTCTTATATTCCTTTGGATCACACCTCCCCTGCAAAGGAGGATTTTGGGCTCACAAAAACTTAGTGGGGGAGTAGATCAGGAAACAATTCACTCACTTTCTCCTTTGAGTACCATTGGGCTTGCCTTGGTGTATTTCTTTTTAGTCTAACCTATCAAGACTCCTGTGGACCTCTACTTATCTCTCTGACCTTCTGCTGGAGCACTACGTCCTCCTCCAATTCACCTGGTCAATCAAAGATGCAAAATTCTATGGAAGGTAGCAAACGCCATCCTTCTTCACTATCAACCATGGATGGCTCATATAAGTGCAAGTTCCCATAATTTATTACTGATTACATCTACATGAATGGTGGAAAATCAAGCCTGAAGGCATTTCCTCCAACCTTCTCTAGTAAGTGAATGTCCCATACCGTAATGGCTTAAGTTTCCTTGCTTGGCCTTATAACCTCTCCTTGCTCAAGTAAATCCAAACTTTATCTCCAACATGAAGTCTGTGTTCCCTTTGATGTTGATCATGTCTAGCCTTATACTTGGCTTGATATTTCTCTAATTTTTCTTTCACCTTGAGATGGCTTTTTCAGATCCTCTCAATGAATTTTGCTTCCATAGTCACATTTGAATCATGTATCTTCCCTTCTTTCTACTTCCCAACTGCTATGTCTAGTGGATTTGTAGGTAGATATCCCAAGCATGCTTCAAATGGTGACTTCATAGTGGATGTGTGTACTTCCCGGTTGTAGGAATTTTGAATGTAGGCTAAGAATTCATCCCAATTCCATGGATATTTGCTATTATACCCTCTAATCAGTTGTACCAAAGTCCTGTTCACCACCTCTGTTTTCCAATCTGTCTGTTGATGGAATGTCTTGCTCCTCTATAACTTGGTGTCCATCTTGTCCCACGAGGTATTACAAAACTTCCCCAAGAACCTGGAATCTTTGTCAGTAACAATAGGCTTTGGAAAGTCAAATTGCACCCATACATTAGCAAAGAAAAGTTCAGCTGCCTCATATGCTTTTATTATATTTTTACATGCCATAAGAACACACATCTTATTGAATCTATCTAAAACAATAAATAGATAATCATGGCCATATTTAGACATAGGTATTCCTCCTAAAAAATCCATATAAATATCCTCCCAAGGACCGATAGGGAGTCGTAAAGGCATATATAAACCTTCCTTCCTGATTTTAGAAACTTCCTCCAGGATCCTATTGACCGAGGTGAGTTACAACTTGACAATACGAATGCGCCTCCTAATAAAAAATTGGATGTCTCTAAACAACCTTTCCCAAATAATTCCCCATTTACTAGTCAACCCCACTCCAATTCCATCAACTCTCATCATACAATCAAAACCATTAAAGACCTCTAACTTACACCTTCAACACCTAATGTCTCTACCAAAAAAACACCATCTGAACCATCCGACTCTTCTAATATTGTCATCGATAAGACCAAAGACCCTCATACATCTACCACATCCTCTTCAGACTCACTCATTGCCTCTTCAAAATCCCTTGAAAAGAAAACCATCATAGAAATAACAAAAATCTCTTTTGAAGATCATATTACCTGACACCACATCCAAAATCTCAAGACACAATCAAATAGAAATTCATCCAGAAAAAATAAATTGTACCCTCTAATCTTAAAATGACATTATCACAAAAAAAATAACATTTTCTTATATCTTAGGTCTTCATCCCTCATTTAAATTCACATTCACTATTACAGAATCCAATTTTGTTCCTTGACTAGCACCTAAACTTGTCGCACAAAATACGACCTCATCAACATAAACTCCTAAAATATAAAATGATACAATGATCCCTTCATCATCATCATCATCTCATATTGTTACAACAAGGTACTATACTAGAACCCTAAAAAAACTCATCCAAATGTCCACCATAACATTACCTCCTATCAAATAATCTAGCTCTAGAGGTTGGAAACCTTCTTGGTAAAATTTTGAAGCATTTTGTGCATACATCAGACACTAAGACATTCCATTGAGGAATGTAAATCCCTCCATGCCATAATTTCAAGCCTTACTAGCAAATTACTTCTTCCCGTAGATCTAAAATATCCAAATCAAGTTAAATCAACCCATTTGATCCTTAAATCCAAACCTTCTGAACCATCATCCAAAACCACATCCGCATCGAATAAGAGTGATGCCTCTTCTAGTAAGGCCCACTCCATCTATATGTGTTATTCACACAAGCACACACGTAAGACTCTAAGGCCTCATGTAGCCTCACTTACCTCTTACCCTCTAATCTCTATTTTAACCCCAAGTATGCCATCCTATCACCTAACACAAGTTGGGTTGTCACTCAAGGCGCATGTGGGTGTCGAGCCCCTCTTTTATGTGAGCCTTGTTAGAATTCGCCACCATTAATGGAGGAATAGTTTACAGAATAGAAACATGCATGTAATCTAATACAAAGGTAGTGTAACTAGTTCTAAGCACAAATGCACCATGAAATAAACATAAACATCACAACGACATGATAAAATCAGATCTGAACCAAGAATAACATGAAAACACACTAGGGTTTTGTCTACAAACATAAATATTTGGAACAAAGCTTCATATATTGATTATAGTCATTTATAATAGCCATATTGCATCAAAAAGGGTCATATCAGACCATATACATCAAGGAACAACATCCCAGCCCTACAAACATACTATACACAAAGAGCCCTAGCTATGTTCTTCCATCTCAGCTCTGGTTTCATACCTGAGAGCTTGTACATCTATGCATAACATCATCCCTTCCTAGCCTCTTTCTAGCACTACTAGCAGTAACAAAAACATACAACAACAATGGAAACCCACCAACATCACCACCCCTTTAGATCCAAATGCCTCCGTGTATAGAAATTGGGTTATTTCCTTCACCTTCATAAGCAGGTCACATGCCAGGTAGAAATGTGCTCCTCCATACTCGAGTGTTTATGCCAGCTTGAAAAATCCTCCACTAATTGTAATGATCCTCCTTTTGAATATCCCCTTTGTGGAATATTTTTTCCTTGAGCCCCAAGACTCTAGGCTGGAACCTTATCCACTCATCATGCCTACTCGAGCCTTCACGTGTTTTTCCTACGATGTCACCTTAGAAATGTGGCTAAGTCCCCAAACCCTTTCTATCTTCTACACGTTAACATTTTCTCCCGCATGCCTTTCCTTGAGCACTTTTCTACCTTACTTTCCCTGCACATGTGCGATCTTCCTCTACCTCGGGACTTATTTAATTTTAGGGTCTAACACCTCATTAAAAAAAGGCCCAAATTCTCTATCTCCCTAGCTCCTGAAACATATAATCCATTGTATTCTAAGGATAAGGTATCCATCCTTGCCACTCCACACACCCAATCTACCACCTCTTTAAAAAACACCATCATCAAACAACTACATCAAGCTCCTGTGAAGATGTCTGTCCCTCTTTGAGCTTATTCAAACTTCTCCACAACACCAACAAGCAATGATTGAGGCTCTCCAATCCATCTCAGTACCATCAGATGATCCTCAACCATTCATCAACCTTGTTGGTACCCTTAAAATTTCTTCGAATGTCACCTTCGATGTCTCTGAAATCCCATCCTTACAACACGAAGATCATGACATTCCACTATTCATCTCCACCTAAATTTATGATACTCTTGTTAAAAGAGATATGATTGACAATGGTGACAACATTAACATCATATCTTATCACTCCTTCAAAAAAACTTTAGTTACTTGATACCATCGTAGCCCAGTCACCTACTATGTTACACACCTTTAACGACGTTGTCACTCCTATATTAGGCACTATCATCTTAGCCATCAAGGTAGGTTTTAAAATCCTTCATGAGCTCTTCTATTTCTTAGGAGGAGAGTATCATTACAACATGTTCTTAGGTCGACCCTAGATACACGCCATGCTCTGTATCCCATCAACGTTACACTTATCTCTAAAATATGAACATGAAGATAAAACCTTTTTTGTTCCTGTTGACCCAAATACTTTCAAAGCATGTCATATGAAATACCAACCTAATGATGTGCTCATTCCTAAGACAAAATCAAGATATTTTGACAAGGCTTATACTAGTTCTTCCATCCCCTCATCTAAAATACCAAACGACAACTCCTTCAAAGATGTTATGCAATGTCTCTCACTGGGGGGAGTACCACCTTTTAGCTCTCAATTCACTCACTACATCGAAGATGTATGGAATACATAGAAAAAAAACCTATGTACGAACTAAAAAATTGGAGATGTCATCCCCTTTGGTCCTCCTCATCTTAAAACTAATCTTTTTTATGGAGGGATTGATCATCCTTCCCCACACCACAAAAAGCAATATCATGTTAAACCCTTTATATCTAATTTTTCATTCTTATATAACCAATCCTTTTCTCAAATGTATCTTCATCATTTTTCTTGGAAAGGTTTCGGTTTAGGATGTTATGAAAAATGTATACATGACTTGGAATTTGACCAGTCTTGTATGCCTCATGAGAAGTTCAGACTAGGTTTTGAAAATTATTCCTTGGAAACCTCTGCAATCACTGCATCTAGATATATAGCAGAACTAAAGCCATCCTCTCCATCTTCCAATGAAAAATATACTGACACAAATGGTGCCATTTCCACCCATCCTATATATTTTTTAATAAATGCGATCACCTTAGGACTGCTCACTAATACCCTTCCGCTTGTATTACCTGTAATGGTAGAGGAAGACTCCCCTACCATCGACATTCTTCAATGCCAAAATGATGAATCAATCATATCTTATATGGGGCCAGAGGACCATTACCTTCAAAATATTATACCTCCTAACATGTCTACACTCCTTAACAAATCCACTATCAACTTCAACATAGGGACTTCACAAGACCCTTACATAGCCAAGGTTGGCCAATCCTTAGATTCAGAAGAATTAAAGGACTTCATTTCCTTCTGTTCCAAGCATAGTTAGGCCTTCACATGGGCATATAGTAATATGCCATGTATTGAACCTAGTTTTTTTGTCCACAACATCATCACAATCTCTAACGCTAAGTTTGTTAAATAAAAAATATGTAGAATGCACCCTTGTGTAACACTCCTTATCAAATAAGAGTTACAACGTATTATCTCTAATAAATTTATCTTGCCCATTGAATATCCAAATTGGGTGTCTAATATCATACCCATAACCAAAGCCTCTGGAAAGTTACAGATCTACACAGAATTTCGAGATCTCAATCTCACTTGTCCCAAAGATGACTTCCCTATTCCTAAGCTGAGAGAAGTTTCATGCATTCATCTCTTTGAGGGCTTGACCATGCTCAACTTCCATACACTTGTTTTGTTCTTTCAATCCATAAATTAAGGACTCGACAATCTCAAACTTCCTTTTCAGAATGTATTCTACTAATTTACCCACGTTTGTGCTTTAAGGATCTCCTCTAAGTTGTCAAACTTGTTCTAAGAGGACCTGGCTCTAATACTAATTTTTGGAAAACAAAAGCTCTAAGAGGGGAGGGGTTAATTACTACTTCTCAATAGGGAATCACTGTTAGTATGCAGGGAAATTGATGGCTTGTCCTCATGTCAGTGGCATCACTGCGTTGATAAAAGCCTCCAAATCCTCCGCAAGTATAAAAATACCCTTCAAATCCTCTTGAACCCTCATATCCCTCTTAATCCTATTATCCCTTTTACAGTTCCACTAAACCCCCCAAGTAGCCAGGAAGATCTAGTGGCACATATAGTGGTGACCAAGATACAAATAGAAGAATTGATTAGGTTAATGATGGATACCAATTCCACCAACCCCTGTTTTACTTATCTTGTAAACACATTGGAGTCATAGTGGATCATATTGACTAAGAAAAAAGTCAAATTGATCAGTGAATAACCTATAGATATAATTATAGGTATTATTATATGAATAAATTATCAAGATATAAAGTAAAATATTTAAAAAAGAAACCACATTTGTACGCTATTCATCAACCCTAGAACCAATGTACTTCTTCCTTTGACATAAAAATGCTTCCCAATCCACTTATACCTAATACAAATGATTTTAGGAACTAATGGTGGATGGTTTTTAATATCCCAAATTGTCATAACTATGAAGTTACATTGTAATTTTTGAGTAAAATCTATTACAATTTTATCCTCCATAAAATTCCAAACTAATTTGATTACTTAGAAATTCAATGCTAAGGAAAATACTTTATGTAGATCATACACCTATTCAACCCGCTAGATTCCCCATCCAAAAGACACCTCATCCTAAGACAATATAGAGACTAAACATTGTGTGTGTTGAAGGCGCCAAATAATACCCTCATTTAAAATGTGAGTCAGGTTTTCCATATTGATTTTTGTGGAGGTGGAGAAGGGAGCACTCTAGCTAGCACTAACACGAGGCCGTACCTTTTCACATCTAATTGTAGTGCCCACTTCCCTTTGACACTGTTTAGATACTGTTCCTGACACTATTGATCCTATTTTGGATATTATTATGTTTTTGATGTAGTATGATGTGTATATGCTAGATCATGGATTACTATGGACATTATTATATTTTGCTCAATATGATGATTAGATGTTAGACTATGGATTAACATTGATCTGGATTCAGTTATTATGCTTGATGATCATGGAGACATTATTATTATTATGTGGATGATGACATACTAGTTGACATGGACAGGTTATTGATGTTTATTTTAGACATGTGACATTGGTATTATGAATAGCTCTAGTATAAAGATCTATTGGATGATGATATAGTTGCAGATTGAATTTAAATGATAAATCCTTGATATTTTTGTGATTTGGAATTAATAATTATATGTTGCTTATATCATTGGGATGTTCTGATGTGGCCATGAGGCCGAAGGAGGTATTGTTATTTTGCAGGTAAAAATCATAACAATGTCGAGGGACTGGAGACTAACCATATTGGAATTCAGTGTGAAATCAACAAGGTCACCATGGCAACTGTGTTTGACTTGTGTGTGGTGTTTGTTAGGACTTCCCGGGGGGGGGATTTGTTAGGTGTTCTTTCTTTAATTAATTTAAATGTGATAGTATAATGTGAGAGTCATATAGTTAAATTTTAATTAAAATTAATTGGGATGTGGAATATAAATTAAATGTTATTGTCTTGGTTGATAATAAATTTGATTTTTATATATTGTATGACCTTGTGGTAAACTAAATAAATCTTTACAAAATATTGTAATAAATTAATGTCATAGTTATTAATACATGTGTAAGAGAAATGAAAAGAGTGTGTAACTTACCATGTAAGGGTTGTGTAAGTGAAGTGATATATTGTCTAAGAATTTGTAAGAGTTGTAAGGCTGATTTTGGAAGGTCAAACACTCCTTTCTTTTTGAAATTCGAATTTGGCCTTGGAGGACAAATTTGGAGGCTTGTGGGACAAGTTAAACTTGTCCCACACCTCTCAAAAACCTCCACTAACCATGATTATTATTTTTGAGTCGAAATCAATCTATTTTATTGTATTTTGATATAATTATGTGTAAGAATTAATTTACACTTGTCTTACAAATTTTAAATGCATTTCCTTTTGAGTATGGGTTAAATTTGAAGTATGTAAGTGGTTTGTCATCCAAATTTATGGTGATTTATTTGTTTGATGTTGATTTCATTTTGGGATGAGGAAAAAGGATGTGGCATCTCACTTGGAATCCACATCATCCTCTTCCACCCTCTCCCTTTAAAAATGTGAATTTCTTCTTCATTTGGGGTTGTTGAAAGTTTGGGAAATCACTCTTGGGTCGAATTTTTCTATTGATTTGGGAGCTTGATTTGTGGAGGCGCTTGGATTGATTTGCATACCTTACATTTTGCTATTTTGGAACTGGTTTTGGTGCAATAGGAACTGCTATTTTGGAATCAAGTCT
Source organism: Taxus chinensis (assembly GCA_019776745.2). Taxonomy (NCBI): domain Eukaryota; kingdom Viridiplantae; phylum Streptophyta; class Pinopsida; order Cupressales; family Taxaceae; genus Taxus; species Taxus chinensis. Next base: position 836,111,879 of record CM034150.1, read on the forward strand.
CCATTATGGAGAGGTATGCCCTCACTCCTTTTATTTGTTGTTTTCCCTCCTTCTTGCATGCAAGTTATTGAATGGTTTTTGTGGTTACATTCTTAGAGGGATGGGTAGAATACTTAGGGCATGGTGTGGAGAGAAGACTATGAGGTTTATCATAGGAGGGATAAGGGTTTTGCTATTGTTATTTGTTCTTGGGAGGGAATGTTGGCTTGGGATCCACCTAGGAAAGGAAATTTCTTGCATTTCCTACCTTGGGGGAGGTATAAGGGATAAATTTGGAGGAGGGATAAGGAGGGGTTGAGGAGGTATAAGGTTTACGGGATTCCAATGATTTTGGGGGGTTGCTTTTGGTGGATGCCCAAAATTCAACTTGGGAGGCATAAGGAGACCTCCATAGTTCTTTCTCTTGCTTGGCTTGCTTGCTTGGAGAAGGAGCCTTTTTTTTGTTTGAAATTGATTGTTGTAGTTGAGAACTACATCTTCTTGCTTTGTGTTTCTTTGTGATTGTGAAAATATGCTTGTATGTGAAGAAACCATGTTGCCATGTGTTGTATCATCATGTTCCATTCCAATATGGCTGGGGCTCGGGGGCCAATGGGGAAAGATGGATTCCCCTTTCCCATTGGATGTCTTGGTTGGGTGGAGAGCGTTGCCTTTCCCCCTTCCTTGTTGTGATTAGAAGAATGAAGATGAAGAACTCAGCTTGCTGTTGTTTGGAGAAGAAAGACAAGAGTTTGACAGTTATCCTTTTTGTAAATTTTAAATGTAATCCTTCCCACTTCAAGTGGATGCATGTAATTGATTTGAGATGGGAAAATTTTACCTTGTAATTTTAAATTTGTAACTGATTGTGAAATTTAAATGATACCCTATATGTTGTATTTTGAAGTGTGAAGAGTTACGTTTTTTCGTCTGTTTTGGAAAAAGAACATCTTACAGTTTGTAAGATTCAAATTGGAATGTAAAGAAAGAGTTAAATTGTACATTGTTATTGGAGATCAATGAAAGAATCATGTTCCTTGTTCAATTGCATTGTTGTGTTGCAAATTTTAAAGGACTATTATATTATGCAAATTCTGTTTTAGAAAAGAGAGTATGTATAAAGGAAATTGATAGAATTTGGATACTTTGAAATACGTCTTAGAATTGAAATCCACTTTGAATTTTGAATGTAAGTGTGTGTTAAATCAATTGGATTCCTGAGAAAGGAAATTGATATGTTTTCCCTTAATTGAAATCTGCATATTAAATTGTAAACTTGTGGAAGAAAGAACTCTATTTTAATTTGTAACTCCGAATTTTAAAAATAATGCAACTAATGTACAGTATAGAGTTATGACTAAAATTAAGGAATGAGACAATGAAATTAAGATGTATTAATGTATAAGAAACCTTGTGGAACTCAGCAATTAAAATGAACAACAAGATCCCCTTCAAAACTAGAAATTATACTTACACAATTAGAATTCTGTCAAAAGTTGTAAAAATGCAAATGGGAAAGCAATCAACAAATTGAATCTTGAAAACAATCTTAAACTCATCCTATACCATCCCTTCATGTTTTGTTTGCATGTTGAGGAGAAAATAAATCAATTTGAGCCAAACTTAAAAGTTATAAAAACTACCAGTTTTGTAATTGAAACCCTGCAGATTGGTTTCTAAAAATTGACCTTGAAAACTTTACCAAAAATCAAAATTGACAACTCCTATGCAAAGAGGACTCTGAGAGATTTTTGGAAAGTCTTCATTTCCCTAAAATGGAGCTCCCAATCAAAATTTATGACCATTTGAAGTTTTACTTCAAAATGACCATCCAAAACCAAAAATGAATTAATATGACTTAGAAAATTTTAAATTTTAGCACGGGAAAAATTTCCATGAAAAGCCTGCCGCCCCACCACCCTCTTATCCAATCAGATGATGCCATGTGGCATCTTGGAGGGGTGGAATATTTGAAAACTCTATCATTTGAAAATTTTGCCTTGGGAAAATTTTCCAAATTTTCCCCGCAGCCCTGCGGCCCCCAACCAATCACGTGCTAACACGTGGCAGGGAGGGTACGCGGGTTCAAATTGAAAACTTAGAATTTTTGAAAATTTTTCCTTTGGAAAATTTTCAAAACGTTCCCCACAACTCCACTTACCCGCACCAATCACGTGCTGACACGTGGCAGGGTGGGCCCGCGGGTTAAGAATTGAAAACTTTAACTTTTGCCCCTTTGGAAAATTTCTTGTTTTTCCTCCGCGGCCCCGTACCCCCGCAGCCAATGGGGTGATGACACGTGTCCCCATGGGTGCACGGGTCCATGCAATTATTTTAACCATTTAACCCCTTGGGCAGAAAAAAATCCAAATTCTCTCCGCTGGCCCGCGGCCAATCACAAGGCGCCACGTGGCCATTTGGGCAAGCACAAAGGCATGGAGGAAAAGTTTCCTTCGGAAAATTGAAACTTGGTTTTGGGAAAAAATTCATGTTTGTTTTTTCGTGACCCGCCGGCCCGGACCAATCACGTGATGACACGTGGAATTTGGGGGGGTGTCAACGGGGGCATGAAGGCATTTTCTCCCTAACCCCACGGACCTCAAAGGGAAATTTTTTCCCCAAAACTCCGCCCAGCCATAACTTGAGTTTTACAAGGAGTTAGGAGGACTTCTTTATATGGTTGGAAAGGTGAGGAAATTTCCTATCCAATGAGCCTATTCTAGAAAAGTTTTGATAACTATAAATGTGTGAAAAATATAGTTGAACTTCTGGGCCTGTTTGAGAACAGACATGAGGGAGATTTGCTCCCTGAACCTAAGTAAAACATCTAACCATAATTTTGGAACCTTGTAAAATTGTTATAAGATAAAAATGGAAATATTGTGTTGGGTTAATCAGAATTTGTTCCGGAACCTATTTAGTTTAAAACTAGTGTCTTGCAACTTCGTTGTAGACTCTTCTTATAAAAAAAAATTATTCCATAATTTTTCCTAGTTTGTTTCTTAGTCTCAAGTGGTAGTTAAAGCGGGAATTACACTAATGGTGACATATGTATTTGACCAAAGGAGGATGAAAGGTTTCATGCAAATTCATTTTTGTGGATTTTCTGGTGGTTTATATTACGTGTCTATGTCTAATAAGTTTTTGAGAAATACATTTGGACTACACACTTTAACTGCACCTTCACATGTATTTTATATTTGTTACATTTTATAAAAAAAATAATAAGACATGTATCTTAATTTTGAAATATTCATATTTGAACTTGTTCATTATTAATCTACACATGCACACTTCTTAATATTTTAGCACGAGAGAGGTGCATCATAATACAAACCACATATTTCTACTACCATGCCAATGTTTATATTTGTGGAGGTAATTTAGAATTTTTTAAACTTTACATTTATTTATTATTAGCATTAAATAGTTCATGTGTGTGTGTGTGTGTGCACGCGCATGCGCGCTCAACTAAAAATGATAAATTGTTTGTTAAGTTGATGAACACACATAAAAATCCACCATCTCTATGGATAGGAGTAGAAAAAGGTCTTTTGTTGTGATTGCATCTATGAAGCAACTCACCAAGGTATCCCAAATTGTATAATTGTTATTAATACTATATAATTATCTTAAAAAAATTCTTCATTACACACAATGTAGATAGTTTCTTACAATCACTAGTATTGTGTATGCAAGAGTTTCCTGTGACCAATAGTATCCCATTACAAATAATTAGTAGGGGTAGTGTGGTAAATAATAATTTCTTTTGGGTAAATTTAGTTATTATATTTCCATTAAGTAGTCAGTTGGGTTAAATGTTTAGATGTATTATACAATTTAATTATTGATCATTATATGAGCTAATTTTTGTTAGCATACGTTGCATAGTTCATATTTTAGGAGTGTTTTTTCTATTTTATCCCTTTATTATCTCTTCCTTGGTGTATTCCATTATTCTCTCACCTTCTTCCAAATCTTCCTCCTTCAGTTTAGGGGAATGTAGTTAATTATTTCTCCTATATAATGTACGTGCTTGTTCATAGTAAAATCAATGTGTGTAGAGTACTTCACTCCACATTATTCTCTCCTATATGCCTCCTACATTTTGGCATCAGAGCATGTGTTTGAAGAAGCGAGCAATTCTGACCTGTGCGTTTGAAGGTGTAGACCATCCTACTACGTGGAGTGACCTATGTGGAGAGACTAGGAGCCTGAGGACTGTCAAGACTGTTTTTCTTTTGCTGTTGCTATCATCTACCACAAGATTGGAGACATTCAACAACCAAAAAGGTGGTGCAAACAATCTGCTGCTGTGTGGAGGAAATACACCAGTGACCTATAATTGTCTCACGTGGAGTGATCTGTTCTACAACTTGCGTGAAAAAAAAACTCTTGTTACTTTCTTTGCGTGGAAAGACTAACCTCCTGTGTTTTGTCTTTTAATGCTATTTTTTTAATATATTTTTGATGTGTGAAGAGCTATGCCTACGTGGAAATCAGAAATTCCATGCCTACATGAAGCAAGTGAAAACTACGTGTAAAATTGCCTCAACCAATCTGCAAGTGGCCTGCATATAATTACATGGAGAAAAGTGCATGGAAATTGGCACACCTGTGCTGAAATTGGAAGCGACTAGACTGGAAAGAAGGCTGTACGTGTTTTTTTTAGATCAATTTCTCATCAAAAATCATACCTTGATGACTTGTGTGCCTGCCTCCTCAACCTCCTCAAGCTCCTCAATGCATGGAAACTGCTGAAAAAGATCTGCGTGGGAGATAAAGACTGGAAATATAAATAGCAAAAAATGTGGAGATAAAAGAAGAAGAAATAAGCGGTGAAGTCTTCAGCAGAAAGTTAGAGTTGTTGCTGGTGCATGGTGGAGTACTAAGTGAAGAGATACTCTACCAAGGCAACGTGGAGTTTCTACAACACTTTGTCAAATGTCGAGTGTAGACAATTTGATTGAGAGCGTCAATAACACAGTCACCACAGCCGAAAGCCAGAAAATTGACTTGCCAGCAAGAGAATACCTTGAAGAAGATCCTGAGAGCTCAGGGTTCTAATTTGTATTGCTCAACGAGCTTTGGAACATTGGTAATCTAGCATTTGAGAAGCTAGTTTGAGAAGGACTTCTTGAATACTTCCTTTTCGATGTCAGCTGCCAAGAAAAGTGAGTATGGGAAGAATTAGAAGCCGGGTAAGAAACTGACTGTGACGATGAAGAAGATTGCCCTACAAAGCATCACCGTCTCACAGCACGTGAATATCACGAGCATCTACGAGCCAGTAATTATCATTAGTGAGTCAAAGTTGTAATAAATCTTGAAATAAATAAATAAATATTTTTTTTATTATGATGTCTACTCCGAAGTTACTTCTTTCCAATGCTCAGTTGCTCAAAGGGTCCAATTTTGCAGCCTGGAAGACAAAAATGAAGACAATCCTTCAGTTTGAAGGATTATGGGGCATTATCGCAGGGTCTGTGCCCGATCCCATAACCCCCGATGAACTAATAAAATATGAGATGGCTAGTGCCAAAGCCTTGATGTTGATAATGCTCAGTATCAGTGACGATGTGCAACCACATGTTCAGAATGCAGAGAAACTAAAGGAGGCCTGGGACAAGTTGGCAACCATTTATGAATCCAAAAATCAGACGAAGATTCTTCATCTTCAGTCCAAGATGCACACCCTCTCTATGGGGTCAGATGAGAAAGTGGAGGAGTTATTACATCGTGTGGCTGAGCTGAGATCAGAGTTATTAGCACTCGGTGAAATGGTGGATGATAAAATTCTTGTTGCAATCACCTTGAGAGCACTCCCTTCTCAATTTCGAGTGTTCTTCATGACATTGAATGTGTCTAAAAAAACTGTGACATTCGAAGAGCTTGTGAATTTGCTGCAACAGGAAGAAGCCATCACTTCATCCCATGAGGAGTCTCAGGTTAAAGCCCTATTCTCAAAGCCTTACTGTGTCCAGAAGAATCAGAAGGGTCCCCCATAGAAGCCAAATCAAGCGCAACCAAAACAACAACAGAAAGATCAAAATTCAAAGAGATGGTGTCATATTTACATAACCAATACTTACGACACTGATCACTACTGGCATAATAGCTTGAAACAGGGGTCTTCAAGTCATAGAAGCACATCTAGACGCGAATATTTTCAAAAGTCCAAACGACGTCCCCATTAGAGAAAGTAGAAGGGACATCTCGTAGCCCAAGAAGATGATGAATCTAATGAGGAGACATCAGAAGGATCCCATTGTTGTAAGAACCTTGTATTCGTCTCTCAAACTTCTCAACCCACGAAGAAACTCTGGTTGATAGACTCTGGTGCAAGCAAGCATATGTCAGGTGACAAGAAGCTGTTTGATTCACTACACGAAGAACCAACTAGAGATCAAGTTCAGATAGCGGATGACAAAGAGTACGTTGTAGAAGGAATAGGAAATGTCACCATTCCTCTGGGACCATGAAAATGTACACTTACAAAGGTACTATATGTTCTTGGCTTGACTAGCAACCTCTTGTCAGTTACTCAGCTATTAAATCATCACCTTAAGGTAGAATTTATTGTCCAAAATGGCATTAAATCATGTTTAATCTCCAGAAAAGGTATGGTTCTTGCTAGAGCATTTGTAAAAGATAAGTTATTTGCTTTAGATACTGTTTCATCTTTTGTAATAGCTTTATCTGCATCTACAGTAGAATCAACTGCCCTATGGCATTTTAGATATGGACACTTGTCGGTTAGTTCATTGCACTAGATGATTTCAAAAGCAAGGGTCCATGGACTACCCAAATTGTCTAGTTCCTTGCCTATTTGCCTTGGCTATCTTGCAGGAAAACAACACAAAGATCCATTTCGAGCGAGCACCTTCCATGCCAAGAAGCATCTGGAGGTAGTTCATACCGATCTGAATGGGCCATTACCTGCATTGTTTTTTAGGATACAAGTACTTCCAACTATTCATGGATGACCACTCTCACAAGATGTGGGTATATTTCATGAAGAAGAAAAGTGAGGCTCTTCAACATTTCCAAAACTTCTATCATCGTGTTGTGAAAGAGTCCAGACAACCACTTCTTCTACTTCACTCAGATCGAGGGGGGGGGGGGGGTTCACATCAAATAAGTTCTTGGCCTTCCTGAACCAACAAGGCATTAAGCATCACTTGACTGCTCCCTACATGCCCCAACAAAATGGCATTATTGAACGTCGCAATCGTACAGTGATGGAGATGGCTCACTGCATGTTATCAACTGCAAAGCTAGGAGAACACTATTGGGATGAAGTAGTAAAAACGGATGTATATCTTCTCAACAGGGCACCAAAAAATCTTCTATAGAAAAAAATGCCAGAAGAGGTATGGAGTGGTAGAAACCTGTTAATTTCTCATTTGTGAGTATTTGGTTGCACAACATACATGCATGTCCCAGCTCAAAAGAGAAAGAAGGTAGAGCCAAAAACACTCCCATGTATCCTTCTTGGCTACAGCACTACCTCAAAGGCGTATCGTCTCATGGATCCTGAGACAAAGAAAATATACGAGAGTCAAGATGTGGTTTGTGACGAGTCATCCTTTGACTCAATAGTATCAACAGAAGATCCACTTCCAACCACATCTCACCGATTAGACTCTTAATCAGATAATGAGCCAGATTAGACTACTCAGAGAAAATAAATGCTACTAGGAGAGCTATTTGTTGACCTTGGAGAACTGGATAATGTGACTCCACATCAATCCACACGGCAATGACACAGTTCTTCTCAAAAGCAACCAAGTTCTTGTCTGAAGTGGGTACAAAGCACTATCAAGGACTCACATTTGCAACATATCCTAGATACATCATCCGAAGTCAAAACAAGGAGTCAAACAAGAAATGAGGTAAAATTTTCACTCATGAGTTCACTGATGAATAGCTCCGAGCCAGATAATGTTCATGAAGCACTCAGTCAACCTCAATAGAAGGAAGCCATGGATACAGAATATGACTCATTCATGAAAAATCAGACATGTGAACTTGTCGATCTACCTACAGGAAAGAAAACCATAGGATGTAAATGGGTTTTCAAGACAAAATATAAGGCAGATGGATCCATCGACAAACATAAAGCATGAATTGTAGCAAAAGGATATGCTCAGAAAGATGGCATCGACTATGAAGAAACCTTTGCACTCACTGTGAAGATGAAGACCATCAGAGTAGTTTGCGCACTTGCAACACAGAAAGGATGGAGACTTCAACAGATGGACATCAAGAGTGCTTTCCTAAATGGTGATCTGAAAGAAGAAGTATACATGACCCAACCCTGAAGGATTTTTTGATGAAGAGCAGCCTAAGAAGGTATGTCATCTCATCAAATCACTTTATGGACTGAAACAAGCTCCAAGGGCATGGTATATCAAGATTGATGATCACCTCTTGTAGCATGGGTTCACTCATAGCCCCTCAGATTCCAATTTGTATATAAAAAAGGTAGGAAAAGAAATTTTCATTCTTGTTGTGTATGTAGATGATCTTGTGATCACTGGAAGTTCAGAAGATCAAGTTGATATTGTAAAGAATGATCTCAAAAGAACCTTCGACATGACAAATTTGGGGCTACTACATTATTTTCTTAGCTTGGAGATATGGAAAAAGGAGCATCACATTTTTGTCTCCTAGAAAAAGTACACCAAGACACTCCTAGAAAAGTATAGAATGTCTAACTGTAAACCTATATCCACTCGCATGGAAAAAGGCTTGCAACTTTCTGATCCAGAGGATCCTCACAGAGAAACATCGATCTAAGATCTTCTCAGAAATTGTTGCAGTCATTTTTAAAGCATGGGGAAAAATTATACGACTCCAACGACAGCTTGTTTGTAGGAAACGGAGCTCGTTTGCAAAAGTTATAGCCCGCTAAAATTTTTGGGCAACTGGCGAATTTTGGGGTTTTTGTGCAGGTTGGACGTGTGCACGCTCGCCAAGTGTTGCGATCATATTGCGACACGTGGATGAATTGTGTGACATATTAAAAAAATGGGTTTTGGAACACCGGTCTTGGACACTCGATCTCGGACAAATGGACCCTGCTATTTACTGGCTGGGGGCCCTCAGCCAGGTTCGACACACTCGATTTAGGAGGGGTGCCTTGGCCTCCTTCTCATTTAACCATTCAACCAACTGTGTATATAAACCTCTATATTTTCTATTGCGCCATGCATATGGGATATTAGGCATGTTTGATTTAAATTATCCACGCCTTATTAACTTCTTTACATTTTTCCACGCCTATATTAAACTTTCCATGCATATATATTAAATTTCCCACACCTTATTTTAAACTGTCCACCAAATGAGGGATTAGGTGCCTAAAAACATGCCATGCGCCACCAAATGTGCCCCCAAAGTCAAAGCGCCTATCACATAGGCTTAGGTGGCTTCCTTGCCACTTGAAATGCGCACCTACCCTCTAATTTAAACTATAAGATAAGTTTCCAAGCGCCCAATGTGGGATTTTATTCCCAAAGGATAAGCCAAAAGACATGGAGGGGAATGGAACTCGGGTGGAGGTAGTAAAAAAATAAGCGCCCAGCCATCAGACCAGGAGGCGCACAAACAGTATAAATAGGGTGATATTTTATTTGTAATGCATTCAGACTGTGTAAAAATATTGTATTGCTCATATCTTGAGCTAACAGTGGAATTTGAAGGAGATGTAAAAGGCAACCCCTGTTATTTTCGATAGAGGAAGACTGTGAGAAGGTCTAAATTTTGTAGAATTCTTTGTAAAGGATTATTTTCAAGATTTTAATAGATCGGTCCCATTCAACCGGACCCGGAGACGTAGGCCTCAAGCGCCGAACTCTGTTATCAATTCTCGCGTCACTTTGCTGGTGAATTCTCTTCATTTATTTCTGTATTTGCACAGTACTTGCAGTTTTTTATTTTTTTATTAAAAATACAAAAAGAAATAATGCACAAATTTAAATCGAAGATCAATACAAAGCAAGAAAAGTGTGTGTGCACAATTGCTAGTTAAAATTGGTTTTCAGATCACTTTCAAGATTCCAGAACTCACCTCAAGTAGATGCTACTCTCTATAGGAAATTTGTTGGAGGGCTCATCTATTTGAAATATACCAGACCAGATCTATGCTATGCTATCAACTATCTTTCTAGGTTCATGCAGGAGCCAAAGAAATGTCACTAGAATGTAGCAAAGCATGTTTTGATATATGCCCGAGGAATAACTAATTATGGTCTAGAATATAAGAAGAATGATCAATTCTTCTTATAGGGATACACCGACTCGGACCACGCCGGATCTGTTGATGATAGAAAGTCAACTACAGGATACATATTTCATCTCGGATCTGGACCTATCTTGTGGATAAGCAAGAAGCAAAATGTTGTTTCTATCTCATCCACAAAGGTAGAATATCACACCGCATGAGGAGCTGTGTGCAAAGTGATATGGTTACATCACACTTTAGATGACCTGGGAATTTATGAAAAATAGTCACCTATTCTCTATTGTGACAATCAGAGTGTGTTGAAGCTCATGCAGAATCTAGTCTTTCATGAACAAACAAAGCATATAGAAATTGACTGCCATTTCATTTGAGAGCACGTCTTGAACCATCAAATTCAGCTCCAATATTGTCCTACAGAAGCACAAATTGCTGACATTCTGACTAAATATCTTGGAAAAGTGAAATTTGAACTTTTTAGGGGTCACATTTGCAAGAATAATGTAATAAGGGGGGGAATGTTAGCATAGGTTACATAGTTCATATTTTAGGAGAGTTTGCTCTATTTTATCCCTTTATTATCTCTTCCTTGGTGTAATCCATTATTCTCTCACCTTCTTCCAAATCTTCCTCCTTCAGTTTGGGGGAATGTAGTTAATTATTTCTCCTATATAATGTACGTGCTTCTTCATAATAAAATCAATGTGTGTAGAGTACTTCACTCCACATTCTTCTCTCCTATCTGCCTCCTAAAATTTTATATTTTTATTAAATTGTATATTTATAAGTATGCAGGGTCCAAGCCCTTCTATTATCCATTCTAGGGAACAAACTCCTCGATCTTCTCATTTTCAAACTCATATTCTTGATCCACAACATCCCATTGGTCATAATAAGTGTGAGAGAGGAAGATTGAGCATGAATTCCATACTGTGGTAAGTGTGTACATATAAATAGCTACATTACCATGACTATATATGTCAAATGTGTAAATTTTTTCACAATAATTTTGTGTATGCATAGGTTCAGTTGCATGCGATATTTGAACATAAGAGGACTCATAGCTGAATCTTGAAGGATGTTGGGTCATCTAACTGAGATCCCTTTTCATTTGAGGGTTGTTTTTATGGTGTGTGTGTGTGTGTGTGTGTGTGTGTGTGTGTGTGTGTGTGTGTGTGTGTGTGTGTGTGTGTGTGTGTGTGCGTGTGTGTGTGTGTGTGTGTGTGTGTGTGTGTGCGCGCGCCTATATGGTAATTTATGCTTTTTTGGAATTGTACACCTATATAGCATTGACTTGGCATTAAATTTTATTCACATATCTATATTACATTCATGATTTTACAGTGCCTTGGTCTACTGCATCCTTTGGTGGCATTGTTTTGGGGGGCATGTTTTTATGGTATTAGCCTTTAGGCATGGGGTACATGTAAAGAATCTCTGGTCAAGAATGGGTAGGGCTTGCACTCTGTTGGACACCATGGATATTCTAACCCATATCTCTTTTTGAGTGATGGGAAGGTCTCTCTTTCTCGAACCACACTTTCCTCCCATGTTTTGGGGATTTTTGCTGATGAGTCTTCATCTAGAAGCCGTGATGGCTCCCCTACTTGGATACCTGCTAAGGTGACTATATTGGGGGTAGATAATCTAAAGGGTGAACAATTTTTTGTGTCCTTAAAAGAAGCAGTGCAAAGGAAGATTGTTCCCACTCCTATGATTCTAGTAGATAATATTCCTTATGTCTCCTTTGGGGAAGAGTTGCTTAAATCAGAAACCTTCTTTCAAGATCATGCCCTGTTCTGTAAATTTAGTGTATTTTGGCTCACCCTCCCTAATCTCTAGGAATGGATTTCAAATCATTGGCTACCCCTCATGGAAGACAGGCTAGACATTTACCCATGTGTTAAGGGTTTCTTTATTATCATTTTTACTTTTATTGTTGATAAAGATACCATAGTTGATGAGTTTTGGGTGTGCCAGTCCCACTACCTGGTCATGAAACCCTGGTTCTCCTCCTTTAATCCAACTATAGAGACACTTTCTTGCAGACTAGTATGGATTAGATTACCATACTTTCCAGTGTAATTTTAGGACCAAACTTGTCTTGTTTCCATTGGAAATTTGTTGGGAAATATCTTGAGCATAGATGATCAAACCATGGATTTTACTCATACGATGTATACTCATATATTGGTTGAGATCGATACCTCTAAAATCCTTCCTCCTATCATTCAACTAAAAGTTAGAAATAGATCTTATAACTAGCCTCTTGATTATGAAGGTTTACCCTTTAGATGTAGATTTTTTTTTACGCTGGGGCATATTGTTGTAAATTGTAAGGTGGCTAAGAGAAAGAATGAGAGAAAAAGAAAATCTTCGTGGTGGAAAAATGTTGATCCCAGTCACATGTTTGCACAACCGAATAGTGTTTTAGAGGATTCTTCTGTGCAAAAAGAAGAGATTGCTACAGAGATTGTGAAGGGTCCTCCTTCCCCTAATCAGTTTGGGAAATCTTTACCCCTTATTGCTACTTTGGATGTTGTTTCATCTCCAATGGTGACTCAACCTTTTGTTGAGAAGGAAAATTTTGAAATCACCATTCCAATTCACTAGGAAAATTTAAATCCAAACAATGATGATTATTGGACTATTGTGGGGAAGAAAAAGAAAAAGAAAAGTGTAAATGAACCCCCTAAAATGCATTTAAGATTACATGGGAAGAACCCTCAAATATGAGGGATGTTTCATTTGGTGTTGGTTCTTTGTTGGTTTCTCTTAGCCGCTTGAACAAGTTGCATTGTTTGATCTTTATTGTAATATCCTTTCTCCACCTGTACTTGTGGGTTTTTTGGTCCCCTCAAAACCAAACTAATATATTTACCTTATCTAAAAAAACATTCATGATTTTACAGTCACATGTATATTATTATGACATTATGGATTAATATGAAGTACATGACATTATGGTGTTATATTCAAGATTTTTTGGTGTTATAATCAATTTAGTGTTTTTGTAAGCCATTACCTTTATGCATGAATGTTTGTAAGCCATACAATATGCATGAATATTTAGAATTTATATATATATATATATATATATATATATATATATATATAAAGAGCTCTCTTAGTAATTATTCCTTTAATATCAACATGTACATTTGAAACATAAGATTATTCCTTCCCTAAGTACATTACAAAGAATTTTAGATTAAGTCAACTCGTAGATTAAGTTACATGTATAAAATCTCCCATTTTATCTCAAAATAGGAGGGTGCAAGAAAAGGGAGTGGATTATTGCATCATGCCTTCCAATTTCATTTTCATAATAATTTTCAGGGACTTTTTAAAACACATGTTTTGTGCATATCTTGAAATCATTGTAATCCATGAAATTACTTTTTATTAAGGTATTTTGTCAAACAATTTACATATGTTGTGTATTCTCTCACATTTTGAATTTTGCATTTATTTATTTTGTTATCTTCATTGGTTACAAGTTAGGGGTTATTGCAAGCTCGTGGTCATCTCACTATATTCTTATTTATGTATGCATGGGCCTATGATATTTAATGTATTGGATCTCTGAATCACCATAGTATTTATGTATATGGAACTAACCTCTTATAAGACTCATAAAATTATATGGTATTTTCTTATCATTCATGTTAATAATGTTTCTTATTTATCCTTACTTACCTTACCATAGTTTTGTGTCTACTATTTTTTCACATTTCCTACTCTTACTCATAAGGGTGATAAAACCTTAACTCTTATATATGGAGGTGCAAAACATCCATTCAAAGAATCTTTTAGATGAGTTTAGAAATTTTAATAATTAAGATTGTGGGAATTCAACATATCATTTCAAAATACTCATGGTTGTAAAGTACTTTAGGCACAACTTGAATACCATATTTTAAGATAGAAAAAGTCTCTAAACTAGCATACATATATTAGGAATTATTATTCTAGTGCTCACATTATATTTATTGTGTGATAAATAATTAAATTACAATATAAGATATTATAGGAGTTGTTACTAAATAACTGTTGGTGTAAAATCACAGCACCCCTGGACGCACATCAGGCTTCTAGGTTGATGTTCAGGAATCCAGTGTGATTGCACAACATGGAAACCTCTCTCCAAGCGTGGGGACTTGTAAAACCGAGAGAAGAATCTCTAGAGAAGGCTGGTTCCTGCTCCTAAACTACCCGCCACAAGCTATTCCAGTGCAGGCAAGCTAATCTAATCCTAATCTAACCACCAAGGAGACAAAGAGAGAGAGAGAGAAAGGAAAAGAACAAAATCCTACACTAAAACGGTGATACACCAGAGAAGGAGAATGTTGGACATCTATCAAAACTGCCATGGAACAAAGAGAGGTGAGCAATGGGAAGGATGGACAGAAGCATCACAAACCCAAGGATAGATTTCACACAGAAAATGTTCCAAAACTCCATGAACACAGCTCCAATCCTACAATGAACATTCGAACATGCACAAATACCTGCAATGAAGAGAGGCAAGAAGGGAACAAGCAAAAATGAGAAAGGATGGACAGATGCATCACAAAACATGTTTAGTTGCTCTAGAAGTTTGCACAGAACATCATTTCAATATTAAAAGGAAAAAATGCCATTATAGAGCAGGGAGGAGGTTCGAGCTCCATTTTCAACCCTAGAGAAGAAAAGAAGGGCGGGCAGAGCAGAAAAGATGAACAACTTTTTATATTTTGCCACTCCTTACAATATATAGGAAGAATGAGAGAGGAAAGAGAGGAGGGAAAGCCAAATCTACCCAACCACCTCCAGGTTGCATTCAATTCATCTCATCATGGTAGAAGCGGCGGATCCTGGCAAAACGGCAGGCTGTCTGCTGCATTTAAGCTGGTTGTTGAAGCGTCACTTCTGGCATTACCATGCGCCAGAGACATTTTCTGAATTTTCTCTCTCCAAACTGAACCAAAATGCAAGATTGACCCTGGAATCATGTAGAGAATTTCAACAGCTTTTCGTTGATATAAAGAACGTGAAAATCCGAGGTCTGGATCGAAAGTTATGGAGGTCTGAAGTTTTAGGGCACGAAACAGACCAAGACGGATTTTGAAATCTTTTCCCGCGCTTCACCACCTGGATGACATGTGGCAGGCTCTGATTGGATGAGCAAGGTCTTCAGCCTGTCGGGTTCGGGATTCTCCTCTGCATTTGCATCGGGTTTAGGAGGTGGCTCGACATACGCTTGATGCTCTTGTTTTCCCGAAACCCGCTTTCCCTTTGATGTCGGGTTTTCCAACCCTTCCGACATGCTCTTGCTCCATGTTTCTCTGCCATGTTCTCCCGACGTTGAGACCCGATTTCCTTTGTGTCGGGTTTTCCAACCCTTCCGACATGTCTTTGATGTCGGGTTTTCTAAACCCTCCGACATGCCTCTGCGACTTTCTTTTCCGCCTCCGAAACCCGATTTGCCTTTGTGTCAGGTTTTCCAACCCCTCCGACATGTCCTTTGATGTCGGGTTTTCCAACCCTTCTGGCACATTTTCCTTGTTGTCAGGTTTTCCATCCTTTCCAGCACATTTCTTGGTGGGGACACGTGGCAGCTTCTCATTGGCTCGGGCTGACCCTTCAAAACTCGCCCTTTGACTTTTTGACTTTTCTCCTTGTGACACATGGCATGCGTTGATTGGTCGACGGGTCTGTCGGCTCTTTCAGGTCCTTCGCGCCTTTTTGTCCCAAATGTCCCATTTGCTTTTGGACTCTTTGTGCTCATTTCAGCCGATTCGGGTCCTTTTGTCCCAAATGTCCCGCTCAGCAGTTAGTCATTTTTCTTCCTCTTTCGGTCGAATCGGCTTTTCGCGCCCGCCGCGTACTTCTGGCCCGATTGTCCCATTTGCTTTCAGAGCATCTGGACTCATTTCGGCCGATTCGGCCGGTTCGGGTCTTTTTGTCCCAGATGTCCCACTTTGTTTCGGACTGTTTGTGCTCATTTCGGCCGATCCGGTCGGTTCGCGTATCCTTGTCCCAGATGTCCCGACCGTTCCTAGGACAAGGACTTAGTCGATTTTCACAATTTTTCCTGGATCAACCTACTTGCCTTCTGCAACTTTTGTCCGCATTTTCTCAGAGCTTGCTCCTTCCTTCTTCGGCCAGGGGAGTTAGAAAAATATCTGAGAGAACCTCAGAAACATGATGTTTGCTCTGAATCAATCAATTTTCTTGGGACTTGAGAATTCTGATGCATGTTATCAAAATTACCCTGGGGGGGTGAATTTTGGATAACAATAACTTCCTAACTCTCGTTTCCAGATTTAGGAGACTCTTCTCCTATTTATTTTGTACATTCCCGGATGAATACAAGATATAAGTATTGTTATTATGTGTAAACGTGTTTTCTATTTATGTGGAATTCTACTTTTGATTAGCATAATCTAAACCAGACCTGTCATTTGGTATCAGAGCAGCTGGCTACTACCAATGATAGTCCTCTGAAATATTTTTAGCAATATATACGTGTTAAAATTGTGCATTCATTGGTTCTGCATATCCTATGGTTTGTTGATCATTTTGAGTTTTCCTCTCTATGTGGAAGGAAATACTTCAATTTGAATCATTATATCAAATCTAAATCCAAGGCGTATAAGATAAAATGTTTGGAGAATAGTTTACAAATTTGTGTTGTTGTTCAAATCGGATTTATGGCATGATTGGCTTTTCCGAGTGCCTTCTATGGGATGCATTATCTATTGAATAATTACTTCTAACTCGTTCCTATTAGCATTGGTGTTTCGTTGATGATTTAAACATATTTTTTTTACATACACTACATTCAAATCTGGGCTCCGAGGCATTATTGTTTCTCATTCAGAGCTACCAATAAAAGGAATTATCTTCGCATGCATGTTTGAACGGACAGGAGAAATCAGATCCATTTCTATGTAATCACTCCCCTGAAATGGAATTTATTCAAACGCATACCTGCCAGTTCCATTGAGAATTAGATAAATTCTATATTTGTTCATCGGTCAAGAGCATACAATTTCTAGCTATTTACTCTCACATTGATCTTGCGGTGCATCAATATTCAACAACTACAATTTACATTCTTTCTTGACTTAGCTTTCGGCAGCTATATTGGCGATCCAACACATAGCTTCATGCATCATTTTAAATGTTTCAGACACCTTCTGTTGAGGTATCTCTAACTCATCATCCATCATCCTCACTCATCGATCTCATCAACGAGTCAAATCAACATTGACATAAAAGATTCAAATTAAAATAGTCTTAATGTTACTTGATGAGTTTTTACTACACATTTTTTCGTAAGTTTTGGGTCTAAATAGTTCTATTAATTGTGAAATCAGTGTATTTGTCTAACTGTCAAGTGTGTCATTTTAGTTATTGAAAGACTCTTAATTTGTCAGTATTAGATATTTTGGTGGTCTAGTGACCAAATGTCCATGTAATTGTTATTATTATCAAAGTGAGTCCATCTTGTCATATTAAGTCATTTATTTATTAGATTATATTTTGTAGGTCTTTGGTGTTTTGATGGTACATTTTTGTTAATATTCATAAAGATTGTCTAGGCAATTTTTTATAATAATCTTTGCTTATATTAGAAAATAGAATTAAAATCTAAAGTGCATATTAGTTTATACTCATAATTGTTATTGTCGTCTTTTTAGGGTCATTGTGTTTCAAAGTCCAAAATTGTTGTTTATTAGTATATTTAACATTAATGTCGTTATAAATGTAATGAAAAATAAAAAAAAAATTGTCTTACGGATGCATTTTCGTTGTTACCCAACATCCGATTTTTTTTTTTAATTTCA
This sequence comes from Taxus chinensis, assembly GCA_019776745.2. Lineage (NCBI taxonomy): Eukaryota > Viridiplantae > Streptophyta > Pinopsida > Cupressales > Taxaceae > Taxus > Taxus chinensis. Next base: position 836,129,939 of record CM034150.1, read on the forward strand.
CATAAACAATATGGGAATTATTGAGCGAAATGATCACATTTTGTTGAGGGTAGCGGATACATATGAGGTTGGAGGTCAATCAATGACCTCCTCGTTAACCACCCATGACGGGTCCACACATAAACATTGGTGATGTGTTTTTTCAATTGCATGCTTTATTTTCAAAGTTCGTATTTGCAGTTGTGTACAATGTGTTTCATTTGCAATGTTCTTGTTGTTTTGTGTGGTTTGAATAAATGGAAATTTCACATTGTGGGGGAAACATCACATCAATTTTCCATTTCCATTCTGCACCGGATCAGCTATAGTCAATGAGATGTAATGTGAAACTATTCATGTGTTTAATATTGTAATAAATGAACAGTGTTTCCTATATACTTCCCTAATGTAATAACTATGAGTGAAGAACATAAAGCATAGTGAAAAGAAACATCACGATATTTGGGTTGTTGGTTGTCTTGTAAAACAATATGTATGTTTGGGTTGTTGGTTGTCCTGTAAAAACCATATATATGTGTAGGTTGTTGGTTGTCCTTGGAAAACCATCATTTTTGAGGTTTCTGGATGTCCTCAAAAACCATCCTTGTTGATTAGTGATTGCCTAGTAAAACCATCCTTAAAGGTTATTGGACGTCCTGAAAAACCATCCAGATCATGAGAATGCCAGAGGTGGCAAGTGTGATTGTTTTTCTACCATGTTCCCACTAAGGGGGGATGTTAGGAATTATTATTCTAGTACTCACATTATATTTACTATATGGTAACTAATCATTATGTGATTGAATATTTTATATTATTTAGTGTATTATTATTATAACTCATGGGTATTATATTCAATTTGAGTGATTATAGAAATTGTTACTATACAACTTCCTAACTCTATTCTCTATATTTAGGAGACTCTTCTCTTATTTATTTTGCACATTCTCAAATGAATACAAGGCAAAAGTATTATTATTATGTGTAAATGTGTTTTCTATTTATGTTGAATTCTACTTTAGATTAGCATAATCTAAACCATACATGTCAACATCAAGAAAATTCCAAAGCCACCTTTATATTCTAGTTTTTAAATACCACACCCGAATCATCCACTCAACTATTAATATTTTAGTGGATGATTCATTGTTTCTCAGTTTTGGATAGATTCAGGAATGACATGTAAGCAAATCAGTAGCTTTAAGTTTTGTTCCAGGATGTAATGCCTCACATATGCAGTCATTTCAAGATGTCATCTTCATCAAGATTGTGCACCAGCCACTCAAGACTGTTGTAGGGATTTGATGAAGGAAGGAAGGGTAGCATATATCAATGTTAAATGTTGTACCCCCCTCCGATGATTGACTAAAATGGTCAACATATTTGGTGATTTTTCTCAACTAGTTTCCTGTAGTACCCACTTCCCTTTGACACCTTTTGTTATTGATTATGATACTGTTGACTATACTTACGGATATTATTGTAGCTTTTGATTTAGCATGATATAAGATGTTAGAGATAATGAACTGTTATTGATTTCAATTCATATATGATGCGTGTGGATTATTAGAAACATTTTATACTGATGATGATAGGCTAATTGACATGGTTGTGTGTGTGTGTGTGTGTGTGTGTGTGTGTGTGTGTGTGTGTGTGTGTGTGTGTGTGTGTGTGTGTGTGTGTGTGTTTCAGACATGTGATATTTCATCATATTGAGTAGACCTAGAAAATTGAACTAATCTTATGATCATATGGTTATTGAGGAAATTGTAAATGATATTGCTACTTGCCTAGATGATGTTTTGATTCATATATAGATGATTTTGGAGTTATATTGTATATTTATTTTGGATGATTTGATGCGGACACGAGGCCAAAGGAAGTATTTGTGTTTAGCATGTAAACATGTCACAACAAACATCCGGAGATTGGAGACCAGCCACATTGAAATTCTAGGTGAATTCAACAAGAGTCACCATGGCAACATGTTTTTCTTATGTGTGTTTGTATGCGCTTGTTGTTAGGGGTTCCCATGGGGGGAATCACCTTTAAATGTGACCAAGGGGTTATGTGTACTATTTTATTTAGTTCCTTTGTTAAAGTTTAGTATGTGATTTTAGTGATGTATTTCCCCGTTATTATTTAGTTAATTTGTCTCTATATTTTTGAGTAATCATGTTGTTCAATTTATTAAATTGGGTCAAAAGAATGCATTTATTAGAGTTGATGGCTCTTGGACTATGTGTTGTAAGTAACATGTAAGTAATTTTGAGTGTGAAACACTCCACCTTTCTTTTGAAATTCGGATCTATCCTTAGGGGCTGATTTTGGAGGGTTGTGATACAAGTTAAACTTGTCCCACACCTTTTAAATTTGTATACCAACTCTACCAATGGGTTGGGGAGTCAAAATTAGCCCTTTTTATGTATTTTGAGAAGACAAGTTGTAAGTTTTTATTGCACCTTCTTACATGTAATTAATTTTGGTCCTTGGGGTGTGGACTTGGATTGGGTGTGTAAGTAAAAAGGTCATTTATTCACCCACCTTTTTAATTGTGCCTTGGAGTTTGAAGTTGACTTGTGAGGTGGAGTTGAGGATGTGTGATGTGGCATCCTACATGGATCCACCTCATCCTCCTCTCTCCCTCTTCTATTTATTCGAATTCCTTGGCTTGTTTTGGGAACTTCATTTGGTTACATCATTTTTTGGTGATTTCAGTTTGGTTACTTCTTTTGGTTTTGAGCTCCTGTAATTTTGAGAGAGTTGGAGATTTTTGTTGAATGCTTGTGGATTGCTGAAACTTTTGGACTGTTTAGATTGGAAAAAGCTTGTTGTTGAACTTTTGGAGAAAAATCTACCATGGAGAGGAAGGAGCTTAGCTCTTTAAAATGTTCTTTTTTTTATGCATATGTGAATGCTTTGAATATTTTTGTATGTTGTTGGTTGGTTGGGTAGATTTCCTAGGTATGGTTGAGGAGAAGACTATGGGGATCCCTTGTGGGTAGGCATAAGAGTTTTGGGGAGGTATAAGTGTTATTATGGAGGGAGTTTGGGAATTGGTTCCACCTTGTAAAATAAATAGCTTGCATTTCTTTACTCATTATGGGGTACCATAAGAGTGTGGGGAGGCATAAGAGAATGAAAGGTATAAGGGGTACTTGGGGGAGGCATAAGGGCATGTCGGGGTTTTGGAATGACACACACACACACACACACACGGGTTTATTTTAAAGTGGATACCCATTTCCCCATTGGGAGGTATAAAAAAACTTCCCCCATAGGTCTTGCTCCTTTGGCTAATGCATGATGAAGCATGAGTATTGTTTGTTGTTCTTCCCGTGCTTGCAAATTGCAATATGTATTTGGATTATGTTCTATATGTGAAAATTATTTTTGTGTTGTGGAAGCTTGTTTGATGCCATGAATTTAAATATATCTCTTATTGCTTTGTGGTTGGGGCTCGGGGGCCAATTGATGGCACAGGAACAGATTTTATTCAATGCGTGTATAACAAAACAACAATCCCAAATATATATATATATATAGGTTGCGTGGGAGAAAAGAATAGTTATAACCACATAACTGTTGTTTACAAAAAAAATAATGTATTAATTACTAACTAATGTGATAACATTCCCCCCTTAATACATTGCTCTTACAAATGTACCCCTTAAACAAATCAAACTTCACTTTACCGAGAGGCTTGGTGAGAATATCTGCAACCCGAAAATCAGTAGGGCAGTACTGGAGCTAAAATTGGTGGTTAAAGACCTGTTCACGAATGTAGTGACATTCGACCTCAATATGCTTTGTTCGTTCATGAAAAATAGGATTCTTCACAAGCTTCAACACACCTTGATTGTTGCAGTGAATGATGGGAGGTTTCTCTTCAGGATTTCCTATATCTGCAAGAATGCGATGTAAACAAATGACTTCGCACACAGCTCCTCGTGCGGTGTGGTATTTAGCCTCAGTGCATGAGAGAAAAACAACAGTTTGCTTCTTGCTAATCCACGAGATAGGTCCAGATCTGAGATGAAAAACATATCCTGAAGTGGATTTCCTATCATCAATGGATCCTGCATAGTCCGAGTCTGTATATCCTTGTAAGAAGAACTAAGTGTTCTTCTGATACTCTAGACCAAAATCAACAGTACCTCAGACATATCTCAACACATGCTTTGCTACTATCCAGTGACATTTCTTTGGCTCCTGCATAAATCTGGCGAGATAGCTCACTGCAAAGCAAATATTTGGTCTGGTATAAGTCAAGTAAATGAGACTCACCACAAGATGCCTGTAGTGAGTGCCATCTACTTGCGGTGAATCCTAGAATCTAAATAATTACAAATTCTTTTTCCATAGGTGTGGACATTGGTTTACAATCTGACATTCGATACTTTTCTAGGAGTGTCCTGGCATATTTCATCTGGGAGACGAAGATATGATTCTTCTTCTGCCATATCTCTAAGCCAAGACAGTAGTGAAGTAGCCCCAAATCAGTCATGTCGAAGGATTTCTTCAGATCATTCTTTACATCATCAAAAATATTTTCAGAACTTCCTATGATCACAAGATCATCTACGTACAAAACTAGAATGACAATCTTTGTTCCTACCTTCTTGATATACAAATTTGTATCTGAGGGGCTACGAGTGAATCCATGTAGCAATAGGTGATCATCAAATTTTATATACCATGCCCTAGGTGCTTGTTTGAGTCCATAAAGTGACTTTATCAGATGACATACCTTGTGTGGTTGATGCTCATCTACAAACCCTTCAGGTTGGGCCATGTATACTTCTTCTTTTAGATCACTGTTCAGAAAAGCACTCTTGACATCCATCTGCTGAAGTTTCTATTGATTTTGTGCTGCCAGTGCACATACAACTCTGATGTCTTTTATCTTCGCAGTGGGTGCAAAGGTCTTGTCATAATCAATTCCTTCTTGCTTAGCATAACCCTTTGCAACAAGTCATGCTTTTTGTTTGTCGATTGAACCATATTCCTTATATTTTGTTTTGAAAATCCATTTGCAGCCAATGGATTTCTTACCTGGAGGCATATCGACAAGTTCCCACGTCTGATTCTGAATTAGGGAATCATATTTAGCGTCCATAGCCTGTTTCCACTATGGTTGGTCTAATGCCTCACGAACAGTGTCAGGTTCGGTGCTCTCAACAACTGAACTCATGAGTGCAAAATTTACCTCATTTCTGGCTTGACTTTGTGTTCTGAATCCTATAGAAGTACTTGGAAGTGAGTTCAGGTGTGCATCCCTAATAGTATTCTGGACCCATTTCAGACGTTGGTGCTTTTGCTGCTGATGTGAAGATGTGTTTTCCAGTGTGCCTATATCAACGCACAAGTCTCCACTTAGCTCTTCTTCTCTCTAAGAAGAATCATCTTGCCCATCATCTAGATGTGTGAGCAATCTATGCGACGAGGTCGGTACTAGGATCTCCATTGTTTTTTGGGGAGTTAAAGGATGACTCATCACACACCATATCTTGAGTCTTGTATATCTTCTTCATCTCAGGATCCATGAGACGATATGCCTTTGAGGTAGTACTATACCCCAAGAAAAGACATGGCAGTGTATTTGGATCGATCTTCTTCCTTCTCTCATCTAGATCATGCATATATGCAGTACACCCAAAAACTCTCAAATGATGAATAGAAGGTTTACGATTAGTCCATACCTCTTCCAGTGTCTTGTTCTGTAAGATCTTTGGGGGTGCCTAGTTGAGTAGATACACTACTATCTAGACTGCTTATGCCCAAAACTGATCCTCTAACTTAGTGGTAGAGAGCATACAACGAGCCATCTCCATGACAGTCCTGTTGTGTCACTCAGAAATCCCATTTTATTGGGGAGTGTAGGGTACAGTCAGATGTTACTGAATGCCATGATGCTTCAGGTATGCTAAGAACTTCTTTGATACAAATTCCCCCCCTCAATCTGAGCAGGAGGAGAAGGAGAGGCTTCCTAGACTGCTTGGTGGCATGCTAGTAAAAGGTTTGGAAATTGGCAAATGCCTCACTCTTCTTTCGAAGAAAATATACCCACATTTTCCCTAAGTAATCATCAATGATGAGCTGGAAGTACTCAAAAACTTTGAAGCTAGCTGGTAGGGGTCCACATAGATCAGTGTGTATGACCTAAAGATGCTCCGTAGAATGATAAGAGCTCTATTTAAATGGACCTCTATGTTTTTTGCCCGCAATACATCCCAAGAAAACAGGTAAGGAATGGGAGAGTGGAGGAATCCCTCTTACCATTTCCTTGGCACTAAGTTGATGTAGAGCCCTGACAGAAAGATGACCGAATCAAAAGTTCCATAGTGCAATGGACTCTACCATTGAAGCAGAGAGAGTAATGCTAGATGAAGTGACCGCATCCAATGCAAATAAACGGCCCTTCAGAAATGCTTGAGAAATTACTGAGTCTCCCTGGGAAATGATGTATGACTTGACCCCTTTTTCAGCAAAGAATTCAACCTGCATTTGATGATCAAGAAGTTGACTCACAGACAAGAGATTTGAGGTCAAACTTGGACCATATAGCACCTTCATGAGTTTACATCTTCATGTTCCAAGAGGAATGATGACATCACCAATCCCCGCCACAATATACTCCTGATTTTATGTGATGGTGATCCGATCTCTAGTGGGCCGGTCACTCAGGGTATGGAACAACTTCTTATTTCCAGTCATGTGTTTGCTGGTGCCTGAATCAATCAAGTAGACACTTTCTAACGATTGTGAAGTTTGTGAGACTAGGACAATGTCCGGATGAGTTGTGTTTAGAACCTCTTCATCGGAGGTGGCATCCTGCTAAGCAGCAATATGACCCTTTTACCTCTAATTACGAGCATGCCATCAGGATTTATTGGAATATCCTTGGCCAGAAGTGCTCTCTTTGCCAGAGTTTCCATACTTGCGACTATTGTAATAACAATTTGCAATCGTGTGTGTATCTATGGAGCAAATGTGGCACCATCGATCCACCTTGTTATTCTTTTGCTTCTGAGGTGGCCACTATGGTGGCCTCTAAGAAGTTTACTGCTGAGGATGCTGCTTCTGATTCTGGGGGGTTGACTGCCCTTTATGAGGCTTATGCTTTTACCTCATGATGAGAGCCTTTTCTTCGAAGGCTTCTTGAACATTCTGAATGGCTTCTTCCTGCTAGAGATAATTCACTAGTGTGGCAAAAATCACCTCTTGTTGAGTGATGGTCAACGTGGTGATCAATGTCTAAAACCAGGAAGGAAGAGCTCGCAAGGTGAGTGGGACTAGCAACTTGTCGTCCATCGGTTCACCGAGAGAAAAAAGTTTGGCGTGTAACTCGGCCACACGCCGCAAGAAGGCTTCTACTAATTCGCCATCATGCATACTCATCGTGTGAAGCTTTTTCTGAAGATGTAACTTCGTCATCAGATTCTTGGCTTCATAGATGGTACACAACATGGTCCATGCCTGAGAGGAAGTGGTTGCTTCCCAAATGTAAGGTTGAACCTTATCAGAAAGGCTAAGGGTGATAAGCATTAGTGCTTTTTCATCGGCCTTTTCATGCTTAGCCAACAGATTAGCATCTGTGGGAGCGGTGTCTTTGCCAGAAACGATCCCCCAAAGATGTTCAAACTGAAGAATCGTCCACATCTTGGTTTTCCATGCGGCGAAATTTGGCCCTTTCAAGAGTTGGGCATCAGATAGCAATATTTTTGGAGCAGACATTTTCAAAAACTCAAAATTTTATTTTATTTATTTATTTATTTTAAAAAAAGGCTACAATGCTTACTGAAGGAATCTATCCTGAAGATGGGCTCTATAGGCTCGTGCGGTGAGACGCGGATGCTCCTATGGGTGTTCTACTTCACGTTCATCATCTACATCATAGCCACATTCAAGTTCTACATGAATCCTCCATGCTTGACATCAAATGTTGAACCAAAAATACTCCAATAGTCCTCGGCACACAATCTTGTTAAAGAGAATATTCCCAATGTTGCGGAGCTCATTGACCAAGGCAAAGAACAGTCCAGCGGTGTCTTCGTTATTGCTCAGTGCCAAAATATTTGGTGCATTGCTCACGGTGCTTTGTGCATCCAAAATTTGTGACATATACATGGAAATGATGTCTAGATTAGCCTCTCATGCCAAGCTCTTCACACTGCAGGTTCCACATGATCTCCAGCCTCCTCGTTACTGGTTTGCTGACATGCACAGGGATGGCATTGTTTCTTTGTGCACAACAACAAAAAATTTTAACCGCCACGTGATGGTTAATTCTGACGCCAAGATGAGGATTGTGGACCGACCGCTGCGTTAAAGGTTTGTGTAGTCTCCACGCCAATAAAGGGTGCTTTAAATAAAAAAGAAACAGGTCTGCAAAATTCTTACTTTATCACTCCAGTCAAAAAAATGCCAATTGCTCAACATGTTTTGGTCTGAGTTCAGAGACAATAAAGATAAAAATAATTCACACTCAGAAAATTCTCCAGGCCTTTTCACTTCTCAACATTCAAGCAAGTGCCAGAGAAAGACTTCTAAAGCCAAAAGTTTGCAGGCTGCCACGCACAAGGTCCAAAGGAGAACAACAACGTTGAGATATGTTTTTTTTTCAGTGCTGGCTTTTCCTGTGGCAGCTTGCCTCCTTTATGCACAACAACGTTTGCTCAGAAAATTCTCCATGCACAGTAATTCTTTCATGCTTCCTTCCTTGGTCACTGTCCACGCACAGCACACAAAGAATATGAAAAAAGAAACTGTTTTCTTGCTCCAAAAATAGGCACTCCAATCTTCCATGCAGGTAGAGGATGAACAGAGGCTCTGATACCAATGATGGCACAGGAATAGATTTTATTCAATGCGTGTATAAAAAAATAGCAAGCCCAAATATATATAGGCTACGTGGGAGGAAAGAACAGTTATAACTACATAACTATTGTTTACAAACAAACAATGTATTAATTAGTAACTAATGCGCTAACACGAATGAGGAGGAAGGATTCTCCTCTTCATATTGTTATCCCGTAAAATTGACAAGGGCAATTTTACCGATAACCATACCGAAAATTTTGTTTTGATCCCTCGTTAGGGATACCTCGCATTCAAAACGTTGTAAAATCCCTTCCCGGGAAATCTAGTTTTCGAACTTAGTCTTTTTTGAGCCTTTTTTGGCTGGGCGCATGAAATATCCTTGTAACACTAACTTTTGGTGCGCCCCCTTAAAAGCCTTTGGCACATGGTTTTCCATGTTAACACATCTTTCGGTGCACCAAAGGATGTTGAGTCTCTCTTGCATGCGCCAAGGCGCATGTGCCTTATTGTTGACACAACTTTTGTTGCGTCAAAGGGCGCACATAATCTTATTGAAACACCATGATTTTTGTGCGCCAAAGGGCGCACATAACTTCATGTCGACAATGCTTTTGGCGCGCCAAAGGCACACTTTGTCTCCTGTTGTCAAATACTTTCGTGCGCCAAAGGGCGCACACTTTCTCCTGTCGACAACAAATCTCATGCGCCTTTGAAAAAGTGGTTGGTGCATTTATGACCAGTTTTTTCTATATATAAGTGCACGCCCAAATGTCATTTTCACTTTTTGATTGAGCACGTGATCGTTCTGAACTTGTCAGCCTCTGCTCCATCATTTTCATCGCCCTATGGACCCATTGCAACTTTTGCTATATATCCAGGTAAGAGGTGTTATTTCTCTCTTGTGCGTTTTGTGCTTTCAGTTCCTAGTGTGTTCTTGGTTTAGGTTTTGGCTTGTTGGTTGGTTTTGAAATGAAACATGTTGGCCTAGCCTCCTTCGTTTGCTGTCTGCCCCCCATGCTATCCTTCCTCTTTCCAGATCTGCTGGAGAAGGTCATTTTCTTGAAACCATGGTTGTAATCCTCTTGGTTTTAACCGTTTCGTTTGCCCACTGAGCAATGTTAAAAAGAAAAGAGGAGAAGAAATCTAAGAATCATGTAAAACCCCCTTTAAGAGTTCAGTTTTCTGTTTTTCTCCTTGGCGCATCTGTCACCCCTACAACACTAAGAACAGTTGCGCCCCCATGGCGCATCTACCCACCCTGTTACATGAGAAAAACCCGTGCCAATGGCGCACCCTTTTATCCTGCTGCATCTTGAACTCATGCGCCCTCAAGGCGCACCCTTTTTCGCATGCTACAAGTGTTGAACCTGTGCCCATGGCGCACCATCCGTCCATGTTGCATCCCTTTTCCATGCGCCAATGGCGCACCCAGCTTCCATGCAACAAAAGTTATATCTACGCTAAGTACAAAGCTATAAAGGCGCAGGCGCATCCCCGATTGCAATAACATTATGTTGTGTAAACCCTTCGTGCGCCGCGCCATATCCCTTTGGCGCACGAAAAGTCAATGTTACACGACCCATCCATGCGCCAAAGGGCGCACCAAAGATGCAACATGCATGCACCAAAGGGCGTATCTGTCCCAATGTAACACACAATTTTCATGCGCCCTTCTATAAAATGCAGTATGCAACATCCATGCGCCATGCGCCTTTGGCGCCAGTTTAGCCTCTGCAACACTCCTTTTCTATGCGCCTTATCTATTTGGCCTGCAAATTACATTTTTCATGCGCCCTGCGCCCTGAGCCTTAAAATCTCTAACTCTTTCTTCTGCTAGCATTCCAATGGAAGATCAAATGGCTAATTCAACCTTTTTGGATTGGGTCTCGCTTCTTCTTCATGCAGATCAGCAACTGAGTTCGAAAGAACACATGTCTACGTCAAGCAAGAGACCCACCAAACCAAGAGGAAAGGCTAAGCTTACAGAGGAAGAAATGAAGTACAAATATCAAAGGGTCAGGATGCCCGAATCACAGGCTGAATGCAGTATGGATGTCAGAGACTCAGAATTGGGTCACATTGACATGGAAGAATTCTGGGTTAGAGCTCAGAAGGTTACAAGAAGTCCATGGATGGACAAATTAATAGGCAGTGCCCTGCACTTCGCCGGAGGAATCCCCGTCAGTGCCGTCAACAACGAATTCATGATGGTGATTGCCCAATGTTACAACAAAGACACAAGATGTGTCGAAAATAGCAAGGGCGAGGTAGTCATAAACCTCACTGCCCGTCATTTTGAAATAATGCTCGGCATCCCTCACCACCGGCACTTTGTGGCCGTCAGCCAAGAAGAGTGTATCAAGGCCTGGGAAGACAATGAAGACCAGTGTATGCAAATGATGAACGAGGTATACTTAAAGAACAAGAAGGTGGTAACCCGGTGGCCCCAGACCATCCACCGCAGTGATTTCTCAGAAGAACTTAGTGATACTATCACTTTCCTGAGCAGAGTCTTCGGGCTTTCTGACGCCCACTACTTCCATAAATGGATGCTGAGGTACTTGGAGACAATGAATAAAAACTTGCCCGATCAGCGCTTTTGCTGGGGAGAGATAATAAGCAGCACCATCTCTGAGCAGCTACAACAGTTCGCCACAACGGGAGTGTTCCATATGAACTCCTACGTAGTCTACGCTGCAGCGTCGGAGAGGGATTATCCAGGGCTAAACCGAAGTGGAATTTGGCCTCAGGTCAAAATATATGAATATTATCCAGAACTGAGGCTGGAGAACAACATCCCTCAATTCGCCAAAATTAATGATGCTTTCTTCTATCACATCATTTGCCTGTTGAGGCCAAATCTAACTCATGGTCGCACAACCAAGAACATTGTGTCAACTGTGGAGAAATGGGGGGCCCTGTTCACCCAGTTTCCCACATTCACCTATCTGAGGGCGGTCAACTTCTTGGGTGAACCAACCAGGCTACCAAGGTATGCTGGACCTAAGCTGATTCTACTAGAACTATCAAGGCAGCTGGTCACATACCATGAGAAATGCCTCAAAAGAAAGAAGGGCGGAACTCCTTTCCCCCTCACAGTGGGCCGATACACATGCTCCACCCATCACAAGGCAAGGGAAATGTTCGCAGAGCTGGAGCTGCTCAATTTGAAACACGACTTCCCAGCCAGGCCTACCTTTGACCCAAGGGGCTGCCTGCCAAGAGCTAAGCTTGATCCGATCCATGTCCCTCAAATTGAGGATATTTACATTGACGTCATCCATGAGGTGGAACTCAGAAGAAAGGATCATTCTCGCTTAGCATTGGCAGAAATTATCCAATACGGAGTGGCCATTGTCCCCGAAGGCTTCCAAACTGTGGAAGATGAAACAGACAAGGTGTATAATGAAACGGAAGGGGATGATTGGCCCTTCCCGGCCATTGACAGAAGCAAGGCTCCTCAAACAATTGAGGAGAGGGTCAAGGAGACTATGCGGAGAACAGAGCACTGGTGCCGCATGAACGGGCTGATCTACCTCGGGGTAGATTTCACAACTTCCCCATTAGGCAGCGCACCTCCAAGGTCCAAAAAGTAGTTAAAAGGAAAAGGTGTAGAGGGTGAGTCTAGTACCACCCAAGAGGAAACTCCTGAAAGTCCTCCTTCCACAGTACAAGAACAGGTTATAACTCTGGAGGAGGAAACAATGGAGGATGTTCCCATGGGCCCATCCACTCAGGATGTCGGCACAGCAAGCAACAACCGAGGTCCCTTCTGTCCCTTCTTCCTCTCTTCCTCCCCTTCCTCAGGTGTCTCAAGTGACCACCCCTTTGGTCGTGTCCTCTGTCCCTTCTTCTACTCTTTCCCCGCCTCTTCGTCTATCTTCTCCTCCCTCGCTGATTTGTCTTCTTCCATTTCTTCCCTCATCTTCGAGCTCCCTTCCCTTCCTATGTCTTCCGCAGTTGCAGTTTCCCTTCCTCCCGTGGACACTTCTTCGGCTATTCTTTCAATGCCGCCGCCGCGTGTCTCCACGTTTTTCCCCTCTTCTACTGTAGCTCCCTCCTCCTCTGTCTCTGGTCCTTCTTCTATAGGACCAGCTTGGATCTCTCAGCAGCTGAGCCAGCAAAAGAGGAAAGTTCCCATCGCTCCGATGGACTTTTCTGTAATTCCAGCCAAAGGGGCAAAGAGGCAGAAGCCTGTAACACGCTTCTCTCAAAGTGCTGCAGGTGAGAGAGTTATGGAAATAGCATACCCTGATCCCCTCAAGGAGAAAAAAGATCTGTCTCCGACAGATTTTACTGTGACCCAAGTCACAATGGGGACGTCTTCTGAAAGTCTCCAGGGGGAAGCTCTTTCCGCAGTCGATGCCCTCTGCAAAAAGCTTCGAGAAATGAAAGAAGAGAAAAGGCTACTGAAGGAGCAGAACAAATATCTGCTTCAAGCCTTACAGAAGATGGGTAGTGCACCTCCCACAACTGCCGCCGAGACTTCTGAGCTTCTCAGCCAGGAGAAAATCAATGAATATTCAAAGATCGGTGAGCAGGGTATGGCCGTTTCTGCTTGGAGGAGCCAGATCCTCAAGGACAGTGAAAGAGTGATCGCCGAGTATGTCAATCTATATCTAAACATCGGAAAGGCGAATAAGGAACTCCAAGCATTAGCAGTTCCCATATCAGAAGAGCTAGAACATGCTAGACTCCAACACGAGACCTTTCAACAAATGTTCGACTGTTCAGTCGAAGATCTGGTCAAGTTCGGTGTCTTCGGCCATCCAAGGGCCCTCAACAAAACCATGTCCACTCTGGACTATCGGATAGATCAGCTGGAATTTGTTCTGGAAAAGATAGACAAGGTAAAGGAAGAGGCCCTGGATGCAATGCATCAAATGGAGAAAATTGTTCTCGCCATGACTCCAGGGTTGCTCACTCCTTCCCTTACCTTGAGATCAGCTGATGACACTATCCGGATCTTCAAGGAGATCGCTTCTCAAGGAACAGGGCCAGAGGTCACATTTGACACTGAATCTATCAACAACCTACTGGCCTGTAGGGACTTCATCGGGTTCCTCATCGAGGCGGAGAAAGATTATTCTAAACTCCCAGAAAAGCTCATAGACGAGCGGGAGACTTGCGAAGCAATCAGCGAACGGCACAAGGATCCATCACAGGATCAATTTGGGCCCATGATTAACAAGTTTTTGGAATACCGCGCTCAGTTCCACATATCATCACCTGAGCAGCATCAGAAGCAGGCTACCCCCTTTCGGCCGCAGGATGATGATGACGAGTAGCTGCTCTTCTTCTTCTTCCTCTTCTTCTTCTCTCTATTCTCCGACTTTCTTGTTGAAATGTCTGAAGTATGTTGACACAAATGATGACATCATCCATGTTGCATCATGGGATGATGTCATCCATCAAAGTTGTCAAAGTCAACATGACTTTTAGATATTTTGTAAATATCTTTGTAAATAGGTGGTTGGCTCCTTTTTGCCTTCTTTCCTCCTCCTCTCTTCTATAAATACTGGAATACTTGTTGTATTCAGGGTGAACATTTTTTAGATGAAAATAGAAGTGAGGAGAGAAAGACTTTGAGCTTTCTTGTAACAGAAGAAAACAGTAATACAAATATTAAGACTTTGTGCTCAATAGCTGTGTTATGCATTAGATCTTTCTTACGTTAGATCTGTGTGTGTTTAATCTGTTGGATTCATATCTACTTTTCTGTCATTTGCTCATCAGTATTGCTTTGTTTATTTATGCAAGTAGGATTGGCTCTGTTTACTACCAACCCAAAAACATAAATCTTCTGACCTTTCTGCTTTGGAATTCATTTCTTTTCTTCCTTCGGATCTGTTCTTTCTCTTTTCCCTCTTTCATTCCTTTCTTTTCGCAGCCTGAAACACTCTACTGGGATGAGATCCCAAACCCCCGAAGGCAGAATCTGTGAGACTTGCATAGGTTCCTGCTGGTAGAAATAGCAATAAACCAGTTTCGCTTTGCTGACTCAAAGAGGGGCTAAGCCCTGCACACTGTTGGCTCGTCTATCCATAGATCTGTCCAGGCGACAGATTTTCGGACCAACAGTTTTTGGCGACTCCGCTGGGGAACGAATAGATCTGTCAGATCTATGATGGTGGTAAGATAGAAAAATCAGAAAAAATAAGAAAATCGCTGCCTGTTTGCAAATCTGAACTTTTTGATAAAAATCCAAAAAATTTGCAAAAGTGCCCAAAATTGAAAATTTTCTTCTGAGAGCCATAGATCGGGCCTAGTTACAGAACTTTAGTTCGCTGAGTTTTTATAAAAATCAGTATTTTGCCGTAGATCTGGATTTTTGACTGTTTTCTAAAAAGTTTGAAACCCTCTGAAAAAGTAAAAATCAGATCCGAAAATCAGCTTGCTATTCTTCCCTGCCATCTTATCCTCGTTATTACTTGTCATTAACTGCAATCGGTTTTTCGAAGAGGATAGTTTTTAAATATTTAGAAAAGTGCATGCTGCTGGTTTTTGTCAGAAAAACCAGAAAATCAGCAAGTACAACCAAAAAGAAAGTTTGAATCTGCGTCATAATATCACAGATCTGGAAGGTACGCTGGCAAGTGAACCTTTTACGCATGCAGCAGGAGAGCCCGTGGAGAAGCTGATCCCACTTTCGATCTGCTTCAAAGGCACAATTTCAGCGTGACACCGACGCGCATTTTTCAGCGCTAAGCTCGGCTAGCCGGTCATCCAGGAGTGTCTCACCTCCACGAAGAAAAAGTCTTTTACAAGGTGCATCTACGTCCCTTTGTAGTGCCTTGCTGCTCAGTGGAACCACACTTCCCGCCCGTGTTCTCTTTCCTGCCCTCCAAATGGCAGTACCATGGGGAAATGCTATGGGTCCTCTCGCACTGCCACATCCAGTTCATGCGCTCCCTCACGGAAACCGAAAGAATTTTCCCAAATTCGACGGGAGCGGAAATCAAAGCACGGATTCCCACATATCTGCATTCATTATGTCATGCAGTATTTTGGATGTGACTCACGAAGATGTGTCGGTTCGCCTTTTTCTGGAAACTCTACAAGGGCCTGCGGCCGAATGGTTTCAGCATTTGCCTGCCGGATCTATCACCAGTTGGGCCACCTTGCGGGAGGCTTTTGAAGACAGATACAAGCCTTCAGAGGATGCGTTTGCATTACTATCACGGATCACTCACCTGAAGAAAGAGGCCAATGAGACCATGCGCGATTTCATCACCCGGTTCAATGCACTAATCAATCGTGTCCCTGTTGCCATGCTTCCAACACCGGAGAATCAGAAGTGTTTCTTCGTGAACGCCATGAGCTCAAAAGTTAGCTTCTTGCTCCTTCAGGAGCGAGTAGCTACCTTACTTCTCGCTCAGGCTGCTGCCATTCGGATAGAAGACAATTTGATAATATCTGGCGAGTTAAAAAAGGAATCATCCAAATCCAAATCTTCAGATACCTCGCCTGCTACTTCGTCTGATCCAGCATTCCAAAAGATGGCGAATGATTTGCTTGCATTAAAGAAGCAGTTGGCCCAGGCTCCTAGTTCCTCATACCGGGATGTTCCACGAAGGAGTTTCATTCCTAATAATGTTTCACAAAGGCCGCGCCTACCTGCAACTGCTCCACGGTTGGTGCTTGAAGCTCCTCCGGTCAATGCTTTGGCCGAGATTGAAGAAGAAGAGCAGTACTATGAAGAACCTTCGTCTCAAGGCGAAGATGATCAAGATGTCGGTGAGCCGACTGGCGACTCTACTATTGGATACATGGAATTTGATGAGGAAGAATCTGATGAAGAGGAGGGTACTCAAGGCTATGCAAGCGGACAATCATATGCTGTTTTTACCCGCTCGCAAGGAAAAGAAGCAGAAGTTGCTGCCCATGTGCAGAAGGAGAAGGCCGTGTCAAACGTGCCTCCAACCATTGCTAAAAGAGGTAATCCTCTTCCTACTCAACTCCCTGTTAAATCTTTTACAAGGAAATCTTTTCCCCCCATCTCTCCTCCAAATCAGCCCCCTCATATTCCTATCAAGATCAGTAACCCTGTTCCACCATCGCGAAGCGAGGGACTCATTCCCTCACCAGCGCAACCCTTGGCCGCATTTGATATCATAGATCATGCAAAAAAGACCAAGATCCAAATGTCTGAAGCTGAGTACCTTCAGTCAAATCCCGAACAGCTTGTAAGATTAACCAAATATATTCAGAGTCAAGCTGTTACATCTAAGCAGGTTTCCCCAAAAGGAATCCTTTCCACTCCCCCTGAATCCCACATAAATGTTGCTTCAACATCTGCATCAGGTAAGATAGAGCCTTTCTATCTCTCTCTCCTAATCAATGGCCATAAGTTGAGCAACTGTATAATTGATTCCGGAGCTTCTGATAATGTCATGCCGGCAAAAGTCGCCCATGCTTTGGGCCTCACTCTTACCAAACCCTTCGGCAGATGTTATTCATTGGAAACCAAGCAGGTTCCGTTGGTTGGCCAAATCAAAGACGCGCAATTTGCGTTTGCGGCTTTCCCAGATAAAAGAGTAAAAATGACAGTCCTTGTCGCTGACATTCCGGCAGCCTATGGGATTCTGCTGGGAAGGAGTTTCTGCAGCGAAGTTGGTGGGGAGATTCACATGGACTGGTCTAAAGCTAGAATTCCCGTCAAAGGTGTGATGCAGACATTAGAGCCAGAATCACAAAAGAAATACTTGGTTACCAGCTCCGAAGACCCCAAAGCCCAAATCCTTTTTGAATCATCTGGGATGGGGAACTATTTCTTGTCTACTGAGACAGACAAAGCAGGTGTTCTCGTTCAAGAAAAGGATCTTAATGAGATCTGGACCTTGCAGTTTGATGGCAGCTGTGCAACTAGTGGATGTGGCGCCTGGGGCCGTGCTGATATCTCCCGAAGAGGAGATAATTCCTCTTCTCTTTCAAATTGCAGTTTTTCAACACTAACAATACTGCTGAGTATGAATCTCTGTTACTCGGTATGCAAGCCGCAAAGGAAAGAGGAATTAAAAATCTAAAAGTACAAGGTGATGCTGGAGCTAGTTGTAAATCAGGTCAAAAGGATTTACCAAGTGAAAAATGAGAGGCTCAGGCACTACCGTAACGCAGTATGGGACAGCATCGAAGAATTTGATGCCTTTTCAATAGGAGCAATTCCAAGAGCTCAAAATGACATGGCCGATTCATTGGCCGTTTCAGCATCTCTCATGCTCCCACACCCAGGTTTGAAAACAAACAAATACACCATTGAGGTGGTTTTCCGCCCAAGCGTGCCAGACAACTCTCAGCATTGGCAAGTATTCAACGATGATAATCAACTCATTGCCTTTCTGGAAAAATCAGAAAATTTTGACGAGTTGTATTTTGAAGGATCCACTTCTACATGCCGCGAATCAATCAACGGTCAAAACCATGAATCAAGGAGAATGACGGCATATGTCAGCTCAAAGGAAATAAAATTCCGAAGGGCCTGGTTTCTCTGGAGCGCCTGTTTGACAGGCATGACCGTTTTGTGAAAAAGAAGAGGCGAGATGATCCTGACTCATCCCCAGAGACCGAACCAGTCAATTTAGGTTCGGAGGCACATCCGCAATTTGTGAACATTGGGAAATGTTGCACGCCAGAAGAAAAGCGGAAATTTGTCAAGTTGCTAAAGAAATACATGGATGTATTGGCATGGTCCTATGCCGATTTAAAGTCCTTTAAGCCAAAGGATGTTCAGCATGACATCCCGTTGAAAGAAGATGTCAAAGCCTTTCGCCAGAAGCAGAGGCACTATAATCCTAAGATCTCGGGTACCATCCAGGCCGAAATTCAGAAGATGCTGGATGCAAGAATCATCTTCCCTATCCATCACAGTACTTGGGTAGCAAATATTGTGCCAGTGCGCAAGAAAAACGGTGAGATACGCATATGCGTAGACTTTCGAAATTTGAATCAAGCTTCGCTGAAAGACAACTACCCTCTTCCGATAATGGATCAAGTTCTGCAAGCAGTAACTGGATCAGAGATGCTGTCCATGCTTGACGGTTTTTCAGGTTACAATCAGATTGAAGTTTCACCTGAAGATCAGTTTAAAACAGCATTCACTACTCCCTGGGGTACATTTGCCTACAGCAGGATGCCTTTTGGCCTAACTAATGCTGGTGCCACTTTTCAGCGGGCCATGGACTTTGCATTCAAAGGTATGATGGGGAAGGTCATTGTGGTTTATTTAGATGACCTGACCGTGTTCTCTAAACAACGAAGTGATCACTGTGATCACTTGGAGCAAGTATTGGCCAGATGTCGAGAACATGGGATTTCCTGAATCCAAAAAAGTCTGTTTTTGGAGTCACGGAAGGGAAGTTGCTAGGGCATGTGGTTAGCAAAGAAGGGACAAAGATAGATGCCGAAAGAGTTAAGGCTATTCAGAGCCTTACTCTGCCTACAAGCAAGACTGGTGTTCATTCTTTCTTCGGAAAGGTGAATTTTCTCAGGCGTTTTGTTCCTGACTTTGCTGAAAAGACTCGCCACATATTGAACATGATGAAGGGGTCACCAACTTTCAGATGGAGTGAAGAAGGGAAAAGGTCATTTGAAGAAATAAAAGCTTCTGTTGCCAATGCACCAGTCCTGGTATGTCCCGATTTCTCCAAGGACTTCATCATGTATAGCTACGCATCTGAGCATACTGTGTCTGCAATCTTAATGCAAAAGAATTCAGAAGACATTGAATCCCCGATTGCATTCATGAGTTCTCCCCTCAAGCCTCATGAACTAAAGATGACTCAATTGGAAAAGCATGCCTTTTGCCGTTGTCAAAGCAGTGAAGAATTTCAGGTA
This sequence comes from Taxus chinensis, assembly GCA_019776745.2. NCBI lineage: Eukaryota > Viridiplantae > Streptophyta > Pinopsida > Cupressales > Taxaceae > Taxus > Taxus chinensis. Next base: position 836,149,574 of record CM034150.1, read on the forward strand.
TTACATTCTAAACTCGCATACAGTAGTGCTGGTCCCTGACACGGCAGTGAAATCAATTCTAACTCAGCAGGAGTTAGGAAGTTTGAGAGGAAATTGGATCGCAAAGGTCCAGGAGTATGACCTGGATATTAAACCAACCAAGCTGGTGAGGGGCAAGGGCCTGTGTCAGCTAATGGCTGAAAACAAGGATTCAGAAAATCCCGATGACAAGGGTGACTACACCAACGAAGCGCAAAGCCCTCTAGAGGAGCCTGATTCTCTGCCTCTGGTTCTATTTGTCGCAACTAGTGATGAGTGGTACTCCGACATCGCTTTCTTCCTTACCTACGGCGAATGCCCAATGCACCTAACTGCAAAGGAGAAGCGCACTATAAAGCTCAGAGCGGCTAAATATGTCATCTGGGATGACGGTTTATATAAACGTGGGATAGATGGCATCTTTTTGCGATGTGTTGACAAGCCCCAGCAAGTAAAACTACTGGAAAGTTTTCACAATTCAGCCTGTGGAGGACATTTTTCTTCCTCCGTGACAGCACACAAGATCATTCGGGCTAGGTACTATTGGCCAACGCTCTTTCAAGATGCAGCCACCTGGGTGGCAAAGTGTGAACCCTGTCAGCAATTCGTCGGCAAGCCCAAGTTGGCTGCCCTTCCCCTAAGGCCGGTCATTATCAATGAACCATTCAGGCAATGGGGAATTGATTTTATTGGCGCACTCAATCCTCAATTGAGTGCCGGACATAGCTATGTCCTTACAGCAATGGATTACTTCACCAAGTGGGTGGAAGCCATACCTGTCAAGCATGCCACTTCTGAGGTGGTTTGCAATTTCATTAAAGAAAATATCATTGTCAGGTTCGGCGTTCCAAACAAAATCGTTGCTGATAATGCTTCTAACTTCTCCTCTCGAGAAGTTATTAGTTTTTGCTATGAATATGGGATAACTTTGGCCCATGCCTCAGATTATTACCCTCAGGGGAAATGGTCAGGCAGAATCCAGTAACAAGAACTTGGTGACCATCATACGGAAGTTAGTAGATGAGAATCAGCGGATGTGGCACAAGTCTTTGTACGACGCTTTGTGGGCGGACCGCATTACTCCCAAGAGATCTCTCGGGCATGTCACCTTTTCAAGTGTTATATGGCACTGATGCCGAACTTCCCATTTCTGCGGAACTTCCTGCTCTGCGCTTGGCACGAGCCATAGAAGATGAAACTTTCCAGAATTCTCTAGAAAAGAGAATCATGTATCTGGCAGAACTTGAAGAAAAGAGAGTAAGAGTGGTCGACAGGATCACTGAACATCAGAATCAAGTTAAGAGGCTTTTTGATAAGAAGGCCAAGCAGAGGGATTTTCAAGTGGGAGATCTCGTCCTTTTGTGGGACAAGTGAAGAGAGCCAAAGGGTATGCACAGAAAGTTTGATTCCCTATGGAGAGGGCCCTTCAAAATCAAACAACTCAATGGAGAGAATAGTTTTTATCTCTCGTATCTGGATGGAACTGAGCTCCCGCTTCCTTATAGCGGGTAGCATCTGAATATCTTCAGGAAGTAGAGCTTTCTCTCTTCTTTGTACAGTTTAATTTTTGTTGTGTGTTTGCTTTCGTCGTGTGTTTGCTTTCGGTTTGTCGTGTGTTTCTTTTGTTCTCCCTCCAGTCCCCCTTGTTTTTGACTCTGTTACCCAATGGATAGGCACAAGTGGTCTGGGATTCTCTACCCCTGATTTTACTCAAGGATAGTTCCCAGAAAGAGCTAGCTGTTATCCCGTAAAATTGACAAAGGGCAATTTTACCGATAACCATACGGAAAATTTTGTTTCGATCCCTTGTTAGGGATCTCTCGTGTTCGAAACGTTGTAAAGTCCCTTCCGGGGAAATCTAGTTTTCGAACTTAGTCTTTCTAAGCCTTTTTTTGGCTGGGCACATGAAATCTCCTTGTAACAATAGCTTTTGATGCACCCCCTTAAAAGCCTTTGGCGCAAGGTTTTCCATGTTAACACATCTTTCTGTGCGCCAAAAGATGTTAGAGTCTCTTTTGCGTGCACCAAGGCACATGCGCCTTATTGTTGACACAACTTTTGTTGCTCCGCTTTTTGGTGCGCCAAAGGGCGCACATAATCTTATTGCAACACCATGTTTTTGTGCGCCAAAGGGCGCACATAACTTCATGTCGACAATGATTTTGGCGTGCCAAAGGCGCACTTTGTCTCCTGTTGTCAAATACTTTCGTGCGCCAAAGGGCGCACGCTTTCTCCTGTCGACAACAAATCTCATGTGCCTTTGAAAAAGTGGTTGGCGCATTTATGACCAGTTTTTCTATATATAAGTGCGCGCCCAAATGTCATTTTCACTTTTTGATTGAGCACGTGATCATTCTGAACTTGTCAGCCTCTGCTCCGTCGTTTTCATCGCCCTGTGGACCCGTTGCAACTTTTGCTATATATCCAGGTAAGAGATGTTATTTCTCTCTTGTGCGTTTTGTGCTTTCAGTTCCTGGTGTGTTCTTGGTTTAGGTTTTGGCTTGTTGGTTTGTTTTGAAATGAAACATGTTGGCCTAGCCTCCTTCGTTTGCTATCTGCCCCCCATGCTATCCTTCCTCTTTCCAGATCTGCTGGAGAAGGTCATTTTCTTGAAACCATGGTTGTAATCCTCTTGGTTTTAATTGTTTCGGTTGCCCACTGAGCATGGTAAAAAGAAAAAAAGAGAGGAGAAGAAATCTAAGAATCAGTGTAGAAACCACCTTTGAGAATTTAGTTATGTCTGTTTTTCTCCTTGGCGCGTCTGGCGCGTACTGCAACACTAAGAACAGTTGCGCCCCCTTCGGTGCATCTACCCGCCCTGTTACATGAGCAAAATCCGCACCAATGGCGCACCCTTTTGGCCTGCTACATCAAGAGCTCATGCGCCCTCAAAGCGCACCTCTTCCGTGTGCTACAAGTGCTGATCCCGCGCCCCTTTGGCACACCGTTCGTCCATGTTACATCCCTTTTTCATGTGCCCAGGGCGCACCTAGCTTCCATGTTACACAATTTTTTTCCGCGCCAAGTATGAAGCCATAAAGGCGCAGGTGCACCCCCGATTGCAACAACATTATGTTGTGTAAGCTCTTCGTGTGCCGCGCCATATCCCTTTGGCGCACGAAAAGTCAATGTTACACGATCCATACATGCGCCAAAGGGCGCACCAAATCCTGATGCAACATGAAAATTGCATGCGCCAAAGGGCGCATCCTGTCCCAATGTAACACACAATTTTCATGCGCCCTTCTATAAAATGCACTCTGCAACATCCATGCACCATGCGCCTTTGGCGCTAGTTTAACCTCTGTAACACCCCTTTTCTGTGCGCCTTGTCTATTTAGCCTGCAAGTTGCATTTTTCATGCGCCCTGCGCCCTGAGCCTTAAAATCTCTAACTCTTTCTTCTGATTGTCTTTCCAATGGAAGATCAAATGGCTAATTCAACCTTTTTGGATTGGGTCTCGCTTCTTCTTCATGCAGATCAACAACTGAGTTTGAAAGAACACATGTCTACGTCAAGCAAGAAACCCACCAAACCAAGAGGAAAGGCTAAGCTTATAGAGGAAGAGATGAAGTACAAATATCAACGGGTCAGGATGCCCGAATCATAGGCTGAGTGCAGTATGGATGTCAGAGACTCAGAATTGGGTCACATTGACATGGAAGAATTCTGGGTTAGAACTCAGAAGGTTACAAGAAGTCCATGGATGGACAAATTAATAGGCAGTGCCCTGCACTTCGTCGGAGCAATCCCCATCAGTGCCATCAACAATGAATTCATGATGGTGATTGCACAATCTTACAACAAGGACACAAGGTGTGTTGAAAACAGCAAGGGCGAGGTGGTCATAAACCTCACTACCCGTCATTTTGAGATAATACTCGACATCCCTCACCACCGGCACTTTGTGGCCGTCAGCGAAGAAGAATGCACCAAGGCCTGGGAAGACAACGAAGACCAATGCATGCAGCTGATGAATGAGGTATACTTGAAGAACAAGAAGGTGGTGACCCAGTGGCCCCAGATTATCCACCGCAGTGATTTCTCAGAAGAACTCAGCGACACTATCACTTTCCTGAGCAGAGTCTTCGGGCTTTTCTGACGCCCACTACTTCCATAAATGGATGCTGAGGTACTTGGAGATAATGAATAAAAATTTACCCGATCAGTGCTTTTGCTATGGGGAGATAATAAGCAGCACCATCTCTGAGCAGCTACAACAGTTCGCCACAACGGGAGTGTTCCATATGAACTCCTACGTAGTCTACGCTGCAGCGTCGGAGAGGGATTATCCAGGGCTGAACCGAAGTGGAATTTGGCCTCAGGTCAAAATATATGAATATTATCCAGAACTGAGGCTGGAGAACAGCATCCCTCAATTCGCCAAAATTAATGATGCTTTCTTCTATCACATCATTTACCTGTTGAGGCCAAATCTAACTCATGGTCGCACAATCAAGAACATTGTGTCAACTGTGGAGAAATGGGGGGCCCTGTTCACCCAGTTTCCCACATTCACCTATCTGAGGGTGGTCAAATTCTTGGGTGAACCAACCAGGCTACCAAGGTATGCTGTACCTAAGCTGATTCTACTAGAGCTATCAAGGCAGCTGGTCACTTACCATGAGAAATGCCTCAAAAGAAAGAAGGGCGGAACTCCTTTCCCCCTCACAGTGGGCCGATACACATGCTCCACCCATCACAAGGCAAGGGAAATGTTCGCAGAGATGGAGCTGCTCAATTTGAAACACGACTTCCCAGCCAGGCCTACCTTTGACCCAAGGGGCTACCTGCCAAGAGCTAAGCTTGATCCGATCCATGTCCCTCAAATTGAGGATATTTACATTGACGTCATCCACGAGGTGGAACTCAGAAGAAAGGATCATTCTCGCTTAGCATTGGCAGAAATTATCCAATACGGAGTGGCCATTGTCCCCGAAGGCTTCCAAACTGCGGAAGATGAAACGGACAAGGTGTATAATGACATGGAAGGGGATGATTGGCCCTTCCCGGCCATTGACAGAAGCAAGGCTCCTCAAAAAATTGAGGAGAGGGTCAAGGAGACTATGCGGAGAACAGAGCACTGGTGCGGCATGAACGGGCTGATCTACCTCGGGGTAGATTTCACAACTTCCCCATTAGGCAGTGCACCTCCAAGGTCTAAAAAGCAGTTAAAAGGAAAAGGTGTAAAGGGTGAGTCTAGTACCACCCAAGAGGAAACTCCTGAAAGTCCTCCTTCCACAGCACAAGAACAGGTTATAACTCTGGAGGAGGAAACAATGGAGGATGTTCCCATGGGCCCATCCACTCAGGATGTCGGCACAACAGCAACAACCGAGGTACCTTCTGTCCCTTCTTCCTCTCTTCCTCCCCTTCCTCAGGTGTCTGAAGCGACCACCCCTTTGGTCGTGTCTTCTGTCCCTTCTTCTACTCTTTCCCCCACCTCTTCGTCTATCTTCTCCTCCCTCGCTGATTTGTCTTCTTCCATCTCTTCCCTCAACTTCGAGCTCCCCTCCCTTCCTATGTCTTCTGCAGCTGCGGTTTCCCTTCCTCCCGTGGGTACGTCTTCGGCTATTCTTTCAATGCCACCGCCGCGTGTCTCCACATTTTTCCCCTCTTCTACTGTAGCTCCCTCCTCCTCTGTCTCTGGTCCTTCTTCTATAGGACCAGCTTGGATCTCTCAGTAGCTGAGCCAGCAAAAGAGGAAAGTTCCCATCGCTTCGATGGAATTTTCCGTAATTCTAGCCAAAGGGGCAAAGAGGCAGAAGCTTGTAACACGCTTCTCCCAAAGTACTGCAGGCGAGAGAGTTATGGAAATAGCATACCCTGATCCCCTCAAGGAGAAAAAAGATCTGTCTCCAACAGATTTTACTGTGACCCAAGTCACAATGGGGACGTCTTCTGAAAGTCTCCAGGGGGAAGCTACTTCCGCAGTTGATGCCCTCTGCAAGAAGCTTCGAGAAATGAAAGAAGAGAAAAGGCTACTGAAGGAGTGAAACAAACATTTGCTTCAAGCCTTACAGAAGATGGGCAGTGCACCTCCCACAACTGCCGCCGAGACTTCTGAGCTTCTCAGCCAGGAGAAAATCAATGAATATTCAAAGATCGGCGAGCAGGGTATGGCCGTTTCTGCTTGGAGGAGCTAGATCCTCAAGGACAGTGAAAGAGTGATCGCCGAGTATGTCAATCTATATCTAAACATCGGAAAGGTGAATAAGGAACTCCAAGCATTAGCAGTTCCCATATCAGAAGAGTTAGAGCATGCTAGACTCCAGCACGAGACCTTCCAACAAATGTTCGACTGTTCAGTCGAAGATCTGGTCAAGTTCGGTGTCTTCGGCCATCCAAGGGCCCTCAACAAAACCATGTCCACTCTGGACTATCGGATAGATCAGATGGAATTCGTTCTGGAAAAGATAGACAAGGTAAAGGAAGAAGCCCTGGATGTAATGCATCAAATGGAGAAAATTGTTCTCGCCATGACTCCAAGGTTGCTCACTCCTTCCCTTACCTTGAGATCAGCTAATGACACTATCCGGATCTTCAAGGAGATCGCTTCTCAAGGGACAGGGCCAGAGGTCACATTCGACACTAAATCTATCAACAACCTACTGGCCTGTAGGGACTTCATCAGGTTCCTCATCGAGGTGGAGAAAGATTATTCTAAACTCCCGGAAAAGCTCATAGACGAGCGGGAGACTTGCGAAGCAATCAGCGAACGGCACAAGGATCCATCACAGGATCAATTTGGGCCCATGATTAACAAGTTTTTGGAATACCGCGCTCAGTTCCACATATCATCACCTGAGCAGCATCAGAAACAGGCAACCCCCTTTCGGCCGCAGGATGATGATGACGAGTAGCTGCTTCTTCTTCTTCTTCCTCTTCTTCTTCTCTCTATTCTCCGACTTTCTCGTTGGAATGTCTAAAATGTGTTGGCACAAATGATGACATCATCCATGTTGCATCATGGGATGATGTCATCCATCAAGTTGTCAAAAGTCAACATGACTTTTAGATATTTTGTAAATATCTTTGTAAATAGGTGGTTGGCTCCATTTTGTCTTCTTTTCCTCCTCTTCTTCTATAAATACTGGAATACTTGTTGTATTCAGAGTGTGAACATTTTTTAGATGAAAATAAAAGTGAGGAGAGAAAGACTTTGAGCTTTCTTGTAACAGAAGAAAACAGTAATACAAATATTAAGACTTTGTGCTCAATAGCTGTGTTACGCATTAGATCTTTCTTACGTTAGATCTGTGTGTGTTTAATCTGTTGGATTCATATCTACTTTTCTGTCATTTTCTCATCAGTATTGCTTTGTTTATTTATGCAAGTAGGATTGGCTCTGTTTACTACCAACCCAAAAACATAAATCTTCTGACCTTTCTGCTTTGGAACTCATTTCTTTTCTTCCTTCGGATCTGTTCTTTCTCTTTTCCCTCTTTCGTTCCTTTCTTTTCGCAGCCTGAAATACTCTACTGGGATGAGATCCCAAACCCCCGAAGGCAGAATCTGTGAGACTTGCATAGGTTCCTGCTGGTAGAAATAGCAATAAACCAGTTTCACTTTGCTGACTCAAAAAGGGGCTAAGCCCTGCACACTGTTGGCTCATCTATCCATAGATCTGTCCATGCGACAGATTTTCGGACCAACACATATAAATTCTTAGTTGGGTGGGGATCGTTTCCTCTCCTCCTTTTTGTTGTGGTCAAAAGATATATGGTGAATCTTTTTGTTGCTATTCTGGAGCTGAGGATGAAGACAAATTTTGTAGTTTCTCCTTGGGTTCATTATTTTGAAATTTCCCACTTCAATTGGATGACATTGTAATAATATTTGTGGTGAATAGTTTCTTTGTTTGTGAAATGGAACCCTACATTTAAATGCGAGAGATGTATATGTTGAAAGTTGTATTTGTATGTGAAAAGGAATGATAAAGATTTATTTGGCATATTTTGGCAAGCAGAAAATAAGTGTAATAGGAATTATTTAATTTAATTGAATTTTGATTCACCTTTCACCAAATGGTGTTACTCTTTTTTAAAACTTGTTGTTGTATGTATATTGTAAACTCTCTGTTGAAGGCTGGAAATGCATGTGTTATAATTATTACATTCCTCTGTATTATTTGAAGGGCATGTTTTGAAAATAGAATTACATTCTTGCTTTTCACATATTGATTGAAGGAAAGTTGAAAATTGTAAATTTATATTAGAACTAACTAAGGATGATCAAAACACATTCCAAAATAGTTTTTATTGCCCTTGCAATTTACACAATTCATCTTTAATCAGACAAGAGGCAAAATAGTAAAATTTCATAGAAAAGAGAAGGAAATTCGTATTAAATATAAACCATTAATATTTTATTCTTGCAATCTGTTTGAAATATTTCAAGTGCAACTCTCCATGTCTTCTTGGCATGTTGAAGAAGAAAGAATGGCAGATCAAATCAATTTTGATAGTTGAAAAAGTTTAATTCACATGTTGATGTCAGAAAAGATGTTTTCTTAAAATTGACCCACCGAAGTTTTTCAAAAATAAAATATTATGATTCTCGTGCAAAGAGGAGGTCAGGACCTTTCCAAAAATTCCTTATTTCCCCAAAACCGAGTTCCCAATCAAAAGTTATGGCCTTTTGAAGTTTTTACTTCATTTCGGGTTAAAAAAAACTAACTGTTAAAAAGGAAAATTTTGCTAAGCGGACCCGCGGGGCCGAAAGATACTTTTTTCTCTTTTTTGAAAAAGGAAAAAAGACACACAATTCCCCACTACTCCACTGGCCCAAATGTTTCTCTCTTCGGTGAAAAAAAGAGTTCAAAGTTTGAAAAATTAACTTGGTCAAAAATTCCTCTGCGGATCCGCAGCCCCGCCTTTCGCTTTAGAAGATCACCTCCACGGGTGCACGGACCCGCCCCTTCAACTTTATTTTTTTATTTTTGAATTTGACAAAAATTTCCTAGTTTCCCTACAGCCAATGATTGTCTAACACGTGGCATCTTTGGGCATCGTTGGAGGTGCGGTTGTTTTTGAACCTTGTCGCATTTTTCCTCAAAGGCTAGAGATCCAAATTTTCCCTGGCAACCTGCCTTCCCATGAGGGCTTATCAGCGTGCGACGTTTCCCTTATGGCTTGGGAAAATTTTCTTCTCGGGGCCTACCGGGCCGCCTTTAGGGGAATTTTTTTTTTCCCCAAACCCGAAGGCCCACCTTTGGGAAAATTTTCCTCCCCAGGCCCGTCGACCTGTAACTTAAGAAATATGAAGAGTTATGAGGAATTCTTTATATCATTGCAAAGGGGAAGAAATTTCCTATCTAATAGAAATGTTTTCTGGAAATCTTAAGTGTATTAAATATGTGAAAAAATCATGTTGAAGTGAAAATATGAGTTTGAGAGTGCGTAAGTGGGAAATTACCCCTTTTTAACTTACATGAGTAACTCTAGAGCATGGGTTGACCTTTTTGAAGGGCCAGGCTAGGGGATAAGAGAATGTTTTTTTTAACCCATGTAAAAAGAACCTTGGCTACAATTAAATACCTTGGGATTTTAATTGTTTTGGGCCCTTTGACCCTCTAAAATTAATTAAGGGACATTTAAATATAGTGTTAATTTAATTATTTATTAAATTAACACCTAAGAGAAATTTAACTATATTGGATTAATTACACTCATTAATTTTGTGATGTGGATTTCATTCTTTTTATAATGGAAAATTTTTATTTATTAATTATAATTGACTTTGAATCTTTGTTGTGACAACTGTTGCTTTAAGCCTGGTAGTGGTCACGCTTTTCAAAGGAAAGAAAAAAATATATTCCATAATTTTTCTATCTAAACCTAGGTTGTTCTTGGGTCTTGAGTGGTCGTTTTAGCGGGTGTTAGAATAAGCAAATTAGTTACATTCACACCTTAGTGTATGAGTAGGAAGGTTGATTCAAGTGCCACATACTTCATAAGAAATCAAATCTACATCAACATTGTGAGAAATTATTTTCAGATATCCTTTAGGTGTGTTTGTTGCTAAGATTATCCATTGAAATAAATTCATATATGATCAAGATAGCATTCCATTATTCTCTCACCAAAAACCATATCTTCATCCTTGGTAGTTTAGGGGATATTGTTTATGAGTTTCTCCTATAAAATTATCACCGGTGCTTCTTCATAAGGAAAATCAAGATCCTACGAGAACTGTTCTTCTCTGGGATTCTTCTAAAAAGACTCAATTATGTCCCACAGTTTGGTATCATAGAGAATTATCATCATGAATGATCTCAGTCACACTGGGTAGTGATTGAATTCACTCTATGTTGATTTTGGATCAGAGATGATTTAATTTGCATTCAAAGTAAAAATAGGCCAAAATATACAAGAAAAGGAGCTAATTTGATTATGCATGGATTAACTATGTAATAGTTAGAAGGATGAAATCTTATGCATAAAGGCATAAAGTTGATTGGAAGGTCAATTTACGTGCTTCTCTGCAATGTGCTATATTAAATTGATCTTGCATGGAAGATCCCTGCGTGGAAATTACTTACCAAAAAAAGACATTAAATATTTGGTGAGTTACGTTTGTTATCTCAGAATATGCTGGTGTGGAACATACTAAGAGTTAGATGTGGTGCGTGGAGATTGCAAACAAATTTATCGAATGTAGTGACATTTGACCTTGAATGTGACTTTGTAATTATCTAGAGGAAAATTATATTCTTCTTGACTCCACCTGCTTCAACACACCTTGATTTTCATAATGAATGATGAGGAAGTATTTTCTTCAGAAGTTCCTACATCGAATTGGAGTGTAGACAACTACAATGTAAGAGAATCGAATAACATGAACTCCACCTGCCGAAAGCCAAAACATCAACTCAGTGTAAGCTAGAGAACAAATTGAAGAAGCTCCTAAGAATCTGGGTTCTAGCCAATGCATTTCTCAACGAGCTTGCAGGAAGACCGAAAATCTAGCATTCTAACAAGCTAGTTCAAGGAGGACTTATTGAATATTTCCTTTCCACTATGGTCTAGCTGCCAAGAAAAATGACCATGTCGGGAAGAATTAGAACCACTATGATGCATGAGTGTGAAGATGAAGAAGATTTCCACACATTCTCGTGCCGTCTCACAGCACGCGAATATCGTAGAAGCATCTAGGTGGGAGTCCAGTAATTCTTATCAATGAGTCTAAAGTTGATAATAACTCTTGAAATAAATAAATATTTTCCAAATTAGCAATGTATGCTAAAAAGTTCTTCTTTCCAATGCTCATCTTTGCTCAAAGAATCCTAATTTTGCAGGCCTGAGAAAACTATGAAGGATGTCAGACAATCTACTTCTAGTTTGAAGTCCGATTATGGGGCATTGTCACAAAATGTGCCCATTCCCATATATCTTCTTCCTGATGAATTAATAAAGTATGAGATGGGGCTAGTACCCCAAATCCCTTACACTGATAATGCTCAGTATCAGTGATGATGTGCAAACTTCATCAGTTGAGAATCTCGGAGAAGATCAAAGGAGGCCTGGGACAACTCCATAACTTATTTATGAAGCCAAAAATCTTTGACTAAGATCCTGGTTCATCTTCAGTCAAAGTCTAGACACCCTCTCTATGGGGTCAGATGAGAAAGTGCAAGGAGTTCTTACATCACAATTGGCTGATCATTATCCAACGAGTTATTTAGCACTCGAAGTATAGGGCTAGTCAAGTTCTTGTGTGATGAGATCACCTTTAAGAGCACTCCCTTCTCAATCTCTGAGTGTTTGAATTATGACCTTGAATGTATCTAAAAAAATAGTGGCATTTGAAGAACTTGTGAAAAGGGAAAAGGAAGAGGCAATCACTTCAAGCCCAAGAGGAGTCAAAAGGATAAAGCCTTGTTCTCAAAGCCATTGAAGAAGAATTGAAATGGTCCCCCAGAGAAGTCTAATCAAGAACAACAAAACAACAACAGAAAGATCAAAATTCAAAGAGGTGGTGTCACATTTACAGAACCAACACTCATGACACTGATCACTACTGGTACAATAACTTAAAACAAGGGTCTTCAAGTCAAACAAGCACATCAGGGTATAAATAATTTTCAAAATACCAAATGAATCATCCCCGCTGGAGAAAGTAGAAGGGACATCTCACAGCCCAAGAAGATGATGAATCTGATGAGGAGACATCAGAAAGGAGCCCATTGTGGTAAGAACCTTGTACTAGTCTCTCAAACTTCTCAATCCCACAAAGAAAGTTTGGTTGATAGACTATGGTGCAACAAGAACATGAAAGGTGAAAGAAGTTGTTTGATTCACTGAATGAATCAAACCGATGGAGATTGAGTTTGGATATCGGATGACAAAGAGTAGTTGCAGAAGGAATAGGAAATGTCACCATTCCTCTGGGACCACGAAAAATGTACACTTACAAAGGTACTATATGTTCAGATGGCTTGACTAGCAACCTCTTGTTAGTTACTCAGATATTGAATCATCACCTTAAGGTAGAATTTCACCATTGTCCAAAATGGCATTAAATCATGCTTAATCTCACGATCAAGGTATGGTTATTACTAGAGCATTTTCTATCAAGATAAGTTATTTGCTTTAGATATTGTTTCATCTTCTGCAATAGCTTTATCTGCATCTACATAGAATCAACTGCCTCTATAAAATTTTAGATATGGACACTTGTCAGCTAGTTCATTGCATCAGATGAGTTCAAAAGCAATGGTCCATGGACTACCCAAATTGTCCAGTTCCTTGCCTATTTTCCCTGGCTGTCTTGCAGGAAAACAACACAGAGATCCATTTCAGGTGAGCACCTTCCATGCCAAGAAGCGTTTAGAGGTAGTTTCATACTGATCTGAATGGCCCATTTCCTACTTCATTTTCAGGATACAAGTACTTCCAACTATTCATGGATGACCACTCTCGCAAGATGTGGGTATATTTCCCTAAAGAATAAAAGTGAGGCTCTTCAACATTTCTAGAACTTCTATCATCATGTTGTCAAAGAGATTGGACAACCACTTCTTCTACTTCACTCAGATCGAGGGGGGGAATTCACATCAAAGAAGTTCTTGGCCTTCCTGAACCAACAAGGCATTAAGCAAGAACCTGACTGCTCCCTACACACCCCCAGCAAAATGGCATTGTTGAGCGTCGCAATCGCACAGTGATGGAGATGGCTCACTGCATGCTAATCAACTAACAAATCTAGAGGAACGTTATTGGGCTGAAGTAGTACAGACAGTTGTATATCTTCTCAACAGGGCACTGACAAAGATTCTACAAAATAAAATGCCAGAAGAGGTATGGAGTGGTAGAAAGCCATCAATTTCTCATTTACGAGTATTTGGTTGCACATAGCATACATGCATGTCCCAGCTCAGAAGAGAAAGAAGGTTGAGCCAAAGTCACTCTCATGCATAACTACTTGGCTATAGCACTACCTCGAAGGCATACCGTCTCATGGATCCTGAGACAAAGAAAATATACGAGATTCGGGACGTGGTTTGTGATGAGTCATCCTTTGACTCAGTAGTGACAACAGAAGATCCATTACCAACCACCTCTCACCGACTAGTCTCTGAATCAGATGATGAGCTAGAGGAGACTACTCAGAGAAAAGAAATGCTGCTAGGAGAGCTATTTATTGACCTTGGAGAACTGGAGAATGTGACTCCACATCAATCCACATGGCAATGACACAGTTCTTCTCAAAAGTAGCCAAGTTCTCGTCCGAAGTGGGTACAAAGCACCATCAAGGACTCTCATTTGCAACAACTCCCAGATACATCATCCAGAGTCAAAACAAGGAGTCAAACAAGAAATGAGGTAAACTTTGCACTCATGAGTTCACTAATTAATAGCTCTGAGCCAGATAATGTTCGTGAAGCACTCAGTCAACCTCAGTGGAAGGAAGCCATGGATATAGAAATTGACCTCACTCAAGAAAAATCAGACATGGGAACTTGTCGATCTGCCTACAGGAAAGAAACCCATAGGCTGCAAATGGGTTTTCAAGACAAAATATAAGGAAGATGGATCCATCGACAAACATAAAGCACAACTTGTAGTAAAAGGATATGCTCAGAAAGAGGGCATCGACTATGAAGAAACCTTTGCACCCACTGCGAAGATGAAGACCATCAGAGTAGTTTGCGCACTAGCAGCACAGAAAGGATGGAGACTTCAGCAGATGGACATCAAGAGTGCTTTCCTAAATGGTGATCTAAAAGAAGAAGTATACATGACCCAACCTGAAGGATTTTTTGATGAAGAGCATCCTAAGAAGGTATGTCGTCTCATCAAATCACTACTATGGACTGAAACAAGCTCCAAGGGCATGGTATATCAAGATCAAAGATCACCTTTTGCAGCATGGGTTCACTCGTAGCCCCTCAGATTCAAATTTGTATATAAAGAAGGTAGGCAAAGAAATTGTCATTCTTGTTGTGTATGTAGATGATCTTGTGATCACTGGCAGTTTAGAAGATCAGGTTGATATTGTAAAGAATGATCTCAAAAGAACCTTCGACATGACAGATTTGGGGCTACTACATTACTGTCTTGGCTTGGAGATATGGAAAAAGGAGCATCACATCTTTGTCTCCCAGATAAAGTACGCCAAGACACTCCTAGAAAAGTATAGAATGTCTGACTGTAAACCTATATCCACTCCCATGGAGAAAGGCTTGCAACTTTCAAGATTCCAGGACTCACCTCAAGTAGATGTTACTCTCTACAGGTAATTTGTTGGAGGGCTCATCTATTTGACATATACCAGACCAGATCTATGCTATGTTGTCAGCTATCTTTCTAGGTTCATGCAGGAGCCAAAGAAATGTCACTGGACAACAGAAAAGCATGTTTTGAGATATGTCTGAGGAACAACTGATTATGGTCTAGAATATAAGAAGAATGATCAATTCTTCTTACAGGGATACGTCGACTCGGACCACGCCGGATCTGTTGATGACAGGAAGTCAACTACAGGATACATTTTTCATCTTGGATCTGGACCTATCTCATGGATAAGCAAGAAGTATAAATTTTGTTTCTATCTCATCCATAGAGGCAGAATATCACGCCGCACGAGGAGCTGTGTGCGAAGTGATATGGTTACGTCACATTTTGGATGACCTGGGAATTCCTGAAAAACAGTCATCTATTCTCTATTGCGATAATCAGAGTGTGTTGAAGCTCGTGCAGAATCCATTCTTTCATGAATGAACAAAGCATATTGAAATTGACTACCATTTCATTTGAGAGCACGTCTTGAACCATCACATTCAGCTCCAGTATTGTCCTATGGAAGCACAAGTTGCTGACATTCTCACAAAATCTCTTGGAAAAGTGAAATTTGAACTTTTCAGGGGTCACATTTGCAAGAATAATGTAATAAGGGGGGGAATGTTAGCATACGTTACATAGTTTTATATTTTAGTTGTGTTTGTTTTAGATTATCCCTTTATTCTCTCTTGCTTGTTGTATTCTATTATTCTCTCACCTACTGTCCATATCTTCCTCCATTCAGTTTAGGGGAATGTTGTTTATTTCTTCTCCTATAAAATGTATGTGCTTCTTCATAATAGAATAACAGAGAGATATAGATATCTCTTCTTCTTCTCCATTCAATTACTCTGTCTCATCAAATTTATTATCAATTTATAAATCATTTGAATGAAACATGGTACCATAAATCCTTTATAAAGATTTGAAATTCATCTCGTTTGGAATTAATTAATTCAAACTTACCCTTGTGTAACATAGTTAACGTAATATTCAGATGTAGGAGATTGCATGCCTTTAAGAGTGAGTACTAGGGATAAATGGAAGGAGTCTCCTTGTGTGTATGTAAATATTTATGTGAAGGACTTTATAAATACCACTTTATTAACCAGTACATTATGGATTTATGGGAATGAAGTTTTAAATAATGTGACTGAAGGATTAGATCATTATTCATTTACATTAATACGTCGTGACGATAGTTGTTAACCATGGAATAGTTAAACGTTGCTATAATCGTTCTTTAACCTAGAAAAAAGGAATTAGGATTCGTAATGATTCACATTATAACGACCTTTGTTTCATAGAACTTAAGTGCAAGATTCGAAAGCATGAAAATAATTTGTGGGCGTTACACATTGTTTATATCATCCCCATCCACAAGACCTTATCTATCATTTAATACTATAGTTGAATCATTATGTTCGTGCCTTGTCATTTGGAAAAATAAAGTTCGTGTGGCTTTAAATTTTTGTGCATCACATTTTTTTATATTAAATATTTTTACGTAGGCTTAATACTGCCATGGATCACAAGATATATTTCATGGCTCTATACATTACATGTGTACTAAACTCAATTGATCAATTTATTTTGATGAAAATAATTGAATTACAACCCTTGATCCTTTAAGACTTTGTGAACTTCACCTCCTTTGGACTTACACTTGTTTCATTGTGTCAACAAAACATTAAAAACATAAGATCAAGTTAAAATGCCCTTAACAACTGATAACCTTTGGATAAGTGACTAGAAAGACGGCCTTGTACCCACTATGTCAAATGATACACTTGTTTGTACTAATCTACTAATATTATTTGACCGCATAAAATAAAACTCTCCAACTAACTTAATATGGACCCTAAGGATACTCTTCACAATAATGTATTTTACTAATGACTCTTATGGAACAAGATACGCCATGGAAGTTAATGTTATTGTGGTAGAGGGGGAGTTCGTGAACAAAACTTATGTTAAATTTTTGAAACATTCATATATTGTGATGAGATTCCTTGTCTAGAATTTACATGACAAGATAGAAGACATGATGCTAGTAATATATGTGTGATGCCTAAGACAATTATACAAATTGAGACCATGGGAAGACATTTGTATCTTATTGAAGATTATACTCAAGTTGAATAGATTATGGTCATTTGTGGATTGTTGAAAACACAAGGATTGATTTTAACTGTTTACCATGTACATGTTTTCATTGTTATGAGCATGAAAAATAATGTTTTATGCAAAGAATATCTAGTATTTCGTGACTATTCCTCCTAAATGCAATACCCACTGTAGTGGATTGTATGCATATTAAAATTATATGAATAATTATTTATGCCATTTGTGGACTATTGTGTTTCTTTGTGCTCATGTTGACCTAAAAATATGTCCTACCCTTAAGGTACATTTTTTAATGATTTTTTATGTATTCACAGTCTGTGTTCTAGGGTGCAACCTTCTTACGTGGAGAAATGGTATCGTATGACTTGACCACAGCCTTTTGGCATACGAAGAGTTATGTAGGGCCATGTAGTTTGGAGAAAGAGAATGATCTTGGATGTCACAAGAATGGGTGAAATGCTAATCTTGATGACTTTTTATTATAAGGGTGTCATCTTGTCATAAAGTGGGAAGATGTATGACTAGAAGTTGAATGACCTACATTGAAAAATAATGTTATCTCAATGGAAATGTGGTGTCCTTGAAGTAAGATTTTTCATATTCCATCATGTTATTGGTGGTATCTTTCACAAAGGTATGAGTATGATGCAGAGTGAAAGGCACATCATCCTTGCTCTAGATGGTTAAGTGATTACACAATGCATCTCGCATCTCCTCTATGCAAACACTTGTTAGAACCGTTGAAGTATGATTCCATGTATCCACACAAATAGGCCTCTGTAATGGAGACCTCTTCCTTGAAAATTAACTTTTAGCAACTTGTAGATCAAACTCTAGGAATCATTTAATTGAGGGCTTGTAATTAGTATTGCGTCAAAGTAATGTGCCTAAATATTGGTTGTGATCAACATAGTAGTGTCACTTTGATAGATTCATGTATTGTCCATGCCAAGAAGTGATGATGTGTCATCCTCAATCGGAAATGCAATGACATCATTATTTCTTAGATTTTAATATAAATCACGTCCATATTATATTTCCCAAAACAAATAAAAATGGTTCACATGTTTAACTCTTCCTGTAACATAAACAAAATTCCAAGAATTGATAAGGATAACATTCCACTATCCAAGGTCCATAGCCATTATAAAGCATTGCGAAAACAAGTATCGCATGGGATATTGACTTATGTAATGACGTAACAAATAAAGCTTGGAACATATTTCCAATCAAGTGAAACCGGTCCTTCCATACCCTGGGAAATACATGTCATAAACAAGTCCCATCTTGTAGAAGAATAGTGCGAAGATGAAACATCTGTAGCATCTTGGGAAAGGTAATTCACTAGGATTAGAATAGACCCTTGGACATGGTTCTTCTTCCTTTCCATTTTCTAGATGTCTGCAGACATATTGCCCATCCTTAGTAGTGCACCTCTAGAGTGGAATCATGTATTATCTATAGTAGAATCCTTTCGGAACTTGGATTCAATGTAATGAAAGGATGCTCAGCAAAAGTGTTAGGTAAGAGGATAAACAGTTTTTCATCTTTTTAAATAAGTTGATTATAAAATTGGTCCACTTTAGAAGTATGTTTTGAGTGCAAGTATAGCTGAACTTTATTTCAAATGTGTTCGCCTACCTGTTAAACTTAGATGAAAATCTTCGTGTGGATCTAGTGAAGTTTTCCAATCCTGCAAAGTACTCCCGTTGTTCATAGAGCGTATGTGTTCAGTCCCTATGTCAAGGATCAACTTGGGTAATCTTCTACCCTTGGGTCGACCTCATTATGTTTATGACATGTGAATAATCATAGGCCTCTTTTCCCCGAGCAATCCCTAGGATATCTCACTCTTGATGTAGGAGTGAGGCGAGCTCTTTGTATGTTGTCAAAGGTGTCATTGAAATGACCTAAGTTATTGCATTGAGGAGAACATGCAATGCGTTGAGGATCATGAGGAATAGAGGTGTTATTGGAATCCCATCTTTTTCATTCCTTGATTCTTGAAATTGTTTGTGACGTTCATTGATTTGATGTTGGGATAGCTAAAGTGCTAGTTGATTCTTCATCAAATAAGGTTCTTTCAGTTCATCGATAGCATGCATTCCTTAAAAATCACAAGTTAGATTTCATTCTTGTAAACTTGGAAGGCCCAACCATGAAGCTCAAATGTAAACATAGGTTGCATATTCTATCAGTGTTAGCAAATTTATGCATAGTAACTCTCTTTACCACTTAAGTTCTGAGGGCTTGTCCCTTAGGAAGTAAGATACATGATATCTTCTATTGGAATGTCAAATAGGGGTATTAGGAACGCTACCTAACATGTATTGATCTCTGGTTAGTTTCTATTTGAACAAGAGGTATTGTATTTATTTTCACTAAACAAAAATGAATTCAAATAAATTTTGTATTTGAAGTGGAAGGTGTGCAACATTTTTTTTTTTGATGTGCTTAATCTGGGGTATGGGAAATTTGTGAAGTCACATTTTTAATAATCATATCTTACGTCAAAAAGACTTAGTAATCATAAATTTCGGTCTCGAATGTTTAAATTGCTTCTCATGCCGTTAGTTTCTTAATTTGTAATGTCTTTTGCTAATTCAAGGGTCCTTCCTTCTTTGACAAACCAAAAGAGGCTTATGTGATATCAAATTGTAGAGATCTTTGAGTAGACATGTTCGATGACAAATTTTTGTGGCTATGATGTGATTTCTACTATGCCATCATTCTAAACAACAAACATTAAAGCGTGGACTAAACATCAGATGGAAACCTTAATCATTCAGATTGATAGTATGTTCTTTCCATTGGAACCTAGTTATGCTTTGCATTCTGAAGAACTTAGATCCATAATAGGAATTCTCACCTGAAGTCCAGTAAAAGGATGGTAGTTATTATTAGGATTCCATAAAAGGCTGGATCATGTTTCTATCCAATGATTATGTGGTTATCGATTGCAATATCATTTTACAAAAGTTGTACTTCCCATTTCAGAGTTTAATCATTTTCCCAACCTTTTGATCAAATGTGGAACTCAGCCCCTATGCAAAGTTCCTTTTATAGATTTCGAATTCATGTAGTTAAGATAACTTGTTATATGATGTTGACCCATACTATTAGTGTTTCCATGTATTTCAGATACCATGCAGGGTATGACATTTTTATAATGATAGGTTTCACCTCTCTATATGAATTCCGGGAGGCAAGCTTTTAAACCTAAGGGGGGATGTAGTGCCCACTTCCCTTCGACACCTTTTGACTATTGATTATGATACTGTTGACTATACTTATGGACATTATTGTAGATTTTTGATTTAGCATGATGTTAGATGTTATAGATAATAGAATATTGTTGATTTCAATTCATATATGATGCATGATGGATTGTTAGAGACATTTTATACTAGATGTTGATATGTTGATTGGACATGGTTATATATATATATATGGATGTTGTTAGGACATGTGATATTTGGATCATATTGAGTAGACCTGAGAAAATTAAATTTAAAATTGATGATTATATAGTTACTAATGAAATTGTAAGTGATATTGTTGACTTGTCTGGATGACGTTGTGATTCATATACAGATTATTTTGAAATTATATTGTATATTCATTTTCAATGATTGTGATGCGGCCACGAGGCCAAAGGAAGTATATGTGTACTTAGCAGATGTAAAAATATCACAACAAACATCGGGGGATTGGAAACCAGCCACATTGAAATTCTAGATGAATTCAACAAGAGTAACCATGGCAACATGTCTGATTCTTATGTGTGTGTGTATGCGCTTATTGTTAGGGATTCCTATGGGAGGGAATCACCTTTAAATGTGACCAAGGGATTATGTGTACTATTTTATTTATTGGCTCCTTTGTTTATGTTTAGCATGTGGTTATTAGTGAGGTACTTTGACCCCCTTCATTATTTAGTTAATTGGTGTGTATATATTGTGAGTAATCATGTTGTTCAAGTTAATTAATTAAAATATGGGTCATAAGAAAGTAATTAATAGAGTTGTTGGCTCTTGAATTAAAGTGTTCTAAGTAGATGTGTAAGTTAACTTTTGAGTGTGAAACACTCCACCTTTCTTTTGAAATTCGGATCTGTCCTTAGGGGCTGATTTTGGAGGGTTGTGATACAAGTTAAACTTGTCCCACACCTCTTAAATTTGTATACCAGCTCTACCAATGGGTTGGGGAGTCAAAATTAGCCCTTTTTATGTATTTTGGGAAGACAAGTTGTAAGTTTTTATTGCACCTTCTTACATGTAATTAATTTTGGTCCTTGGGGTGTGGACTTGGATTGGGTGTGTAAGTAAAAAGGTCATTTATTCACCCACCTTTTTAATTGTGCCTTGGAGTTTGAAGTTGACTTGTGAGATGGAGTTGAGGATGTGTGATGTGGCATCCTACATGGATCCACTCTCATCCTCCTCTCTCCCTCTTCTATTTATTCGAATTCCTTGGCTTGTTTTGGGAACTTCATTTTTTGGTGATTTCAGTTTGGTTACTTCTTTTGGTTTTGAGCTCCTGTAATTTTGGAGAGAGTTAGAGATTTTTATTGAATGCTTGTGTATTTCTGGATATTGTGGACATTTGGATTGGAAATAAATTGTTGAACTTTTTGAGCAAACTCTACCATGGAGAGGTAGGAGCTTGGCTCTTTAAAATGTTCTTTTTTTTAATGCATATGTGAATGTTTTGAATATTTTGGTATGTTGTTAGCTGGTTGAGTAGATTACCTAGGTATGGTGTACGAGAACACTATGGGGATCCCTTGTGGGGAGGCATAAGAGTTTTGGGGAGGTATAAGTGTTATTGTGGAGGGAGTTTGGGATTAGGATCCACCTTGTAAAAGAAATAGCTTACATTTCTTTACTCGTTATGGGGTGCCATAAGAGTGTGGGGAGGTATAAGAGAATGAGAGGTATAAGGGGTACTTGGGGGAGACATAAGGGCATGTCAGGGTTCTGAAATTATATATATATATATATATATATATATATATATATATATATATATAGACACACACACACACACACACACACACACATATATGTATGTATATATGTACATATATACATACATATATATATGTGTGTGTGTGTGTATACATATATATATACACATACATACAGAGCCGGAGGAGGCCACAGAGAGAGAGAGAGAGAAGAAGAGAGAGAGAGGAGAGAGAAGAGAGAGAGAGAGAGAGTAGGAGAGACGAGAGAGAGGAGAGAGACCGGAGGCACAGAGAGGAGGAGAGGAGGGAGGAGACCTGAGAGAGAGAGACAGAGAAGAGAGAGAGAGAGAGGGAGAGACAGAGAAGAGAGAGACAGAGACAGAGAGAGGGAGAGAGAGGAGGACATATCTTATATGTATATAGTACATATATATATATATACATATAATGTATATACATATATATATGTATATACATATGTGTGTGTGTGTGTGTGTGTGTGTGTATACATATATATATATATATATATATATATATATATATATATAATATATATATATATGTGTGTGTGTGTGTGTGTGTATGTATGCATACACATATATATATATATATGTCTATACATATATGTGTATACACATATATGTATACATATATATACATATATACACACACACACACACACACACACACACACACACACACACACACACACACACACATATATATATATGTACACACACACACACGTGTGTGTGTGTGTGTGTATGTGTATATATATACATATATATTTATACACATATACATACATGTGTGTGTATACATACATACATATACATATACATATATGTGTGTGTGTGTGTGTGTGTGTGTGTGTGTGTGAAGGCAGGTCTATTTTAAGGTGGACACCCATTTTCTCATTTGTAGGTATAAACAACTTCCCCATAGGTCTTTCTCCTTTGGATTGTGCATGATGAAGCTTGAGTATTGTTTGTTGTTCTTCCCATGGTTGCAAACTGCAATATTTATTTGGACTATGTTCTGTATGTGAAAATTGTTTTTTTGTTGTGAAACATGTTTGTTTCCATGAGCTGAAATACATATCTTATTGCTTTTTGGTTGGGGCTTGGGGGCCAGTGAGGAGGACGGATTCTCCCCTTCATTGAAATTCTTGGTTGGGTGGAGATCTTTGCCTCTCCTCATTTTTTGTTGTGGTCAAAATATATATGGTGGATCTTCTTGTTGTTGTTCTGGAGCTAAGGATGAAGACAAATTTTGTAGTTTCTCCTTGGGTTCCTTATTGTGAAATTTCCCACTTCAAGTGGATGACAATGTAATAATATTTGTGGTGGATAGTTGCTTTGTTTGGGAAATGGAACCTACATTTGAATGCGAGAGATGTATATGCTGAAAGTTGTATTTGTATGTGAAAAAGGAATGAGAAAGATTTCTTTGGCATATTTTAGCAAGCAAAAAAGAAGTGTAAAAGGAATTATTTCATTTAATTGAATGTTGATTCACCTTTCATAAAATGGTGTTACTCTTGTTTAAAACCTTTTGTTGTATATATATTGTAAACTCTTTGTTAAAGGCTAGAAATGTCTGTGTTATAATTATTACATTCCTCTGTATTATTTGAAGGGCACATTCTGAAAATAGAATTACATTCTTGGTTTTCACATATTGATTGAAGGAAATTTGAATATTGTAAATTTAGATTGGAACGAACTAAGGATGATCAAAACACATTCCAAAATAGTTTGTATTGACCTTACAATTTACACAATTCATCTTTAATTGGAAAAGCGGAAAAATAGTAAAATTTCACAGAAAAGAGAAGGAAATTTGTATTGAATCTAAACCATTAATATTTTATCCTTGCAATCCATTTGAAATATTTCATGTGCAACTCTTCATGTTTGCTTGGCATGCTGAAGAAGGCAGAATGGTAGATCAAATCAATTCTGGTAGTTGAAAAAGTTTAATTCACATGTTGATGTTAAGAAAGACGTTTTCTTAAAATTTACCCACCTAAGTTAGTAAATATTAAAATATTATACTTCTCGTGAAAATAAGAGGTCCGGACCTTTACGAAAATTCTTCATTTTCCCAAAACCGAGTTCCCAATTAAAAGTTATGGCCTTCTGAAGTTTTTACTTCATTTTGGGTTAAAAAAAAACTAACTGTCAAAAAGGAAAATTTTGCCAAGCGGACCCACGGGGCCAAAAGATATTTTTTGCTCTTTTTCTAAAAATTCAAAAAGACACGCAATTCCCTACCACTCCACTGCCTCAAAATTTTCTCTCTTCGGTGAAAAAAAAAGAGTTCTAAGTTTGAAAAATTAAATTGGTCAAAAATTCCTCCGCAGATCCGCAGCCCCACCTTTCGCTTTGGAAGATTGCCTCCTCAGTTTTGTGGGCCCACCCCTTCAACTTAATTTTTTTATTTTTGAATTTGGTGAAAAATTTGTAGTTTCCATGCTGCCAATGATTTTCTGACATGTGGCATCTTCGGGCATCGTCGGAGGCGTGGGTGTTTTTGAACCTTGTCACCTTTTCCCTCAAAGGCTAGAAATCCAAATTTTCCCCGGTGACCCGCCTTCTTGCAAGGGCTTATCAGCGTGACATGTGTCCCTTGCGTCTTGGGAATATTTCAATGTGTGTATTTCAAACAAGAGTGTAGAGCCTTATAAAGGCTGTGGGAGGAGAGAAAGAGAGAGGATAATTATAACTGTCCATTAACAACAATGGATTAAATTAATGCTAACATTCCCTCCCTTAACACATTGCTCATATAAACATACATTTCCAGATAGAGAGTGCCCCCTTATTGAGAACACCGCAAAGAGGGTATTCACACAAGCATGTGCCTACATGGTCTCACATGGTTTTTCTAAGGTTGACCAGAAACCTAGAGGGACAGGAACACTTTCCGACTATTCACCTCAGTAGTTTTACAGGATTACCATGAACTAAGAGGATTTTACCTCAGTGGTTTTACAGGTGTACCACGAACCCAAGAGGATGATACCTCGGTGGTTTTACAGGATTACCACAAACCCAGGGTGAGTACCATGCGCTGCTTTCAGTGCTTTTCTTTTCCCCACAACACTTTTCAATTTAGGAGGTCCCAAACAAGAAACTATACAACATCTGCAAAAAACAACAAAACAACCAACACAAAACTGAAATAAACAAACCAAAATTGAGGAATTGGTCCTCAATACCTTATTCAACACAATATCTATTAGCGGCCTCGTTGCTTGCAGCTTGCAAGAGGTCGCTGGATTTCCTCCAGCCTCTATTGTCCTCCATCCTCCTATGGATCAAGATCCCCCAAGTTCACAAGACGATTATTTGTAAGAACCAATGTGTGGATTTTCAACAAAAATTCTCCAACATTGGAGTTGATGCGAGCAATGTGGTTGTTGTTTATTAACAATGTGGTCAGAAGCTTTAGATTAGGAAAATTTTCCAGCTTGACCATTTCATTGTATGAAAGATCTATACTGTCAAATTGGTCCTCAGTTGCTCCCAAGTTCTCGATAACTGTAATTTTATTTCCTCAGAGGTCAAGCTCTCATTCACGAACGACATTGAAATACTGCGGGCATTGGGATATTAAATCTGCCATTAATCTCACCATTTCTAAAAATCCTTCCTTACGTAGTTACGGGGTGCGATTTTTGTTTTCAAAAACTACCTTCACTTTCAATAGGTCATCCCCGTCAACAGCTCATATTGCCTCGAAAGCTAAACACATGGTGCACAAACTTGAATTTTCTGGCCAAAGCAAAAAAAATGATAACCATATGGCAGTTATGGCCAACGGTTTCTTTAAATGATAACTTATTCAGAATGATTGGAAATCTTAAGAAACCCTGGAGGAGTAAAATATGCAGATTTTATTATTGCAATAACAGTCGGGCCTGGGTGAAATATCAAATCAAATATCTAGGTATAAGATTGTCTTGAACCTCGGATTATGTGTATTTGTCGTGAAAAATCAAAGCATTTTCAGCCCTGTATTTTTGCTTCATCCACGAAGAGACAGGTTTCAAATCCAAACAAGTAACAATGTCAAACTACTTTTCCTCGCAGTCCTTGGAAGACATGACTTCCTCCTTGGTCGTTGGTCTTATGCTAAATGCAACACACAGGTCACCGAGCTTTTGCCAATGTCCATTCTGTAGGTCCCCCATTCACACTGTTCTAAATACCAAAACAATTCCACTCCAAACAGGTCACTCCAGCAATAGATCTCCACGCCAAAACAAAATAGCTCTCCAAACTTCAACTGCAAGTCGTTGCACCTCAATTTTTCTGCCATGTCCACAGGTCTCAACGCATCCACTTCACTATTTAAAGACTCCAAATTTGCACACAGGCCAAAGCAGAGTGCTCTGATACCAATGATGGTAGGAGATAAAGATAAATGTATTCAATATATTTCAATGTGTGTATTTCAAACAAGAGTGCAGAGCCTTATAAAGGCTGCGGGAGGAGAGAAGGAGAGAGGACAGTTATAACTATCCATTAACAACAATGGATTAAATTAATGCTAACACGACCCGCCTTTAGGGGAATTTTTTTTTCTCAAGCCCACTTTAAGGAAAAATTTCCTCCCCAGCCCGCCAGCCCATAGCTTAAGAACTATGAGGAGTTAGGAGGACTTCTTTATGTCATTGGAAAGGGGAAGAAATTTCCTATCTAATGGAATTGTTTTAAGGAAAATTTAAGTGCGTTAAATGTTTGAAAAATAAGGTCAAAGTTCAAGATGAGCCTGAGAGTGGGTAAGTGGTAATTTACCCCTTTCTAACTTAAATGTTTATTTCTAAAGCTTGGGTTGACCTTTTTAAGGGGTCACATTAAGGGATAAGAGAATGTTTTCTATCCCATATAACAAAGAACCCTAGTTATTGTTTTGATCTAGTGAAATTAAAAACCTTGGGCATTTTATTGTTTGGGCCCCTTTGACCCTCTCAAATTAATTAAGGAACATTTAAACATAGTGTTAATGTAATTATCTATTAAATTAACACCTAAGAGAAAATTAAATATAGTTGGATTAATTATACTCGTTAATTTTGTAATGTGGATCTAATGGTTTTTACGACAGGAAAATTTATTTTATTAAATTATAATTGACTTTGAATCTTTGTTGTGGCAACTGTAGTTTTCGAATCTTGTTTGAGGACTCACCTTTCAAAAAAAGAATATTCCCTAATTTTTTTTCTATCTAAACCTAGGTTGTTCTTGGGTCTCGAGTGGTCTTTTAACGGGCGTTAAATTTCCTGCTTACTGGATAAAACCCCTAAAAATGATCTTTTCCATCCACGAAGGCAATCTGAAAAATTATATCAATCTTGACCAGGCATTCCCAAGGCTGAAGAACACTGATAAAGACTAAATATGCTCCATGAAAATGTAAAAATAGCAACAGAAACCTGTGCACAACTACACTTGGAGGAAAGTAAAACTCCTATAAGGCTTGCCAACTAAGATGGAAACCATTAATTGAAAGAAAAAATGATAGAAAGATGTAGATAAAACACTTAGAGGAAAGCATGGGAAACTACTATACAATGTCAACCTATCTTGGTTAGAAATAATACTTAAGATGGATCCCATTCACTAGGATCAGAATCTATTCTCCATCTATTCTTGCCAGCTGGAAAGCATTATGAGGCTTGTATGGTGATGATGTAAGGTCCACTCCATAAGGAATCAAACTTTGTTTGAGCACCCAATTTTTCTCTATCTTCATCCCATTTCAGCACTAAATCACCTTCATTGAAAACTCTTGTTGAATCCTTCTTGTCAAATGTCCTCTTAATCTAAGCTTGATTTAACTCTATAGACTCCGTGGCTTGATTTCTGACCTCTTCAAGTTACATGGGCTGTGCATACCTCACCTCCATTGGATCATTCTTTATTAATTCAACTTGATGCATCAATTTCAAGGCTGTAAGCTCAAGAGAAATAGGCAGCTTGGCTTCAAGACCATAAACAAGCTTGAAGGGTGAATTGGAAATTGATCTTTTGTGAGTTCTCCTATCATCCCATAAGGTTGCCTTCAATTTTGTATGCTAAGTTCGTTGGTTTTCATATGTAGTTCTTCTAATTATCCTCAAAAGTTTCTGTTATCCAAAATTCACCCCTCAAGGTAATTTTGATAACATGCATCAAGTTATTCAGTCCCGAGCAAGAAGATTTATTTAAGGCCCGAAATCATGTTTTTGGGGCCCCCTCGGCTTCCTTCTAACTCTCCCATCCAATAAGAAAACCCAACGAGTTAGAAAAGGTGAAAAAATTGCAAAAAACCAAGCTTGGGGCCGAAAAAATGAAGAAAATCGACTAAGTCCTAGTCCGTGCAGCAGTTGGGACAGTTGGGACATCGGGGCGTGAACCGGCCGAAAAGCCGCCAGGCAGTCCACGTAGCAGTTGGAGCAGCCGGGACAAAGGGACGCGGGGGGGCGCGAAAAGCTGAATCGGCCGAAAGAGGGAAAAAATTGCCTAAGTCTTTTGTTTCGCATGGTCTAGGACATCCGGGCCAAAAGTACGCAGAGGACGCGAACCGGCCAATTCAGCCAAAACAGGGGACTTTCGTCTGGGACAGTTGGGCCAAAAGTACGCGTGGGACGCGAAAAGCCGAAAGAGCCGAGAGCGAATGGAATCTTGCCACGTGTCTTCACCTCAAACAGGAACAAGGAAGGCCGATTCAGCCGAAGCAAGAGATTTTCATCTGGGACATCCAAGACAAAGGTACGCGCGGGATGCGAGGGACGCAGAAAGCCGAAGTGGCCGAAGGCAAAGGAGAAAAGTCAACGTTTGACCCGTGAAACTTCAAATGGCCATAACTTTTGACTCTAAGCTCCGATTTTCATAAAATTGGAATTTCTGGAACGAGCATGACGTAGATATATTTAAATAAGAAAAACATATTTGGCTCCAGTCAGTTAATGCTCATTCCCGTCAAATGACAAAAAACGCCTGTCAGATCCAAAATAGCTGCCCGCACTCGGAAGGCCATAACTTTTGCATTTCTCAACGAAATCACACAAAATTGGTACCGTTGGAATCGTGTCTTCGAGCCTGATGCACAAAAATCAAGAAATTCTAGATTTGATGAGAAATTGGTCGATATTTTTAATAAAACGTGGCTGGGTTCATAACAGTGTTTTATTTGGTGGTTGGGAGTACAATTAAGAGGCATGGTCATCATTCTTTCTCTGCTGCAGTACCTGGGATAGTATGGGAAGCCTTTTGCAAGTAATATATAATGATTTTACTCCATTTAATGCCTCTTACAGGTGGTTGAAGGATAGATTTCGGGATTTCCATTTTCCCTTCTCTTTCCCTTCTGATTTTTCTATAAATTGGAGTGTTGGGCTCATTGTAAAGGAGGTAGTTTTTGTAGCAAAGATTTGTCAAAATTGCTTTGTGAAGCCAATGTGCTGTAGGCCCTTGTAGTGGACTCCTTGCATGGTGATCCAGGCCCTTATCCTGTAATAGATTGAACTGTGCATATCATGAAGCAATAAAATATCAGTTTATGGATATATCTTCCCCTGCTGTGTTTTCTTGCATTATTCTTGCCCCTTTAATCTTTCTACAAGAATATTGTGTCTATTATTATGTTCTTGCAGGGATCCATTATCATTGTGTATGCTTGGAATATCGTTGTGAATGCATTCTGCTAGATTGTGGAGAACTGTCATCACCCCTTCTAGTGTGCACTTTGCTTCTGCATTTCACACATTTGGAGACTACTCTCACACCCTCCTTTTCTGGTGTATCACCGCTTTAGTGTAGGATTTCATTTTATGCACTCTCTCTCCCTGACCCCTTGGAAAGTTAGATTAGAATAGTTAGTTTCGCCTGCATTAGAGTAGATTGTGGCAGGTAGTTTAGGAGCAAGAACCAGCTTTCTTTGGAGGTCTATCTCAAGTAGCAAGTCCCACAACTTGGAGATAGTACCCATCTTATCCAATCACACCGCGAGTTCAAGTATATGCACTTGTATAAACAGAGGGGTGTTGTGATTCGGTGATAACAGTTTCTTGTTAGTTGATTTAGCTATGCCATTACCTTGTGGATAATAATTTCAAGAATTAATAAGATAAGTACCATTTTGTACATCCAATGCAACAATATTTCAACTAGAAAAATATTTTGTGTTATTTGAAATGATGGTAGAAGGAACACCAAACCTGGTTATAATACTTTCATAGAAGTATAAGATGCTTGTTTCATTTGCTTCTCTCATAGCAATCACTCCATTCCACCATGTAAAATAATCAGTTGCAATGAGTATCCATATGTTCCGTAAGCTTGAAGGTGCTTTTATGAGACCTATGAAATCAAAATCCCATTGAGAAAAAGGATTGTATATGGTTGCAATGGTAAGGCAACAAGCCTCTCTTTTCCTTCTGTAGTTCAGATGATAATGAACTTAGCTTAGTTGTCAATTTAAGGTAACTTGGTTCCAATTCAACTCAGTCAAATCATTGAAATAAAATTTAGTTACAAAAACTCAATTAACAACATTAAGGATTAAATCCCAAACCAATTTAATCAACCTTATGAATTCCTTTTTCCTATCATGATCCTAGGAATATTAGGCAACTGATAGAAAGTTCAGTTGCTTAATCCCCATGTTTTAAAACTTGTAACATTAAATTTAAAAAAACTATTGAACTATATAAAATAAATTCTAGTCAAAATTGAATCGAACTCTCTCCTTTTACAAATTAAATGGAAGGTTAAAAAATCATACATGACTTAAACCAACTTGGGTTAGTGCAGTGTATCAATCTCTATAGTCTCCTTTACTGCTGCGGGGGCTGACTCGGGATGAGGTGAATTTTGGATGGGGACTCTAGGATGCAGAATACGAGCATGTGCACTTGGTCTATCATGTGCAAAGTCTTTTCCTCGGCCCTGAAAATTGTAGAAGTCAAAATAGTTGGGTATCTCGTTGAGGATAAACTCGCAATAGAGTTTTCTCAAAAAGTATAATGGAACCTCATTATTCTTTCAAGGTGGTATATCAAATACCATCCATCATTAGTCCCAAAAAATTATTTTTTATGAAATTTTTTTTGCACCAATGAATTAGAAAGCATTTGAATGATAACGGAACTGGAAAATTGGTTCTAGGGTCGGTGAATAATACACAAATGAAGTCTTTTGTAATTTGTTTTTTGTTTTACACCTTCATATTATAATTTATTAGCATAACATTCCCTAAAAGACTCTTTATATAATGTCCACCGATCAATTTGACTCGTTTCCATGTCAACCTGAGCCAATAATGCCTCCAATGTATTAACCAAGATCACTCAAACCATCTCATTCAGCCTTCATAGATCATAGAACACTTTATTAACATGAATAGATCATAAGAACATCATTCATAAACCACCTTAGGTCAGCAATGACACATGAAATCTCAAATCCTCCATTAGGTCTCAATTAGCATGAATATCCTTAATTCACCATGTGTGAGAAAATGTGAATGCACTTGCATAATAACATAACAAGTGACAATTGGTATTGTGGTAGACAATAGTTGAGGGACCCTATTTTAGGGTTAATCAAGGTTGGTAATTAAACACACACCTCCTAAGGAATCAATACTTCAATATAACAATTAAATATTAAGAATCTTTAAAATTTTACATTTTTCGCATTTAGTGTCATGTTCGCAACTTCATTCATAGATTTATTTATATTTAATTTCAAAGTTTTTTTTTCCCATCCTTCATGGTTTCCATTGTGTCTCTCAATGGACACCCAACTAATGAGGGATCTCCATTCCAAAAACCCACAAACATGAATATCACTATAAACCTGTCACTCATGTTTCTTTTTAACCCTTTTACTCCCAAAAAAGTATTCATATCACGTACAAGGTTGCATTAAGATGGATTCAATGATGTCACGATGAGAAGAGGTAGGGAGAATTATTTTCTCTCAATTACAATCAAATTTGGTAATTGTTTGAGATTTGTATTATAGATTTTAATAAAATACATGTTTTTCAATTCTTACGATTCCTCCACAACCAGAATGAAACCCTGTGAATTCTTATATCCCTCCTATAATTGTTGAGATCCTCCAGGTAGTCAGGAGGATTTAGCTGCCCATATAGTGGAGGATAAGCTTGAAATTGAGGAATTGATAATAAGGGATCCCCATTCCACAAACCCCCACTGTACCTCGCTTACAAACACATTAGAGGCATTATTGGCTCAGGTTGATGTGGCAACGAAATTGATCGGGGGGACATCCTATAGAGAGTCTTGTAGGGAATATTATGCTAATAAATTATAATATGTAGATGTAAAACAAAAACAAATTACAAAAGACCTCATTTGTGTATTATTCACCGATCTTAACACCAATTTGTTAGTTCCGTTGTCATGCAAACGCTTTTCAATCCACCGGTGCAACAACAATTTGATTAAAAATAATTTTTGGGACTAATGGCGGATGGTATTTGATATACCACCTTGAAACAACAATAAAGTTCCATTATACTTTTTGAGAAAACTCTATTGCAAGTTTATCCTCAATGAGATCCCCAACTATTTTGATTACCGCAAGTTTCAGGGCCGAGGAAAAGGCTTTGCACATGATAGACCAAGTGCACATACTAGAGTCCCCAACCAAAAGTCCCCTCATCCCGAGACAGTCCATGTAGCAGTAAAGGAGACTATATAGATTGATACACTCCACTAACCCAAGTTGGTTTAAGTCATGTATGATTTTTTAACCCCCCATTTAATTTGTAAAAGGAGAGAGTTCGATTCAATTTTGACTAGAATTTATTTTGTATAGTTCAATAGTTTTCTTAAATTTAATGTCACAAGTTTTAAAACATGGGGATTAAGCCCTTCCAATTTATGTTAACTTGAAAAATAAATCGATGGCAGGGAAGAAGAAAGGTAAGCTATATAATTGCCGATAGGCTTCTTAGAGACAACTTTCTTTGTAACTAATTTTTTTTTTGGTAGTCGTCCTTTATTTTATAAAAAAACAAAAAAAACATGTTGTTACAAATAAATATCTTTATTGTTTCAATATCTTCTTTCTTTGTAAGTGCAATTGGACACCTAATGACCGTCCACATTCTTCCTTTCTCCCTTGTCTCTCCACTTTCAACTTTCCCCTCCGAGTTTTTCGAGGGATGATGAATTGTATATTTGTTTTAGTGCCTTTTCTTTTACAATTGTGATCAATTCATTGTGTGATGTATACAATATCTCTCCATACATTCATATAAAATATCCTCCTTAATGCTTATTGGCCTCTCACATGCACCTATGGATGCATTCGCCAGTAAATAGGTAAAGATAGGAACGATTTCCATCGTAATTATGACGTTCCAAGTAGCGGCTATTGTTGTTGTTGTTTTTGCTCTGACTTCCCTGTTCTTGATTGTAAATCAGCGGAGAAGTAGAAGCGGAAACGGAAATAAGAAGGTGATAAGGCCACCGCAACCTCCTTCATGGCCAATTATTGGTCATCTTCAGCTGCTACAGCGGAAGCGCCCCATTCACCGAATTCTATCTTCCCTTTCACAGAGCTATGGGACCCATCATTCATCTTCAACGTCTTGGCTTCCGCCCTGTTTTGGTTATCTCCTCCTCATATCTGGTGAAATAATACTTCACAACAAAGGAAAAATCCTTCGCTTCTCACCCTCGTTTGTCTGGAGGAAAGCATATGGGATATGACTACAAAAACTTCGCTCACGCCTCGTATGGTTCCTGCTAGCGAAACCTTAAAAAGATGTGCACGCTCCACATCTTCTTTGCAACCAGAATTGAATCCTTCAAACACGTCCGCGTTGAGGAAATTTACGCTCTCATTCGTTCTTTATTTGATGGCTGCCAGCGAGAGGCGACTCCGGTGAACATGAAATCCAGGGTAAATCTGAACTGACATTCAAAACAATGTTGTGCATGGTTGCCAACAAGAGATTATCGGGAGCTGTTTATTCCGAGGACTTCCAAGAAGCGCGTCTCTTCAAAGACATAATAGAAGAGGCTTTCTTGTTAGTCAGAAAATTCTATGTCGGAGATAACCTGTCGTTTATCAAGTGGCACGACATTGCAAAAGAAAAGAGATGCCTTTATGTAGAAATTGCTGAAAGATCACCGCGAGAAGCAAGGGTTTCAACCAAAAGCGTTGATTGACCTTCTCATCTCTGCAACAGACAACCATGAAATTCATTCCGATAGTAACGACGATGTGGTGAAGGTCACCGCCCTTGTATGTTTGTTCTTCCATCCCCACCCCGCTCTCTCTTTGCTATTCTAAATTTTCTTTAACATTTTTGATTTCTTTTAGCAGATCATGATAAACGCAGGTACAGACACATCCTCTATGACCATCGAGTGGGCAATGACGGCTCTATTGCATGACGCTAACATTTTGAGCGAAGCCGGGCAGAAAGAGCTGGACATACATATTGAACGGGACCGAGTTATAGAGGAAGCAGATTTGCACGAGTTGAAATACTTGCAGGCAATCGTGAAAGAAACGCTTCGGCTGTATCTGGTGTGACCTCTTTTAGTTCCTCATGAATCGACAGAGGGAGGAACGCGACTGCAAGTGAATGCGTGGGCAATCTAGAGGGACCACCCGGCTGTGTGAGAGCGACCCACGAAATTTGACCCTGAACGTTTTCTCAAGGGTGAGAGAGAAATTGATGTAAGAGGGCAACAATTTAGTCTACTCTACTTTAGTCCTTTCATTTTTAAGCTTTAATAAAATAAAGTGGCACATCTTGATCAGATATTACTTATCCTGCTCAATAGCTGCAATGATAGAATAGATTATTTATAATGTTAAATATATTTTATACACATCTATCAAATTGGTGTTTATATGGTATCAAATTTCTATTCGTTTCTTGGAGTAGGTGCCTAATTTTGTTGTTCTCACTTTACAAATGTTTCTCGTGTTTTGTGTATTATGTACTTTTTCAACATTTTTTATTTTTATGTTTATTATGGATTTACCATGTCAAGAAGTGCCAAGTCTCTGTGTTTGAAAGGGCATTGCTTATCCTAGTGATTTCACTGTGTATATTTTTCCTTCCCACAAGCACACAGGACCCGCGTTGGTTTTTACATTTTTGTTTAGTTTATGAGCTATGGCCATGTTTACATGCCAGGGTTACTGTTCCATATAATTCACTTAAATATAGTCTCAAAAAATAATAATGTATTTTCATTGGCACATTTGTTTGAGTCATCAAGAACCTTTGACCATGTATTGATTGACACATGCAACTAATTTTATCTCCAATATTTTGTAGGACAATTTTTTGTGTGAGATCTTAATCAATTTTGTCATTTCGAAAAGGAAAATGTTCTTGTAAAAATTATTGTCAATGCCATGTGAAACAATTTATAACTAATATATTATTTTCGCTATAAAAAAGATGTATTATGTCATGACATTAAACTATTTTTAAGAAAATTGTATAGATATGGTATGATAAGATGGGGGAATTAGAGAAAAAGACAAACAAAAGAATGGTACCCTTAAAGGAAATGTAATTATGCTTCACCAAAACGAAAATTGAGAGAAGGGCTTACAATCAAACCAATGCATGGAGATAATACAGAGAGCATCCCTTGATGGTTCCTTACACTAACCTTTGTCATTATGCATGATCTTTTTGTCTAGAGTAATTTTATGATGATGTGCTTATGTTGTGTCTTTCATTTGGGATTGAATTGCATATACAAGATCTTGTATGCAAATTATCAAAAAGACATTGGAAACTTATATAACTAACAAGTGCAAACCCAAGACTCAAATAAGCATAGGTTACATTGTCCATTACCAACAATTACTAACAATAATTTGAAATAATTGACAAAAATGTAAGTTTCCATCAGAAAAGTTTCAATTTGTACAAGTAAGCCTCATCCAATGCCCTACTTGCTAGAAACAATGTCCAACTGATTATATGCAATCTTAAAGCTTCCATAAATAAAATTCTCCAACACATTATCTTAGGCACTCCACTAAAAATATTATCTTCTTGCACTTGCAAAGGTCTCCCATAATGATTACTTGAAAAAAAAAAAGCCACCTTCATATACTTACTACGAGGGTTTCAAGTTGGAGGAATGTTCACTCGAAACTAAAGCAATAT
Organism: Taxus chinensis; assembly: GCA_019776745.2. Classification (NCBI taxonomy): domain Eukaryota; kingdom Viridiplantae; phylum Streptophyta; class Pinopsida; order Cupressales; family Taxaceae; genus Taxus; species Taxus chinensis. The sequence continues at coordinate 836,185,649 of CM034150.1, forward strand.
CATTGTGGATTTTTAACTACTAAAAAACTAAGGTAACTCTTTGATCTAATCATTACCATACAACTTTTTATTCATGCAATTTTGTTCACACCTCTTTGAATTTGTCCGTTGAATGGTACATTCAATTGTTTGTTCTAGCATGATAACAACCTTTATACCACCAATACATTTTGTACTATGCATATAAATCTTCATAACATGTATAACATATAAAAACTTGTAAGTAAAAAAGCTTTGTACATTTTGTGAATATGTCATTTATTGTTGTGTATGTTCTTGTGCTTACAAGGCATATTTTTGAAAATTTTAGTTCATGTTGATGTTATGTCTTAAACCTATCTCTAATTAGCTTGATCAACGATGTAATGCAATTCATGTTTTGGCATAAACACAACCGATTAAATTAATACATAAAAATATATAAATTTTCTCATATTTCAAATATCAAGTATGTCCAAACAACATAGTTTGATTTGTTTAATTTCATATAGTGAGGAATCCAAAAATTACAAGCATAATTCTTGAAGATGGAAATATACCATTTGATTGTTTCGTATTTGATAATGCATTTTACTTTAAATTTTGTTAAAAAATGATAGGATAGAAACCTATTATAAAGATTATGAAACATTTGCAACGACACCAACGGTTTCAAGCCATTTTCAGGTTTTTATGAAAGGTTTTGGATCTAGAATTTAGGATTTTGTAACTTTTCTGAAGTTTCCAACATTGGTTTGACTTGATTTTTTAAAAAAAATATTTGAGAGAATGAAAAGAAGAAAGCATGAAGAAAAAAATATATGAGTTCCACAAACTATTACCGCAATAACAGTAAATGTTAGCATTAGTTTAATCCATTGTTGTTAATGGACAGTTATAACTGTCCTCTCTCCTTCTCACCTCCCGCAGCCTTTATAAGGCTCTGCTCTTTTGATTGTAAAACACACATTGAATAGAATACATCTTCTGCCATCATTGGTATCAGAGCACGGTTTAGTGCTTGGCGTGTTCCTTTCTTTTGGCACTTCGATTGTTCATGAGTTTTTCAAAAACTAACAAGGGAAGGAGACATTGTTGTATCCTCTCTGAAGTGAACAACATCTGCAGCGAATGGATCATTATCACCTGTAGACCCACGTGGAAGACCATACCCATCTGTTTTTGGTGTTCTTTTTGTTCTAACGTGGCTGTTTGGAGACCGGTTTAGCTTGAGACATGTTTATCTATTTTGGAGTTTTGTCTACAGAACCTCTGGTGCCTATGTCAATACAAATGGCTTTATTTTTGTAGACCGGACATTTCTTTGAAGACACAATCGATTTTTTGTTCTAGATTTGGTTGATGTATGTAGCTTCTCGTTATTTTCCAAGAGCGTGGGAGCGAGAAATTTTGCATTTGGCACTGTAGGAGAATTCTTGGCGTTTGAAAAGGAAACAGTTGTTATTTTGATCTGATTCTCAACCTAAGCAAAGCCAACAAAGCTTGCAGTCAACTCCAGCAAAGCCTGCAAATTCTCCTGAGGTACACATTCACCTCAGGTACACACGTGATCTCAAAAAGAGACCAGCCCATGTATGTCACAAATATTGGATGCAAAAAGCACTGCGAGCAATGCACCAAATGTTTGGGCATTGAGCAAAAAATGAAGACACCGCTGGACTATTCATTGCTTTGGTCAACGAGCTCTGCAACACTAGGAATCTTCTCTTTGATGAGATTGTGCACCGAGGACAATTAGAGTATTTTTGGTTCGATGTTCGATGTCAAGCACGCCGAATCCGTGAAGAATTGGAGCGCGGATATGATGTAGATGATGAACACAAAGTAGAACGCCCATAGGAGCATCCGCATCTCACTGCACGAGCTTATAGAGCCCATCTTCGTGATAGGTTCCTTTAGTAAGAATTGTAACTATTTTTTAGCAATCAATAAATAAAATACAATTTTGAGTTTTTGGAAATGTCTGCACCTCGTATTTTGTTGTCAGATGCCCAGTTGCTCAAAGGGCCAAATTTCACCGCATGGAAAACCAAGATGTGGACGATTCTTCAATTTGAAGATCTTTGGGGGATCGTTTCTAGCACGGATGCCCCTCCCACAGATGCTAATTTGTTGGCTAAGTATGAAAAGGCCGATGCAAAAGCACTAATGCTTATCACTTTGAGCCTTTCTGATGAGGTTCAACCTCACATTTGGGAAGCAACCACTTCCTCTACGGCATGGGCCACATTGTGTACCATCTATGAAGCCAAGAATTTGACCACAATGCTACATCTTCAGATAAAGCTTCACACAATGAGTATGCATGATGGCGAATCAGTCGAAGCCTTCTTGTGGCATGTGGCCGAGTTACACACAGAAATTTCTAGTCTCGGTGAACCGGGTGGACGACAAGTTGCTAGTCCCACTCACCTTGCGAGCTCTTCCTTCCCAGTTTTGGACATTGATCACCACGTTGACCATCACTCAACAGGAGGTGAGTTTTTTCAAACTGGTGAATTATCTCCAGCAGTAAGAAGCCATTCAAAATGTTCAAGAAGCCTTCAAAGACAAGGCTCTCATCACGAGGCAAAAGCAGAGCAACAAGCCTTGGAAAGGGCAGTCAGCCCCCCAAAATCAGAAGCAGCATCCACAGCAGCAACCTTCTCAATGGCCACCACAGCAGCTACCCCAGAAGTAGTAGAACAACAAGATAGATCAATGGTGCCACATTTGCTCCACGGATACGCACACGACTGCGAACTATTATTACAATGGTTGCAAGTATGGAAACTTTGGCGAAGAGTGGACTTATGGCCAAGGATATTCCAAGAAATCCCAATGGCATGCTCATAATCAGAGGCAAAAGGGTCATATTGATGCTCAGCAGGATGCCTCCTTCGATGAAGAGGTTCCAAACTCAACTCATATGGACATTGTCCTAGTCTCGTAGACTTCGCATTCGTCAGAAATTGTCTAGTTGATTGATTCAGGTGCCAAAAAACACATGACTGACAATAAGAAGTTGTTCCATACTCTGAGTGACTGACCCACTAGAGATCGGATCACCATCGTAGATAATCAGGAGTATATTGCGGCGGGGATTGGTGTTGTCATCATTCCTCTTGGGACACGAAGATGTACACTCACGAAGGTGTTATATGTTCCAGGTTTGACCTCAAATATCTTGTCTATGAGTCAGCTTCTTAATCATCGAATGCAGGTTGAATTCTTTGTTGAGAAAGGGGTCAAGTCCTACATCATTTCCTAGGGAGACTCAGTTATTGCTCGAGCATTTATGAAGGGCCGTCTATTTGCACTAGATGTGGTCACTTCATCTAACATTGCTCTCTCTGATTCAATGGCGGAGTCCACTGCACTATGGCACTTTCGATATGGTCATCTTTCTACCGGGGCTCTGTATCATGTAACATTCCCATTTTAAGACATTAGAACAGGGGATTTTTTTTATTTTATATATATATAACGTTCTTTGTTCTAAATTATGTAATTCAAAACACACGACCAAGTTTTAATAATTGTTCTCTGTCCAATTAATGTAATTTAGAACACACAATACTTTTAAAAACCAATGTTCTCTGTTCACATTTTTTTATAATATGGAACGCACATTCAATGCCATTCAATCATATAACAGATACCATATGCTGTTATAATGACTTGGAGAACTACCGATCTCCCATTTTATGGCTTGGAGTTTCAACGATCTCTCATTTCATGACTCGGCTACTTACCGACCCTTCATGTTAATCCATGCATTGTATACTAAGTATACTCGGTTCTCTTTACCATTTTCAGTTATCGAAGTGTTCCATTTAAGAGGCTTATCTGAATATTTGTTACCGATATTCAACTGAAATCCTGCTTCTTAAACTAGGTGATTAGGACAATCGCAACCAGCAGCTTGCGATACTTTGGCCAAAGATTTTCACATGATTTGCATGATCATATTCCTAAACGTTACACACATTAATGGAATACGTCCTTCACCTCACTTCGTTTGTTATCTAGAATGGTCTTTTTTGATCTTTGTCAGTCCTCTCGTCCAAGGTTAAACTTTAACCCAAGATAGCAATATGAAAGAGTATAGGGAGGCACTTGCAGTGACTAAAGGTATGCCGACATACCTTGTCGACCCTAGTCGACTGCGTGTGTCTAGTTACCTTTAATCTTCCCGAGTCACTCCGTATACAAGGTCACATTCCTAACTTGGTCCAAGCTTATGTAAACTTTGATGATTCAATTCGAAAGGGCATTGTAACATGTCAGCTGCAACATTGTGTCATCATGAAGGTCTCGCCTTCATGAAGACACCAGATTGTAGTTGGCATGTGCCAATGTCCTACGGAATCCTCCCATCAAGGGATACACATCCAGCTAGAAGTATGATTAGATTCTTATCCTTAGTATTTTACGAATAAGTTTCAGCAACCGTGCTGATCCTCTAACCTCACTGTTCATTACAGTTGCATAGCTAAGAAGAACTTAAATTGTCTTATAGCTTAATATACATTTTCTCCTTCTTACCAAAGGATTGCATATTTCCATCTTAGTTCTTTAATTTAAGCTTCAAACTAATAGTCCATTTCAACTTAACGTAGTAAGATCAACTTACTAAACTTAACCAAGTTTTATTCGCAACCGAATTTAAATTCAGAATTCCATCTCATTAGATGTCATTTAAATGAGGCCTAATTCCAAATGAATGTATTCATTTATTTACTATAACCTTACTTCAGTTAAGGTTTGATATGAAGAGGTATGGTTCCTCATATCGAATATCCTTTGATCAAAACCTCCCAAGGATATTAACGAAATCAGAATACAGAGTTCAATTGTCTCTTTACTAATATCTATTAGTTTATATTTTATTCCCGAATGTGATTCATTTAAGAGTTCGTATTCACTTTACTCTTTACTAATGTCAATTCTAAATCCATATTGACCCAAGTATTAATTAGTTGCCCATTCCAACTTAAAAGTTGTATTCAAGTAAAGAATAGATATTATGTCCCTTTAAAATCTATCAACCATCATTTGAATATATCCAAATTCAATGAATAAAATTATATTCTCAATCTTATTCAAACAGTTCCAAGGTGGTACAACCATTAAAATAACACACCTTCTTCTTTTACTCTTTACTCTAGATTAAAATTCATACAATATACAAGTCCATACTACCAGACTTCATTCATGCCAAACAACATTAACAACTCGTAAAGAGAGGAGAATATAGTTTTTTTCTTTTTCCATTTCCTCGTAGAAGAATAATAAAATCTCAGAAAAGATCCATCCCTTAGTTAATCAGAAGAAGCATCATAAACAACATATCTTCATTTTTACTCACGGAATCCATCTGCAAAATTAACTTGCACAGGTCAGTTCATTGAACTAAGCATATTAAGCACTTATCATTAAAATGAGGTGCTCTTAATTAACTGTCTCAATAAAAGAACTCTGCTTTTATGAAACGTCTCATAATAGAGATAAACATCACGTAATAGTTACGCACCAATAAGGTTGAACAATTCTAACAACTTGATTTCAATAAATAGTTTCATTTTAAACAGTAATAATAAATATCAGCATACCAATTTCTATATTGGCTAACCTATCATGATGTATATTTCACCATTCTCATAGTTGTTTTTAATGAAAAGAAAAGAGTTCATTCCAAACTTAGATAATACTAAAAGGAGTATTTTCTCTAAACAATCACGTATTAAGACAGCTATATGAAATGATTTATAGATTGATGTTCGATTGCATGCAATGTCCAACTCATTTCATCATCAAGAATGAATTCCATATACTGAGTCGATTTTTAAATTAAGATAGAACTTTCTTACCTTCAGGTCATCCACTGGACTTCAACTATATCAAATGCAGAAGTGAAAAGAAACCTTACGTCACAACAACAATCTATTTAACTTCCCAGAATTCAACAAACAACGTAATACTTCTTTCAATTTAGAAAAGAAGAAAAACAGTAGTTAAAATGCAGTAGCTTATGCTGAAGGCGGGTAGGAAATTCATTCAACATCAAATAATAGAATTTCAACTGGATAAGAGAAGAAAATAATTATTACTTTTGATTACCCACTCAATATTCTCTTTCCTTTCATCACAACCGAACAGGATGATTTGAACAAGAAGTGATAACAATCAACGATAACAGTCAAGGAGAGAGAACAATTAAAACCAATAATCGAATGAAAGAAGAAGATTCATATTATCTCTTCTCATTGCTTAGCTGATTATCAACTAATTAGAGTCGATCTGTACCCATAGGATAATTTCTTCTAACAAGTCTATTTCAGTGTTTAAAACTTACTAACCACCATTCAAGGAAGCATACCAGAGTTCATTTGCATCTGATTCCGCAAGTATAAAAGACAACTGAATCTTTCAATTAAAATCATTTTCAATAATTATTCACAAAAAAACGAACATTTCCAGCTAGGTCTGAAACAAGCAATAATGTACAACAAGCTATATAACCATAATTATTCACCAAAAACGAACATTCTAGCTAGGTCTGAAACGAGCAAGAATGTACAGCAAACAACAAAATCATGATTTTATCATAATAATAAAAGGAATCGTTTTTCAAACACCAGAGTAAGAAATCAACTTCAGTTCAGTTTTAATGAAACAACGAAGAAGTTTAGACTGCAGTTCGTATATATATATATATAAATTCATCATCGAATTCAAAGAAGAATAAAATGATAAGCTCTATTCCATCCAACAGATAACCAGATACTCTGTTCCAGGTTTAAGTAAATCATTCCTAAAAATCATTCACAGATTTCAAACCAAATAAGGATACATTGAATCGTTTTAAATCACGCAAGGGTAAGACGATGAAATAAATTCGTTGTCCCCAAAGAATTCGTATTCTATGCACTGTAATACGACCAGAAAAATAACTCACACAAACAGTTCCATCAAGCATTCTCACGGTTTTTCCAAAACCATTTACACGCATAGAACTCAGAAAACAATCTACACATCACTGTTACTTCCATCAAATCAAACCCATAATGGGAGATAAAACCGAATACCCATTACTGTAAAAAATTCAAACAGCAAGGATAGATTTCATTTCATTTACCCTCCTAGTGAAGAAAACACCCAAATCGTATTTATCTCCAAAAGACAACTCAACCCAGAAATCTCATCAAACATATCAACATTTTCATTTACAAAAACATCCAATAAAAGAGCAGAGTTCTTTTAATGAAGACACTTAACAAAGAGCAAAACGGTTTAAAGAGAAGAGCTCAACATGCCTGTAAAACTTCTTGTTGCTTGAAGAAAACCATGTCCATGCGCCCTCAGGAGCTATTCTTTTCCACGGCGACAAACAACAAGGTTTCCCCAACGATCTCCTTACTTCCACAGGCTCAAAAACAACCGTGGGTAATCAAAACAACAGCAACAATGACCAGAATAGTTGCAGGTTCGAAATAACCATAAAAGAAATGCAGAGCAAAAACTCAAAACCCGAATGAACAACAATAACCACCAAAAATTCCTCTTTCCCCTTTCCAAGGTGAGCTGGTCACCAAGACTGAGATCAATAAATGCATTGAATGCATTGCTTTTTCCTCTATCTCCACGCCACCACCGACTCAGGTTTGGCGAGTTCCACCTTTAAATATTTGCATGTAATTTCCTTCTTAGCTACATTGCTAGTTGGATATCTCCAACTTCCCATGTTCCCGCCAAACTTGGCATTTAAAACTTCAAGGACATCATTTAATGTCCTTTATTAAATTTCAAACCTTCCCTTCTTATCCTTTTATCAGCATGTATCCACAAGTCCCCCTTTTAGGGTTAGCATTAGTTTAGGTTATATTGTCCATAGCTAGGTATTCACCTAGGTCGCAAGTCATTAGGATTTGCAAAAATTTACATCCCATTTAATTTATAAAATCCTCCTAGGATAGTTATTAGGTTATAGGCTAAAACATAGTTATAGGTTAAAATGTAGCCCATAGTATTTTAATTAATAGGTTCTTTTAGTAAGTTTACCAACTTACGTTCATATCTAGCATAATGCAGGACGTTTCGTTCCATGCTCGACATATCTATACCTTGTTCACTTGTACCAAAACTCTTACTGTCTTACGCTTTTCGGTGTTACAATTTGTACATAGTTCAAAAATCGAACCTTTCCATTGGCAACATGGTGCCGAATAATTATACCTGTAACCAGGTTCTGTAAAATTTATAACGACCTTCAGTCTGGTTCCAGACTTCGTTCTAATTAGAAAGTAAATCGACAAAGTGATCACAAAGAAGGCCACAACATACCTTGGATCAATGGAATTGATTCAAGGTGTGCTGTCAACAACAATATGAGTTCATCAAACACAAAAGTCAAGCCTTTTGTTTCGCACTTTGCAAAACACAAGTTATAATGACCTCCGTCCCAAGTAAACAAGTTACAGTAAGCAAGGGTTCAAATCAGTAACACATTCTTTTTAAGATTAAAAGATATATCTTAACATAATTATCCTCATTTCCACAGTTACAACATCACGAAAAGAGGTTATCATAGTAGCTTCTAAAAATCAAGACGTTACATATCATCTCAGTGCTAAGTAAATGGTAAGAGAGCTTCCTCCACTCTCCCATTCCTTACCTGTTTACTCGAGATGTCTTGCGGGGAAAACAACACAAAGGTCCATTCAAATAGAGCTCTTATCATTCTACGGAGCATCTTCAGGTTGTACACACCAATATGTGCGGACCCACTACTAGCTAGCTTCCAAGGTTTTGAATACTTTCAGCTCATCATTCATGATTGCTCACAGAAAATGTGGCTAAATTTTCTCCAGAAGAAGAGTGAGGCATTTGCCAATTTCCAAACCTTTTACTAGCATGCCACCAGGCAGTCTGGGAAGCCTCTCCTTCTCCTCTGCTCAGGTCGAGGGGGGGAATTTGTATCGAAGAATTTCTTAGCATACTTGAAGCAGCATGGCATTCAGCAACCTCTGACTGCACCCTACACTCCCCAAAAGAATGGGATTTCTGAGCGACACAACAGGACTATCATGGAGATGGCTCATTGTATGCTCTCCACCACCAAGTTGGAGGATCAGTTTTGGGCAGAAGTAGTCCAGACAGCAATGTATCTACTCAACCAGGCACCCACAAAGATCTTGTAGAACAAGACACCGGAAGAGGTATGAACTGGTCATAAACTTTCTATCCATCATTTAAGAGTTTTTGGTTGTACTGGATATATGCATGTTCCAGATGAGAAAAGGAAGAAGATCGATCCAAAGACACTGCCATGTCTTTTCTTGGGGTATAGTACTACCTCAAAGGCATATCATCTCATGGATCCTGAGATGAAGAAGATCTACGAGAGTCAAGATGTGGTGTGTGATGAGTCATCATTTGACTCCCTGCCACACAATGTAGATCTAGTACCGACCTCGTCACATAGATTGCTCACACATCCAGATGATGGGCAAGATGATTCTTCTCAGAGAGAAGAAGAGCTGAGTGGAGACTTGTTCATTGATCTAGGCACACTGGAAAACACATCTTCACATCAGTAGTAGTAGCACCAACGTCTGAAACGGGTCCAGAATACTATTAGGGATGCACACCTGAACTCACTTCCACGTACTTCTACAGGAGTTAGAACACGAAGTCAAACCAAACATGAGGTAAATTTTGCACTCATGAGTTTAGTTGTTGATAGCACCGAACCTGACACTGTTCGTGAGGCATTAGACCAACCATAGTGGAAACAAGGCTATGGATGCTGAATATGATTCCCTAATTTAGAATCAGACATGGGAACTTGTTGATCTGCCTCTAGGTAAGAAATGCATTGGCTGTAAATGGATTTTCAAAACAAAATATAAGGTAGATGGTTCAATAAAAAAACACAAAGCACAACTTGTTGCAAAGGGTTATGCTCAGCAAGAAGGAATTGACTATGATGAGACCTTTGCACCCACTGCGAAGATCAAAACCATCAGAGTTGTCTGTGCACTGGCAGTAAAAAATGGATGGAAACCTCAGCAGATGGATGTCAAGAGTGTTTTTCTGAACAGTGATCTCAATGAAGAAGTATACATGGCCCAACCTGAAGGGTTTGTAGACGAACATCAACCACACAAGGTATGTCATCTGATAAAGTCACTTTATGGACTCAAACAAGCACCTAGGGCATGGTATATAAAAATTGATAATCACTTATTGCAACATGGATTCACTCGTAGCCCCTCAGATACAAATTTGTATATCAAGAAGGTAGGAACAGATATTGTTATTCTGGTTTTGTATGTAGATGATCTTGTGATCATAGGAAGTTATGACAATCTTGTGGATGATGTAAAGAATGATCTGAAGAAATCCTTTGACATGACTGATTTGGGGCTACTTCACTACTATCTTGGCTTAGAGATATGGCAGAAGAAGAATCATATCTTCGTCTCCCAGATGAAATATGCCAAGGAACACTCCTAGAGAAGTATGGAATGTCAGATTGTAAACTAATGTCCACACCTATGGAAAAAGGTTTGCAATTATCTAGATTCTAGGATTCGCCGCAGGTAGATGGCACTCACTATAGGTAGCTTGTGGGGAGTCTCATTTACTTGAATTATACCGGGCCAGATCTTTGCTTTGCAGTGACCTATCTCACCAGATTTATGCAGGAGCCAAAGAAATGTCATTAGATAGCAGCACAACATGTGTTGAGATACATCTAAGGTACAAGTTGACTTTAGTCTGGAGTATCAAAAGAACACTCAGTTCTTCTTACAGGGAGATATACAAGACTCAGATTATGCAGGATCTGTTGATGACAGGAAATCCACTTCAGGATATGTTTTTCATCTCAGTATCTGGACCTATCTCATGGATTAGCAAGAAGCAAACTGTTGTTCTCTCTCATCGACTGAGGTAGAATACTGTGTCGCACGAGGAGCTATCTGTGAAGCGATTTGGTTACGTCGCATTCTTGACAGATATAGGGATTCCTGAAGAGAAACCTCCCATCATTCACTGCGACAATCAAGGTGTGTTGAAGCTTGTGAAGAATCCTATTTTTCATGAATGAACAAAGCATATTGAGGTCAAATGTCACTACATTCGTGAACAGGTCTTGAACCACCAAATTCATCTCCAGTACTGCCCTACTGATTTTCAGGTTGTAGATATTCTCACCAAGCCTCTCGGCAAGGTGAACGTTGATTTGTTTAGGGGGTACATATGTAAAAACAATGTATTAAGGGGGGAATGTTAGCATTAGTTTAATCCATTGTTGTTAATGGATAGTTATAACGGGTCCTCTCTCCTTCTCACCTCTACGTAGCCTTTATAAGGCTTTTCTCTTTTGATTGTAAACACACATTGAATAGAATACATCTTCTGCCATCAGTAAATACCATTAAAAAATTGTAGCTTGAACCTATTCCAGTATGCAAGGTAGGAATTAGCCACTTTAGGAAAAAAGGCATAGAATTAAGATGAAATTTTTCTCTCATGTATCATTGAATTATGACTTCCATTAGAACTATTTTACAGATTGGTAGAAAGTGGCGGGATTTGCATATTGTAACAATTAGATTTAAAGAATACCTTTATTCTATGGTGATTGGGAGGAAGAATTATATATGGAGTAGCCACAGGGATATTATGACCATGGGGAAGGAGAATTTGGTGTGTAGATTGAAGAAGAGCTGTGATTATGGCACTTAAGCAAGCTCTATTCGAAGTGGTATTTGAGATTTGATAGGTTCATCGAAAATAGTAACATGGTTACTCATACCATGTAGAGTTCTGAGGTCACTGTGTTTATTTTAAGAGACTAAATAAATGAAACCTATATGGTATCTATGAACATTTTGTAATGTGGATGATTATGCAATGTGGCTATGTGTCAAACTTACAAGATATAAATGAGCTAGTTGAAATCCAATATCTATATTTTTTACCATGAATAGATTTATATGTAACAAAGAAAATTCTTGGCATGAGAATACAATAGCTGACAGAAAGAGTAAAATATTGACGTTTGTCTCAATAAGAGTATGTGAACCAAGGTGTTGGACAGGTTTCAGGATGCAAGATGCAAACTAAGAATTTCACCATTGGCAGGGCACTTAAATTTGAGTAAAGAACAGTGTCCTAAAAACATATTGAAGTTGATTCTACAATCATATGGGTCTAGAGTTTCATATGATTAAAGTAGTATGGAAGTTTTGATGTATGAATATGGTATGCACAAGACGAAAAGACATTTCCCATGCCCCAAGTGGGAGTTATGAGCAGAGACATGAGTAATCCAAGAAAGGAGCACTGAAATGTAGTTTTAGTGGATTCTTAAATACTTGAGAGGGGACCAATAGCACGCAGTTTTTTCTATACCGAGGGGTCAGAGGGTTCTTTATACGGATATGTTGCAACTGCAGACATGGCTGAAGTAGCTCCCCTGATGGTCAGGATGGAGAAACCATAGGTTATGTATTCATTGTTGGCTTTGCACATGGCTAGTTAGTGTGATTTGTAAACTACAATGACAAGATTGTTGTCAATGTTCTACCTAAAGTGACCAGAGTATGTTTTCTACTACAACAAGCAAGTAAGGAGATGATCATAGATGCAATGGTTCATGGAAGAGTCCTGGGAAAGAAGTAGGAGTATTACATGTTACCCTTGAGTGCTTAGCTAGAGTGCAATCCTCATGCCTTGCTAAGAATTGAACATTCCTTGTTTTGAGAACTAAATATATACAACTGGTGGTAGGCACTTGCACTAGATTAGGTTTGGAGGATGGGGTAGTGAATGTTGTAATGTCTACGGAGAAGCCCTCCATACAAGTCAGAATCATTGCTCCATATGTCTGACAAAGGTGGTGACAAACTCTTTGATGTCCTGCTATAAGCTGTGAATTCGACTTTGATAGGAATGAAGTCAAGATTACACATCTTGATAGAATGAGAAACGAGTCAGAGAAGATGTCCGAAAGAAGAATGCGCTGTAACAGTGGGTTTGCAGCAGTTAGTCTCCAAGTCATAGAATGGGTTGTTGACCAGATGTGGTGTCTAACTGCAAGATAATGCTTGGCATTTTACTTTTTCCAAAGGTTGAATTTTGGGAGGAACAGCGATGGCCACTGGATAAAAATGAACATGGTAAGGTTCTTCATTAACCTATCCCATCAGGGAGTTCCAGTTACTTTTTATGTTTATAATCAAAATAGCATTGTCTGTATTAATAAACGATGAGTTGTTATTTTTATGTGTTATCTGCATTTATATGGGTACTATCTCCAAGTTGTGGCACAAGCATATCTTGATTTATACCTCCATGTTATAGTTGTAGGTTCTACCTAATCCTAATGCTAAACTACTTCTAAAGAAGGAAATGTGATTATCTACTCATCATCTAACAATGCCAAGGAGAAATGGAGAAAAGAGAATGAAAATAAAGGTATCCTATACTACAGAGGTGAATAGCACCATGAAAAGGGGGTTACTGGTTCACAAATCCAACTACATGAAGTGGGAGAGAGGTGAGAAATGGAGAGGATGGAATAGATGCATCATATTATTTCAAAGATAAGTTTTCACATAGAACATCCACTTCAAACCCATTACAAAACAGCTCCCAAAACCTGCAATATAAATCAGATAGTATGCACAATGTACCCTGCAATTGATGAGAGTAAAGAAGAGATAATAAAATAAGGAAGGATGGAAAAAATGCATCACAAAACATATTTTATTGCTCCATGAGTTCACACAGTACATCATCAGTGGAAAGAGGCAAGAAAACACCATTACAAAGATAATGAGAGGAGTGCTTAAGCTCCACATTCGACTTCCTAGGGAAGAAAGAGAGAGGGGGCCGGAGGGAAAAAAATGACCAACCTCTGAAAAAAATGCCCCTCCTTTACAATATATAGGAAGAATGAGAGGAGAAAGGAAAGAGAATAATTTGAATCCTGCCTCAACTACCCTCAAGATGCATTGAAATTCACCACCCTAGAAAGAATTAAAATCCAACAATGATGGGCTTCACCTGCAAAACCCATGCCTCCATGTGATAGTCCTTGTTGGGTAAAGAAAGGAGGCTCGTACTTCATTATGGTGGCTAGATGCGAGATTTTCACCTGATAGTCTACAAAAATGGAGATCATGTATTTTATCATTAATGGAAACAGGTACGAGTAGAGGCACTGGTAGGTGATTCTATTCCAAAATTTCCTCCCTCACTCAAATCCGAGTTCCCAGTTGAAATATATGGATGCACTTTGAAGGTCAGGGTCGGGAATTTAATGACGGGCTCACAATATTGAAAAGAGTCCATTCTATGCAAGATGATGTGGGACCCACGCAAGTCTTAATAGATTTCACCCACCTCCTTTTAGGCTCTTGAAGTTGCGACGATATTGGACACTTGGCATCGTCTACAGGAGCTCCCTATTTACTTTGTTTCATTGTTTAGGCTAAGTCCTTTTCTCCTATTTGATGGAGAACACTATGTTTGACCCCTAGACACGTGGAGGCTCAGTGCACATTTGGGGACCCTGCCTTGGATTTTTACCTTTGAAAGATATCGCTGAGATGAGACAAGTGGAGGCTTCTGCAAAAGCTCTGACCATGCTCAAAATTTTCAACGGCTGGTGCTAACTTTCGATCATGGTCTCTGACTACATGGAGGACTGACACTCAGTTTGCGGACCCGCCTTTGAACTTTACCTTTGGAGTTGTGCCGATGAGGCACATGGAGGCTTCCGCTGGCTCTTGTTACTTTTAGAATTTTTAACGACCAGTGATAACCTTTTTGGACTCTAGACATGTGGCGATCTTCCTACACTCATTTTGGGAATCCACTTTTGTGCACCATACCTTTTTAAAGTGCACTGTTGAGGCACGTGGAATCTTCATTGGCTTCTGTTATTCTTGCTGTTTCGAAGCTAGGTCCCTCCTATTTTGAGTGATCACTTGCTCAGTGCCCTAGACACATGTGGAGATCCCACGCTCACTTTGGGGACTGCTTATTTTTGTGAACCTTTGAAGTTATTGCTGATAGATTTGACATGTGGACCTTCCACGGCTCTTATAAAGACTTTCCCTTCAATGACTTTTGAATTACGTTCTGCACATTGGGCCTTTTGAAGTTTGTTGCTTTCTTCAGCGAGGCGCGATTTTGGGCTCCATAGGGAACATCGAGTTAGGATTTCTTTTTTTTATCAATTTTCCACCCATATCTGAGGCATAGTGAATTCCAATAAAAGGCATGGAAATTTCTCCATTGTTTCATGTTGAGCTTTGGTCTCCTAACATTATGAAGCACTCCAGTTTCTTGAGCTTGCTTCTCATTTGGGTTCCAAAAATAACTTGAGAGTTTTCCTACATGTAAGCAAGTATGATTGTGCCATATCAACATTTTCCTTTAACGTGTTTCAATTTGGAGGGAAAAGTGGAGAAGAGCTTTGAATTGATTTAATATGAAGAAAAATGCCAATGGTTGTCTATATTTGAAATGAGGGGACTCACATGACTGAGCGCCCTATGTTTCTCATTCTCATTCGAAATTTTTAAAAACTGTGATTAACCAAAAAGTGAACAACTATTGATACTTTTGTCCACATACCTCATGATGAAAAAGTAGATGTACATATTTTGGTGCATGCTCGGTTATAGGGTCCTCTCCCCTAGTTCAATAGGCTAAAAAATTTTTATCAGCCTGCCTTACCAGATGCCGGATCTAGGCCCATTAGCCAGTGCTCTCTTTGTTTATGGCTAACCATGATCAGTGGATGTACCATGCTATATCACCGATTTCTTTATTTGGCCCAGGTTTCTATGTAATGATAACCATCTGGGAATTTTTATCCAAGTAGCTTAAGTGGAAGCCGATTAACTTGAAAAAAACCTATTCCAGCACTCTATCACCTCTCATAAGGTGATCTAGGATAGAAATCTACTAGGACCATTATAGGGGGTGATTTCATCCGCAATTGCAGCAGTGGAAGGTTTTAATGAGATTGTGACAAGATAAATTTATATCAACTACGAAGTAGGAATTAATGTAGGTAAATTATGACACTTACCTATCGTCAACTAGGGGTGCAATGTATTTATGGATGATGGAATTGAGGTCTGTGAATCATAGGTCAAATATCACACTTTGGATCTATCGCACAAGTTCAACAGAGTTGTGATAATATTATAGTCTGAGACATTTTCTTTTGAGCTAATGACTGCCTCTGGGACTTGGAGTAGATTCCAAAACTTGTTCTCTTGTCAATGCCTTGCTCTTTCCCTAATTTAGTAATTTAAAAAATCTACATGTGACCCACCCTGGACTGGGTGTCGATTTGGATAGCCGTTGCAGTTTCCCTCTTTGTTCTAGCACTGACAGTGAAAATTATTTCTAGTCGATTTGGATACTCAGATCGATTCTTCTTAAATATGAAATTCAAGTTGTTCTCTTTTGTGACATTCATTGCGGAGTGAGCATCCTCGCAAGGCACATGCAATTTTGTCTAGAATATCCTTCAAATTTTGGGCGCAGATGCCCGCCATCGCCATTGCCAAAATGGAGGTCATGGGGTGGAAGCCTAACGAATTGTGTGGGGCAATAAACAAGTCTATCATTAATCTTCCAACACTTGTCTTGCACTGGCTACAGGACGTAAGAGATTAAACCAACATTTTCATTTGTCTAGAGAAACAAAGTATTATAGCTACAATGAAAGTTTGATTATCTATTTCGAATGGTGGTGGAGATTGTTTCAGGAACAATGAGAGGAAGGCCGCAGGAAAAACATGGGAAATCAAACACCGCACGACTCTTTAAAAGACATTCAAACATAGGAAATAAAAGGATTCGTCATGTCATTTACACTACGTGAATTGTCTACCGTCGACTGACACTTACCTAAACCTTAATATTTCATCTTTTATTTCCAGTATTCCTAAACAAACAACCCTCCACGACTGCCATGACTACCAGACTGTGATTAAATTGTATCTTTAATCCAATAAATTCCATAGTAGAAGATAACCCTCTTTTTCTATTGGAGTTATAAAAAAGAGAAACAATTTTTCATAGTGTTGAACATATGGCATATCACTAAAGCTTATACCACTAATATCTTTGGCTTATCTCAGATAGAATCTCAATTTGGTTTGTAGCTACAATAGGTCAATTGGATTTTAAAACTCCATTTCTATAACAAGTTCAAATTTCTGAATAAATGTAAGTTAACCATTGAGTTCTTTACACACTCTAGAGGATTACAAGAGGGGGTCTCCTAACCTCATTTTAATTATTATGTGGCATAGACTCGTTGGTGTAAAGGAAATTAAGAACAATTTAAGGTATCATAATAGATTGCAAATTTATTATAATTACTCTCACTGTATCAACAAAATATTTATCAATAACTTATTAATGGATGTGCCTATATATTGGATGATGAAATATGTTTGATCCAAAAATCCTTTATATATATTTTCAAATGGATTATAAACTTGTTAAATATCATACCCTTTTAAATGGTCAAGTGTGATCTTCAATCAATACAAACCCTTGGAAATGTGTGCGATATCTTGCAATAGTGCAATAAGGGTGCAATGGAGGTTTGATGGAGGTCATTTTATCATCGATAATGGTGGGATAGACCATGAGGTCATATTACCCACAACAAGCTTACTGATGGTTCAACTGTGACATGCTGCTAGAAAATTCTTCCATCTTACATTTTTACTTCTACGCAAGCTTCTTTCATGGTTTTATTTCTTTATATAAATCTTAAGTTCAGTGATTATATTTTGCATAAAGCTTCCCATTTAAGAAAATTTGATGGCTACGAGGATGTGTCATCCAAAAATGAGAAGTCGTATGTAGAAGGCAGCTGCACATCAACTAATCAGTGTGGCCATTGAAGCTGGCAGGAGGGATTTTCACTATCTACAAATCAGTATGTATTTAGTATCAATTATTTCAATATTACAATTATTTTTCATATTATTTCTTGTTGAGGGCACTTAACTACCTATGAAGTGACCATTATTCTAATGATATTTTAATTTTTATATTTCTGGTATTTAACTATGAAAACTTATTTTTAAACGATTAGTTTCATAGATTTACTAAAATAAATATCTAGAACATTAGAAAAGATTATATAGAGATCCTAGAGTGGGGTGTGTGCAGGGGTAAGAAAGGTGTGGGTAGGGTAGCCGTGACCAATTCTCTTGGAACATGTTATTAGTCTTACATTTTTAATCAAATAAATAAATAAAATGTATTTATTGGTGTATTAATATAGTTGCCTTTTTAAAGTCAATTTTATTTGTAACTATTATTTTCATTATCATTGTAAAGTCAATAAAGCATATATTTTATTATCTTATTTTTAAAATAAAAAATATATTTTTTGGGGAAGATGCATCCAATAGAATATGATTTTCAGGATACCTTCATGGGGAAGAGGAACGAATTGATTTTCCATGATACCTTCTGCTCAAGAGGAAGCATATACAAAAAGGAATAATCCTTAATACCTGTTATGCCATTTGAAGAAACAACACTATGTTCCCAATGCTACCATGAGCACCCCCACAAGAAATCTATGAGGGATAGATTAATGACAAAGCATTGAATCTTATCAAAGAAGATTAAAGAGTCATTGTGGAAGACATGGTCTATAGATGAACAAATCACACATGGATTATTAGCTGTGCAATGTCCAATAAGGTAGTGTTTTTCCTTTTCATTTCATTGTGCTAATATGGCCAAATCCTAAGACCTCCTCATATATGTCCTAGGCATGAAACACTATGATTGTTGTCTCTTAAAATTTTACCAACATATGAAAAATTGGAAACTCTACAGAAAATGTATATTCATGCATCACATTATATTTCTTTAATATTGCGAAGTTACAAGTGCCATGTTAGGAGTGCATGGAAAATGTGGAAACATATAAATCAAAGGAATTTAGAAGTGATATTTACTCTTCATTAATACTTCACAAATCTTTATTTTTGGAAAATCAAGCAAATCATTGTCTATTATTAACTACCTTTAAATACATTGTTATGACATAATCTTTCTTTGTGGATAAAAGGAACGATAACTAGATCGTACCAAGCCAAGAACACAGATGTTAATCAAACACTACGATCAATAAGATGAAAGTAATTTGCTAAAATATCTTTATATAAACGTTTGCAAACAGATGAGTAGCAGTATCATATATTATTATGGAACTCAATGAAATACAATGAGAATGGGCCTTACTTATATAGGAAAGGAATAACAATCAAAGAACCAGTCAAGGTCGTAGATCAAGCGATAAATTATGGAAATAACTAGTCATCAAAGAACTAGTCAAGTCCATAGATTTATGATAGAACTAGACATCAAGGATCTAGTAAATAATATAGATCAAGGAAAGAACAATTCAATACCATAGATCAAGGAAAAAAATATACCTAACAACTACATAATATCCCCCTAATATTTAAATAAATAAAAAGAAATATCCACACACATAAGTGGGCGAGGATAAATACAATAAAGGTAAATAAAGTACCTAGGTGAACATGAGCTAAGATAAATACCTACTTTAACACCCCCTCTCAAGTAAATCTAGGGGCCAAAATAAAATTGGCATGTCCACAGTATGAGTCCCAGCAACTAGGCCTGATGAGGTACTCATGTACAATATATGCATGAAGAAATCTTGAACCAAAAGAAGGAAATAATCCTGCTAGAAGGAAAGAGAAAGAAGAAGAAGAAGGAAGATGTTCTCATGAACACCCCCCAAGAATAACTTCTGAAACCCCAAGCATTCCATGTAACTCACGGTAATGAGGTGATGTAAAAGGCTTTGTAAAGATGTCTGCAACATGCTGCTGATTCGGATGGTATTCCAAGAAAAGACCTCCATCCTAAATGTGTTGATAAATGAAGTGGATGTAAATCTCAATATTCATGGTCCGTTGGTGCTCAACTGGGTTGCAAGAAATGTGAATTGCAATTTGGTTGTCACACCAAAATACATTCAATGAATCCTGTGGGAATCCAAACTCTGTCAATAACTTGCGAAGCCAAAGAATCTGTTAGCTCTTTGTAACTTGCTACCCCTGTACTTTTCCTCGGAAGATGAAAGTGCAATAGCATGTTACTTTTTACACGCCCAAGTAATTAGAGAAGAACCAAGACAGAAAAGATAGCCAGAAGTGGAACGCATGTCATCAATAGAACCTGCCCAATCTGAATCTGTATACCCAACCAATTGAGTAGAACCCCTAGTGTAGTGTAGGCCAAAGTGGGAAGTGCCCTGTAAATAGTGCAAGATCCTTTTAGCAGCCTTCTAGTGACTACTATGAGGATAATGTGTAAATCGATATATAAGCCCTACTGCAAATGAAATATAAGGGTGAGTATGTGTCTAGTACATGAGACTCCTAACCAACTGCTTATACAACATAGGATCACAAAGTGGTGTGGTACATGTGGAAGTAAGAGTAACTCCAGACTAAAAAGGAGATTGACTTGGCTTGTAATTGTTAGCGCATTAGTTTTGTTTCTCAATACATTGTAGTTTGTTGATAGTTATCTAACTGTCCTCTGTCCTCTGTCATTAATCTCCTCATGTAGCTTATATATTGGTGTGCTCTTCTATTTGTAAAAGATGCATTGAATAAAAAATCTATTCATGTGTCATCATTGGTATCAGAGCCCTTTCTTCCTTTCCTCTGTCTACATGAAGATTGGAGTGCCAGTTCCTCTGCCTGCGTGAAGATTGGAGGCCGATGTTCATTGGACCTGCTTGGCGTGAAGAGGTAATTTGCAGTGTTTGAAGAGACAAGGGCGTGTGGACCTTGGGTATTGGTTGTGTACTGGAGTTTTGAAATTGCTATCATTGGTATACTGAAACGTGCATATTTGGAGACTATCATTGGGCTTTTTGGCGTGAGGATTTCTATGCTGTGCTGTGCGTGGAGGAGACTATTTTCCTGTGTGTGGAGTAATACCTATTCTAATTAGATTGGTTCTTTGGAGACACTTGTGTGGAAACCAGCGCTGGAAATTGGTGTGCAGTCCTAGCACTGAAGGAGCAATTGCTTGGCATGTGGGTAAGAAACCTGCAACAATTTTTGTAGATCTTTGGTTTATGAGTGCTCTGCGTATGGGAGAGACTGATGCATGGTGCCAGGAAGATATCCATGTGTGCACAAGTAATTGCTTCCATTCCTGCATGGGGAGTTGTTCGTGTAAAATTCTGCAGACCTGTAAAGATTTAAGGATTTGCTTAGCACTGGAGGAGGTGAGCCTTTAATGAGTGGTTCCACAATCCTCCTTGCGTCAGAATTAACTAAATGTTGGTAACTGTTTTCCTGTCCATAGGAGAATCTGGACCTGTTGTAGCAGAACCAGTAACCAGTAAGAAAGATCGTGTGGAATTGCCAATGAAGAGAAGCGTGGAAGAACCATCCCATGTATGTCACAAATTTTAGATGCACAAAGCACCGCAAGCAATGCACCAAATATTTGGGCATTGAGCAACAATGAAGACACCAATGGGTCTGTTCTTTTCCTTGGTCAATGAGCTCCACAACACTAGGAATATTCTCTTTGATGAGATTGTGTGCTGAGGACTATTGGAGTATTTTTGGTTCGACGTTCGATGTCAAGCACGGCGGATTCGTGTAGAACTTGAACGTGGCTATGATGCAGATGATGAACGTGAAGTAGAATGCCCACAGGAGCATCTGCACGTCTCACTACGCATGAGCCTATAGATCCCATCTTCGAGACAAGATTCCTTCAGTAAGCATTGTAGCCATTTTTGAAAAATAAATAAATAAAATATAATTTTGAGTTTTTTGAAAATGTCTGCTCCAAAAATATTGCTATCCGATGCCCAACTCTTGAAAGGGCCAAATTTCGCCGCATGGAAAACCAAGATGCGGATGATTCTTCAGTTTGAAGATCTTTGGGGGATCATTTCTGGCAAAGACGCCCCTCCCACAGACGCTGATCTGTTGGCTAAGCATGAAAAGGCCGATGCAAAAGCATTAATGCTTATCACTCTAAGCCTTTCTGATGAGGTTCAACCTTACATTCGGGAAGCAACCACTTCCTCTCAGGCATGGACTGCGTTGTGTACCATCTATGAAGCCAAGAATCTGATGACGAAAGTTGCATCTTCAGACAAAGCTTCACACAATGAGTATGCATGATGGAAAATTAGTAGAAGCCTTCTTGCGGCGTGTGGCCGAGTTACGTGCAAAACTCTCTGCTCTCGGTGAACCGTTGGATGAAAAGTTGCTAGTCCCGCTCACCTTGCGAGCTCTTCCTTCCTGGTTTCAGACATTGATCACCACGTTGACCATCACTCAATAGGAGGTGAGTTTTGCCACACTAGTGAATTATCTCCACCAGGAAGAAGCCATGTAGAATGTTGAAGAAGCCTTTGAAGACAAGGCTCTCATCACGAGGTAAAAGCATAAGCCTCGGAAAGGGCAGTCAGCCCCCAGAATCAGAAGCAGCATCCTCAGCAGCAACCTTCTCAGCGGCCACCACAGCGGCCACCTCAGAAGCAGTAGAATAACAAGGTGGATCGATGGTGCCACATTTGCTCCACGGATACACACACGACTGCGAAATGTTATTACAACAGTCGCAAGTATGGAAAATCTGGCGAAGAGAGCACTTCTGGCCAAGGATATTCCAAGAAATCCCGATGGTGTGCTCGTAATCAGAGGCAGAAGGGTCACATTGCTGCTCAGCAGGATGCCACCTCCGATGAAGAGGTTCCAGACACAACTCATCTGGACATTGTCCTAGTCTCACAGACTTCGTAGCCGTCAGAAAGTGTCTGGTTGATTGATTCGGGTGCCAGTAAACACATGACTGACAATAAGAAGTTGTTCCATACCCTGAGTGACCGACCCACTGGAGATCAGATCACCATTGCAGACAATCAGGAGTATATTACGACGGGGATTGGTGATGTCATCATTCCTCTTGGGACACAAAGATGTACACTCACGAAGGTGCTATATGTTCCAGGTTTGACCTCAAATCTCTTATCTATGAGTCAACTTCTTAATCATCGAATGCAAGTTGAATTATTTGTTGAAAAAGGGGTCAAGTCCTGCATCATTTCCCAAGGAGACTCAGTAATTGCTCGAGCATTTCTGAAGGGCCATCTATTTGCACTGGATGCAGTCACTTCATCTAACATTTCTCTCTCTGCTTCAACGGCAGAGTCCACTACACTATGGCACTTTTGATATGGTCATCTTTCTGCTGGGGCTCTGCATCAACTCAGTGCTAAGGAAATGGTAAGAGGGCTTCCTCCACTCTCCCATTCCTTACCTATTTGGTCTGGGATGTATTGCAAGCAAACAACATAGAGGTCTGTTCAAACAGAGCTCTTATCATTCTACAGAGCATCTTCAGGTCATACACACCGATCTGTGCGGACCCCTGCCAGCTAGCTTCCAAGGTTTTGAGTACTTCTAGCTCATCATTGATGATTACTCCCAGAAAATGTGGGTATATTTTCTCTGGAAGAAGAGTGAGGCATTTTCCAATTTCCAAACCTTTTACTAGCATGCCACTAGGCAGTCTAGGAAGCCTCTCCTTCTCCTCCACTCAGATCAAGGGGGGGAATTTGTGAAAAAGAAGTTCTTAGCATACCTGAAGCAGCATGGCATTCAACAACATCTGACTGCACCCTACATGCCCCAACAGAATGGGATTTCTGAGTGACACAACAGGACTGTCATGGAGATGGCTCGTTGTATGCTCTTGACCGCCAAGTTGGAGGATCAGTTTTGGGTAGAACCAGTCCAGACAACAGTGTATCTACTCAACCGGGCACCCACGAAGATCTTGCAGAAAAAGACACCAGAAGAGGTATGGACTGGTCGTAAACCTTCTATTCATCATTTGAGAGTTTTTGGTTGTACTGCATATATGCATGTTCCAGATGAGAGAAGGAAGAAGATCGATCCAAAGACACTGCCATGTCTTTTCTTGGGGTATAGTACTACCTCAAAGGCATATCATCTCATGGATCCTGAGACAAAGAAGATCTACGAGAGTCGAGATGTGGTGTGTGATGAGTCATCCTTTGACTCCTTGCCACACAATGGAGATCAAGTACTGACCTCGTCACATAGATTTCTCACACATCTAGATGATGGGCAAGATGATTCTTCTCAGAGAGAAGAAGAGCTGAGTGGAGACTTGTTCGTTGATCTAGGCACACTGGAAAACACATCTTCACATCAGCAGCAGAAACACCAATGTCTGAAATGGGTCCAGAATGCTATTAGGGATGCACACCTGAACTCACTTCCAGGTACTTCTACGGGAGTCAGAACACGAAGTCAAGCCAGACATGAGGTAAATTTTGCACTCATGAGTTCAGTTGTTGATAGCACCGAACCTGACACTGTTCATGAGGCATTAGACCAACCACAGTGGAAACAGGCTATGGATGCTGAATATGATTCCCTAATTCAGAATCAGACGTGGGAACTTGTTGATCTGCCTCTAGGTAAGAAATCCATTGGCTGCAAATGGATTTTCAAAACAAAATATAAGGCAGATGGTTCAATCGACAAACACAAAGCATGACTTGTTGCAAAGGGTTATGCTTAGCAAGAAGGAATTGACTATGATGAGACCTTTGCACCCACTATGAAGATCAAAACCATCAGAGTTTTCTATGCACTGGCAGCACAAAATGGATGGAAACTTCAGCAGATGGATGTCAAGAGTGCTTTTCTGAATGGTGATCTAAAAGAAGAAGTGTACATGGCCCAACTTGAAGGGTTTGTAGATGAACATCAACCACACAAGGTATGTCATCTAATAAAGTCTCTTTATGGACTCAAACAAGCACCTAGGGCATGGTATATAAAAATTGATGATCACCTATTGCAGCATGGATTCACTTATAGCCCCTCAGATACAAATTTGTATATCAAGAAGGTAGGAACAAAGATTGTCATTCTAGTTTTGTACGTAGATGATCTTGTGATCACAGGAAGTTCTGACAATCTTTTGGATGATGTAAAGAATGATCTGAAGAAATCCTTTGACATGACCGATTTGGGGCTACTTCACTATTGTCTTGGCTTAGAGATATGGCAGAAGAAGAATCATATCTTTGTCTCCCAGATGAAATATGCCAAGACACTCCTGGAAAAGTATGGAATGTCAGATTGTAAACCAATTTCCACACCTATGGAAAAAGGTTTGCAATTATCTAGATTCTAGGATTCACTACAGGTAGATGGCACTCACTACATACAGCTTGTGGGGAGTCTCATTTACTTGACTTATACCAGACAAGATCTTTACTTTGCAGTGAGCTATCTCCCCAGATTTATGCAGGAGCCGAAGAAATGTCATTGGATAGTAGCAAAGCATGTGTTGAGATATGTCCAAGGTACAATTGACTTTGGTCTAGAGTATCAGAAGAACACTCAGTTCTTCTTACAGGGATATACAGACTCAGACTATGCAGGATCCATTGATGACAGGAAATCCACTTCGAGGTATGTTTTTCATCTCAGATCTAAACCTATCTCATGGATTAGCAAGAAGCAAACTGTTGTTGCTCTCTCATCCACTGAGGCCGAATACCGCACCACATGAGGAGCTGTGTGTGAAGTGATTTGGTTACGTCGCATTCTTGCAGATATAGGGATTCCTGAAGAGAAACCTCCCATCATTCACTGTGACAATCAAGGTGTGTTGAAGCTTGTGAAGAATCTATTTTTCATGAAAGAACAAAGCATATTGAGGTCGAATGTCACTACATTTGTGAACAGGTCTTAAACCACCAAATTCAGCTCCAGTACTGCCCTGCTGATTTTCAGGTTGCAGATATTATCACCAAGCCTCTTGGCAAGGTGAAGTTTGATTTGTTTATGGGGTACATATGTAGGAATAATGTATTAAGGGGGGGAATGTTACTGCATTAGTTTTGTTTCTCAATACATTGTAGTTTGTTGACATTTGTTGACAGTTATCTAACTGTCCTCTATCCTCTGTCGTTAATCTCCTCCTGTAGCCTATATATTGGCGTGCTCTTCATTTTGTAAAAGATGCATTGAATAAACAATCTATTCTTGTGCCATCAACAATCAGCCATATCAAAGCACCTAAGAAGATCATGGGTGTAATTTTGCTAACTCAAATGAATCCCTGAATCTGTCTGAGAAATTTGTAAACCAAGGAAATAATGCAATAGCCCAAGATCTGTCATGTCAAACTGTGTAGAAAGAGCCCTCTGAATACTCTGAATGTGGGAAGAAGAGCTGTCATTAAGTAATAGATCATCAACATACAATACAAGTATCACAATATCCTCATCAACAATTTGGAGATACACTGTATGATCGGAGTTACAACGAACAAAACCAATAGATAGAAGAAAAGAAGCCATCTTCTCATACCAAGCCCGAGGGGCTTGTTTGAGACCAAAGAGAGACCTTTGGAGCCTACAAGCAAGAGATAATCCTGAATAAATCCATTCGGCTACTCCATGTATATTTTATCTTATAGATTTCCATGTAAGAAGGCACTCTTCACATCCATATGGTATATGGGCCACCCCTGTGATGCAGAAATAGCGAGTTCAAGGCATACAAAATCCATCTTGGTAATGGGTGCAAAAGTCTCAGAGTAATCAATACCTTCAACTTGTGAAAAACCCTTTGCAACAAGACGAGCCTTATACTTGTCAATGGACCCATCAGCTACGTATTTGGTTTGGTATACCCACTTGCACCTAACCATATTTCTTCCTTTAGGAAGAGATATCAAATCCCAAGTATGATTCTTTATCAAAGAAGAATACTCAGCTGCCATTAAATCATCCCACTCCTATATCCCATGAGCCTTTGAAAAAGACTGTGGATCCTCAGAAATTACCTGACACAAAATTCCAAAACCTGTAGAATGTGTGTGATGATGCCTAGTAAGTGGAAGATCCTCTATGAAAGGTGCTTCCTCAAAAACTGTAGTACGAGCCTGCTTAGGCATAGTGACAACATCAGTTGAAATAGGATCCTCGATGGTATTTATAACCTCCTCATCAATCTCCTCAAAGAAATGATCCTCAAGATGAGATGAAGAAGAAGAAGAATGGGGCATGGAAGAAGATGAAGAATCATGAGGAGTGAAGCACACATCAAACTGAACATGTGTTTGAAAAAGAACGTCATATGTATCAGGATCTAAAAGACAATAAGCTCTCATGTCCTCACAATAACCTACAAAGATCAAGGGTTTGCTCTTCTTATCCAAAGATTTCCTTTTATTCTTTGGCACAAAGGCCAAAGCATGGCTCCCAAAGACTCGAAAAAAAGAGACATCTGGCTTAGTGTTGGACCAAGATTCCTCTAGAGTCAAATGCTCAATTATTCTGTGGGGTGTGCAATTCTGAATGTAGTTAGCACAATTAACTGCTTCTACCAAGTAGATAGGAGATATATCTCTCAAATGCATTATACAGTTAGCCATTTCCTTCAAAGTTCTATTCTTCCTTTCTACTAAGCCATTTTGTTGTGGAGTATGAGGAACAGAATGCTGGTGAATAATGCCTTGAGTAGCCAAAAAGTCAGAAAACTTATTGTTGAAGTACTCCACCCCATTATCAGTATGAAGGATCTTTATGCTACTAGAAGATTGTTTCTCGACCAAAGCCTTGAATATTTTTAAGTGTGAAAAAATATCACTTTTGTACTTGAGAAAATAAACCCAAGTACGCCTTGAGAAATTATCAATAAATGTAAGTGCATACTTAGCTCCATTGAAAGATGGGGTAGGAAAAACCATCAAGTCACTAGTCACAAGCTCAAGTGGTGAAGAAGCTCTCTTAGACAAATTATTAGGAAAAGGATCTTGGTGTTGTTTCCTTAATGCATAACCATGAAAAACTCCCTCAAGACAAGAAACTCTAGGAAGACCATCTACCATACCATGAGTGCTCAACTCCTTCAAATATCTGTAATTGAGATGTCCAAATTTTTCATGTCAAATCTTACTCTATGAATCTGCATGAGAAACCAATCTTGTCCCTATAGAAGAAGAGTCATCAAAACCCTCAAAGTGATATAGCCTAGAACTATGATTAACAATACCTTGAGTAACCAGTGATTGAGGCTCCAACAAAGTTCGTAATTCTGCTCCTTGTGGTGTAAAATTCATTATTTTTCCTTGGCTAGAATGACAAATTTTATATACAGAAAGAAAATTTGTAGTGATGTTAGGAACATATAGTGCATCTTGGATATTGCCACCATCAAGTTGTATATCACCTTTTCCTTTAACAGAAAGAAAGGAAAAATCTCCAACCTCAATTTTGGAAGTAGAACTCAAACCTAGAGAAACAAAAGACTCCTTGGAAGAAGTCATGTGATGAGAAGCACCAAAATCTATAACCCAACTGTCTACAAGTGGTGATTAAGATATCCCAACAACATTAAGTGCTTTTCCATGCTGATTAGAAGGAGGTGGAATGGAGATAGAAATTTTATGTTTCTTGACTGAATCCTCTAAGGCTTGCATTCGCTTATAACACCTATGTTCTTCATGATTACTACCCCCACAAAAAGAGCATGAACGACTAGACTTATTCTTAGATTTAGAAGAATCCTTGGGTTTTGAGTTGTTTTCTTTGGGATTAGGAGCATTTTGAGATGGAGAAGGTGTGGATTTGATTTTACTGTTTATTTTTCCCTTGCTCTTAGGATTAGACGCAACTAATGCCTTTTGAGAGGTAGAAGACTCAAGGTGAGACAATTTGGATTCTTCCCTAGTAATTCTTTCACAAAATGTTTCTAAGTTATGCATTTTGAATGTGTCACCTAAGGCATCCATGCTAGAGAAAAAGGTAGAAACAAAAATTTGGAATGGTCCTTTCAACTTGGATAGAATTAAGTAAACACACTCTTCATCTTTCTTATCTCTTCCACTCCCCTTCAATTGCGTCAAAAATTTTTTGAACTTGGTAAGATAGTCTATAATTGTTGGAAAATCTTCAGGGATTAAAAGAGGTGATCTCAATTTCAAGTTGCATGGCTCTCATATGATCCACCTTACTAAATAAATCCTCCAATTTCTCCCATATTTTGAAAAGAGAGTCACACTTTTCCAAATGAAACAAAATACTGTCACTTACATAAGTTCCCATCAAATCCAACAACTCATCAAATTTGCACTGGTATTGAAATTTCTCATATTCTCTAGTGAACACTGGTTGTTCTAAAGAATTTAAACCCCATAATCCTTTCTGATTAATTATTGTTTCCATTCTTGGTTTCCATGTGTGGAAATTATGTGTTGTTAATGGCTCAACA
Source organism: Taxus chinensis (assembly GCA_019776745.2). NCBI lineage: Eukaryota > Viridiplantae > Streptophyta > Pinopsida > Cupressales > Taxaceae > Taxus > Taxus chinensis. The sequence goes on from CM034150.1 coordinate 836,215,045, forward strand.
TGATCTAATGCAGAAGTATATAAAGATGACATCCTGAAAAAAATCACCAGCGCCCCCCCCATATTTTGTCACTTTATAATGAGTGTGTTACAATATGGCACTTTATAATTATAGTGTGATTCTCAAAATAAATATTTTTAATGGAAAGAGCATAAAAAACAAGCACTTGCAAAAAACAGCACTCAAAACTGAGTTACCGATCAAAAGGTACAAGCTTTTCAATATTATGCTCTACTATTTATTTTAGTTGCCACTAAAGTAAAATAAAATGCTCTTTCCTTCACCACACAAATAAAATGAAAGGGGGCTAGAGTTAAGCACCTACTAGTAGGAATCACAAGCTTTAAGACCTCATATGATGATACCATATGACCAAGGGCTAAAGATTTCATGCCTACCACACGTATTCATAAATGATGTTGCTATGAATAAGTAATTTTTTTCCCTACATGTAAATCCATTATCATAGATGAATCAATCAATCCATAGTAGTTACTATTATTTGTTTACAATAAAATTGAATTTTGATTTTGATTTAATAAAATACATATTAAGTACAATTATTAAAAATGCAATACTTTTAATAAATTATTATATATGTCTATCAGCCTCTCACAAACACCTATGGATGCTTTTGCTAGTGTTAAAAGTTTTAAAATATGGGGAAGACCTTCCAATTATTATTAACGTTAAAGAGAAATAGATGACATGGAAGAAGAAACGTAATCTTTATAAGAAATAGGTGAAGATGATGTTGTGTTAAGTTGCAATTATGACGCTCCAAGTAGCAGCTATTGTTGTTTTTGTTGTGGCTTCCCTATTCTTGATTCTAAATCAGAGAATAAAAAATAAGGTGGTAAGGTCACTACATCCTACCTCATGGAAATCTTCATCTGAAGCGCCCCATTCACCGAATTCTATCTTCCCTTTCAGTCAGCTATGGACGCATCAGTTCAAGGACATAATAGAAGAGGGTTCTTGTTTCTTAGAGCATTTGATGTCAGAAGATTACCTGTTGTTTCTCAAATGGCTCAATCTATAGGGTCTCAAATCTACCATGAAAAAATTACAAAATAAAAGAGATGTCTTTATGTAGAAATTGTTGAAAGATCATCACGAGAAGCAAGGGTTTCAACCAAAATACTTGATTAACCTTCTCATCTCTACAACCGACAACCATGAAATTCAGTTTGATGGTAATGACGATGTGGTGAAGGTAACCACCCTTGTATGTTCTTCTTCCATCCCTCTCTCTCTCTCTTCACCTCCAATGTTATTCTAAATTTTCTTTAATATTTTTCAATTCTTTTAGCAGAGCATAAATAATTATAGAGGAAAATCCTTTGTGACCATCAAGTGGGAACTAGAAGGCTCTATTGCAGCACCCTCACATTTTGAGAAAATTTGAGAAAGAGTTGGACACACACATTAGACGGGAATGAGTTATAGAGGAAGCATATCTACAGGAGTTGAAATACTTATAGGAAATCATGAAAGAAATGCTTCGGTTGTATCTGGCAGGACCTATTTTAGTTCCTCGCGAATCAACAAAGGACTCCATTATTGGAGGGTATCATGTCCCCACAGGAACGTGACTACTAGTGAATGCTTGGGAAATTCAAAGGCACTCGGTGGTGTGGGAACGACCCACAGGAATTTGAGCCTGAACGTTTTCTAAAGGGTGAGAGGGAAATTGATGTAAAATAGAAAGAATTTGGATTGATTCCGTTTGGGTCTGGGAGAAGAATGTGTCTGGGGATGTCTCTTGCACTGAATGTGGTCATGCAAACACTGGGGTGCTTGCTTCAGAGCTTCGAGTGGAGTATTTTGGAGGGTACAAGAATTGACATGAGAGAGGGGTTTGGACTAACAATACCCCAAGTGATTCCATTGGAAGCAATTATAAGACCTCGTCTACCCTTACATCTCTAGTAATTTGTCTTAGGAATTCAGTCTACTCTACTTTCTCCAGCTTGGTACAATAAAGTGGCACATCTCGATTAGATTTTGTTCCATCTTAATAGATTTGATTATTTAAAATATTAGGAAATGATTTTCCATCCCAAGTTAACAGTAAGGGCGCAAAATAAAATTACCCTCTTAAAAAAAAATTAATCTATATATATGACTGCATATGGTTTCAAATTTTGTTCTTTTTCACTAATCCATAAATTATGAAAAATTAAGAAACTTATAAAATTTTATCATCCATAGAACTGCACCTCTAAAAATATTCTCTGATTTAAATCTTAGAAGCAGATAAAGGATGCATGAGGTAAACTCTAAGTGATCCTCATTCTGCTACACCAACCTCTAGCTCATCTATCTCTTAGTTATCTTTAACTATTTTTTTACTTAAGTTAATGAACTGCAAACTAAGCAATTCTTTTAATCATATGAGTGGTTCTTTTTCAGTTTAGTCTCAGTTCTCCTCCATCTTGATTCGGTGACTAATAAATTGTATCTCTTAGTTCTTTTTTTAAATGGGTTGTGTCTATTAGCATTGTATATAGAGAATTCAACAGTGTTCAATAAAATAGAATTATATTTTCTGAGCTTAGCTATTCACTCACCTTGTGAGCAGATTTTTTACAACTATAGATTAATGTATGTGTTGTTTTTTAAAATATTTAATTTGTATCAGAGTTGGTTGCAAGAATATATTTTTTTACAAAAGTTACAGGTTAACTGTTCTCTCCAAGAATTATCATAATGTCAAATGGTGGTAATTTTTCATTCCAGCTTCCACTGTTTACCAGAGACAACTATGATTACAAGAGTATAAATATGAAGACCCTATTATTATCCCAAGATATCTGGGATTTAGTAGAAAAAGGATACACATAACCTACAGATTAAAATGTTTTAAATTCTTTTAAAAAAATCAATGAACTCAATTAAAAGAAGATAAAAAGGAGGACAATCGAGCTCTTTTTGCTATCTAATCTACATACGATATATCAATTTTTTTCCCGTATAGTTGGTATGAAAAAGTCAAAGGACGCATGGGACGCCCTATAAATTGCATACCAATGATATGATAAAATAAGGTTGGTAAGAGTTCAAACCTTTCGAAGAGATTTTAAAAGTTTAAGTATGAAGGAAGTTGAGTCTATTCAAGATTTTATTACAAGGGCTCAAAATATTGTGAACCATATTAAAACTCAAGGGAAAAGTGTCAAAGAGAAAAAAATTGTAGAAAATATTTTGAGATCTCTTCCTCCAAAGTTTGATCCAGTGGTCATAGCCATTAAAGAAAGTTAATATCCAACCACATTCAAAGTTGCAGAGTTGATAGGTTCTTTGCAATCTCATGATGAGCATATGTAACATTCTATAGAGAACCTAGTTCAAGCCTTCGAATCTACTGTAGAAATTGAAGAAAAATCTACAACCCCTTCTCAATAAAGAAATATCAAGGGGATTCTTCTACATCTAGAGGACATGGCAAAGGAAGAGGAAGAGGAAGAGGAAGAATTTTTATGGATTAGAGAAGCATCCAGTGCTAATATTGTGAAAGGTATGAACACTATGAATCTAAATGTAGAAAGAAAAAAATCTTGTTTGAATAATTCAAGAGCCAACTATACTGAATAGTCTTTTGAAGAAGAAAAAAACTCTACATTATTCACTTGCAATTTGACAAAAGAACCTCAATAGGATGTTTGGTTCTTGGATAGTGGTTGTTCAAATCATATGACAGGTAAATCTGATCTCTTTTTCAAATTACATGAATCTATAAGGAGTCAAGTGAAATTTGGTGATGATAAAGAGGTTGATGTAATGTGAAAAGGTACCCTTGCAGTGAAAACTAAGAAAGGAGAAACTACATGTATTCATGACACTTTGCATGTGTCCAAATTATAATCTAATTATTTAAGTATTGGGCAGCTTGTAGAAAAAAATTACAAGGTTGTGTTTGAAGATAACTGCTGTGAAATATTTGATAAATCAGTTAACCATCATCTTGTAGGAAAGGCTTATTTGACAGAGAATAGATTATTTCCTCTCACTTTGGATTCCACTAAGATGCATGCCATCAAAACCACAGATGATTCATGGTTATGACACACACGGTATGGTCATTTTCATTTTCAAGGATTAAGTTTTCTTCATAAGAAAGGCATGGTGAGAGGATTTCTTGCAATTCGGGAAAAATAAGAAGTTTGTTAAGGGTGTGCACTTGGCAAGAAACATCGAGACAATTTTCTGGTGAACAAATCATGGAGGGAAAAATCTCCTCTAGAGCTTGTGAATAGTGACATTTGTGGTGACATGCAAGAGGAATCTTTGGGTAAGAATATTTATTTTCTGACATTTATTGATGATTTATCACGCCACACATGGGTTTATTTTCTTAAGCAGAAATATAGGGCATTTGAATGCTTCAAGCATTTTAAGGCTGTGGCAGAAAATCAAAGCACGTATTCTCTCAAAATACTCGAAACAGATAGAGGGGGATAATTCACTTCCAATGAGTTTTCTGATTTTTGTAATACTCATGGAATCAAGAGACAACTTACAACAACTTATACCCCACAACAGAATGGCATTGCAAAAAGAAAGAACCATGTCATTATGGATATAACATGAAGTATGTTGCAATCCATTAAGCCTACTAATTGCTATTGGGAAGTTGCAAGTAGCAACCACAACTTATGTTTTGAATCGAATCCCAACAAAAATGCTTTAGAATATCACTCCAAAGGAAGCCTGGAGTGGACGCAAGCCCTCAGTAGCTCACTTTCATTTATTTGGTTTCCCTACATATGTTCATGTTCCAAAAAAGAAGCGGAAGAAGTTGGATGTAAAATCCCAACTTTGTATCTTTGTGGGCTATTCATATTTCACAAAAGGATACAAATTCTATAATCCTGACACAAAGAAATGGATTATTAGTCGAGATGTGGTTTTTAACGAAGGGGGAGTATGGCAATGGAAAAAAAGGAGTTCAAAAAAATACACCACTCATCAGGGTTATTGAAGATGTTCAAAAAGTTCTACCTCTCCCCATAAGCTCAAGTGGAATTTCAAGCCCCAGTTCACCAAGTTCCTCTTCAAGTGATAGTTCTAGTCCAAAATCACATCCAAGTTTTTCACAAAAAGGTACGAAGTTTAAATGAAATTTATCAAAGGATTTATAATGTGAAGCCAGTTGCCAATTTTGCTTGTTTTATTTCCATTCAAGTTGAACCTTTGTGTATGAAAGAATTTGTGAAAGAAGAAGTATGGATTGATGCTATTAAATGAAGAGATGCATGCAATTGATAAAAACAATAAAATGGGAATTAGTGCAACTTCCTAAAGATAAACAATGTGATTGGTGTCAAATGGATTTATAAGGTGAAATATCATGTTGATAGTTCTTTTAATAGACGTAAGCAAAGATTAGTTGCCAAGGGATTTGCACAAACATCTAGAGTATATTATTCAGAGACTTTCGATCCAATTGTAAGATTTGATACAATCAAGATTATATTGGCTATTGTTGCACAACACAAGTGGCCATTCTATCAGATGGATGTAAAATCATCCTTCCTAAATGGTTTTATTGATGAGGAAGTCTATGTGGAAACAACCTATTGGTTATGAAATTTCAGGAAAAGAACATTTGGTTTACAAGCTAAAAAAGGCTCTTTATGGGTTGAAGCAAGCACCTCATGCTTGGTATGCAAGGATTGACAATTATTTCTTGAAGAAATGATTCATTCGAAGTTCCTTGGAGCCAACCCTATATATCCATCATCTTGGTAATGATATTCTAATTGTTTTCCTTTATGTTGATGGTCTCATTTATATCTAGGTAATATCCCATCTCTCATGGAGAAATTTCAAGCAGAAATGAAACATGAATTTGAGATGCCAGATCTGAGACTCATGCATTATTTTCTTGGAGTAGAGGTGCAAAAAAAATCTGAAGGTATATCCATTTCTCAAACCAAGTATGTGGTTGGTCTATTGAAGCAGTTTAGAATGATGTCATGCACTGTAGTTGCTAGTCATGTTGCCCTTGGTGAAAATTTAACCAAAGAAGATGCAAGTTCCAAAGTAGATGCTACTTTATACAGAAGTTTGTTGGGGAGCCTCATCTACCTCACTACCACAAGACCTAATAATATGTATGTTGTGAGCCTCATCTCTCGGTTCATGCAGGATCCACATGAGTCTCATTGGCATGTTGCAAAAATAATTTTAAGGTATGTGAGTTGTACACACAATTTTGGCATTTATTATTCTCCCACACATAAGTTTGAGATATGTGGATACACAGATTCTTATTGGGCTGGTTCATTGGATGATAGAAAATCCACATCTGGTTATATTTTCTCACTTGGTTCTAAAGTTGTCTCATGGAGTAGTAAAAAGAAGGCAACCATAGCTCTCTCTTCTACAGAAGCAGACTATATTGCAGCAGCAACAACTAGTTATCAAGCCATATGGATTCAACAGATTTTGGAATATTTGCAATTGGTATAGAAACATCCAGCCACTATTTACTGTGATAACAAGAGTACCATTGCAATGACCAAAAATCTAGTGTTTCTTGTTAGATCGAAGCACAGTGAAATTCAACATCACTTCATCTTGTATGTGATGCAATTGCATGGAACCACACTTTGACATAATTATGCTCCACTCCTCTGCAATTTGGTTGGCCATTTATTATTTTTAATGACATTCCCCTTTTACCTAATAAATTGTATAAAAGCTTTAACAAATAAAAAATCAATGAAGTTATACCCCTGTGTGGGATTGTCAAGGCAAGAAATGACTCAACCATTGTTATGAACGGCTTAATATGTTCCTCAATGTAACATCTTCATCTCAACTTAAACATAAAAAGAGCAGCGATGTTGTAAAGTACTTCCGCAACAAAAAATGTAATGCACTGGTTGGTAGTATGTTGGAAAAGGTGCGCCAATTGGGATGGATACTTGTTTCTCGCGTTTAGTGAAACAATGTCAACGTGTCATTAGTAATTACATGTCTTCAAAAATTTATAACGATCATTCAAAGGTGACATCTTGTTCAATCATTTTTCTAAACACATTGCATTCATACATTAGACTTCCGCACTTTCCATACATACATATATTGGCAAATGGAAATGGTGGTTGTAGTTGCTAATGATGCACATGAAAAGATGAAGGGTTTGTATGTATATATAGAGAATCAAATGAAGAATATCTTGGGGGAGGTTGACTGTAACTTTTCCCTAAGTAAGTATGGCATGTGAAAAGAAGATTCATTGTGGGCATATGGCCACCACCCATGAGCCCTTGATTATAATTCTCAAGTATCCAGTTTCTTCTTTTAATAAGGTTCTAAATAATTTCACGGATTGGATTTCCTATGGCCTTATGGCTTCCCATTCCCATTTTTATTTTACATTAACCGGAAAGAATCCATTCTCTCATGGAATATATTTGGGTGTAAGTCACTTGGGCATCGAAAAAGCATTAAGAACAATGATAATGAAAAGATTTTTCACCTCTTTTCTTGCAAACATCTTAGATAAAAGCTTTATCTTGATAAGAAGAGGAATAAAAAATGATGGGGATGATCTTGGTGGTGAAATTTCATGGGAAAATTTAAACACAAAGGATAGAGATCTAAATCACAGACACTACAATTAAAGGAAAAACCGTGCCTCATTTCTTTCCCACATGCATTGCACAAAGTAAAAATCCCGTCTCTACCATTATCCCTTGGTTGAGAAAGCAAATTGAGGACATGTTAATCAATAAGGTGATTTATCTACCGAGGGATCAGTGAGCAACCTAAGTAAAGATAAAAATTACAAGGTCTACAATGGTAAACCATTAATCCATTTGAAACATATTTAGCGCATCCTCTACAGTAATGCTCACATGTTGCCATATGGACTTGGGAGTTTTATGACCAATTATGGTATGATGGTTTCCATTTTTTTGAAAGGCTTTGCATGAAGTAGTGTGAATAGAAAAGACGAAATTTGGATATAGAAACATCAAACAAAGATCTGCCAAATTTTGTAGTTTAGAAGAGGATATGCTCTCATTCACTAGCTAAAATATATTGATATTTTAGGATAAGCTATGACAAATGCTTTCACGTCTTAATTACAAGACTCAAACTCCAGAAGACCAATACACTGAATTGAATTGGAATCATAACAAAATTCATCAAAAAATTTGGGTATCCTTAAACAAATCTTTGACCTAACAACTAGCAATTGTCCTTTAAGTGTACGATGTGAACACTAAAAGGGATATAGTGAATAAGTGAAACTAGATGAAGGGAAATGAAGGGGAAGGAAGAGAGGTGTAGAGAATGGTCGTTTGAGAGTGGAGAAGTGGATGGAAAAGGAAAGAAGAATCGAGGAGACAATGTGAAAATATATGAAATGTAAAGAGAAGGTAATCATAAAAAGGATAAAACCTATCTTTCAGTAGATGTCCTAGAAAATGCAGAGGGAGATACAAGAAAATGCAAGAAGTGGAATATAGATGTTGTCGAGGTAAAAACCTGATTGAATTTTCATATGTTGACTTCATTTAGAAGTTAGAGAAATTGTAAAAGTAACGGGAATTTGAATGCATGGAGTACGAGAGACGTTACAGACATGAATATGTGGAGTAGTCGTGATAATGATGATAGTGCAATTTGTGTATAGAAGGGAAAAATGAAAAAAGAAAAACAAAATGTTCTAACTTTGGAACCTTCTCGCAATGATAACTTGTTACAGAAATTTCTAGCCTATGTATCTAGTCATAAGGTCAAGCAATTACAAGGATCAGATGCACGTCCATGTATTGATAATTAACACCTCCCAACGATTGGTCATACAAGCCAAAGGTAGATTAAGGTTGTGGCTTGCATTCCCTACAAGTTTTCTAGATATCATATTGTTCCAACCCAAGTAATATATGTTATATATGCTCCATGTAAGCACTTCAAGCTCAAAAAGATGACAAAATAAAATTTTGGGAAACTTGAAAAATTTAAGTGCTCAGAAAAGTGGAGCACATAACATATATTATATAGGAGGGAACAATATAAGTCACGATGATCCACTTATTCATCTCTTGTGTTATATATGTGCTTGTTGTTGATGAATGTCCTCAAATTTTTTTAGTTACTTCACTTGGTTTGTGATTTAAAAATCACCATGGTATATGATTAGTTAGAAAAGGCAATAAATAAATGTTCTCCAAATTGGACCTATACCATTAATAAATTGATAAGTGTTAAAAAGTTGGCACAAGAAGGAGAAGAAGATATCATTTATTTTTTCAGATAATACGGTGTGAGAAGGGATGATTTTGCCCCCTTGGAATTGGTTTGTTTTGGATCCACACACATCCAAGGCTTGAAGAGTTTCGAATAAATATTGCATAGGCTTATCCATCTTTATGCGAGAAATTGTAGATAAAAATTAAGGCTTCTTGTAGAAATTCCACACAAGGTGTGAGAAATAGGGGTTAAACTCAAATAAAGCTTACAATCGCATGGCTCTGCATACATGAGTGTTATTTATTCATTTCTATTTAATCATTTCTTTTAGGTCTATTCGATTATGGTTCTTTTATTGAGCGGATCAGAATGGAAACTAGAAGACAAACAAAACATCTATGCCGTTGCCGATGACAGGAATGTCCTTCGATGAACTGATCTCGTAAATGTCAACTCTGCGAGAAATAATAGACAAAAAATTGAAGCTTCTTGTAGAATTTCCACAAGGGGTCAGAACCAAAGGCTAAACTCTAATAAAGCCTATAATGGCACGGCTCGACTTATCTATGAGAAATAGGGGTTAAACTTAAATAAAGCTTACGATCACATGGTTCTGCGTGTAAGTGTTATTTATTTATTTCTATTGAATCGTTTCTTTTAGGTCTAGTCGATTATGGTTCTTTTATTGAATGGAACATAACGGAAACCAAAAGATGAATAAAAACATTTGTGTCACTGTCGATGACGAGAATTTCCTTCGACAATATGATCTCATATGTGTTAGTTATGCGAGCAATTATAAATGAAAAATCAGAGCTTCATGTAGAATTTTCTTGCGGGGTCAGAACCAGAGGGTAAACTCTAATAAAGCTTACGATGGCACGACTCAACTTGTGAGTTTTATTTATTTTTGAATCATTTCTTCCAGGGCCAAACGATTTTGGTTCTTTTATTGAACAGAACAAAATGAAAGCAAAAAGACACAAAAAATTAAAAAATAAAAGATAACACTTTCTAATTTATTTTTTAAATTAACTATGATAACTTAGGTACCTTATGCAAAAAAAAATCCAAGGTTTGCAGAGTTAAGAACATATTTTAAATTTGTTTTATGGACATTCGATATAGAAATTCCTTTGAGCGATAAGATTTCTGCTGAAAAGATATAATATGAATCGTATAACTTCAAAAGTAATTGTTTCTCCATGTATTAAAAAGTTGAGCGAGAAAAATAGACCCATGCCAAACAAACCCACAAACCGGGTTAACCGCTCTTCAAAACCCAAAGCAGAACATGGAGAGCGAGACATCGTAAATGACCTTTCACACCTGTCATTTTCCTTGCATAATAATACAAGCACTTTATTTGAGATCCAGAGGCGTTAACCACAGTCAAGCCCAAGTTAACTTTGTAAATTTAGCAGTAATTGGATAGCCGTTGTGAGAAATAAATAAACAGATCGTTACGGGGAGCTATGATAACCAGAGTTATCGCTAAGAACCGTCCCAAAATCCTTAGCCGTTATATAACCTGTACTAAAAATATTAGCTTTCGAGCAGATGAAGCGCAGCCATTCTCGAGCAAAGAACGACGCCACAGACGTCGTTGATCGCCACCTTGCATGAGGTTTGGAAATATTTTTTGATCTGTTTTTAAGGCAACCTAGTCTCATGTGTGGACGCGGATAAAGTAGCCAAAAGTCAAAAAGAGTTAGTAAAACTTGGAGACATGATGCATTTCGGTTCAGGAGTTCTTTGACCGACTTGAAGCATAGGCATTGAAACCTGAAATTCCTTCATTTAGGAAATAATTCCACAACAAGGCATAAAGATAAGAAATTGCTACATTTTACATAATCAATTTACACAGAAGGAATTGAGATCATAAATTGTGACATTTAGGTTATTAATTTCCATGGAACGCATTGAGATCGGAAATTTTCTACATTTAGGTCATAAATTTGCACTACAAGGAATTGAGATCAAAAATTGCTACATCCCAGAAATTTTTGTATCAGCAGCAATGCATTGAGATTGCATGGTTAATTTGAAAAGCTCAAACTCAATTTATCCAGAAAAAATCACAAGAAGAAAATTGGGAATTTAGTTAATCCAATTTGAAACCAAAAGAAAATTTAGTCAAAATCGCAATTTTAGAATCAAAAGAAAATTTATTTAAAGAAATTTTGTTTTACTTCACCAGAAAATAAAGTGCCAAAACCCTATGTCAAGAAACCCCCACTAGCAATTTTTTACCAAAACATTACCTATCAGCTATTCCCTTACACCCCTAAAAATGTAAATGTTAATTTATCATGTTTAAAAAAACATACATTCCTTAACGGCTGTGCTTAATGGTCACGTACATGTGGTTAGGTTGATCGTTCCTTAACGAGGTTGCACTTTGTAACTTATTTATTCCTATTATTTTCTTTTTTTTTTAAAACACCTTTTATAACAAATATTGTGAAAATATAAAGGTTTTTTTTTTTTTTTTTTTTTTTTTAAAATCTCGTTTTTCCATAGTTTACATTGTTAAAATATTAATTTGAAATTTTAAAAACTCAACAATTAATTTTTTTGTAACCATATATTAAAATACATTCTTTGACTAGGATGTAATTTGTTAGATTTTTATTTTTTAATTTATTATAGAATACATACAAATATTAAATATTTAACAAAAAAATTTGTTTATTTGTGATATTTTTAAACCTTATATATTAATATGGTTGAATTGTGAAATTTAGATATATACATAAATCATGTTTATAACTAAATTTATAACATCGTAATCTAAATATTCCAAGACACTAATAAGTGGTGTTCTTATTAAGTGCACTCAAATAGTTTTGGTCCTCCTCTATATAAAATTTATTTATCATTAACCAAAGAAAAAACCTCTCCAAAAATGCCTAAAATTTGACATGGGAAGGTCAATTTATCTACGGTGGTTGAAAGCATTTGACCATCCTCAATCATAGCATTTATTTTTTATTTTGTTTAACGCAATCAGGCACTATGTCCAACCTTTTCAAAGTCACAGGAGCTACTTTTCTCTTATCTCTACCAACACAGTAAGTCATGAGCACACCGAATGTGGATAAGCAGTGCAATTTGTTATGGAGAATTGCCTTATAACATTCTTTTTTCTGTTGTAATGGTGTCACAGGAACTATAACTATGGAGAAATAGTGAGAGGCATTGTATAAGTTGACCTGCTGAATCATTCATCGAGTATTCTATCAGAGAATGCCACATGTGGCATTCGCAGCATGCCATGTGGAGGATGGATGAACCCCATAAATGTCTTTTTTTTGGAAGCAGCCCTCTGCTCACCAAATAATGGTGGGAAAGAAATGTTGCCCACCAAGAATGTACACAGATGGACTTCCAGACTCCCTGGATTCGGCCTGACCATCTTGTATCATTGAAGGGTGAGGCTGAATGCGGCGCCACTTCTGATGTGACCAGAACATGAACAATCGAGTTGCCCATTATCTGTTATTTTCATAGTGACCAGCTTGACGTCGGAAGAGAGAATGCTATGCGACAATCTTGAAGTGCTCTGAACATAAAGCATATAAATTCATTTCCTCTTAAAATGTTGAATTTCATGCCATGATGTTGACGGCAATATAAAAAATGGATTGTTTAATGATGATATCAAACTGCTTTGAGTTACCATTAAATCACATTCAAACATTTCTCAAAACTATGTCAAACTTAGATGTTGCTTATATTATAACAGCATCAATTATACTAGTGGTGTTTGCTGGACTACTCTTGTAGTGCTTATAGAGAAAATCTGAGGTTCAATCTTTACATGAACTCATTCTTTAAATGATGTTATATCCTTAGAATACTATGAAGTGAATTGGAATGGTTTCAATATAATAAGGAGGTTACTTATTAAATAACTAATAATTACAATAACAATTGGTTCGTAGTTGGATTGAAGTCCATTTAAAATTGTAAGCTGTCGTTAATGTTATTTCACATATTTCACAATAAATTGTTTTAGGATCTGTATTTAAATTCATAATGATCATTAAAATGTCTTTGAATACATTAGGCATTTAAATAATTTACATTAATTTAAAGCATTTAATGTATATGTGGTAAAGGCGTTAAAATAATTATCATCTCCCACAAATTAGTGAAAATATTAGGTATTAAAAAGTTGCATTTGGAAAGCATTAACGTATATTGCCCTAAAGGCATGTATAATGTTTAAAATCATCGAAGAACATTAGAGTATGTAAAAAGTTACACATTATAAGCAAGTTTATATGGGTAAAATTTTGTAAGAAAAATTTATTTGTGGAGACCTAGAATAGTGTAGAGATGCGTGATTTCAAAAAAGGATAAATGCCTTGTACAAAATTATTGTCCAATGCCAATTGTGATACACAAATTTAGGGAATGATTAATAATAAATACACATAGAATCAAGATGGGCATGTGAAGGTGTTACGTTAACTAGGTGGGCCTGTGCAATGGTTTAGGCAAAATGCAGGAGTTCAAAAACAGAATTAGGATGGGGAAGTTTTGGTTTGGTAATTACAAAACCCTGAAACAGCGTAAGTATTTCCTTAAACTTTGAATTAAAAAAACCTAAAAACATTTCTAGGGCATAAAATGTTTCCACCAAACGTAGAATCGTATGTAAACCAGTCACTTGTGTTTCCTCTTCATGCAATTTTGCTCGCCAGAATAGTGATGCCAAACATTTGTTTTTAATGTATGATCGATATAAAGGATTGGAGAATGTCATGATCTGATTTACCCATTGTAGGGAAAATTCGTTTCACTCAACCATGCAAATTTGGTAATGTTGAGATTTCTAGCGATATGTGTCCATTAGTAAAATACACGTTTTTTTAATGTCTTACAGTTAGGTCCACAACCATGAAAAAAACCCTGAAAATCCTTATAGCCCTCCTACATATTGTTGAGATCCTTCAAGTAATTGAGCGGATTTAGCTGCCCTTATAGTAGATAAATAAGCTCAAAATTGAGGAATTGATTAAATTAATGAGGGATCCCCATTACATAAAAAACCCCACCGTACCTCGCTTACAAACACATTGGAGGCATTGTATGGCTCAGTTTGATGCGACAATGAATCAAACTGATTGGTGGACATCTTATAGAGTCTTGTATGGAAAATTATGCTAAAAAATTATAATATTTTGTAGATGTAATGGCAAAAAAAAAATACAAAAGACTTCATTTGCGTATTAGTTCACCAACCCAAGAACCAATTTCCAGATCCATTGTCATGAAAATTCTTTCCAATCCATTGGTGCAACAAAAATTTGATTAAAAAATAAGTTTTGGGACAGATGGTGGATGGTATTTGATATACCACCTCAAAGCAACCCCTTGTAAACAGTCATGAATGAGATTGTAATCCTTAAAACTACCACCATGGGTCCTAAAAGCACCCTTTCCTACGAATAGATTTTGTAACAATCCTATTGAAGTACCCATCAATACCTTTCAGAAGCTTACTTCCCCGACACTAGGAACTCCCGAAATTAATTTTGATCTATAGCAAGGAGGACCCTCAACAATTCATATAAGGCATTTTCGTCATGTGTGCTATGTCTTCATACCCATGACCATGACCTTATGTTAAGGATGTTTCCCATTTCCTTAGACAGGACCTGTCCTTGAATTATGAAAAACATTCCAAAAAATTCACTCTTCAAAATTCGCTCAACTTACACAATTTAGTTTTAGAACATTTCTCCATCAATATCACTCATACAGATTTCTATTACAAATCTCTAGGTTATCACTATTAAACAATTCAAGATAATGAGTCTATTACAGAACCTGTCTCCCAGTTAGCAAGGGATCATCAATCAACTATCCTTCTCACTCCCAAGGAAATTGAGGTTGATCTAGTTGTTCACCCATTCTTGTGCTAAACATATATCGTCAACTCTAGTAGATCCAATCCTTTCAAGATTTTTGATGAAGCCTTTACCATGGCCTGCAAATTATAACTTCTCGCCCTTAAAGACGGTAAGGTCAAATTCAGATGAAAGAAACCCAAACCTGAGTCTTCATTTAAACTTTCTTCGAGTATTGATAAATCCAAAGGCTCAATAAATGACAGTCATTGATATAAACCATGTTTCAAGTGTCATTCGTACTTTGAATGGATCCAACCTCAACGTATCTGAATGCACCCATTGGATATTATTATAGCATAGTCTTCAATAAAATCCTAGCCGCATACATGATCAAACTGTCCCCCTATCCACCCTATTGACACATTTGTTTCTGATCCCTCATGGTATCAAGACAATGACTATTGTAAATACCATCAGGTTCGAGGTTATGACATTGAAAAGTGGCATTCGTTTATAAACTTCCTTCGGGATCTTATTGACTGAGGTGAGTTGCAACTTGAAAGGATATGAATGCGCCTCCTAATCAAAACTTGGATGTATTTACAAAAACCTTTCCCAAATCATTCCTCATCCATTATTCAACTTCAATCCAATGCCATTAACTCTCATCATACCATCCACACCATTAAAGACCTCTAACTTACACCTTCAACACCTAGTGTCTCTACCATAAAAAAACCATCTAAACCATCCAACTCTTCCAATCTTATCACCAATAAGGTTACGAACCCTCATACATCTACCCCATCCTCCTTAGACTCACTCATTGCCTCTGTCGAAGTCCTTAGGAAAATAAAACTCATCATAGATTAATCACAAAAATATCTTTTTAAGATAACATTACCCGACACCACATCCAAAATCTCAAGACAAAATCCATTAGGAATTCATTTAAAAATATATATAGATTGTACCATCCAATAATCAAACAACATTATCACAAAACAAATAGACTTTTCTTGTATCTTGAGTGTTGTCCTCATCCCTCGTCTAAATTCACATTCATTGTTACACAATCCAAGGTTGTTCCTCAATCATGTGGGGAAACCCCCATATTTGAGAAGAGCCAAAGGCTCGATTAATCAATCAATTCAACATTAATTCAATAATATGAGGTACACATATATAGGTAAATGACATCCTTAAAGTAAGGAGTCAACTTCTATCCCTCATATCTCTCTCATGATCATTCAGCATCCCACTTATCTCTCCCAATACCTATTCTCACTCAACAAACCTAGAATCTCTCTAAGAGATCTCTACGAGTTGTCACCAACTCATTATTTGCACAATAATAATGTTCACAATATTAAAATATTCCTAACATTCACTCCCCTATTGTTAACATTATTATTTCCAAATATACACTCCCCAAATGCTAACATGGGGAGAGGAACATTACCCATCCTTGGAATCGTTTCATAAGTGCCCCCCCAAAATATATAACACTTGGATGTCGGTTACAACCGAAAATGCATCCAAATACAATCTCATCCTCATTATGATTTTTCGAAACTAAAGCATATTTCTTCCCCCCTTTTCGAAAAGTACCAATACAAAACCTTAAACCACTCCCTCATATGCCGTTGTGAAAAGGATAGAAATTTGACGCCGAATAGAGTGCCGAGTGGATTGACTGAGATGAAGCAACCAACACCGAATTCTTTCTGTCGGAATGTATTTTAGGGATCTGCATGTTGAGCCGTTATACCTTTACTGTTTTCTATTTACCACGATTTGGAGGAGATACCACCTTGAGTTGTGTACGCCGAAAGTAAAGGCTTCCATGGAGGTCAATGTACAGATGTGTCACTAAATTCAAATTCCATTAAAACACTCTGTATCTGAGACTCGAGATGCGTGATTTGTTGCTGAAATATGTTGCAGCATATGTCCACTTGGATTTCAAGAAGTGGCCCTCAAAGACAAAACATCAGTCATCTTGAAGTCGCCTGAGACAAGCTAGAGATTGATTTTAGGGACGCAGAGCCATAGGTCGAGGGATCGATCGATGCACAGTCAGCGAATAAAACATTGAAAAACATGATCTCTGTCGAGTTGTGGCCATATCAGGAGGTCTAGTATAAAAATCGCTCTGAATTCCAACGTACAGTCATCACCATTACATTCACAGGTAGCTCATGAATAGAGGGATGCAAACAACCAATCAGTAGGAGTAAGGAGGTAGACTATCCATTTGGATACTATTTCATTTCATCCAAGTTTGTAGAATATTGATTTGAAATCGTGTTATGTGCATTCAACTTGACAGAAAGCAAAAAACAAATAGCTTCAAGATCTGAATAGATGCAGGGGTCGAGAAAGATCTAAGATCTTGCCAAGTCCGAACTCATCAAGAAGAGATCACCAAATATTTCATGAAGGTCAATGAATAAACAACCAGGGAGCAGATCGCTAGAAGTATATAGGAACTTGTGATTCGGGACTATCACGATGCAATGAGAATGCAGGATTACACATCATGCAATTAGAATTGACACTAATTCTGAGATGCATGGCCCGTGGTAACCTGAAAATTTACAAATCTTCCAAACCCTCATGTAGATCCTGTAACCTACAAACTCAAAAAAAAAAAACAATTCCATGCAGAACAATTTTTTTTTATTGAATGTAAACGGTGAATAAAATGGAATGTAGACAACGGAAGGAGTGAATAGGATGGAAGCAAAGAGGTGAATGCAAATGGGTGATGAATATCAACAAAGATGCACGTGGTCTTCACTGCACTTTGTGGACAGCATGCAAGCAGGTTGGACAAACACAAAATGGCATTTGCTCATGGTGTGCATAGCATAGCCATAGTGTTGTGTGAAAAAAAATGAATGGAAGGCCAAACAATGCTCAAAGAGGCCTGGATGACCTGCTCTGATACCAAATGTGGGGAAACCCCCATATTTGAGAAGAGCCAAAGGCTCGATTAATCAATCAATTCAACATTAATTAAATAATATGAGGTACACATATATAGGTAAATGACATCCTTAAAGTAAGGAGTCAACTTCTATCCCTCATATCTCTCTCATGATCATTCAGCATCCCACTTATCTCTCCCAATACCTATTCTCACTCAACAAACCTATAATCTCTCTAAGAGATCTCTACGAGTTGTCACCAACTCATTATTTGCACAATAATAATGTTCACAATATTAAAATATTCCTAACAAATCAACTCCTAAATGTGTCACAAAAAATATGACCTCATCAACCGAAACTCCCAAAATATCAAATGGTACAACTATCCCTTCATCATCGTCATCTCAGACTACTACAATAAGGTACTATGCTAGAACCCTCAAAAAACTCATCCAACTATCCATCATAACATTGCCTCTTATCAAATCATCTAGCTTCCGAGGGTGGAAATTTTCTTGGTAAAATTTTGAAGCATTTTTTGCATACCATTGGACACCAAGACATTCCATTGAGGACTGTAAAGACCTCCACATCACCATTTGAAGCCTTGCTAGCAAAGGAATTCTTCCTATCGATCTAAAACATCCAAATCAAGTTAAATCAACCCATCTGATCCTTAAATCCACACCTTCTGAACCATCATCCAACACCACATCTGCATCCAATAATAGTGATGTCTCTTCTAGTCAGGCCCCACTCCAAATAGGCGGTGTTCGCATTACCACAAGATCATGCACACGAAACTCCAAGGCGTCATTAAAAAATAGGCCCAAATTCTCTAACGTCATGGCTCCTAAACCATGTAATCCATCGTCTTCTAATGCTAAGGTATCCATCTTTTCCACTCCACACACTCAATTTACCAACTCTGTACAAAACACCTTCATCATACAGCTCCATCAAGCTCCTATAAAGATGTCCCTCTATGAGCTTGTTCAAACTTTTCCACAACGCCAACAAACAATTATTGAGGCTCTCCAATCCATCTCAATACCATCAAATGGTCTTCAACCATCTGCCAACCTTTTAGGCACATTCATCTTACTCCTATATTAGGGACATTCATCTTACCCATCAAGGTAGGTGTTAAAACCCTTCATGAGCTATTCTATTTTGTAGAAGGATAATTTGATTACAACATGGTATTAGGTCAACCCTAGATACGTGTCATGTACTGTATCCCATCAACTTTACACTGATGTCTAAAATAAAAACATGAAGATTAAACCTTTGTTGTTCCCGCCAACCCAAATCTTTTCAAAGCATGTCATATGACACACCGACCTAATGATGTGCTCATTCCTAAGACAAACTCAGGATCTTCTGACAAGGCTTATACTAGCTCTTCCATCCCCTCATCTAAACTACGAAACAACAACTCCTTCGAAGATGTTATACAATGTCTCTCACTAGGGAGTACCACCTTCTAGTTCTCAATTCACTCCCTACATCGAAGATGTATGGAAGACCTGAAAATTAACTTATGTATGAACCAAACATTGGAGATATCATCTCATTTGGTCCTCCTCATCTTAAAACTAATCTTGTATATGGAGGGATCGATCATCCTTCCCCACACCACAACAATCAACATCATGTTAAACCCTTTATATCTGATTTTTCATTCTTATACTACCAATCCTTTGCTGAAATGTATCTTCATCATTGTTCCTGGAAATGTTTTGGTTTAGGATGTTATCAAAAAAGTATACATGACTTGGTATTTGACTAGTCTCGTAAGCCTCATGAGAATTTTAGACTAGGTTTTGAAAATCCTTCCTTGGACACCTCCGCAATCACTGTATCTAGATTCATAGTAGAACCAGAGTCATCTTCTCCATCTTCACATGACAAATCTATTGACATAAACGATGTCGTTTCCACCCCTCCTATATTTTTTTAATCAATACGATCACCTTAGGAATACTCACTAATACCCTTCCATTTGTATTACCTGAAATGGTAGAGGAAGACTCCCCTACCATCGACATTCTTCAATGCCACGACGATGAATTAATCATATCCTATATGGGGGCAGAGGACCATTACCTTCAAAATACTATACCTCCTAACACGTCTACACTCCTTAACGAATCCACTATCAACTTCAACATAGGGACTTCACAAGACCCTCACATAGCCAAGGTTGGCCAATCCTTAGATTCGGAAGAATTAAAGGACTTCATTTCCTTCTGTTCCAAGCATAGTCAGGCCTTCACATGGGCATATAGTAATATGCCATGTATTGAACCTAGTGTTTTCATCCACAACATCGTCACAATCTCTAACACTAAGTCTGTTAAATAAAAAATATGTAGAATACACCCTCGTGTAGCACTCCTCATCAAAGAAGAGGTAAAACACCTCCACACTACTTATATTCTAAAAACTAAATACATAGTTGAGAAGAGTGTGCATTTTTCTTGGATAGCTGGATTTTTGTTTCACACAGGGAAAGATAATGTCATGAGAAGATGTATAAATGATGAGGAAGTATATGATGTCCTCACAGATTGCCATAGTGAACCTTATGCAGGACACTTTGCTACAAAAAGAGCAACACAAAAGGTGTTGATAACAGGTTATTATTGGCCAACATTGCATGAGGATGCAACATTATACACTAGGAGGTGTGATAGATGTCAAAGAATGTGTAAACCTTCCAAATCAGATAAGATGCCATTACAGCCTTAGTTAGTCTTGCACCCATTTGGCAAGTGGGGCTTAGACGTCATTCGTCCTACAGATCCTAAATCTTAGAAGAAGGAATACATCTTGTTATGCATAGATTATCTAACTAAGTGGATAGAGGTGAAGGCATTGTCAAGTCCAAAAAGTGAAAAAGAATCCAAGTTTCTCTATGATCACATCTTCACAAGATATGGAATTTTAAGGAAAATTGTCACTGATCAAGGTACACACTTTATTGCTGATGTAATTTCTGATCTAGCTAAGAAGTATGAAATTGGACATAGGAATTCTACACCACGTCATCCACAATCTAATGACTAAGTTGAGGTGAAAAACAGGGAGTTAAAAGCTATCTTGACAAAAACCATTGCACTCCACATGAAAGATTGGTCAAAAATACTTCCAAAAGTAGTATGCGAATTAAACACAACGTGGAAGAAAACATTTGGATTCACGCCATTCGAGATTTTGTATGGTAAGATTTTTTTTCTACTTATTGAATTTGAGCACAAGACATTAAGGACCACACTAGAGTTAGGCATAGAATTATCTAAAGCTCAGAGGAAGAGGATTCTCTAACTCAATAAGTTGGATGAAATGAGAAGATAGGTTGTGCATAATATAGAGGTAGTGCATAAGCTATTGGTCAATGGTCACATGTTGAGGTTGTACAAGAAGCCAACTGATGGGAGCACCTTTATGCAGCAGTTCAGAGGGGGACAAAACAAGATGAAAATGAGAACATCAGAGTCAAGATCAGAAGTTGAGCATGTTGGTTCATCTTCTGAAATTTCATAGGATTGAGATATTTTGAAATATCCCTTTTCCGGATTTATTTTATATTCAAGATTTCCAACCAAGTTTTCACAAATAACAATCTAATTTTTATGACAGCAATGTATAGAAAAATATGATAGCAAAGTATAGTTATGGCAGCAAGGTATAAAATCAAAAAATAACCAATATCTTCACTTTTATTGCAATTAAACCAACATGCAACAACATGCAAGTAACAAGCATCAACATGCAATGACATGCAAGTAACATGCATCAACATGCAATTACATACATCAACATGTAATGACATGTAATAACAAGAAGTTCCACTAATAAAATAAAATATCTCTCTTATTGAATATGGTTGTCTTCTCTTTCTGGACTTGAAATTGGACCAACAAGCCTCTAAAACTCTGAATCTGACAACCTGATTTGAATAAACTCCACAATAGAAAACTAGGGCTGGATATTTCACCACCGAAGAGTGCTCTACTAGCTAGGGGATAGATCTTATAGCTCCAACAAGTAAGGAAAGTAAGTTGAAAGCTCCAACATAAGATGGAAAAATGAACCAAGATCCTTTTTCCTCCCCAAACACCACCTTTTATAGCTTTTTTCCATCATAAAAGTGCCCATAAAACCCTAATTCAACCCCCCCCCTTGGAGATATGTCATGTTTTATTCATCACTTAAAGTGACTTTATTTCTCCTGGGCCAAAAAGTGCACTTAAGTGACCCCAATGAAGAAATAGAACATTACCCCACCTTTTTTACTTAATTCATCATAAATTACATGCATAACGTAAAAACATAACATATAACTGAAATGTAGGTTAAAACCATACCCAACAACTATCTACGCCACTAGCCCCTTAGGTATGACCAAGGCTAAGATGGAAAGCTAGTCACTACCATGGAGGTAGGAATGGGGACATTACAATCCACCCTTCCCAAAAGTTGCTTGTCCTCAAGCGAACGTAAACTGGGATGCTGTAAAATCTGCTCTCCCTCCCAAGTGGCATCCTCTAGTGGTAAGTCTTTCCATCTCACTAGATATTCTGTGATTACCCTATTCCGAAGCTTCCTTTGTCTTACCTCAATAATAGATTCTGGTTCTAAGACCAACTTGCCCTCGTCATCCAATGGTGGTAAATCTATGGAAGACACAATACGTTGTCCAAGTGACTTTTTGAGGCACAAAACATGGAATACATTATGAATCTTACTATGCTCTAGAAGCTCCAACTCATATGCTAATGCCCCAACTCTGTGCACTATCCTCTATGGCCCATAGAATCGTGGTTTTAGCTTCTCTGCACTGATCTTCTTGAGTGATGATTTTATGTATGGCTGCAACCGTAAGAAGACCAAATCTCCCAACCTCGAATGAGTCTCTCAACTTTATGTCTATCTGCATATACCTTCTACTGATTCTACGCTTTCTGTATGTTCTCCTTGAGAACCTTTATAATGTCCTGGTTCTCTTGTACCCAATCACGAGCTTTGGGAGCTCGATTATCTGATAATACTAGGTATACAAATGAGGATGCCTCATAATCATATAATGCTTGAAAAGGAGTCATACCAATACCCATGTAGTAGGTGGTATTGTAACAATATTCACCCATATGTAGTCATTTGACCTATGCACGTTGATTTCCTACAACATAGTTATGCAAGTAGCCCTCTATCCAATTTTTCACTATCTCAATTTTCCCATCAGTCTGTGGATGATAGTTGGTACTAGGTGTCAGCTCCATACCTGTAAGCTTGAAGATCTCCTACCAGAATGTACTCATGAAAATATTATCCCTATTTCTAACAATACTCTTAGGAAACCCATGATGCCTAAAAATATCTGTGAAGAAATCCTGAGCCACCTGCGGTGCTTTGTGCCCTAAAGGTATAGAAAGGAAATGGGCATATTTAGTCAACTGATCAACCACCACATATGTGCAATCATGCCCATACACTAAGGGAAGACCTGTGATAAAATCCATGGATATACTCTCCCACTTCTGATCTGGAATAGGCAGAGGTTGTAGAATTCCTACTGGGAAAGAGTGCTCTACCTTGGTTTGCTAAAAAACCAAACACTCCCTAACATGGTTAAGGACATCGTCCTTTAATCGCTTCCATGTGAATCTCTCTCTAATGTACCTGTATGTCTTAAAATATCCTAGATGTCCAGCCAAGGGTGTATCATGCACTGCTCGAAGGATCTTCTCCTTCATTTTGGACTCTGGTACAAGGAAAAATTCTATCCTTATAGTAGATGAGGTCATCCACAACTCTGTATCGATCATCCTAAATAATGCCATCTATAATCTCACATGAAAACTGATTTTTGGAGTATTCAACAAGTATATGATCCTTCCAATTAGCTGACATCTCTGACATAAAGCAAATCATAGAATCAAAGCAAGGTCTCCTAGACAGTGCATTAGCCACCACATTATTCTTACCTTTCTTGTATTCAATGTCAAAATCAAAATCATATATCTTATTTACCCATCTTTGTTGGTGGTCATTGAGATCATTTTGCTCCAAAAATAACCTCAAGCTATTATGATGCGTATGAACCATAAATTTGTTGCCCATTAAATATTGCCTGAATTTGACTAATGCATGCATAATGGCCAACATCTCCTTGTCATAAATTGAGGATCCTCTCTCTACTAGACTCAATTTACAACTCTCATAGGCAATGGGATGCCTATCCTACTTGAGCACTTCTCCAAAACCCACTCCTGATGTATCACACTCGAGTACAAATGGCCGAGTGAAATCTAGCAATGTAAGAGCTGGATAAGAACTCATCACCCCCTTAAGCTGATCAAAAACCTACTATGTTGAATTTGACCAAGCAAAAGCCCCCTTCTTGGTCAATTATATCAAGGGTGTAGTCAAGTAAGAGAAGTTCTTCACAAACCTTCTATAATATGTGCATAGTCCCCAAGAATCCTCCCAAGTGTGCCAAAGTCCTAGGTGGTGGCCAATCCAAAATCACCTAAATCTTCTCCCTATCCACCTTGACTCTGCCTCCTCTGATCACATAGCCCAAATATAGCAGCTCTGTCATACCAAAACTCACACTTAGAAGCTTTTGCATAAAGAGAATTAGCTTCCAAAAATTCCCAACAACTCATCAAGATGTTGAATGTGATCCTCCCACATCCTACTGTAGACCAAAATGTCATTAAAGAAGACCAATACAAACTTCCGCAAATGGCAGTTGAACACATGGTTCGTGAAGGACTGAAATGTGGCCAGTGCATTAGACAACCCAAATGGCATCACCAAAAAACGTGAAGTGGCCATAGTGGCACCTGAAAGATGTCTTATGCACATCCTCCTCTCTAACCTTGATCTGGTGATATCCATATTGCAAGTCTATTTTGGAAAAATAGACTGCTCCATATAGCTCATATAGTAGTACATCAATGTGTGGCATAGGATACTTTTTTTTGTCTTCTTATTTAATGCATGGTAATCTATGAACATTTGCATGGTTCCATCCTTCTTCTTCACCAACACCACTGAAGAAGTAAAAGGACTAGAACTAGGTCTAATATGCCCCATGTCCAAAAGCTCATGTATAATAATCTCAATCTCATCCTTAAACTATTTTGGGTGATGGTAAGGAGTAGTAACCATTGGCTTGTTGTCCCCAAGCTCAATCATGTGCTCAAACCCCCTGTCTAATGGTACACCTGGAGGTATGTCCTGAAAAACTACACTATGCTTGTCCAATAGGCCGTGGACATCCATATGATACTCTAGATGGTCACTCCCTGTATTCTTGGTCGAAACCAAGAAATAAATGGTTCAATCCACCTCATCGTGCCGAAAGATCCTCTCCATCCTCCTAGTTGTGTCTACCCTGGGTGCTCCTGTAGATAGACCCCTCAAGGTCACATTGCTATCCTCGAACTTGAATTTCAGCTCCATCGTCTGAAATTTAGTACAAAATTCACCAAGGGAGTGAAGCCACTGAACTGCCAACACTATGTTGGTCTCTCTTATGCCGAAAATATAGAAGACATCAGTAGCTATGTAGTTCCCCATGGTGATGATCAATTGTGGAACTTTACGGGTGCATCTCATAGACTCACCATTGGCTACAAAAATGTTGAAGCCCTCAAAGTCCTCTTTTTGTAGGATGCGCCTCTCAACCAAGGATGCATCAATAAAGTTGTGGGTAACCCCACTATCAATAAGTACCACAACACATTGCCCCAACATAATTCCCCTAAGTCTGAATTCCTTGTACCTCGGGGTACTAGAAAAAGTGGCTATAGTCTCCTAAGGGAAAAATTCCTCCTCCTACTCATCAGTACCATCCAAATCATCTTCATCTCCGTCATCCATCTCCTAGGTCTCTAGCTACTCATCTCCATCACTCTCTCTCTCCCCTTCTCAAAGACCTCAATGAATTGGGCCTTTCCCTTTCATGTGCAATCATGTCTCGAGGCCCACAGTGAATGAAAATTGAGGAAAAGTTTCTTTTACCTCATCTTATCTCTAAGTTCTCGTGAAATAAACATATTTCTATTTGTCTCTTGTCTTTTTGGTGGCCCATTCAGCTGGAAACCGGGTCCTCTCTGTTGAAATCAAGGTGGAAACCTCGGCTTCGGATTGGATAACTCCAAATATCGGGCTCTCTTGATGGCATCATGTAGTGAAGAAGGCTTGAATTCCTTCACAAACCCTGCTAGTGAATCTATCAACCTTGCTATAAAAATTGAAGTCAACCTCACCTCAGAAACATCAGTAACCATCACTAACAACTGCTGAAAATCTGCAATATACCCATCCAAGTACCTTGTCTATCTCAAATGATTCAAATCTCTGAATAATTTGTTAGGATCCCACCTATCAAACCTACCCACCCTGTCTCTCTACAAAATCCGCATAAGTGGTAATATGTGTGTGTCCCTGTGTGACAAGGTCGTGATGCCACCAATCATGTGCATCTCCCTTAAGATGTAGGATTGCAAATTTTATTGCATCCTCTTCACACATTGGATTCAAGTCAAAATACAATTTTAACTTCTGAATCCATGATGTCGTGGTACACTTCTTGGATCCATTGAAGTGTGGAACTAAAATCTACCCCAATCACCTCTGTAGCTCGCGAACATGAGTATAGTGATCCCGCTTGCGCTGGCTACCGAATTCATCCTTTAATACTTTGGGAAAGGCATATTAGCTTTGAACCATTCACTCAAGGATTCATACTTTTTCCAACAAGTCTCCTCATTAACAATATCCCCATGTTTTCCCTACCAGTGTCACTTCCATATCTTTCAGGAAAATCAATTCATGCATGCTCAACTGTGTGTTTTGGGATGAAGGAGTTTGCTTCCCTGATCTACCGATTTCATCTTTACGAGTCTGCAGCCTGGAATTACTGTTTTCACCTCTTTCCATATGGTTCCCAAAGCCACCCTGTGATAATCTCTCCATGAGTTAACTCAAGTAGAGTTTTGTAGTCTCTTGTTGTTTCACCCATATTTATAAACATTTTCTTCATAAAATCCTCAATCAGTAGTTCCTTTGATTTTCCATCTTTTTCCGCCATGTTTGGACCTTCTTTCTTGGGTGTATTCCTCCTTGAATAAGCCTTCATACACTACCCAACAGGTTGTAGAAAAGACCGCTCTGATACCACTAAAATATCCCTTTTTCTGGATTTATTTTATATTCAAGATTTCCAACCAAATTTTCACAAATAACAATCTAATTTTTATGACAGTAGTGTATAGAAAAATATGACAGTAAAGTACAGTTATGGTAGCAAGGTATAAAATTAGAAAATAACCAATATATTCACTTTTAATTGCAATTAAACCAACATGCAACAAACATGTAAGTAACATGCATTCAGCATGCAATGACATGCCCAGTAACATGCATCAACATGCAACGACATGCAATAACAAGAAGTTCTACTAATAAAATAAATGATCTCTCTTACTGAATATGGTTGTCTTCTCTTTTTGGACTTGAAACTGGATCAACAAGCCTCTAAAACTCTGAATCTGACAACCTGATCCGAATAAACTCCACAATAGCAAACTAGGGCTAGATCTTTCACCACCGAAGAGTGCTACTACTAGCTAGGGATAGATCTTTCACTACCGAAGCTAGGGTTCCTACGGAATTTCACCTCCACAAGCAAGGAAAGCAAGTTGAAAGCTCCAACAATAAGATGGCAAAATGAACCAAGATCCTTTTTCCTCCCCAAACACCACCTTTTATAACTTTTGTCCATCATAAAATTGCCCATAAAACCCTAATTTGACACCCCTTGGAGATATTTCATGTTTTAATTGTCACTTAAAGTGACTTTATTTCTTCCTAGGCCAAAGAGTCCACTTAAGTGACCCTAACGAAGAAATAGAACATTACCCCGCCTTTTTCACTTAAGTCATCATAAAGTACGTGCATAATGCCAAAACATAGCATATAAGTGAAATGTAGGTGAAAATCATACTCAACAACTATCTACGCCGCTAGCCCCTTGGGTAGGACCAAGGCTAAGATGGAAAACCAATTGCTAGACTGTGGAGGTAGGAATGGGGACATTATAGAAGTTGAGCCTATTGGTTCATCTTCTGAAATTTTCAGAGGATTGAGATATTTCAGTTGTCTTGGTATATTCGACCTGTTGGATATTCCAAGGATGAATAAAATTGTTGTGATTAGCCCTTTTGGTGATCAACAACACTCTGCTAACATTTTTATTTTGTTATCATTTCTGTTTTGCATGATTTGATGTATATGTTTACAAGAGTGCATAATATCTGACACAGGGAGATAATGCAAAGACTAAATGTTCCACTTGCAGCATCATGTAGAAAATATTTGTTTTGTTTTCATGTTTGACGGAACTCATGATTGCAGGAAGGAAATAAGGGATATATGCATGAGTGTGTGATGATCGAGACAATCGATACCCCCACAGGTCAGCATTCCCTTGCTGGGAGTTATCTGATTTAAGAAAGGTTCCTATAATACAAATTCCACACATGCTTGCAACATCACAAACAATATCCGCAACATCATAGAAAATCATCATGCAGTAAGGGGTGCAATTACCATACTGCATATGTAATCATCATTCTAAATATACTTCAAGATAAGTGCACTCATACCACTTTATTAAAATATGATTAGTATGATTATTGTTAATTAGTATTTATGCCACAATATCATGTGTTTAATTGAATTAACAAACCACTATATTTTTTATGTTGTGAGATGGCATTACATGTCACCCCACTTTGTAACACCACTTTACCTCACACGCTTGTTGTTATCAAATCAATTGAATGTATTTCCCTTGTGTTGCATGTGATTCGGTCTCGGAATTCAAAAATAAGGTACTCAAACAATCCCCACAGTTAATTTTTTGCATCATTCCTTCAAAGTTGTGTGATTGCATTACCAGAGCCTAGCAAGCTACATAATTGAAAATGGAGGGAGACTTAATCCGCCATGAGCCAACAAATCACTCCCAAATTCACAACTAGTCAAAAATTTTGCAATATTTCCAAAACAATGGATGGTTGGATTACATTAACAACTTCTAGGGTTTTAATGAGTCTATGGTCAAATAATTTGTTGTTACACTCAAATATGGTGAAGTTATAATCAAGGGCTTATCAATGAAAGTGAATGATGATATCTGGGCTACAATGATTAGACTTCCTGTAGAGGGTGAACCTTTTTTTGAAAAATTCAATCCAGAGGTAGCCAAATGGGACTTCGCTAATGAGGATGATCTGTCTTCATCAATGACCAAGAAGGTATATATATAACCTCTCTCAAAATTTTATGGGCTTAAATTACAAACTATATTATCAAGTATTTTACCTACAAAGGTAGGTATTCTAGACTAAACATAGTCCACTTCAAATTACTCAATCATCTGAAGAATAATAGGCATGTCAATGTGCCTAATTTCTTAAATGATATTTTGAAAAATATGAGTAAGGAAGCACAAAGAGGAATGTCAACACTTTCACACCACTGTTTTGTTACTCTGGTAATAAAACACACCTTGTAGAAAAAACATCCTAAACTGAAATGGGAGGATTTTGCAAAGTCCAAGCATATTGATGAATTATTGGGGACATATAAGGAAGAGGAGAATAAGTATTAGGAGTTATTTTACCCATGCATTTGAACCCACATCTTCCACTTCTCAACCCACATAAACCCCTGTTTCTGAGAATTTACCAGCTTTTGAACCAAACCCTAAGCCAATATCACCTGAGAGAATCTTTATCACCAAAACCCTCTTGGAAATGTCTACCCTTAAGTCATCTTCTTCCAAATGTAAAATGAAATCTTCCAGAACCACTTCCACTCCATCAAGGCATTCCCAAATTGCTATATACTAGAAGGAAAAAAGCCTCAAAGCCCATAAAAAATTACACCATATCACTTGACAGCGATATGGAAGTTGTTGAGGAAAATATTAAGGCCACACCAATGGACATAGAACATGGAGGTACTGATGTTGCATTTCATGAGAAATAAGGTCGTGGGGAACCCATGAGAATATGAAAGAGGGAAAGAAAGAAGAAAGTGGTGAGAATATTGTACATGAATGCCATTCTGAGTACATGGAGGAACAAACAAAGGAAGTTCATGCTGGGGTACGTAATGAAGAGCATAAAGGAGAAGACGTTGAAAAGGTAACTGAGGAAACAATTCATGTAGCCAAAGGTGATGAGGAGAAGATGGAAGAGGAAACTAGCTAGACAATTCATGAACCTAGAAATTGATGAAGATACTCCCCATGTTGTTGAAAAATTTATTGAACTTGTCCATGCAATTGAGGAACAACATATGTTTGTGGAAACTGATATAGTATAGGAGCACATTCATGTAGTTTCTGACATAGTAATTGAGAAAGTGTTGGAGAATACACCACCATTTTTTCAGCATGATAACTTGCAGTAGTCATATACAGCCCCATTACAGCCACAAATTGTCTTTCAAGAAGTTGTTAAAGAGCCTGTAAAACTAATTTGTAGGAATATGGCAACACAAACAACGTTACTGGACTATTGGGTCTATCAATTTTGAAACCTATGTTTAATAGGTTAAAAGGAAAATGGGAAAGAGAAAAGGAAGAACTTATCTTCCAGCACCAATAAGACATGGAGGAAAAAGACCAA
This sequence comes from Taxus chinensis, assembly GCA_019776745.2. Lineage (NCBI taxonomy): Eukaryota > Viridiplantae > Streptophyta > Pinopsida > Cupressales > Taxaceae > Taxus > Taxus chinensis. The sequence continues at coordinate 836,245,786 of CM034150.1, forward strand.
GAAATTAAGGAAAAATATAAATATATTGGAAGGCTAAAGAAGAAGTAGGAAGAGACACTTAAAGTGGCCTATGAGATATTTAGACACAGGCCTCCTTCAAATATTTATGCAATTTTATTAAAATAAAATATGTTGTAGCTCAAGCTTACCTATATTAACTCTGATATTCCATTTAACAATACTATAGCTAGGAGCTTCTTTAGATTATATCTAAAAATGCCTCATGAAATTCAGTTCCTGTTGTGTGAATTATACATGTAAAATTATGCCCTTGAGTATAAGAGATGTTCCAATTAGAGAACTTTGTTCTTATTTTCTCAATGAATTGCACATGGAGAAACATATGGAAGAGTACAGGCTCTTATAAAAGGTACAACCACTGATGATCAAGGAAAAAGATAACAATACTAAGGAAGTTATTGAAGAATTTGGAAAGTATATGGAGAAAAAATACAATAATAAATATGGTATGGTAGATGCGGAAAGAATCTCATGAGGAAGTTAGGGACAATATTAAGTATAATGCAAGAGAGATAATATATGCCTACATGATGCACTGACAAGAGATGGTCCCTGAGATGTAAAAGAAATAAATGCACTCTTATCATAATATCATACCAACTTTGATAAGAGTGAATGCATATATTGATGTTTCTATTATATGTGCCAAAACGTGGTTTCCAATTGGCTATCACCTGTCAATATTCCACTTTTCTATACCACATCGACCTGTCAATATTCCACTTTTCTATACCACATCGGTCTAGTAATCAGCCCTTGGATGAAGTAGTATAGGACAAAGTCATGAACATGTATAGGATGAATGGAGGATACTTCTTCACGTAGCCTAAAGGGACGGATACTCCAATTGATTTCAGATGCTTATGCAACACCATTCAGGAGGAACCTAAGAAACCTCAGAAACCTAAAGTGCCTACGAAACCTGAATGAGGACATTCAAGGACCTAAGTTTGGGATTGTGATGAGTTGTTTAATTACCTTTCTAAAAACCTCATCTTTTGTAATGTTTTGAACCATTTGTAGCCTTGCACTTGTATTCCCCTATTATACTATCCAAAAATTTCATTAGAACTTGAAATTATGGCATGAATATTTACTACTAGTTGACCTTTTTTTTGGTATTGTGAGTACACATTTATTATCTTGATCACAATAAGGTGTTTAAATGATGCTTTATATGATGTCAACCATGTTTGCAAGAAAATTTTTATATGTAAAAACTAACATATAACCAAATGATCCATACACAGCAACCCATCCGCATCCAAATGAATCATCTACAGCTAAGGGATTGTCCGCAACAACTCACATGCAGCCAAAAAACTTTTCTATAGAAGAGCGTCTGCAACCAAAGGAGGTCACACACATCAAATATGTTGTGATCCTCGAAAGCTTGTTGGACATGGAAATCACACTTGAGTTTGCATTTTTCCATGGAAGAAGCAATTATAATTAAAATATGAGAACTTAAATATGACTCAACTCCAACATCTGATTATGCATTGCAACATAACAAGGAACTAAATGATTAAATTCATGATTTAGAAACTGATTGGTTACTTAATTTATATGGTTGATATGTAAAAACCTATTGATTAATTCTATTGCATGCATCTAGTCTTTGGATTATTTGGTTGAGATATTTTACTTGATTTGATTCAACTCCTATTCGAACTTTGTTTCTTCACGATTCTATTATAATGAGAGGTATAAAAGAAAAAGGTTGATGCTAAAGAAGATATAATAGGAGAAATAGATAGATCTTGAATATAGAGATTAGAGAATACATGGATATAAGAATTTTTGTAGTCCCAATTGTAACTTCATGTCAATGCAATAAAAGTCTAAGTTTTTTTCATTAATTGTAGTCACAAGCCTTAGGAGGGATTAGAACCCAAAGCAGGGCTCACTTGTGATTTGTTATCCCCCTCCATAGTTTTTTTATTTGATTTATGGCATGATTAGATTAGCAGTAACTCATTTCTTTATTTACATTATGAGCTTACATGCTTTACCTTAGTCATACTATTTACTTCCAATCTTAATTTAGTTTGTTTCCAAGCATTGTTATTTCCCAAATTATAGTGACAACAATTTACTTCCTTACCTCTTAAATACATGTAATTGTGCATACAACACTTGCACTATTGCAAGTCTACATCCCTTGGTTTGATAATTAAATGATTGTAGATTAATGAACAACATACTAATTGTTGCAAGTTAATTTTCACCACCAACATTCCTAAAGGAAAACTGACTGAGTAATAAAAGCAATCTACAGATATTGTCGGTGATTTAAAGGAATCATGGATGATTCACCAAAATCATAGGTGATTTGAATGAGTTGTTAGCGATTACAATAAAGAAAACCTAAAAAGTGAATATAAGTTAGTTTTAATTAAAAATAAAGGGGAAAAGGTCCCACCAGACATGCTAGAAATGTACTAGAGAGTTTTTGTTTTCCTATTCTAAATTAATAAAATGAAATAACAAGAACTGATTGACCTCATAAGACAATAGGGTTTACTGATACCTGGGGTGACTGATGTTGATAATGATGGAAGATTGGATGTCACAGATCCAAGCAAGCATGCAAATTCTTCCTTCCAGTGGGATAGGCTACCTGCAATGCACGGACACTCAAAAAATGATAGGATTATATGTGTGTGTGTGTGTGTGTGTGTGTGGTGGATTTCCTGTAAAATTCCAACCCTGAAATTCAATGGACTTCCTTACAAGGATGTTAATTTGCATTCAAGAAATGAATCTGATAATAATGAGATAAAATGATAAAAAAGACTATAACCAACAATACAAAGGAAAAGGGATTGACACGATCCATGGCTATATGATGGTCTGAGGATGTGGTGATACCTGACCCAAAGAAAGTCTAGGGATCACAAAATGGATCAAAGGAACAAGGAAAAGGATGGTTATACACTCAAAAAGGAAAGCTAAGGGATGTGTTGTATTTAGAATAACTGACAAAGTGATGACTCAGAAGAACTCGATAGGGTTGAATAAGAACCTGCACAGGTAGAGTGGTTATAAATGATGGAATCCAGATGCTTAAAGAGAAGGGTCAAAGGACCTGTCAGGCATGAATCGTTAGTGATTTAGGCAGATCTCCAACGATGCGGAGAATTTTTCGGTGATTAAGGTAAATTGTCGGCAATTGGAGTAAATTGATGGTGATTACTGAATAAATGTACAAGTCGATAATGAATAGATATTGAACTCGAGAGGGATTCCAAGAAGGATAATTTGAGGTTGTAAATAACATGTAAATGAGATAATAATGCAATGGAAATAACTTACCTTGTATAACTTGATGAAAGAAGATGAGAAGATGATGTTACCTGAGCTAGGGAGATTTCAGAGGAAGGAATATTTTTGTGTTAATGGCTAAACGTTGAATGTCATTCAAAGGCTGATGAAGATATTGTTGATGTCGTATGGAAGGCTTGAGTGTTGCTATAGTGTTTTCAAGCTCTATAACAAGACTCTATTACGACTAGATGCAATGTCTAGTCTCAGGGAGCATTAAGCATGGACCAACCTCCTAAAAAAGGGTTTGAGACTTGTTTAAATAGAATCAGTGGTGATCCAAGAAAATCGTCAGGGATTAAGGAGCTTGGTTAAAACAAACTCCAACCAAGCTGTTTTAATTTGTCAATTTATTTGAGAGGGAGATATATGGGTAAGGGGTTATAAAAATGGTTCGGAGGGTGTTTGTTTTGTTTTGTCTTTATTTAATTTTGGAATGTGAGTGGTTTAGGTGGTTTAGGAGGGGGTAGAATATGATTTTATAGGTGTAGGATTATATTTATGGGGAGTATATATGATGGGGGGAAATAAGACTTAGGATATAGGTTTATAGATGATAATAGTTATATGATATGGAAGCGGTGCTAGTGAATGCGGATACGGGGATTAGCGGTGCTAATTTTAGGTGTCTACATCATCTTTGAATTCAGTATCTTCATCATATTTTGAATCTATATCTTATTTTATTTTCTTAACTTCGAAATCCATGAGCATTAATTCATCTATATCACTAGGAGAGACGATTTCACCACTTTCTTCAAATGATATACTTTCCTCCTTGGTGTAGAGGTTCTTCTTGTGCTTGTAGATATTCTTTTTGCTTTCAGATCTTCTCTGCTTATGATTATTCTTAGATTGATGATAAAATTTCTCTCCTTCAAGTTTTTTTAATTTATGATTCTTTTTTTTATATAGGAATTTGTTTGCATAATGTCTTATTTCACCACAATCAAAGCATTTTAATGGTATTTTACCTTTATATTTTCCATGTCCTTTCTTCAGCCTTCTGAAAAAGTGAGCTTCTTCTTCATCTGACTCATTTCTGGAGCAATCATGTAGTTCTAGTTTCTTGGCTTTCACCTTCTTTGATTCTTTAAATGCAACTTCTCACTTTAATGATTTATCACTTCTAGTTCTCATCTCATATGATGTGATAATCCCATGCAGGTCATCCATTTTTAGGATGGTTAGATCTTTCAATTCTTCAACAGCAGAAACTTTGGCATCAAATCTCAAAGGAAGAGATCTAAGAACTTTTTGTAAAATAGTTTCATCCTTAATTTCTTCACCAAGACCTTGTTGGTGAGGAAATTTGTTGGGTGGAAAAATTTGTGAATTCCTTGCCAACACTCTGGGAATCTAAGGTCCCTCTACTTAACCCGTGTAGTTGTTTTGTATGCATGCGATAAAGTGTGGATTTATGTGGTGGCCTTTTAGCTGGGGATCCAACAGGGGCACTCCACTAACCCTGCGGAAAAGCTAGAAATCTCTTGCCAGGGAAGACTTTGTCTATGAAAGTGGGAAAGGGAGTGAGAAAATAGGTAGGAGAACTAATGTTGTAGGTAGAAAATCAGATTCCGGCACACACACTAGTTAGAAACTTCAACACATGCATTTATGAGAAGAAACAACCTGCAAATGGCAACAAGATGAGATAAGATTGTGAACTCAAAGTTTCTAAAATATCCTCATCAAAGAGGCTAAAAATCCTTCTTCTTGTATTGATGCTTAAACAGAAGTTGTACATAATGTGGGAATGGAAGAAATTTGAGAATGGAGGAAAGTAGAAGAAAATGGCTATCTCCTTTGCTTTCTCTAAGTACAATGCACTCTTGAGTTTACAAGATCAATTTCCAACCCTTTACAATGGCGTGAAGAAGCCATTAAATATCTTGCAAGAAATGGTTACAACTTCTTCTTTGTTAGCAAGAAATGGTTTACAATCTTTTCAATCATTTGTCCATTCAGATTCTTGATTCGCGAAGAAACGCCAATGGCGGGAAAAACCAGACTTTTCATAATGCAATCGTTACACTCATTTTGTAACTTTGAATTTGAACCATTCATCTTGCCTTTGAAACTTTAAACCAGAGTTGTCCACGTGGGAGAAATTTACTGGAGCGGGTGTGGAGGATGCCTTTTGCATTTTGTGACTTTATAGAGATTTGGCATTTTTTACATTTTTGGTCTGCCCTTCCACTTTTGATATAAGTCTGACACGTGGCTTCACTTGATTGGAGAAGGAATCGGCTCACTTTATGAATTTTAGCCCTTTTTACAAAAAGGCTCAAAACCTCAAAGTTCTCCACCGACCCGCTTCCCCGCTTTGACTTTCGATGTGGGCTCAACATTTGACTTTTTCCTCATAGCATGATCGGGGTTGCGGGTCACTTTATGACTTTAAGCCCTTTTTATGAAAAAGGCTCAAAACCTCAAATTTCTCCTCTGACCCGCTTCCCCGCTTTGACTTTTAATGCAGGCTTAATATTTGACTTTCTCCCTTTTGTTTGGCGGGGCCATATATCTAACCCTGGACACGTGGAGAGCTGGCGCTCATTTATGAACCTTTTTGGATTTTTCCTTTTTTGTCAAAAAGGCTCTAATTCTTTTAACTTAGCCGATTCGAGCTTACTTCCCCTTGACTTATGTTGACCTCTAGAAACATTAACTAACCTCATTGGAGTTTTCACTTTGGATTTGAAATTGCACCGAATGCACGTGGTCTCTTCAACTATCTTGGACTTTTCAATCCAAATCATCTATCCATTGACTCTAGACCATGTGGAGAAGTTGCACTCATTTGAATATTGGCCCTTTGGTTTCATTACTGAAATTGCGCCATTGAGGCACGTGGAGGCTTCCGCCGACCCACTCATACTTAGTCAATTTAAGCAATCGGCTATGTCCCCTTTTTTGGACCTGGGACACATGGAGGATTGGCACAAGTTTGAGAACTGCCCCTAGCTTCGACCCTTGAAATTATGTCGATGAAGCATGTGGAGCCATCCGCTGAACCTTCCATACTTAGCCGATTTGGGCTTGTTTTGTCTTCATTTTGGACCCTGGACACGTGGAAAGCTGAGCTTATTTGTGACATTGTCCCTTGGGCCCTGCCCTTGGAGTTACACCGTTTAGACATGTGGAGCCTTCCAATGTTGCTTGAAACATGGCCATGCCTGCATCCAATCAGAGATATCCACGTACTACTCGTGGATACTGGGGAAAAATTTGACAGGGAAGAAAATGCCTATCATTCATGACTGTGGAAAAATGCAGAGAAGAAGAAAACTCCACCATTTCGGCATGATTTTCAAATTTCTTTCGTGAACCAAGGAATTGAAAACAATACAAGGTTCGACAATCCATGGCCATAGAAAGATTGAAAATTTCATTCAAATGAGGACAACAATAAAATTTTCACGCGTCTAGACAGGAAAACAGAAAATTTATCAAAACATGCAAACTGGAGAGTTTAAACAACTTCAAAGCATGAATTTCTCTATCTTTTTGGACTTCCAACTTTACTTGAACACTTCTGGAGGGTGTGAGCTAAAAATTTTGAATTTGAATTTAAAAATGAGGGGGGGATTTTGAGGGCGACAACAGTTGGCTCTAGCTTGGGGACATGACATGGACTGAGCATAGTGAAGACATGACATGGGAATCTAGAATCTCAATCTCTAGACCCTATAATTCGTTGACCAGTGCCTTATCCATTGGGCCTTGCAGATTCATGTACAACTTCGAGAAAGAAATATCAGAAGAAGGAAACACACAAGCACACAATGGGAAAGGAAACACACAACACGCAACAGAAGGGGAAACAAAACCACACAATGGAAAGGGAAACACACCTATGGTACAAGGCGGGGGAACAACCCACTTTCACTGATGATACAATTTCAAGTATTTCCCACTCCGAGGCAATTCCAGTGGTGTTCCATCCAAATATGAGAGAAGAAAAGCGTTCTCTCCACAAGCTTCATGAATCTAGAATGGGCCGAGCCATAATGAATCAAACTTTCCATGGCTGCCTTTTGGTTCTCTTCTCTTGTCCCATAGCAGGATGAAGTCTCCAACTTTGAATTCTCTTGCCTTGGCCTTCTTATCAAAAATCTTCTTTACTTTCAATTGGTGCTCCTTAATGTGATCCACCACTTGGAGTCTATTTTCTTCCAGCTTCTCAAGAAAGAGGATCCTCTTGTCAATGGAATCCTTGTACTGACCATCTTCTATTGCCTGTAGCAGCTTGAGAGCTGGCATCTCGATCATGAGAGGAATTTCTTGCTTCAACTCCATACAGCAGTTGGAATGGTGACATACCTATTGCCTTCTTGGGAGTGATCCTATCCACCCACAATGCACGTCGTACAACCTTTTGTGCCAATTCCTTTGATTCTCATTTACAAGCTTGCGGACAATGGTCACAATGTTCTTGTTGCTTGATTTGGCCTGTCTATTTCCTTGTGGATAGTAGTCAGAAGAATGAGATAGGGAGATTTTGTAGCTATAGAAAAACTTGGTCAGCTCTCTTGAAGAGAAATAGGTAGCATTATCTGCTACAATCTTCTGTGGCACTCCAAAATGGACTATGATATTCTCCTTGATGAAGTTGCATACTGTTTCAGTGTTGGCTTGTTTGGCCGGAATGGCTTCCACCCATTTGGTGAAGTAGTCTGTTGCTGTGAGTACATAGGTGTGCCCCGTGCTTGAGTGAGGGTTCAGAACACCAATGAAGTCCATCCCCCACTGTTGAAATGGTTCTTCAATAACCACAGGCCTGAGTGGTAATGCAATGAGTTGTGGTCTTCCAATGAACTGTTGGCATGCTTTGCATTTAGAAACCCAATCTTGAGTGTCTGCAAAGATGGTGGGCCAATAATACCTTCCTCGGAGGATCTTGTGTGTAGTGACCATTGCTGAAAAATTTCCACCACATGCTTGGTCATGGTATGCTTTAAGAAACTTTTCTTGTTGCTCTTTATCTACGCACCTGAGGAAACAACCATCCAGGCCTCTTTTGTAAAGCGCATGATTCCAGATTACAAATTTAGCTGCCTTCAGCTTGAGTGTTCTCCTTTTCTTGTAATCAAGATGGGGAGGGAATTCTCCATAAGTCAGGTAATAGGAAATATCAGCATACCACTCATCAGTAGTGGTGACAAAGAGAACCTGTGGGTTGTCTTCTGAACAAGTTGAGCAAGCACAATTTTCTTTGCCATGTTGAACTTTGAGTGTTTCATCTTCAGCAATCAACTTGCACAAGCCATTTCCCCTTACCAGATTGGAGGGTTGAATCTCCAAGTCATATTCTTGAGTCTTTGCAATCCAATTTCCTCTTTTAGCTCTAGGATCCTGTTGTGTCAAGATGGACTTGATTGCACTGCCGGGACCATCACCACCGTATGGGAATTGAGGATGTAAAACCTGAAGTTTTTTACAGCCTTGACCACTGCATAGGCATGCTTCTCCAATTGGTTGTATTTTAGCTCATGCTTTTTCAAAGGACAACTCATGAAAGCAATAGGTGCTTCCACGCCTTCATCATTTTTCTGAACGAGAATGGAAGAGAGTGTATGTTCTGATGCATAACAATACATGATGAATTCTTTGTTAAAATCTGGAGATACAAGATTCAGAGCCTTGGCAATGGATTTCTTGATCTCTTTGAATGTTGCCTTCCCTTCATTGTTCCATTTGAAGTTTTCTTTTGGTTTCATCATGGAAGTGATGTGCTTCATCAACTCAGCAAACTCAGGCACAAAACGACGAAGAAAGTTCACCTTTCCGAAGAATGAATGAACTCCTTTCTTGCTTGTGGGTAGGGCTAATGCTTGAATGGATCTAATCCTCTCAGGATCAATGTGTGCTCCATGTTTGTTCACAATGTGCCCCAATAACTTGCCTTCTGTGACTCCAAAAATGCACTTTTTTGGATTTAGTGATATGCCATGTTTCCTACACCTTGCAAGTACCTGTTCCAAGTGATAGATATGATCTCCCCTCTTCTTTGAAAATACTGTGAGATCATCAAGATATATGAAAATGCAATGCTTCAGATCTTTGAAGGCCAAATCCATCGCCCTTTGGAATGTAGCTCCTGCATTGATTAGGCCAAAAGGCATTCTGTTGTAGGAAAAAGTGCCCCAAGGTGTTGTAAAGGTTGTCTTGGTGTGGTCCTCCTCTGCCACTTTGATTTGATTATATCCTGAGAATCCATCAAGTAATGAAAGCATTTCAGATCTAGTGACTGCTTGCAGGATATGGTCCATGATAGGAAGAGGATAATTGTCCTTTAGTGATGCCTGGTTCAGGTTGCAAAAATCTACACATATCCTTATTTCACCATTCTTCTTCCGCACTGGCACAATGTTAGCCACCCACATTGAATGGTGGATGGGAAAGATGATCCTTGCATTAAGCATCTTCATTACCTCCTCCTTGATGGTATCAACAATCTTTGGGTTGTACGGCCTTTGTTTCTTCCTGAAGGGCTTAACACCCTACTTCAAAGGAATTGAGTGATGCATTTCCTTTGGCTGGAAGGATTTGAGTTCATCATAAGAGTAGGCCAAGACATCTGAGTATTTCTTGAGTAATGCAACAAACCTTCTTTTTTCTTCAGGTGAGCAACATTTTCCAATATTGACCATCCTTGGCTCCTCCGGGGTACCAATGTTTTCTTTATCAAAATCAGCTGGGCACCGAGAAGATTGCTTTTCTTTCTCTTGAATGAATCTGTCATGTTTGTCAAAGAGGTCTTCTAAAGAGACTAGGCCTTTGGGAATTTTGTTCCCTTTCAATTTTATTACTCCCTCATCATCAATCCCTTCAATTCCTTCTTTCTCTTCTTTGGGGATTGCTTCTCGGTGTATATTTTCACCTCCTTCGAAGAAGAGATTATTGAAATTATCCCTTTGCTCTAAAAAGGCTAGAATTTGGTTATCATCATTGAAGACTTGCCAATGATTTGCATTGTCTGGTACACTAGGCCTGAATACCATTTCAATGGTCACTTTTTCTTTACCAAAAGAAGGATGAGGTGTCACTAGGGAAGCTGACACTGTAAGAGAATCAACCTTTTCATTATGTTCCCTTGGAATAGCTTCAATGGAAAATGCATCAAAAGATTCAATGCAGTCCCACACTCTATTTCTGTAATGTCGGAGTCTTGGATTCTTCACCTGATATTGTTGGCAGACCTACTTTACTACAACCTCTGCATCACCTCAGCATCTCAGTTTCTTGATTCCCATGTCCTCTGCTGCACTCATGCCTAAGAGTAGTGCTTCATACTCTACAGTGTTATTTGTATTATCAAATTACAACTTGTAGGCAAATGGGTACAACTCATTGGAAGGAGAGTACAATACTACACCAGCTCCCGAGCCCGCACTGGAATGACTACCATCAAATTCCATTGTCCAAATTTGATCTTCCTCTTCCTCCATGAGAAGTGGAAAGTTCTCCTCTTTTTTTGATGTGAGGAAGTAGTTTCCTAGCCCACAATCTTGAAAGAGAATGTTTGCTTTTGGATCATCAGACTTTCGTACTGTGAACTTCATCTTTCTTACTGGTAGCAACTTCTTCATCTCACCTTTTACTGGGATAGTTGCAGATGACCAATCCATTTTTATCTCTCCACCCAGGTCTCTATAGAAACTCCTACTCAATAGCATACCAAAGGATGTTGGGATGTCTGCTACCAGTATGGTTAGGAGCACCTTCTTGTCTGGAAAATCAGCTAGTGCTACCTGTGCATCTTTGATTCTTCCTACCAATGGCACTTGTTTGGATTCCATTGAGTAGCAGGTGCCATTTACCCGGGTCAAGGTGAGGCCTAGAGAATTTGCAACTTTGGCTGGCATCACATTGTCTGAGGCTCTGAATCTATGATACAATTATTTAGCTGGAAGCCTTTAATGAGGAGTGACAGGTAGAAAGGTTCAACCCTGTTGGTTTTGGAGGCACTAAGGGCTAGCATGTTTTGGGAAGGTGGTGTGGATGGTGTGGGAAGTAAGCCTTTAGAATTAGGACTCGAGGATATAGGGTTACCACCATGAACTGCATTAATGAACCTATCAAACTGGGCAGGGTGTGTTTGTAGGTATTCTATTTCTGAGAGCTGGACTTTGGTTTTGCTTGCATGTTCCACAAAGTCAAATGGGGTTATGGTGAGTGAGGAAGAGGTTCCAGAAATGGAGGAATATTTACATGGTAGAGGCTTTGCTACTTTGGGTGTTGAATTCTCCTTTTCAGGTGTAGCAATTGGCTTGGAAGGGGGTGAGGGTGTAGCTTTTGATTGAACCTTAGATGTTTTTGCAGGAACAACATTTAAAGGAGAATTGTTCTTAGAAACTTTTGAGCTGGGAGAAGAATTAGATGACTTACTTGGCATAGTAGCATGATCCCTGACAACCAGTGAGTCTGGTTTTTCTTTGGCTGACTCCATAGAAGGTGGTAATGGTGATCCTCTGCTGATGATTTTATTTTGTGTGACCTCTGGAGGAGAATCTTCTTTATTCTTCTTATCCTTTACCACTAACCATTGAGGATGAAGCACCTTTCTTGGATTGTGCATGAGTGAAAACAACACATGAGAAACTTGGAGCTTCTTCATCATCCTCATCTTCATCATCAACGTACTCAATTAGGCCATTGTGCATATCAACTTCCTCGACCTCAAGATAGTTTTCATAGTCTTCCATATTTTCTTCTTCAGTTTCATCAATTTATGCTTCCTCCTCTGGCTCTTTGGTGTCACAGATGGCATTGACTGGTGGTGCTTCAAGAGCAAGCCGATGAGGAGGTGGAGAAATCCTTGGCCTATCTGGAGGGTTTGGTTTCTTTGAAGCATTCCACATTGTGATCTGAGATAGCTTGCTTCTTCAAGGCAACCAAGTCATTTGCCATTTTTTGGAACATCGGATCTATGGTGACAAAGTTTGAATTCTGACCCTTTTGCTTTCCATTGGGGCCTTTCACCTTTTTAGAAAGGATTAGATCATCATCAGTTTCTATTGCATAGTCCTTGGCTTCCCTCAATGTTCTTGGTTGGGATCTTCTGAGGAAGAAACCTACTTCTGATGGAAAAAGCACTGATGAAAAACCTCTTCAAATTATTTTCAGGAGGCACCACATCTTCAGGGATCCTTCTTATCACTCTATCATATCTTGCTATGAAGTCCCTCATTGACTCAGAGGTTTCTTTCTTCATTTGTACCAATTAGACCAAAAGATCCTGCTAATATTCTGTGCTCTTGAACCTGTGTTCGAATGCACTTCTTATATCCTCCCAACAGGTGACAGACCTCCGGGGTAGCATGTAGAACCATTCGGAAGCTTTCTCTTGAAGTGACTCCACAAAGAGTCAGGATGACACATCTTCATCCTCAACACCCAACACACTGCAAGTAGTGATAAATGCTACTACATGTATCTTCAGGGAGTTGAGAACCATCCCCTCTGAATTTTGGGAAGTTTTTTCTCGAGCCTCTCAGTAGCTCATGGAGTGGTTGAGCAAGAGCCAGTGGACTGGTGTTTCCTCCCCATGGTACATTAGGCCTACAGGCCTCACAATCATGTTCATGCTCATGATCACGATCCCCCATTATATTTTTGTTTCTAGCTTCCAACCTTGCTAAGGATACGGCTTTTGCTGCTGCTCTTTCGTCTGCCTTGGCTTGAAGTCTCTGGATTTCTTCGAGTTGAGCTCTTATTTCTTCTTTCGGCTCTCACCTCTCTTTCTAGCTTCTTCTTTGGTCTCCACGTCAGTGAAGTCTACAAGGTTCTCATTGATGTATGGAAATTCACCATCCAAAGGATTGGCAACACTTAGGTTCCCAACGTGACCAATTGCTTGAAAAGGAAGCCTCTTGATTCTGAGTAGCTCTTGTCTCCTTTGAAGTTCCTCAAAAATGGGATCAGTTTTGTCCTCCTTGTCTCTATTTCCAGGTGTATCTTCTATCCGCCATCTTGAAAATCTATGCTCTTCTTTGCGGTGCTGGAATTTTTCTTTGCCTCTCCAATTCAGCAGTGTGTTCTTCTTCAAGGTCCAGAATTCTCGTGGTAATGAAGTAGTGATTGGCACTTTGTCTATTATGCCAGATAGCTTCCCTCAAATCTGAAGCAACATCTTCTTAGATGTGGAAGAGCAATTCGGGTCTTTCAACAGGAGGGTTTCTTGAAATAGCCATGATTTGAATCCATGTGGCTCATATAGCCATTCAAATTCTAGAAATTTTTCTCTTTTTTGAATTTTGAATTTTCTGACCTTGCAGTCACATTCAGGTGTAGATGCTGCTAAATCTGCCCCACAGTGGGCGCCAAAAACTGTTGGTGAGGAAATTTTTCGAGTGGACAAATTTGTGAATTCCTTGCCAATGCTCTGGGAATCTAAGTCCCTCTACTTAACCGGTGCAACTATCGTGTATGCATGCGTAAGAAAACATGGATTTTTGTGGTGGCCTTTCGGCCGGGGATCCAACAGGGGCACTCCACTAACCCTGCGACAAAGCTAGCAATCTCTTGCTAGGGAAGACTTTGTCTGAAAGTGGGAAAGGGAGTGAGAATAGAGGTAGGAGAACTAATGTTGTAGGTAGAAAATCAGATTCCTACACACACACACTAGTTAGAAACTTCAACACATGCATTTATGAGAAGAAACAACCTGCAAATGGCAACAAGACGAGATAAGATTTTGAACTCAAAGTTTCTAAAATCTCCTCATTAAAGAGGCTACAAAATCCTTCTTCTTGTATTGATGCTTAAACAGAAGTTGTACATAATGTGGGAATGGAAGAAATTTGAGAATGGAGGAAAGTAGAAGAAAATGGCTATCTCCTTTGTTTTCTCTAAGTACAATGCACTCGTGAGTTTACAAGATCAATTGCCAACCCTTTACAATGGCATGAAGAAGCCATTAAATATCTTGCAAGAAATGGTTACAACTTCTTCTTTGTTAGCAAGAAATGGTTTACAATATTTTCAATCATTCGCGTCCGTTCATATTCTTGATTCGCAAAGAAACGCCAATGGCAAGAAAAACTAGACTTTTCATAATGCAGTTGTTACACTCATTTTGTAACTTTGAATTTGAACCGTTCATCTTGCCTTTGAAACTTTAAACCAGATTTGTCCACGTGGGAGAAATTTACTAGAGCGGGCGTGGAGGATGCCTTTTGCATTTTGTGACTTTATAGAGATTTGGCATTTTTTTACATTTTTGGTCCACCCTTCCACTTTTGATATAAGCCTGACACGTGGCTTCACTTGATTTAACGAAGGAATCGTGGCTCACTTTATGAATTTTATCCCTTTTTACAAAAAGGCTCAAAACCTCAAAGTTCTCCACCGTTGCTTCCCCGCTTTGACTTTCAATGCGGGCTCAACATTTGACTTTTTCGTCATAGCATGATCGGGGCTGCGGGTCACTTTTATGACTTTTAGCCCTTTTTACAAAAAGGCTCAAAACCTCAAAGTTCTCTGCCAACCCACTTCCCTCTTTGACTTTTCTATGCAGGCTTAATATTTGACTTTCTCCCTTTTGTTTGGCTGGGGCCGTATAACTGTAACCCTTTACACGTGGAGAGCTAGCATCACATTTGGAACCTACCTTTGGACTTTTTCTTTGAAGTTGCTATTCTAGGATAACACGTGGGGAGCTCCACCGGTTCTTTTATACTTAGCCGATTTGGGCTTACTTCCCACTTGACTTATGTTGACCTCTAGACAAGTGGAGAACTGGCGCTCATTGTCAGTTCTTCGCTTCGGATACGCCTCATGAAATTGCGCCAAGCTAATGGGCTTACTTCCACCGGTTGACTTTTATGTTGACTCTCCATTCTAGACACGTGGAGAACTGACGCTCATTTGAAGATTGGCCCTTTGGTTTCATTACTGAAATTGTGTCGTTGAGGCACGTGGAGGCTTCCACCAACCCGCTCATACTTAGTCAATTTAAGCAATCGGCTCTGTCCCCTTTTTTGGACCTGGGACACGTGGAGGATTGGTGCAAGTTTGAGAACTACCCCTAGCTTAAACCCTTGAAATTGTGCCGATGAAGCACGTGGTGCCATCTGCTGAACCTTCCATACTTAGCCTGATTTGGGCTTGTTTTGTCTTCATTTTGGACCCTGGACATGTGGAAAGCCTGTGCTTATTTGTGGACTATCCCTTGGGCCCTGCCCTTGGAGTTGCACCGTTTGGACATGTGGAGGCTTCTGTTGTTGCTTGAAACATGGCCATGCCACATCCAATCAGAGATATCCACGTACTACTTGTGGATGCTGGGGGAAAAATAAATGGGGAAGAAAACACTCTGTCATTCACGATTGTGGAAAAATGTAGAGAAGAAGAAAAACTCCACCATTTCACACTTGATTTTCAAATTTCTTTCGCGAACCAAGGAATTGAAAACAATACAAGGTTCGATGATCCATGGCCATAGAAATATTGACAATTTCATTCAAATGAGGACAACAATAAAATTTTCACACGTTTAGACAGGAAAATGGAAAATTTATCAAAACGTGCAAACTGGAGAGTTTAAACAACTTCAAAGCATGAATTTCTCTATCTTTTCAGACTTCCAACTTTACTTGAACACTTCTGGAGGGCATGAGCTCAAAAATTTTGAATTTGACTTAAAAAATGAGGGGGGGATTTTGAGGGTGACAACAGACCTCTAATAGTATTTACAACCGCATCCACATGGAGAAGGTATACAACAATGTTTTCTTCATCCTTTATCTTTAAACTCTCAAACTAACCTCTATGTATTTTATGTTTGGATTTCTTTACTTTATCATTTCCTTCATAGATATTCGTGTGCTTATCCCAACTTTTCTTAGCTGAACTACAATGCATTACTTTAACAAATTCTTGCTCACACAATCTACTCAAAATTGCATTCATATATTTTGCATTGCTTTCACTTGCCTTCTTTCTAGCTTGGTCTATAGGATTTGTATAACCATTCACAACAGATTGCCATATATCAAACCCTAGAGCCATAAGATAGGTGTGCATCCTTATACTCCAAAAGGCATAATTAGTTCTATCAAACAATGGATCCTTGTTTAAGGAGAAACCTTCTTAACTCGCCACGTGTATTTCTGAGATCTACCTTCTAGTGGTTAGATTTTTCTAAAGTAACCTGCTCTGATACCAATTATAGAAAACACACTTATACTGAGAGGGGGGTGAATCAATATAATCCATTTTTCACAATTT
The DNA here is from genome assembly GCA_019776745.2 of Taxus chinensis. Classification (NCBI taxonomy): domain Eukaryota; kingdom Viridiplantae; phylum Streptophyta; class Pinopsida; order Cupressales; family Taxaceae; genus Taxus; species Taxus chinensis. The sequence goes on from CM034150.1 coordinate 836,262,367, forward strand.
TAAACTTTAACATTCATGATCAATAGAAATTACACAAGATAATAGTTGCACAACACAATATTTATGTAGAAACCCTTTCGAGAGAAATACTACAGAGAAAATACTACTTTGAGTTACTATCCAAATCCAGCCACAAAATAATTATTTTACAAATGTTTATAGGAATCAACCTGCTAGAGACACCAATCCTCAATTCCAAGCATCAACTTAGCAATATTTGTGTGCACCAACTCACTGGACACACCAATCCCCAAGGTCGAGCACTAACTCAACAATATTTGTGAGCGAACTCACTGGAGACACTAATCCCCAAGGTCGAGCACCAACTCGGAAATCAAAAAATCCACCCACTATAGTTGTTTCTTCAACCTGACGATGGCTTATAGATAACTCCTCACTTCTTCTTTCTTTTTCTATATACATGCGCTTTACAATTTGCTTATGCACTCTTCGCTTTTTAATCTTCTTAAACAACTTTATATTCTATTCTGCTTGAGTTTACTCTTCCTCACTCTTCTCTAATCATCTTGATATGACTTCATAAACCACTCCTCTCTTATCACTCTCTTCCTTTTCTTTTCAAAAAATCATCATCATGTCGTGAGCACACACACTAAATTCGTAATTGAATCATTTATATACACCGTATTCATTTCATGAACACGTGTGACTTTTCATGAGTCGACATCATGATTTAGATTTGGTATACTTTGAAATTTGAATATTTAAAATTTCAAAGACTCCCGCAGACATCCCCTATTTTCTCTTAGTCTCATGGCATTACATGACCATCGTGGACAAATATATACAATCTGGGCATTTCTCTTTGAAGTGCGGATAACCTCCTTTGTATTGTATCACATGCTGACTTCTATGGCTTTTTCTTCGTCACAGGGTATTATTTAAAACAAACCAAAATGTTTAAGTCTGGTATTTCAATACGTGAGGCAATACATAGACACCCGCAAAGAGCTTCAACACCTGCGAAGCACTACAAACATTTGCAGTACACTACAGAACCTGCAGAACACTATAAAAACTCGTGGAACATTACAAAATCGTTTTCTTTGGCGTGCGACATGCAAAATTCAAATTAAAACATCTTTTGTATAAGAGGCACACAATAATAGGCATCGATGATAGTATTTCAGACATAATATATACTTAGGCATAAATGACAATATTTCTAACAATCTCTTCAAGGTTAGGTCCCCTACCTAAATTTTTACATCTTCTAGTTGTGCAATTGGATCCATTCTCCCATACTTTGTAAGAAAAAGGGTGACTAGGTTGTAATGTAAGGTCAAAGAACTCATAGCTTCCTTTGTAGACCTTTACATCATATTCACAGTGCTCCCAAAATCAAATATTTTATCCCTTATCTCATATTAACCTAATATTATGTTCATTCTAGTATCTACATCCCAAGGCTTTTTTGTTTTGGCATACCATATAGGTTTATTATATGGACCAACTCCAATAGGTGCATTTGTAAACACCCTAATTTTATTACCGCATCAATTAATCAATTTATTCATCCCATTAGTGAATAATGTCTACTTGATCAATGATTATTTAATCTAATCACATCCTACTCACTAGCCACATCATCGCCCCCCCACCCATATCATCAGTCACATCAACATTCCACTATCCCCATGTCCCCCACTACGGGATAAAATAATTCAATCAATTACATATTTTCTCCCGTGTCTCCCACTATCAAATAAAATAAACCAATTATTTCCCATTTTCAAATATATCTTACTATTCATCATCGACCTCCTCGTACTTTAAAAATTCTTCACTATTCATCACTATCCACCTACCTAATTTCTCATTATTCTTAAGAGAAATTAACTATCCCCCTTCACTAATTACATCCCGAGACCCTATAAATACACCCTCTACCTTCAATCCAAAACAAAATTACATGAGCGCATCCTCATTATGCCCCTTTGAATTCTCTTTAAGCCCTTTTTGCCCAAATCCCTCCTCTCCATTTTGTACAGCACATGACATTGTTGGACCGATCTTGCATGATGGAGCATACTTTGGGGTACCTACATCTTAAAGATATGTGGGAAAATCCACATTGATAACCCAATCCAAGGTGCATGATAGGAATTAGCGTGTTTGATTTCATTTATAATGTGCTTAACCGATTTCTAGTTTATATCGCTAATTGTTTTTATGCATGGAACGAGCCCCTCCTTCCATTGACGTGTGCATCATTTTTGCAAGTTACTTTACTCGTTTGTGTGCCTTCGTAGGTTTCGTGTGGATCATCGATATCTTACAAACAATTCCCAAAGCTAATTTTTTACTAGTATGTCTTCTAACTTGGGCTCGTTAGACCAAGAGCAGACAAAAAACTCAACCAAGTATACAGGTGCCATCGAACCTTCTATTGAATGGCCAATTAAAGATATCCATTACAAAACTATGTTTCCTCGCCTCCACCTTCCATTTGTACTTAAAAGGTATTGTCTCATATTTAGTTCCTCTCTGTGCTCACATTTTCCACTCTGTTTTACATTGGTTTCTTGGAACACTCCATATTTTGTAGATTGAGTTTTCATTGCATTCAGAGTCAAATTGAATGTAAGAACGACATTCAGTTCAGAGTGAGAATCGATAGTAACATTGATACAAGCTCACTAAATTCTTTTTTTTTTTTTAATATAGTTGCAGAGTTCTCTCACAAACAGTCCTCCTCAAACAACATGGATGCTTTTGGCTCTTCAAATTCACCCACACGACAAAAACAATAAATCAAGCTGTCGAGGCCACTTTATAAAATGGAAAAGGAGAAAATAAGTGCTTTTTCCTCGCCAAATTTCCTTCTCAATATGGGTGAGGGCCTTTTCTGCATCGTGAATTGTTTAGTGCACTTAACTATTAGTTTTAAATGCAATTCTCTTTTCTTTTTTTTTAAAACTACCGTGCTTTATTACGCCGAAAGGCGTGTTCTAAATGGGAAAGCCCGACCCCTTCTAACAAGCAACAAGACATCAAGGATCACGATTGGTTGGTCGACGATGTACGGATAATCCTTTACCCTACACGTGGCACGCAACAGGGTCGAAATTAATATTGTATTGTTGTTTTATTTTTGAAATCCTCCGGACTGACAAGGGACTGCAGCATGCGTCACATGTAACTTGCAAATTTAAAATTTGACCGTCTTATTTTATATACGACAAAGGGAGAAGCATTTTGTGGCTCGCTGTGGCATGCGGGGACATACAATATATTTCGTAGCTCGATGTGGCATGCGTCGCAAGAACTGGATTGGGCTCAATACTGGATCCTTTTTGCTTCGCAACTGTCAATGGTCGCTCGACATTCTCGACGCCTGGGCTCCCATGGGACCGAAGGAAAAGATCCGCATGGATGCAGGAAAGCTGCTCACGAGTTTCCTCACTGGCCGAGCTGAGTTCGAAGCCGGCGATCAGTCGGCCATCGTTTATCTCCTCATCATGCAGAGACAAAAATGGGGCGACAAGGTTTATCTGGAAAGTGCCTATTATCTCCACGGTTACTGGGGCATTCTTGTGGACAAGTACGAGGAATGATCGAAAAATATCATCCGGGCCTGGGGGGATCACCACTGGCCGCTGGTGACTCACTTTGTGGGATGCAAACCCTGTGGGAAATTTGGGGATTATCCTGTGGAACAGTGCCTGAAACAGATGGAGGGAGCTTACGATTTTGGGGATAATCAGATCCTACAAATATATGGGCCTGACTCACAAGAATCTCAGCAGCCGGAAAGTGAAACGGACGCGTAACCAGACGGACAGGCCCCCTGGAAGTCAAAGACGAGCTCGGCCTATTGCATCCGCCATTCAAGGCCATGAAGCTCTCATCTTCTTGAATTTAGGTTTCAAATACTCTACTTTTCTCTTGTGCCGGGCTGCGCATATTAGGTAGAAACTTATTCTGTTCTTATTACTGGGTTCCATGGCAGCAACATTACAGAAGCTTAGTGGCTTTGTAAAGCATTTTTTGAAAGCAGTTTTTTTCTCTTCTTCTATATTCTCCATGTTGGATTGAATTCGTCCTTCTACTATAATAATTTATTCAATAAACTTGTTGTAGAAACGATGTGAAGGGAATGCAGAAATCGAGCTGTAAAAGTAGTTTCCAGAATTTTTTTCCCATTTCTTTCAGTCTCGACTGTCACGGCTGTATTTTTTTCCTTTAATAATATCTGGATAATCCATTTAAGGTAGTGATTTTTTCTTTGGTGTTGTTTTACACATGGCGCTCGACAGCTAAAAAACCAAGAAGAATTGAGGAAAGCTGCGACATAAAGGAAAGTCAGAAAAGACTAGGAATAAAGCAATAGGTACTCCGGGTAGTAATTAAAAAATACTAAAATAAAATCACACAGAAGAAACTACTTCGAATGCAAAGGGCGAAATTTTCTTTTGATTAATTTTTCTAAAGTAGACAGCAATTTGATGTGATAAACGTGACATAAGAGCAACGTGAAAATTCTATGAATTTAGAGGAAATCATTTGTATTTTGTGTTTTTTTTTAATTAAACAGTGGAAAAAATATATATTTTCACGTAATGAACAACATGGATGTGTTTTTATATATAACATAATTTTATGTATATAAATAACACAATTTTACAGTCTATATATATATATATATATATACCCACATCCTTTTTTTTTTCATTATGTGAATGGTTTCGCATGTTAATCCATGTCATGGTATAGTGATTAGGAACGATAGGAATGATTAAGTCTATTCGCTGAGATTGGGTGAATTGTCTACCAACTGAACTAAATGTCATTTGTGAAGGAATTTATCTGATATTGAGATTGTTGATTCAATGCCCCCTTAAACACTGCCTCATCATTTTCCCCAATCTTTTGGTTGATCGGACATTATGGTATACTAGCCTTCATCAATTATTTTGAATAATGAAAGATTACAAAATTAATAACAAAGAATGGAAAACAATCAATAAGATTTAAAATAACATTTTTATATGTAAAATAACATTTTTATATGTAAAATCATAGAAAATAATATTTTGTATTCGCAAGTTCCATAAATTCACTATTTATTAGTCTAGTGGGAGAGGTCTTTGAGTTTTTATATGTTTTCATATTTCATCATGTTGATAGGCTTTTTAGAATGACAATGAGGGGTGAGATGTAATGGTGTAATCATGCTAGATTTTATTTTTATATTAACTTTGATGTTCATTTTCTTGTCACAAAGTAATTTTGACAATAAAATTTACTTCTTATTTAGTTACAACTTTATTTTTTTTTGTTCTTATTAATTATGCCAAAAGGCGTGTTCTATGTGAGAAAGCCCGACCCTTTTGACAAGCAACAAGACATCAAGGATCACGATTGGTTGGTCGACGATGCACATATAATCCTTTACCCTACATGTGGCACACAACGGGGTCGAAATTAATATTGTATTGTTGCTTTATTTTTGAAATCCTCCGGACTGACAAGGGACTGCAGCATGCGCAACAGAGGGAGAAGCATTTCGAGGCTCGATGTGGTATGCAGGGACATACAATATATTTTGTGGCTTGATGTGGCATGCGGGGACATAAAATATATTTCGTTCATGGCTTGATGTGGCACGTGTTTAACGATAGATGTTTCTCATCTTCATGGTCACAATGGAAATGACATCCATACGTTCAGTTATGCCACAGTTCTTACTCCCTGGAACTCCCCCACAGATTTAGCTGCTCATTACATACTTGATGGAAAATAACATATGAACCCTTAGGTTATTGAAAGATTGATTAGAAGGAAAAGAGATTGAAATAAGGAGCTTGTGTTGTATGATTCAGTGAAGAAGAGCGTGACAAGTAAGTGTGAAATGAACCTTGTGAAATTTGATTATCTCTGTTTTTAGCTGCTTGTGGTAGTTTGGTATTGATAATGAAAATTAAATGAACTAATTTATGAGGTAAAAATTAAACAAACACTAATTTCCAACATAAAACATAAACATCATTTAAAATGCTTGTCAGCACTATACAGAGTTTGCAAGGTTATCTTTGAAGGACTATTAAGAAATTCTCTTTCAAGCCTTCATGAAAATGTATTAAACTTAAAAATTCTTGACCACGACCATAAGACAGAGCTTTTATGAGATTTTCAAGAAATTTCATTGGTTCAATCTCATGCTTTGAGTAATTTACTCCTCCAAACCCTAGGCAGAGGGGTTTTCCAACTATGCAAGCCCGAGGGGATTTAAAATTGGATTTCTCAATCCGATTTTAACTTCTATGGACCTGAGGGAGTGTTCTACATCTTTTCCATGCTTCCAGTGGAATCCTACCTCACAAACCAAGCTTGCAGCATTCTAAATTAATTTGAGACCTCTTTGTGAGCTTCAACCATCATTAGAAGGCACTACCAATCAACCTTAATTTCCCTTACAGAGCCTCACTTCACAACTCACTCCTTTGTCATCAATGCCACTTGACATCAATGAAAACACCAATGACTAGGGTTCAACACTTCAGAATTCTATGTTCAGTAATTCATGAACCAAAAATGTTGTGTTTGTGGGAGCTTTTTATTTACAAAAATAAGTAAATATTTAAGTATAAGATTTTTATTTATTATTATTTATAATTTATAATTTATTATATTTTATTAAATTTATTTTAGTAAATATAATAATTTAAGTTCACCTTGCACCTTATGGAACTAGTCTCATAATTCCATGAGTCACGGTTTAGGAGATAGTTTTTTATAATCTAATCTAATCAATACATAGTTATTTTTTAGGATTTAAGTGTTCAACTTAAAGTTTTTTAGGTTTTAAATTCTATAATCCATGTTTTTTTGGGAAATAATATAGTCATTGTTTAGGTTTTGGGATTTTTTGGATTGTTCACCGATATTTTTAAGAGTGTTAGATGTGTCAAAATTTGGATTTACAAAATTCAAAACTCCAAAAGGTAGTGACAATTGATCGAATATATGGCATAACCAACACGCAACACAAAAGAAAAGGCAAGAAGAAGGAATGAAAACACGTTAGAACAAAGAATAGTCACAACACGATGCTTCTATTACTTCCAGAAATGCACAGAGCTGTTACAATGATGAAGGAGGCTGATATCCACATGTTAGAGCCAGATTTATAGGTCTGCAACTCAAAATACAAAAATTATGGAGTCCTAAGAAAAAATGCGTAATGATCCAAATCGTCCAACATAACAAATGAGTCTATCTCTTTCATTTATAAATGAATCCATGGAGGAAGAAAGGAAGAAGGAGGGAAAACCTGAATTTGAAACACAACCACCAACAAGAAGCATTCAATGCCTATAAATCCACTTGGAGATCTGTGAAATACGCTTCCCCAATCTTGTTTGGCGTGTTGAAGAAGAAAGGAGGGTGGATCATATCAAATCAGGGGGTTGGAGCAATCAGATCTTCTCATCAATGCTTAGAAACATGATTTTCCCATTTCTCACCTACCAAATCCACCTAAGAATTTGAATTTGAATTTCCAGAACTGTAGCTGATGTTAGTAGCCTTCTGACAAGTCCAGGCATGCACTGATCTGAGCTCTGTAGCAAAAGATACGGATTTCAGAAGATGTTAGAGTCTTTGGTGCACGCAAAACACGTGGCGCGTGCGAATTGGCTGAAATGATGGCCAACTGTGCAAATATTTTTCATTTCTGCTACGTGTCACTTACTAATTTGTTGCAAGAATTTAGCACCATGTTGGCGTGCATTGATAGGTTGCACGTGGCATATTCAGGCATGTCAGAAGAGGACCTTGGCACAGAGGAGTGTGAAGGAGGGCGCGAGGGAAGGGCGCACAGAGGAAGGCACAGAAGTACACGTGACACATGCACGAGAAATGAGGCAAACTGGTGTGCAGAGAACACATGGTCAAGGCGCAACTATTACAAAGTAATGGGCATGGCGCGAGGGGGGTCATGGACTTAGCTGATTGAAGCAAGTCTGCGACACATGCAGGGTTAAGAAGTGGCTTAGGAAAAAAGAGAAAGCACAGAAGGTGGGAACAAGGGAGGAGTGGAACAAAGAGGAAAAGGAAAATGGAAGGAGATAACAGAAGGCGCGCAAGGGTGCTTTGAGGAAAAAAAGAAGGGGTGCCAAGGGGAAACTGCAACCAAGGAGTTATGCCAATTTAACTTGAGTGCGCGCAGCCTTCAACGGGGAACTAAGAGCGAAAATGTGTATACAAGTTACCCGAATAACTATGAAAGTTATTTGCATAACAGTTCCCATGTTGGCATGTATACAATCCTTTAAGCCTTATAATATAGATTAACAATAATAAGGTTTTGGTAAGAAGATGATCTAAGGACCCCATAAAATCTTCATTTGTCCAATAGAAGAATAAGAGGTAACTTAAAGCATTTCAATCTAAAAGTGTGCATCACATCGATATCTTTATAATACTCAATAATATTTAGGGTAGGAGACATTAGGAGTAATAAAATCTACACCAACATTAAGATAAATGCTTTTCAAATATCATTTTGTGTTACTTTTAAGATACCGTTGAAATCAATTCATATATGGCCAAGACACCATTGAAATAATTTCATGCATTGTAAAAGAAAATTTGGTGTAAGTGGTAAGAGGGAGATAATAAATGAGATTTTATTATAAAATTATCATCATCATTTTCAAGAAGAGTAAAATCCAAGCCTCACAGAAAATTTTCCTTTAGCAGAAAATAAGAAAGACTCTTATGAATAGGAATAGGATATTGGACCTATCATCTCCCACACTAATAGTGATTTCACTCAATCTAGTGATTTCATGCTAATTAAATGATTTTTATGATGGTTTACCTGAACATTCCCAATTAATAGTGATTTCACTCAATTTAACCCATAAAGAGTCTTGCACATCACTATACATGATGTCAGAGATATCCTATAAGGAGACTTTTACACACATATTAAAAATTTAATTTCTTTTTTCCTATGTACTAAAGGTTTAAAAACCATTCTCATCATAAAAAAATCACTTTCTACATGGGAACACCAAAAATTCTCATGAATACATTTCTAGGACTAAGCCTTATGGTAGAACAAAGATTCATAACATGGTTTTATAAAAAAAATAGAGTCTTGGAGTATTTTGAATTAATGTATACATGTTTCAAACCTTCCTAAACATCATTCACACATTGGCTCAAGGAGAGAGGTAGTTTAACCTATTTGAGTCATATGAACTTAATTACGATGATGTGATGAGATTTAGGGATTAGTTGCTCTCAATAACATCATATATAATTGATACATGAGCATCATTCCAAAGGATAACTTAGGCATGTCATGAAAAATTTGTGTTTGATAAGTCCTTAAGTGTATTAGGTATCATCACATTTTGGTTTTGATAAGTCCTACAAGCTTCTTCCAATGTCTCTCCACTGCTTGTCAATAACGCCACAATACCTTTGCATAACTTTCACTTTACATAAATCAAAGGTTACAACATTTGACATAGCTGCTGAAGCAATCATAGGTGTCGCGGTAGTAGACCTCTAACTGTTGTGCGTAGACGATGAGCCTACAACAAAAATTACAAACCAGATAATTGGCCATGACTACAAATTCACTCTCTCCGTGAAAAAAGAAACTTTCCATGGAAATACACAGCTGAAATGTGTCATACTTGATTCCCTTAAATTAGACGAATCCAAAGTTGTTGCTTGAATTTGCCATTCCTGGGCACCATAACACTTTCTTATATTTTAGTTTCTTTTTTGTTTGCTCATATTTCCTATGTAATATACTTTTGTCCACAGATACATTTGTACTATGCTTTTGTCTGCATGTTCTAATGGACTATAACTCTCAAAGTTTTCCATTTAATGGTTGTTAATATTGGTTTACATACGCATCTATATCGTAAAGACACCCTTTTTGTAAATGATAACAATGTATGGTCCAATATGTATGTGTATGTACACACACACACGCACACGCACACGCACACGCACACACACACACACACACACACACACACACACACACACACACACACACACACACACACACACACACACACACACACACACACACACACACACACACACACACACACACACACACACACACAGAGTTTATGCTAACATTATGGAATGATTTATTCATTTCTTGAAGGTTTTTCTATGTTTCATACGAAATTTTTGCCTCTTAATCAATAACTCCATACACACCCTTGTATTTTTTCCTTTGCTTCCTTAAAAATATATGCAACAAAAAATCGTTTTCATTTTGTTTTATTGCCTTTAGCTACCAAAATATAAAACATTTAGACCAAGATAAGCATCTACAATTGGTTTTTGCATTCATGCCCCCTTATCCACATACATAATTTAGTACTCTTTGAATCTTCTCTTATGCCACCTTTTTTTTTGGCGATTTGTGCAGGTCGTTGTTTTATGCACAATGCCTACCCCAGAGCAAATGACAAAGAAGAAGAGATATTTATGCCTTGAACAAAAATGAAATCAATGCTTCTTGGTGCATAAATGCTATCACCAGATCCAACAGATGTCAACAAGTTCTGCCCCTTTCCAAACTTTTGGTTGCCCCCCTTCCTTGTCTTCCCCTGCTACTTTCCCCTCTGCACTAGAAAATTCTCCTTTCCCTCTTGGCATTAACCACACCACTTCTATCAAACATTGTCTTCATCATGCCCACAACATTGAATTGCATCTCTCTCCATCAATACACTACCCTCCATCTGCTTCAGCTCAATACATTGCTCCTTGCAATCATTCACCCTTCACATTTCATCTGTGCTATCAGCCAGTAGCAAGTTCAGCTTGCTTCTCCTTCTCTTCTCGAACTACCTCTTTTCACATTCTTCCGAACTTCCATCTCCTTCCTCCTAAAATCATCGTGAAAGTCACACCCAAGATTCCACCCTCCCCATGCCACTCCACAGAACTTTTTCATGCGGTCCCTTCTTGGGCGGATGCGCAACGTAGATTCCGCGATAGACTGGATCTGTTTATCTCACATCCACACCTGCTCAATTTGTCTTCAAAACTACCCAGGCATAAATACTACCTTCCATAAAGGAAAACACACATGCACTAGGTGCAAGTCCGAAAGAAATGGACACCGCTTCTCATCTTGGAACAATATGGATCCTGGCACTCAACCTTCGATTCTCAAAACTTTAACCCAGGTCGAAGAAATGTTGATTGCTCATATTAATCCCATTTTGCAAGTCACACAAATGCGCGGGGGACAATATAAATATTCAAGTCACACAATAAGTTTCCCACAAAACATTTCTTCCATTGCCAAATACCTTCCTCATCGACTATGAAATTTGGATCTCTTGTTGGTTCAAAAGACTGGAATGCAACAAAAAAAATATTACTTCTACATAAGCAAGTCCCGTGTTTCGGAAGTGCTTCAATATAAAATAATCCATGACCCCTACTATAAGGATGTTCTTATTGACATTGAGGATCTTTCCTCTCTCCCGCAGGAATCGACAAACATATCCTCCTCCCTTAACTCTATTCCTATAGACCTTCCAGACTCTCACTTCTTTGAGCCGCAGGATAATGACAACCCTCCTTCCAACCCCTACGAGTATCCCGAGGAGACATCCTCATTTTCTTCCTTCATACCCAAAAACTGGCATAGAAGAGGATTTGATCGGGCGATACCTCCTTTCAAATGGCCAAGATACACCGTGCACCTTGCCTTCACCGGAAGTCAGAAAATTGCCAACTAATGAATACACCACGGACTAATGGATTTGTTATACCTCTTTCTCAATTCCTTTATCTTTTCCCTCAAATTTGTTCTTCTTCTCTACTTCCTTCTCCTTGTTCCCCAACCTCTCTTTCAGTGTTATCATCGCACACCTCACGTGCGATTGCTAGTTTTATCATCATTAATAGAGAAGTTCGTATATCTTTTTTTTAATTTTCTTGTTAGTCTTAAGTAGTCGTGTAATAAATTGTATCAATGGTCTTATCTATGGGCTTTAATCTAGTGTGTTTTAATTTGTTTAGTTATCTTTTGATTTCATTTGTATCATTATCCTACTCGTGTATGCTAATATTAATTTTTATAAAAAAAATCCAATCACAAGTTAAAGTCAGAGACACCATATTTGTTAGGAATATTGTTAATTTATTGTTGCTCATTATTGTCAATTAATTACGATTTATTTTAAAATCAAAATATGATTTAAATTTTTCATATTCTCTTTGCATTTGTTATACTAATGACAGTTATCATTTTTTTTCTTTGTGACAAACTTATAAGAACCTTAGATTTCCTACATCAATTTCCTAGGGCTTAATATTTGCATAAATAAATAAAATACAGATTCAATATGCATAAGCCTTCGTAAATATAAATTGTCGATGTCACCAATGTAGTGATTCTTAGTACGCCATTTGAAATCCAAGAATTTTAGTAAAACTCGTTCGAACTTACCCACTCCACTAGATCCCTTAAGCTCTTTTTACGAGCTCCTCATAACTCAATTGCAAGCTCTTCAGAGTCTCTCATTTGTTATCCCTACACAATCTCACAAGCTCTATTTTTCAAGCTCCCCCACGAGCTCATAAGCTCACAAAATGATCTCTCATAGTCTTTCCACAAGCTCTCCATGAGCTCACATGAGCTCTTATTCTATGAGTTATTTACAAGTTCTCTATGAGATCCTCATGAACTCTCACCACTAAGTTTCTTCTCCACAAGTTTTCACAAGCTCTTTTCCCATGAGCTCTAAAGATATCTATCACGACATCTACTAAATATACCATCCTCCTTACGATCTCTCCATTAATCCACCATGGGCTCTCCATGATCTCTATTTTATTAGCTCATCTAGTTCCCTCATGAGCTCTCTTCTACCTTACTCGTGAGCTCTTGATACGAGTTCCCCATTACTCAATTACAAGCTCCTTTATTATCTCCCATGTGAGCTCATAAAATTTGTGATCTCATCATGAGATGTATCCTAAGCTCTACTAGATCTCCCATAAGCTCTTTCGTGAACTCACAATAACTCATTCAAAAGCCGACAAGATTTATCCATCACTACCCCTACTGTCTCTCTCAAAATCTCTTCTACCTCTTCAAAAGCTTTTAAAGATCATCTTTCATAATTAGGGTTAATGTTAGATGCAAGCTCACAATCTCTTCTATCTCTTCATAAATTACAAGATCTCGCCACAATATCTCCATGACATTTCCTTTAGCTCTTCATGAGATCTCCCGTGATCTCATTTTATGACCCCTCTCTACATACTCACTCATAAAATTTGAATCACAAGTTACTATTGGTCAATCCCATATGACCAATCCTGACGCATACCACCCACAGAGACTACCTTTTGAACCAATAGTCACCCTACCTAGTATTTTTCCTTATAAAAGTTATTTTCACTTGGGATTACACATATTGATTTTTTGGTCTACCCCTATTGTTTCTCTTATGACAAATCAGTTGAACACATTGAAAGAACATCTTGACATTACCGAATGTTACTATCTTGATTGAGAAAAACTATAGACACTCAAATTTGGTAATCTATCATTTGACATGGTTGATCTTGATTATTGCACACTTGCATGTACAAATACACTCCCCTCACTCTTGATTAGCACACCATGATAGCTCTTCATTTTTTTTTATCTTTACACACCTCTATGTTGTCATTTTCTAAGGTTTAACAACATAAAACACAACTAGAAACATCTATCCTCTGACCCATAAAGTCGAAATTATCTTTTCTCACTCTAGTCCAAGAATGTCAATTTCACTCGAGATGTAGATCTATATCATTGATCCTATCGTACGGTTATGGAGCGACACATTGTCTACTCAAAATTTCAATTATATAATCTTCATATGGATTAATATTCCCCCTTGGTTAGCTTTTCACGACATTATGCCATTTAGAAGCATATATAAGCAAGTAAATCATACCTCGTTTGGCAACCTAGCACTTTAAGAACTCCTCGTGTAAAAGCAATCACAAAAAGGCACTCCAACCTCCCTAAACTAGAAAATAACTCATGCACATCCATTAATGAAACATACTCTATAGGTTTGAAGTCTTCTTCCAGATTTAGGAGTGTCCATCTTCCTTCCACAAACAAGAAAAGTGACCCTTCCCAAGTATTTGAGCAAGTTTGAAACTCAATTCGAAACATTATCAAAACATGACTGTCAAGTTCTGATTGCACTACGGTAGATATCACATGATAGGATAGCCACGTGCAGTTTGAGCCCTCTTTGGAGTAGTGGCAACATCGATGGTGCATAGGGGTTCCCAAAACCCACCTAACTTTTTTTGCATGAAATCCTTCTTACATTACAAGGGTTATAGGGTTTGAGCAGAGTTTACATATCCATTCTAAATGTGAGTGAAGAAGACCGACACATAGTGACATCCATTTCAAGGCAATTGAATCACTCAAGAAATTTTGTACCCATATTCCAAGTAGGCCCAAGACTGTATAAAAGGGTTACGATCATATGGGCACTTTGGAACTACTATACGATTTTGACTAGTGTAGTTTTAGGTACCTATTTCTATGACAAAGCACTTCCAATCCTAGATCACCTTGTTTATGCATTTAGATCACTCATAATCTCCCGGATCCACATAGAATCAGCTAAGTGCAATTATTCTTTGTATTTTTAATAGTTGTTAAATCAATAGCCACTTTGAACAGAATTATTTTGATTTGTGCAATTAGTGTAGGAAATTAATTAAATCAAAATATCCACCTCTTACAATATTTCGACATACATGGTCGATATGGCAATCGAGTAAAAATGTATCATGTAGGTTGCAATTGTAGCTTCATAGGTTTAGATATAGCATTGACAGTAGGCTTAGATTCACTATGATTTCTTTTAAAGACAAATTTTCTTGGGAACTTATTAGTAGATTGATCAGAAATATTTGTACTTGTTAGCGAGAACATTTTCCAGGTCGAAAAATTGATGGTTATCCGCCAACATATTTAAGACTCTAGGTCCCTCTTCTCGGGTGGGTGCAACTCCACTTATTATGTGTGGGTGAAATTGAAATTTGTGGTGGCCAGATGACCAGGGATCCAAAAGGGACACTCCACTGACCCTACAGAAAAGGCTTGCGATTTCTTGCAAGAGATGAATTTTCTGAGAGAGTCGGAAAGGGAGTGGGAAAAAGAGGGGAAGGATTAATATTGTAAGTATAAAATCAGATTCCTACAAGCATTAACTAGAGCACTTCAACACACCTAGATATAGAATAAAAACAACTTTAAAATTTGCAACAAGATAAGATGAGATCAAGAACACAAAATTTCAATAACCTCCTTATGAAAAAAAGGCAACAAACTCCTTCCTTCTTCATTAATGCTTTAGAAAAATTATACATGTTGAGAAAAAGAAGAACATAGAGATGAGAAAAAGAAGAAATTCTATCTCTTTTACTTTCTTCACAAGTAATAATCTCTCAGGAGCACACAAAATTGACAACCATTTGGAATGAGGGTGCCATTACAAATTATACAACCTTGGAAGACTCTTCACCTATCCCCCACATGACTTTTCATATGTCTCATGCAACATGTGACTTTTTGCATTCCTAGGAATAGGATTAAGTCCCCTTTTATGAATTAAGGGTGACTTATTACATTAAAAATTAAAGTCACATTTAACATAAATAATACATAATGAAAAATTGTAACCCCCAATAAGAAATAGAACATGAAGGAGAGAGGGGGGGGAAGAAGAGAGAGAAAGAAGAGAAATAGAACTAGGCCGGCGAAGAAGTTGTTTCTGCCAATTTTTCCTCACTTCCTGACTAATCCGATGAAATGATCCAATGCAATGAACTCTAGATCTTTGAACTTTTTTACACCATGGGAAACCTCCTTTGGATGATGCATGGACACCTTGAACTAAGTATTTAGAAACATTTTTGAATGATCACCTGGATGACTGTGGGCATTGCTCATGAAGGTCCACTCCGAAGAAGTTGAGGATGAAAACTAACCCCTGATGAATTTTGCTACATGGCCACACTGATATAGTGATTGGAAAGCTTCGATGAAGTGCATTTGGAACACTTTGTCTCTACTAGTGAGGATCACAATCTCTTCCATATACATGATGCATAGACAACTTGGACTGTTGAATGAGTGTTTAAAAAAACTATTGATATTTCCCTGATGTGGATCCTGGATGACTTGTTGGGAAATTCTCGTGAAGATCCACTTCGAATAAGATGAAGATTAAAACCAATGTTGTCATGTTTTGTTGACAAAGATTGATCTTGGGATCATGCACTAAATGAGAAACTAGAACAATTTCTGGGGCATTGTAGCCATGATAACTCTGTCATCCTAAGGACACAAATGACCACAATTATGAATCAACTTACTTGTGAGAAATTTTCCTGTGAACTTGAATTTCATGGCTTCTAAGGCACTTCCCTATACCTAAAAAGAGGATTTACTATTTTTATAAAATTAATTATTAACCTCTTTCACCTCAGATCACTTTCTTTCACCTTTCTCAATCTCTAAATGCTTATTGGAAACTCTATTTTTGCCAAAACTGCTTTATGTGAAGGGTTGTTATTTATAGTAATCTCTTGTGTATAGACTTACTAGTTTTGTAACATGGGTCTCTCAACCTTAGATTTTGAAATAATTGACATTTTTAATATGGTTTTTTCTTGTTTATCTCACATATGAAATTTTGTGTCATTCCGGTCTCTACAATAGGAGAAATTAAATTTCAAAAATTTGGGTGCGGGAAACTCGAGTTTTCTTGATGTGAAAAATCCAATTTGTGCATGCAAAATATTCCATTTGTATCCTTATGGAACCTAGAAATATGAATTAATGCAAAAAAACCCCGCGTTGATTCATGCACTGGTTATCAAGAAATGAGCAAACTCACTTCATGGGTTATGAAGTTCTTTAGGCAAAACATCTTGTCCGAAGCCTTTTAAAATTTGAGTTTTTTTGAAAAATTTATTATTTTTAGATCATGAGGACATGTATGCAATGGATGTAGATTGATATGGATGAAGGAGGAATTCTGGAAAAAAAAAATCCAGAGTTCCGAGTGCAAATGGAGAAATGTGGGGGGTGAGAGCAAAAAATGGGGAAGTACGGCCTTTATAGATGTTGGCAACCTTAAGGGAGGAGCGGGGGGAGTATGTTTTTCCACCTTGTCCCTTTGGAAAGGGAAAATGGGGAAATAAAATGGTTCCCTCACCTCAAGTTACCACTTGGCACTCATGCACAGGTAGAGAGGAATGGAGGAGGGGGCTGGAAATTAACACCTGGGAGTAACTTTTTGGTCATATTGGGAACTTGAAGGAAACAAGGAGGGGATCACATTTTTTGACCCCCCTTGTCCCCTTGGAAAGAAAAAATGGGGGAAAAAAAATGGCTCCCTCACCTCATGATGACACTTTTCACACATGCGTGACCTGAGGAGGGGACTAGAAATAGGCAAAACAAAGCCTACCAGAAGTTTCTAGGGTCGTATTGCATGTTCATGGGCTCTATGGGAGGAGGGGGCCCATTTTTTGTCCCTCTTTTCCCATTGGAAAGGGACAATGGGGACACAAAACAACACTTCAGTTCCATGCTGACATGTGTCCTTTAAAAATTTGACTAACTACTGAAACATGCTACCTCGGGAAGAGACTTGAAAATGCCATATCTCAGGCTCCCAGAGGTATTTTTCAAAACTTTTGATCTGGAGTATTTTTCAGTGTAAAAATATTCCCTAAATCTCTGTAAACAATTGCAATCCTATAGAGTTCCTCGAGATATTTCTGTCAACAGGTGGAACTCAGAAAACAGAGCTCATACATGAAAGATATCGCAAGTCAAAGTTCAGGTTTGAAAAGAGGTCAAATTGGGTCAACATTCCAATCCGGACGTGACACATGGAAAAATGGTAAAAGGTTAAAAAAAATTTACCTCCGGTCTTTGACATACAACGGGAAAATTGGTGTACCTCACTATTTTCTGGTTGGGGGCCCTCAGCCAGGTTTAGCACACTATTTTATAGGAGGGGTGTCATTTCTTTGTTTTCTTATGATCGTTATCGTATTGTTGATTATATATACCACATATTTTTCTAACTTTGTCAATGTGGGACTATATGGTTTGCAGATTTGAATTTTGTACATTTTAGGATTGAATCATCTCAGGTGAGCTATTATCTAGCTCGGTGGGGTGATCAACTCCCCATCGAGTTGATCACACTATTTACCACATTGTTCGGGCTATCTATCCAACCGATTGGGAGGTTCCATATTACTCAGGCCGAACACCTATCAACTCGGCATATCAATATGGCTAAACAACCAATATAATCGACACATCTATAATGGATGGCAGATCAGATATATAGCTCAATGTCATATACATTTCCCATTCCAACAACCTTGCCACTCAACCCAATGGATTGGGCAATCTTATCAATCCAACTTGCCACCTACGTGGCTTTATAAACTTTGGCCAATATAAACCAAGTGCCAAACCATCTTGCCACTATGTGTCTTTCAACAACATGGCCCCATGGGTTAGTTTGGATAATGCGCAGGCCACTTACTATGTGGCGAGGCAAAACAACAACCAAGGTGTGGCCGAAGCCACGTAAACATAGGCCAAGTAGCCTATTATTAAATATTGAATCCTCCCAAATCACCATAAATGTGGGATTTTAACCCACAATGTATTATCCAAGGCACCTGAAAGGGGATTCAAACCTTGGTATCTGAGGTAAAAGGTAAGGAGCCCAACCGGTGCACCTATGGCCTGCGAAGTAATATATAGTAGGCTTGGTGGTATTTGAACACAGATAGTGCATGACTGTGTATGACACCATACAAGGAAGATTGCACTCAACTCATTTTTTGAGACATTTAGAGGCAAAATCAGAACTCAGAGTAAAAAGCAAAGTTACTCAAAATTTTGACACAAAGACAATAGCGATCTTATTTTTCCATGAAGTGTTAAATATTTTTTAGTGTAGGTGTTTTTCAGTCACATTTCCATAGGAAAAACACTTTGGAGAACCTTTAAAGCCACAGGGGAATTTGTGGACAGTGTCTGACAAGAAATCATAGTCTGCAAACCTATTTTTAAGCTTCATTTTAGGTATAAAGGTCTATTTGTCATTATTAAAGGGTTAATTTTACTTCTTTGGGCAATAATAGATTGATTCACGATTACGTGAATCCGAAGACATAACCTTCGAGTGAACTCCATTAATAATTTATTTTTGTGAATTTATTTTCAATTTGTGAAGCTTTTGATCAAATAAATATCATTATTTGAATTAATTGATTAAATTGATAAAGCAAACACTTAACTGGTTAAATTGGATTTAAGTGAAATTTATAATCCATTCTCCACAACCTAGAAAACAAATGCACAAGTCAATTTTGGGATTTAAAAATTATATGGGGTGCATGAAATCATTCAACTTATTATCATATTTAAGGATTTTTAATATTTCCATTTGATTACGAAAGTTTGATTTTAAAATGATTAATTGATCATTAAGAAAGAATTTTCAAATTTGGGGTTTTAAAACACCCAAATTGGTTCAATTAATTACTCTTGATCAGTTTTAAATATAGAAAAATTAAGTACCTATAAATTTTTTAAAAAAAAGGAAAAATAAGTAACATTTTCATATCAAGTTTGGTATCAGAGCTGGTTTAGCTCTTTATTTTCTTTAGTTGATTTGATTTCAGTAGTTTTGCATGTTTGGGTTTGATCTTTCATTTCAGTGTACAAAATTTGGAAGTATAGGTTTGTAGGAAATCATGGGGAAATTAAGTCAAACAAGGAAAATTATGATGAGCTTGAATCAGACAATCAATAGATACAAAAATAAAATACCTTTTTGAGGTATAAGTTGTTGGCTCTTGAGGAGAAAATTGGTAGTCTAAAAAAAGAGCTATAATATAAGGATGAGCTCTTAATGGTGTTACAAATTGATGGACCCAAAAAAGAGGTACTAATTACTATTGATGCATCCTCTATTATAGATGAATGTATTGTAACTATTTAGACACCTAATTTCTCTCCCCAAGTAAAGTTAGATTCATAAAATGTGCTTGGTGATTTTGAAAGGCACACTAGAGGTATAGGATCTAAGCTTTTGAATAAGATGGGATATAATGGAATTAGCCTTGCTAATAATAATCAAGGCGTAACTAACCCCATATTGGTTAAAGAATGACCTCGTTATGAAAGACTGGGGTATACTATTGTAGGGGAAAAGGAAATTGGAGAGGGCTCCAAGACTGCTGGAAGAAGACAAGCTTCTAATAGCAAAGCGACTTCCCCCTTAGCATCAAGTGATTCATTCTTAGGAGAAGGATCTAGTAAAATCTCACCATGGAGATGTATCAAAATTCCTCCACCTTTGGTTTACCATAATCGTAAGGGAAAAGATAAACAAAATGATCTACTTTCTACATTGGAAAAATTTGGCCATGATATGCAAGCAATGTGGTATAGTTACCCATGCACTTTTTTTGGGTCTTCTAATCATTGTGTGGCCAAATGTAGGAAACATAAATCTATATTGGAAGAGATTGAGAAAGTTCATTCTCCTAAACCTGGCTCGACTAAAAACATTCTAGGTATGTTTCCTAAAATGTGGATCCTAAAAAAATGGATCAAAGATTTTGTGATCATTGTAAAAGGACAGGTCATGTAATTGACAAGTGTTGGCAGCTTCATCCAGAATGAAAATTGAAATTTGTTAAGAAGGATAACAGTATTAAACCAACCATTATGGCCCCTTCAGTGAATCGGGTACAGGGAAAATTTTAGTGGCGAATATTCGTAATATGGTGAATATTCCATTTTTGAAAATTTTGAAAAGGCAAATTTTCAGGCGCGGGTCAGTGACCTGTTCCCCTAAAAATTACACTTTAATTTTTTTTAGGGGTCGGCTTTGCCTACCCTTGAAAATAATCCCCTATATAATCCTAGATTATTCGCCAGGTAGAACACTTCTACTTCACATTTGTCAACAATATGATATATCCCATATTGCAGACATGAGACAAGGGGGTAGGTTATTGACGCGTGACAAGGAGGTACTGGAGATATTGATGCATAGCAGATGCACAACAAAGAGTTTGTTGACGAGAAATACAGATATTTTTTCGATACGCAAGCAGAGGGCGGAGGCTGCAGACGCGCGACATGAGATTTGTTATCGCGCGTCAAAAAAATGCATTGACGCGCATCAACAGACGTCATTGATGCACGTCAACAATCTTGTGACACGTGTCAAAGAGGTCTATTTACATGCGTAAATGAGGGTTATTTGTTGACATGTGACACTGACGGATAGTTGACACATGACAAGGAGGTACAACAGATGTTAATGCATAGAAAACGCACGACAAAGAGTTTTTTGATGCGTGACACGGAGATTTTTTCAATGCGCAAGTAGAGGGCAGAAGCTGCAGATGTGCGACGGGAGATTTATTTTTCATGCATCAAAAAAATGTAGTGGCGCACGTCAACAGACCTCATTGACACTCGTCAACAACCTTGTTCAGCACCCTCATTGACATGCGTCAACAGACCTCTTTGACGTGCGTCAATGAGGTTTGTTGACACGCATCACTACATTTTTTTAACGCGTGATAGAAAAATATCAAGTCGCGCATCTGCAAACTTCTGTCATACCACTTGACAATCAGGCGAAATTTTTTCATATAACTCCCAAAAAAATTTCCTTCCCGCGAAACTGATTCCAGGGATATTCGCTAGCTATTTTTCACCTCCAATTTCCAAGAGGTCTCTTAAAATGAACCCTGGTCAGGTAAAATTTGAAGTGAATCAACCACCTAAATAGGAAAATGTGTTAAAAAGGTGGATAGACAATTCATCAATTTTATGTTTGCATAGTGTAATTGAAGAATACATGCAAACTAACAAAGCAATTTTCTAAATTCTTGTTGATTTGTAAAAAAGGATCATTTCCATATTTATTTTTCTTTGGTGTTGGTGAAGTAACCTGAAGAAGAAATCCTAGTGACAGGTTTAACATACTTGGGAAATTTCTATTTTTGATGGGTTTGGAAAACTTCATTTTTTATAACAGCGTGTACAATTAGTTCTATGGGGTAGGATCAATGATCGGATGTCTGAATTTGGAAAATTGTATTCAGTATGTTTTTGTTTAAGAACTATGTAGATGTATCATGTAGGCATTGTTTTTGTGTGTAACTTTTATACAAACTTTTTGTTGTTATGCATGATGTTTGCACATGTATAAGTCTTAATGTTAGGCTTAAATATTTGTAATTGTCAAACATAGTTATACATAGTATGTATAAATTTTACACTAGCAAGCTTTGAATGCAGGTTACATTTGAATTGTTACAGTGGTGCAGGATCAGAGTACGAAAGATTCAATTGTCATCTCAATTACAGTAATGGCCATGGGTGATATTACTATTAATGGCTATTTTTTATATTATTGCAAATTTTTAAAAATTACCATGTTCTAAACCGGATTCTATTTTTCTTGATATGCAGCGGATCAATCGATAGTTCAGTTGGTTAAAGTTCCCTTTTGAGGACAAAATGGTCTTATTGGGGAGGAGTGATCTAGACAATATTTTAGTGTATGTATATTACCTAAATCTCCCTAAACCATTACAGGCATGTAGAGTGTCTCGAGAAATTTCCATCAACAAGTGGAACTAAAAAAATAGAGCTCATATGCGAAAGATATTGCAGGTCAAAGTTCAGGTTTGAAAAGAGGTCAAACTGGGTCAACAGTCCAATTCGAACGTGACACATGGAAAAATGGTGAAAGGCTAATTTTTTGGTTTTACCTTTGTTCTTCGACATATGAGGGAAAAAAATGGTGGGCCCCACTATTTGCTAGCTGGGGGGCCCTCAGCCAGGTTTGGCACACTCTTTTCTAGGAGGGGTGCCTTAGCCTCCTTTTCATATGATCGTTATCATATTTTCAATTATATATGCCACATATTTTTCTAACTTAGTCAATGTGGGACTATATGGTTTATAGAGTTGAATTTTGTGCATTTCAGGATTGAATCAGCACGAGAGAGCTATTATCTAGCTTGGTGGGGGTGATCAACTCCCCACCAAGTTGATCACACTATTTACCACATTGTTTGGGCTATCTATCCAACCGATTGGGAGGTTCAATATTACTTGGGCCAAACACCTATCTACTCGGTGTATAAATATAGCCAAAAAACCAATATACTTGGCACATCTATAATGGAGGGCAGGTCAGATTTATAGCTCGGTGCCATATACATTGGTCATTCCAACGACCTCACGGCTGGGCCCAACGGAGTGGGTAGCCTTATCAATCTAACTCGCCACTAGCTTTATAAACTTTGGCCAATATAATCCAAGTACCAGACCAGCTTGCCACTACGTGGCTTTTAGCGACTCATTCCTATGGGGAAGTTTGGATAATGCATAGGCCACTTACTACGTGATAAGGAAAAACAACAACCAAGGTATGGCATAAGCCACATAAATGTAGGCCAACCAACCTATTATTAAATATTGAATCTTCTCGAATCACCATAAATGTGGGATTTTAACCCACAATGTATTATCCAAGGCACCTAAAAGCGGATTCAAAATTTGGTCTCTGGAGTAAAAGGGAAGGAGCTCAGCCAGTGCACCCATGGCTTGCAAAGTTATTTATAGCAGGCTCGGTGGTATTTGAATACAGACAATACAGAACTGTGTAGGAGACCATATAGGGAAGATTGCATTCAACTCAGTCTTTGAGGCACTTAGAGGCAGAATCAGAACTCAAAGTAAAAAAAAAGTTGCTCAGAGTTTCAACACAAAGACAATCATGGTCTTCTTTTTCCATGAAGTGTTGTATACTTTTTGGTGTAGGTGTTTTTTGGTCGCATTTGCACAGGAAAAACACTATGGAGAGCCTGTGAAGCCACGAGTGAATTTTTGGACAGTGTCTGATAGGAAATCATAGTTTGCAGACCTATTTTTAACCTTCATTTCAGGTATAAATATTTATTTTTCTTTATTGAAGGGTTAATTGTAATTCTTCAAGCAATAATAGATCGATTCACGATTATGTGAATCTAGAGACGTAGCCTTCGGGTGAACTCCATTGACAATTTCTTGTGGATTTATTTTCAGTTTGTGAAGCTTTTGATAAGATAAAAATCATTATTTGGATTAATTGATTAAATTGATGAAGTAAAACACTTAACCGGTTAAATTGGATTCAAGTGAAATTTACAATCCATTCTCCACAATCTATATAACGAATGCACAAGTCAGTTTTGGGATTTAAAAAATCAGATTGGGTGCATGAAATAATTCTGCTTGTTATCATATTTAAGGATTTGTAATATTTCCATTTGATTACAAAAGTTGGATTTTAAAATGATTAATTGATCGTTAAGAAAGAGTTTTAAAAATTGGGGTTTCAAAAACACCTAAATTGGTTCAATTAAGTACTCTTGATCAATTTTAAATATGGAAAAATTAAGTATCTGGAAATTTGTAAACGTACAAGAAAAATCAATACCATTTTCAGATCAACTTTCTTATATTATTTTGAATGGAAAGGATTTTTTAGATGAATAACATAGGTCTCAATCTTCTAATTCTTCCTGAAACCTTCTCAATAACCTCATTTGTTCTTGGGATCACCAGTTGGGTCTATATAGAATGAGATGCCTAGAAAGATATATTGGGCTTAAGAAGGTTATGAAATTACCACCATGTAGAGAACTGAAAATACTTTCCATTTTTATTTTTTTGGCTCATAAATCATTCCAAACAATTTTGGAATCATCTCCCCAAGTTCAGGTGATTTTTCGTAGTGCAAGCTCCATTGGCCTCAAAAATCCGCTTTTGATGAACTTGCTCCAAAACCAGAAAATCTTCCCTTAATCTTCCAAAATCACTCATATGATGATCTTGGCTAGTTAATACATCCTCTTGATGAATTTAGGGATTGAAATGAGCTCTCGATAATATGTAGCTGTCTCAAAAATGTTAAAAATAAACCATTTTGAGCCTGCTGAAGGATCTGCTCCGAGCAGCACCAAATTGGAAACACTTGAATGAACTTAATTTCCCTAATTCACCTATAGAAATCTTGACACAACAAATTGGACCACTTGGAAGGGTAGGATGGGCCTGATACGAGGGATAGGCTGATTACAAGGGGGTGTCAAGGAAGGTTTACAATGCAAAATTTTTGACACTAGGGTATGGTTGTCTTGTTCTCAAGGTGATTTTTTCCCAAGCAAAAACATAGGAAAACAATTGGATATAGCTTGAGTACATGTTTTGGATCAATCATAGTGAATACGTAGCATGAGGAATCTAGAATCTCAATTTAGTTCGTGGAGCAGTGCCTTATCCATTGGGCTTTATAGAGTCATACAGCTAGCAAGAGATAAACTGAAAGGAGAACACACACACACAACAAAAGGAAACACGCAACACATGAAAGGGAAATAACACACACAATGGGATGTTGGAACATAATGACTAAGTGGGCTGGCCAACCCCTTAATGTATATGGGTCCATCACTAATATATAGGTTAATATTTAATAATATGAAATATTTATATTTCTATTATTAAATATGTTAACCTAGGTATATACTTTAGGTTAAATATTTAATATCATGAAATGATTTAATTTTTAATATTAAATATTATAAACCTAGGTGTATGTGTCAACCATTTTAGGTTGAAAAGGTGGGTCGGGAGACATACCCGATCACCTTATATAAAAAGGACTTTAGGTCCTCATTTGATATATTCGAGAAATATATCAAATGTGTGCAAATCAAGTGATTTGGTTTTACCCTTGGTAAATAGGGTTTTAAAGGAGGAGGTGATCTTACTGGGATGTAAAATAAGTTCTCTGAAGTAAAAGGTTATTTTCAAAGTGGTTTTTACCCTATTGGGGTTTTCCACTATAAATATTGTGTCACCTGTGTTATTTATTTCCTATTAAGTATTTCTTTATTTACTTATGTTATGATATAATCTGTATTTAAAATATTTATTATAACATTATGTAATATGTAAGTTGATTAAATCCATATTTATTAGAATCCTTAAATTCTAACATGGGAAAGGAAATATACACCTATATCACCTATGGTACACTACAGGGGACATCCCACTTTAACTTAAGCATTTTTCCTTTTGAGAGGTTACCTCTAAAGAGGTAACATTGAATGATGATGTTCCACAAATCCCTTGACTAGATCAAGAAAGTATCCTCCCTCCCTCAATTGCTTATGAAAGGCAGGTGATTTCATTACTTTTTATGTACTTACAAGGAGTGAGCCTACATGATCTTCTTGATGTTCAAAGCTTCGCTCAGAAATTCCATTTCCCTTATTATCTTTGAAACTCGTTTCAAAGTGTGTATTTCCTTCCTTACTCATCCACACTCCTGATTTATCATTTACAATATCATCATTTCCCCGGGACTTATTTTTGTTTAAATAGTTTGAGTATCTTGAGATTTCTCCTTTTCCAAATTCATGTTCATGGACATATTTTCCGTAAGAAGCCTTGAATCCATATTTTTGTTCTATATCATTATGAGGTGTTTGAACATTGAATGGAGGATAAAAAATAACCTCATACCTATCTTATATGGCCATGACTTGAGTCAGGAGGTCAAGAATTAGCTTTGGATCTTCTATTCCTTTTTTTCACTTCCAAGATTTTCTTGTATCGAATCCTTCTTTGGAATTTCCAAAATATCATCCTTACATTCATTTGAAGGATCTTCATTTTGAAATTCAAGGCAGCCATTTGGAGGGATTACTCCATTATCCCAAGGCTCATTTCATTCCACTACTTATTTTCCAAGGGGAACCTCAACTTAAAGGACATTATAATTCTTTTCTTTAACTTTTTCACCACAGAAAGAATCTTCTTCTTCAAATGGAAAGGAGGAAATTTTGTTTTCATCATTACCTCCATTTTTCTTGGTCTCGGGAGGGATGTTGGGTTATTTTATCTTGCATTATTTCATCATGAACAACCTTAAAATTGGTTGAGGATTTTGAATTGGATTCACGTTTGTCTTAGAGATCCATAGCTTGCATCAGGAGTTCAAGCCTTAGCTCGGGGTCTTATGTTTCTTCTACAGCTCTTAGCAGTTCTTACACATATTGTTCTTTCAAACCTTTTAAGAGCTCATCACAATTTGGCTTTGTCTCTTCTTCATGAATGACAGGATCAAGAAAATATTCTTCTCTGAATGGGAATGATAACACCTCCTCATCGTGGGGAAGCATGTTACCTGATTTTTGCGCTTGAAATTCATCAATAACCACTTCCTCTTCTTTATGGTTCACATCATCTAGTAAATTGGGGCTATCCTCTTGCAACTCAAAGTTTCTCAACACTTATTCGAGATCAATACCTCCTCAAGAAGGAATGCTTGGTCCTATTAAGATGGGAATCTCATCCTCCTCTTCGGCTGTCACAAAAATATTCATCTTCCTACTATTTTGATATAATATGTTAGCTCTTGGGCTTCCTGAATTTTGCATTGTATATCTCATATTTTTTCAAAGGAAGTAACTTCTCCATAGCTCCTTTAATCAATATGGTTGTGGAAGGCCAATTCATATGGATTTTCCATCCCAAATCTCAGCAGAAGCTTCTACCTAACAACATTCCAAATGTAGTCGGGATGTCTACTACCAAGATATTCATTGACACCTTATCTGGAAATTCAAAAAGAGCCACTTGCGCATATTTGACCTTCGCTACAAGTGGTAATTATTTTGACTCCATGGAGTAACAAGAGCCACCATCCAAAGTCAAGGTAAGTTTTAGGGAATTTTCAACCTTCACATGCATTATATTGTCAGAGGATCATGAATATATTATGTAATTATTCAATCTGTATTATCCGATGAGAAGGGAAACATAGAAAGGATTGAACTTATCGGTCTTTGATGCACCCGGAGAAAGAATGTTCTGTGATGGAAGTGTAAGTGGGTTTGGTAATAGGCTTTTAGGATTAGGATTTATAGTGGTGGATTTTGGGCAACCACTCTAAACAACATTGACTAACCTCTTGGATTTCTCTAGGTGTGTTCACAAATACTCAATTTCAGGAATTTAAACTTTGGTCTTGTTTGCATGTTCAACGTAATCGAATGGAGAAGGTGCAGTTAAGGGGGATGAAGGAACTTATTTTGGCATCAAGATAGGCTTGGAAGTGGGATTGGATGTTTGAAAAAATGAGGTTGAATTTGAAGGTACATTAGAGGCTCTTGAAGGACTAGGTTTTGTAGAAACAGACTTAGAATTGGAAGGGGCCTTAGAAGACTTACTTGGACTAACAGGTGACCTCTTACTTTCCATGAGATCGGGTTTCTCTAATGAAAACTCTATGGAGGGTGGAAGTAGAGATCCTCAACTGATTATTTTCTTTGGTAGATTTTCTACAGGAGGATATTCATACTTTTTATTCTTTGTAATAGTGTAGGAAGAAGCTCCTTTTTTAGAATGATAATGGGTGAATACCGCACATGAAAAACTAGGTTCATTTTTGTCATCATTTTCATGACCTCCAGAATATTCAAAGAATCTAACTTTTGCGTCATTCTTGACCTCTTCAATTTCTAGGGGATCATCATATTCAATTTCGTGTTCAAGCCTTTATTAGTCCTCTTGAGTTCTGTAGCTTGCATTGATGGGTGGGGTTTCCAAGGAAATATTTTGGGGTACTCCTATGATTTGATTTCTACTATTTTTTATGGGACTCCCATTGGGAAACTTCTCTTCAACTTTTTCATTTCATTTACCAATTTCTACAAAATAGGATCAGTTCTCTCGTCTTTAGGATGCTGAGATTTATCCTTTCTTGAGGGATTCTTGATTTTTCCTGATATGATGAGGTCATCTTCCACTTCAATGGCCATTCTCTATACTTGTGAAATATCCCTTTGTTGAGCCCTCCAGAGAATAAACCCTACCTTTGGCATTTGGCCACTGATAAAGAACCTTTTTACATTGTTATCAGAGGGCACATCCTCAAGAGGTATCTTGAGTAACTTGTTATAACAAGATATGAAGTCCCTCATAGTCTCATAAGATTCCTTCTTCATTTGACCCAGCTGGACTAGGAGGTCTTCAAATTCTTCAGTGGATTTGAATCTTTCTTCAAAACTAGTTTTGATGTCATCCCAGTTAGTGATAGAGCTAGCTAGTAAGAGATAGAACCATTCAGCTACTCTTTCTTGAAGTGATTCTATGAACAATATCACATCAATTTCCTTGTTTTCTATTCCAAGAATTCCACATAATGTGATGAAGGAAGAGATGTTCTCTTCAAAAAGATGGGTGTCATCACCTTTGAACTTTAGAAAGTTATTGTGGGAACATATTGGTAGATCATGAAGAGGAGGTGCAAGAACAAGTGGTCATGTATTCCTTCCCCATGGAAAAATAGGTTATGGCCTTTCTTCTTCATCTGCCATTATTCCTTCTATTTCATCTTCGGAAAATTATTCTCTCAATTATTCTTCCGATTCTTGTTCTTTTTCACTAGGGAATTCAATGTTCAATTGAGGTTAAAAGATGGGGGAATTTAGGTTGAGGTTGAGGATTTGATGGAGGAGTATCAAAAGGGGTTTGAATAGGATTTATAGGGGTACCACTTGAAGAGTCACGTGGAGATGAATCTTGAGAGAAATAGTAGGGGTTATCTCTTATCCTTTCTTGTGAGCTTTGCAAAGCCTCGAAAGTGGGATCAATAACTCTTCTTAGCCTATTCATCTTGTTATATCTTATTTCAGCTAGCCTTGGGAAAAAATCACAATGGGAAGATAAAAAGACACTGTGGAATATGAAGGGTCATTCACAGGGATAAAAAGTGGGTTTTTCGACAACTTTCAATCAATTATCATTTTTTTATTTTTCATTATTTTTGTATTTTTGGAATAATTTATTATTTGGATTTTGTGATCATATTTTGCATGCATACTGTTGCCAATTCTACCCCAAAATTGGCACCAAAAACTGTTGGTGAAAAAAAATTCAGGTGGAAAAATTTATGAATATCCACCAACATCTCTAGGAATCTAGGTCCCTCTACTTGGGTGGTGCAACTCCACTTATTATGCGTGCGTGAAATTGGAATTTGTGGTGGCCTGATGGCTAGGGATCCAAAAGGGACACTCCACTGACCCTGTGACAAAGGATTGCAATTTCTCGCAAGAGAGGAATTTGCTGAGAGAGTGGGAAAAGGAGGCAGAGGATTAATATTGTAGGTAGAAAGAAATATGCCTATAACCATTAACTAGATCACTTCAACACACATAGATATAAAAGAAAAAAAACTTTGTAATTTTCAAAAATATAAGATGAGATCAAGAACACAGAGTTCCAATAACATCCTTATCAAAAAAAAGGTAACATACTCCTTCTTTCTTCATTGATTCTTTGGAAAAATTGTACATGTTGATAAAAAGAAGAAATTTTATCCCTTTTGCTTTCTTCACAAGTAGTAATCTCTCATAAGCACACAAAATTGAAAACCCTTTGGAATGAGGGTGCTATTACAATTTATAGAACCTTGGAAGACTCTTCACCTATCCCCAACATGAATTTTCACATGTCTCACACAACTTGTGACTTTTCACATTCCAGGCATAGGATTAAGTCCCCTTTTATGAATTAAGGGTGACTTATTACTGTTGGAGCTCAAATATGCACCCGTGTCTGAATCATAGATGATTTGGGATTTGAGACAACATGGAACTATCTTAAAGTTGTGGGACTCGAACTGAGACAGACCTCTGGAGAAGGTCGGCTTCCTCTACTTACTCCTAATGCTAAACTACTCATAAGAATTGAAATGTAAATATTTAACTCTACTCTAACTTTCTAAGGGACTAGGGTGAGAAGGAGATGCATAAAACATAAACCTAAACTAGAGAAAGTGATAACACCAAAAATAAGGGGATGAATACTTAATGAAGAGAGAAAATGGAAGAAAACAATAATGAAGAGGACAAAAACAACAACCACAGATCAAAATCACATCCAGGATTCTACCTTGACGATGCACAATAAACACAGACCTCTAAAATAACATATACAACACACCTGTAAATGAATGAGAGGCAATAGAATGTAATAACTGTGGCATTTCCTTTTGTAGGGTTCGTGGACACTTTTAAATACTCTCTTGCATTAATTGTGAATGTTGCAATTTTAGTGTTATTGGACGTTTCGGTCTAATTTTTCCTACTTTTTAGGCATTTTGTACACATTTTCTTGTTTTTTAACCCAGACTACCACTTTGTCACGTGTTTTTACATACTTTTCCTTTATCATTTTCTTTTTCTTGTGAGACTAACATGAATTGCCCACGCGTATGCTCTTCCCTCGCGCTTTTTAAAGCAATCTTGAGAATCATAAATGTGATCATTTCTTCCTTTTTTTATTTTTAGGGAATTAACATTTCATTTAACCAAATCCAACCCACACGTATGCTCTTTCCTCATGCTTTTTAAGTGATCTTGGAAATTAGAAATGTGAGTTTGCTTTTATCGTCTTGTTCATTTGTTTTGTTATTTTGACCTCATTCCAAAAAACTTTCTAATCATTGTTTGCAATACCTTCTCTCACAAGGTGGATTAAACATTGAAAACTACTAACTGTAGGTTTCCAAAGGAGTTCAACCAATAAAAATATAAAAAAACACCACATTCAAAACATGTGATTTGCAGGTTCGGTTAAGAGCTACAAATTGACCACTTAACTAGAACATAACCCCCTTGGCATAATCATTAAGCTACAACAAAGGGGGTGGTTCTAGGAACCCCAAAGTAGTCCACAACTTGAGGGAACTGGTGGACAAAAAGGGAATATTTTCTCCTACCTGACTAGTAAAGCCTTTGTGAGTTAGAGTCATGGAATATCTGTAGTGACAACCCCAGTGTGATTCATTCTGAGCAAGGTCTTTTCTCAGGATTTCAAAGGGGGTGAAGTAAAGCTGTCAGCTAGCAATAGCGTCGAGCTCACTCAAATATTTTGCTGACACCTAGTTGAGAGAGCCACCTAGGAAGCCAAACACTTTCTAAGCCAATCTAAAGTAGAGGCCACAAACAAACTTTCAAACAAAAAATTCTTTTTCGGTTTTCTTCTTTTTTTTCTTTCTTTTTGTAGTAGTGTTCCACACTCGATTTTTCCCAAATACTCCTTGTTTGGAATCCATATTTCACTTTTCTTATCTTTTCATCTTTTTTCCAAACTATCCTTGTTTGGATTCTACTTTCATCCTTGTTTCATTTGTTCTAGTCTTCTTTCCTTCTCGTCATCAATCATTCACTAACCTTCATTTTACTCTCAATTTTCCCCTTTTTGGAACTTTCATCACTTTATCATTATTTCAATTTTCTCTTCACATCATCCCCATTGTCTTCTCCATTTGAGCTTCATTCACTCATTTGGAGTTTTTATTCACTTATTTGATTCTTCCCCTTTTGTGATTATCAAATCCTTCTATATGTCATATTCACCTCCTTGAGTTCATCTCCCATTTCATTCAATACTTAAACATTTGGATTACATTTCCTAAAGTTTTAGTTTTCATCCTCTTTTCGACATCAATTCTTGAGTCGTGGATATCCACGTCCTCACTTGAGCAATTTTATCTTACAACTCACATCTTATCGGTGTTGTGTTTCACTTTCCCACAACTTATTTCATCACATTTCATCTTCATTCTCCTCTTATGACCTTTATTTTGAAAATATCATTGTTAAATTGAATATGTTTGCTTTCTTCACGTCTCTAACTTGACAACATGTTTGTTGCATTCTAGATATTTCATCATATCCTCTTTTCAACACTTCCACTGTCAATATTTGAGTCTTATATCTTCATTAGCCTCTTCCTTCTTAACTAATTCTTGTTAATGGTTGAGCACATCACATACGATTTGACTCTTTTTTTCTCATAACCTCTTCCCATTTAGCATTCATTTTTATAGGTGGTAGAGTGCATTTTGCAATCAATCTATCCTCACTTCTTCACTCTAGCATTCACATTATTAGAGGTTGAACACATTTATATTTTTGTCACTATAACCCTCCTCCATTGTAGCATTCACTTTGTTAGAGGACGTGAACCTTCATCACATCATGCCACTCTTCCATCTTGGCATTCACTTTATCAAGGGTCGAGTTTATCAAACACTTTCACACGCTTCCATCTTGGAATTCAATTTGTTAAGTGTTGTGTCACTCATATCTACCAAACCTCTTGCCCATCTTAGAATTCACTTTGTTAAGGGATAAGTTATTATCAAACTTAATCACACACCTCTCTTCCATTGTCGCATTCACTTTGTTGTAGGTTGAGTTATTTTTCATATATCTCTTTTGTTCCCTCCCTCTTTTAAAAATGGTGGGAACACGACACAGAGATTATAGTCCTTTTAGAAGGGGCGAACAAAATCCTTTTAGAAATTTTGATAGTGATAGTGACCAAAACTTTGAGGATGATCAGAATGACATCTCACTCAAAGAAAAATTCAGCATTGAAAATATTTTACGTATGAATAAAGACCAATTTTTACTTTGTCTCCTTGAGATGGGAGCAAAATTACCCTCTAACTTCGATGAAGCTAGTTCACAAACATTACTTGGCAAACCACCACCTAAAAAGGGTGAACCTTTCATTTCAAAAAACAATGACGATGAGGCAGGACCTAGTCACACGAATAATGATGATCGAAACAAGTACACCTTGTACAACGCCAAAGGCAATGAATCAAAAAAAGAAAAATATGACGAAAGGAAAAAAGAAAAATCCATTGATTCGGCCATTGATCTTACTCAAGACCTCATGAATCAAATTAACGACATGGCTAAACAACTTGCTATTTTAAATTTCAAAGTCACCAATGAATCCCATGACAAGGAGGCACCCAAGAAATCTATTAATGCTTCATTTAAGAGTCATACGATGCACACCAAAGATAAAAATAACTCTACGAGTGATGGCTCCTTATCTTTCTTATAGAAAAATTCACCGTTTGCCCAAGAATGACAAATGATGAAAGATACCATCTCCAGTATGAAACACCAAGGAAAACAATTTAGCTTTGAAGAATTGTGTCCTTACCCATTCGATAAGGACATTTTGCATGTTCCTTTTCCAAAATATTTTGAGACGCCCAACTTTGACAAATACAAGGGCAAGAGTAAACTTAGAGAGCATATCAAGGATTTTTTTTATACGGCTTGCCAAGAGGTGGCCTACAGTGATGTCTTATTAATGCGTCTTTTTCCATGAAGTCTAGGAAGACAAGCCTTGGAATGGTTCCTACTTCTCCCCAAGAGCTCTGTGCAAACTTTCGCGGATCTCTTAGAGAAGTTTTTCAAACATTTCTCATTCAACATAGAGTCTGAAATTACAATGATGGACTTGTGTAATACCAAACAAAGAACAAATGAAACCTTCGCACAATTCCTACAAATATGGTGTGGGATTGCTAGCCGTTTCCCATGCTCCATGCCTGAGAAGCAGCTCGTGAGCATCTTTGTACCTAATATCAATAGTGATCTATCCTTTCACATGCAAATGCATTTCCTTAATACTTTCGAAGAAGTTATTGAGAAAGGATCAGAGATTGAAAAAGCCCTTATCACAAAATGTTTGATTAAACCCCATTCAAAAGACAATGGGTGACATGGTAACCATTCTAATATCTCTCACCAAGAAAAATCTAAACATGTTAACCACAATCATAATATGGTCAATGATGGTATTACAGACAACCATAATTTCCACAACATCCAAAACACTGAGACTAGACCAAACAAAGGTAAACAACCTCTTGTTGTTTCTAGCAAAAAGGTTTTGTCCTCTCCTGATTCTAAAATATGTCGTTTGACTCCTTTAGGAGAACCTCTATCAATTTTCCTTCAACAACTCGTTAATGCAAACATGGTTACTTATCCCATCACCAACCTTGGGTTGAGGGATAACCCAAGCCTACTTGGTACAAGGCTGATACTTGTAATTTTCATCACATTAATGGTCACCCGACTGATCGATGCTTTCGCTGACGTCACTTTTTCCAAGATCTCATTGATAGTGGTGATATCACTATGTAAGAATCATCACTAAATAATACACCCAACGACAATCTTAAGGTGTTCTCAAACCCATTTCCCAAACATGGCGGTGACAATAAAAATGTTGACAAAGGTCCTTCTACGAATAAAGCTTATTTTAGTTCAATTATCTCATTTATTGAGGAAGTGCCATCTACAATGGCGGCCATTAAATTCACACCTTCTAGTAATGTCGTGACTACATGCTAATGGAAGATACGAGTTCTTGTGGAAAACCAACCTTCTACGTCTTCTGTAGAACCTCAAATGTCCAAACCATTAGCTCCTTCAAATCAAAAGTCAAATTCTAATGCCAAATATTCCACTCCATGTCAGTATGACTTCATCAAACAATTAGCAACCATGCCAGCACATATCTCTCTCATGGAACTACTGAAAGAGCCACATAGATTTCAAGATATTCCCACTCATGCTCTAAATGAACCACGTGTTCCTCATACTCTCAATGTTCAACATTTTCAGGCTATGATCGCGAACCTTACACCTGAACCTCCTATCCTATCTTTTTTCCCTCAAGATATGTTGAACCCAAATCTGATTAGCAACAAATCCTCGTACATTAAAGCCTATGTTATTGAAAATGGAGTGGACCTTAACATTTGTTCTATAAAAATACTCTGTTTCCGTGGTCATACAATAGATGACTTAGATGCTAACATCATTACCATTCATGGTTATGATAATATTAAGTGCCAGTCTTGTGGCACCATCACTCTTCCCATACAAGTAGGCCCGCATCTCCTTGACACTATGTGTCATGTAGTTGACATAGACACATCATATAACGTTCTTCTAGGTAGACCTTGGATACATTTGATGCATGCAATACCTTCCACTTTCAATCAATGCATAAAGTTTCCACATAATGGTAGAGAGTTCACCTTACGTGGCGATACTGGCCCCTTTGAATATTGTAATTTTTTCAAAGCAAGGTACAAAAAGGTAAACTATTGTCCATCTACTGATAGCACAACCAAACCTAGCCCAACTCCTATTGTTACCAACCATATTGACCCGGATATACTATTAAGACCTCATGCTTCTACGCCTTCCTCTGAAGCATCTACATCTAAGGTGTCCCCTGATGTTACATTCCCTTATAAAGTTTTAGGTGAGCACGCACTTGAAAATACATTCCTTGTTGGAAAAATCCCATTATTGCCTCATAGCTATGGGCATCCTAACGCTCCTCATCTACAAGAACATCCAGCTTACTATCTTGAAAAAACTCTTTGGAGACAATATGGATATCTAGAAAATGAACTATTCCAATCTCCAATGACTCTTAGCTATGCAATGTCAGGGTGGCAGAATGCTATGAATCCACTGATTACACCAAGGGCCATAAAATGATGAAAAACATGAATTGGAATGGAAGAGGCCTTGGCCCACAATGGCATGGTGTTCTTGAACCTATGAATATCAAGTCTAAACTTTACACATATGGTCTAGGATATGAGACATATGAGAAGAGGCCTATAGTCTTTGAGGTATTATCTAGCGATGCGGACTCAAATTTTGGAATTGAGACCGGTTCCATGCATAGCCTCTTCGAAGACCTAGCCAAAACTATACTTTTCCTAGACTACTTATCCGTTCAAACCCTTGACATTGTTTATCCTTCCCTCATTGATCAGGACCAACAGTGTCATATTTCCATGGATCTCTTTCAAAATGATGAGGCCATCTAGGAGTTCCTTGGAGATCAAGACCCTTTTCCCTTGTCGGATCACAAGAAGGGTTTCAATATAAACCTTGATGCTACCACTTACTTCAATGAAGAACTTACAATCTCCAGTCCTAAAGAAAAATAAATTAAACACAAAAAAAGACAAATTATGTCTCGTATAGTGAAAACGTTTCTAAGGCATTATACGAGAAAAAAAAAATGAAAAATAAAATGAAATAAAAGGATGCATCTCCTAGTGAAAACCTTTCAAAGGCACTAGAGAGAGGA
The DNA here is from genome assembly GCA_019776745.2 of Taxus chinensis. Taxonomy (NCBI): domain Eukaryota; kingdom Viridiplantae; phylum Streptophyta; class Pinopsida; order Cupressales; family Taxaceae; genus Taxus; species Taxus chinensis. Next base: position 836,299,559 of record CM034150.1, read on the forward strand.
GATTTGGATCTAGAAATATCTGAAAATCTACACAAGCCTCTAGCATCATTTCAAGATAATGAAACTTCTAAGTTGTTAGTAGAAGAGATGACAACCATTAACATTAGAACTGAAGACCAACCAAAATTGTTACAACTACATGCTAGTTTATCATAAACTAAAATCAAAGCCTTCACAACACTTCTAACCAAGTTTCAGGATGTATTTGCTTGGTCTTATAAAGATATGCTCGGTCTTGATCCTTCTCTTGTGGTTCATCACCTTGTGGTGCACCCAGCTACTAAACCTGTCAAACATAAACTACGTAAAATGCATCCTAAGGTTGATTTGCTTGTTAAGGCCAAACTACAAAAATTATTGAATGCAGGATTCATACGGTGCATTGATTACTTATAGTGGATATATAATATGGTACCAGTTACGAAGAAGACCCCCGAAATCCATATTTGCACAGATTTTCATGACATTAACAAAGCATGCCCTAAGGATGATTTCCCTTTGCCTAATATTGACATTATTGTTGATTCTACTGCGGGCCACGAGATGTTATCCCTTATGGATGGATTTTTTGGGTATAACCAAATTCAAATTGTTGAAGAATACCAGCATAAAACAAATTTTACAACCCCATAGGTAACATTTTGTTACAAGGTCATGCCTTTTGGCCTTAAAACGTTGGTGCAACTTATCAACGTTCCATGAGTGTTATTTTCCATGACCTTCTTCATGACATAATGGAAGATTATGTCGATGATATTCTTGCTAAATCAAATACTAGGGTAGATCATCCAGTAGTTCTTAGGTGTATATTTGAGTGGTTAAGGGAGTAGAAGGTTCGCCTTAATCCAAAAAAAATGTGTCTTTGGTGTCATTTCAAGTAAACTTTTGGGATTCATTGTCTCACGAAGAGGAATTGAAGTGGACCCTACCAAGGTCAAAGTTATAATAGATATGCCACCTCCTCAGAACCTTCAACAATTAAGGGGCCTACAAGGAAAAATATAGTCTATTCGTCGCTTCATCTCCCAATTGGTAGATAAGTGCCATCATTTCAACCAATTTCTTAAAAAGGATGTCCAGTTCAAATGGACACAAGACTGTCAAGACACCTTTGCAAAATTGGAAGAATACTTGACATCTCCACCAGTACTCATGTCAACTATACAGGATAAGCCTATGTTGTTGTATACATTTGCAACACAACATGCTATTAGGACATTATTGGTGCAACACAATAATAAGGGTCAGGAACAAGCTGTGTATTACTTGAGTAGAACTCTCCTTGAACATGAGATCAAGTATTTGTAGGTTGAAAAGGCTTATTTAAGGCTTATACTTTCGGCAAGTTGCGAAACTATCTCCAAAATCATAGCACCAAGCTAATTTCACGGGTTGATCCTCTTAAGTACCAACTTTCGAAACCATTCATAACAGGACGCATGTCTAGCTGGATTGCACTACTTAGTGAATTTGATATTGAAATTTTCAATCAAAAGGCTATCAAAGTTCATGCACTGGCAGACCAATTGGCTGCAGCACCATTACTAGGTCCACAACCACTAAATTTTGAATTTCCAGATGAAGAATTATTGTACATAGAAACAACACCCTTATGGACATTATTCTTTGATGGATCTTGTAATATCCATGGTTCTAGAGTAGGAATTGTCTTATGCACACCAGATGGAGACCTCGTACCTAAATGTTATCTTATCAACTTCCCTTGCAAAAATAACATAGTAGAGTATGAATCACTGATATCAGGCTTGGGCTTTTCTATCTCATGGCACGTGCAAGAATTGACAGTTCTTGGTGATTCACTTCTAGTCATTAATCAAGTTAACGGAGAATATTATGTAAAAGATGAAAATATATTACCTTATAAAAGAAGGGTTGATAGCCTTAGAGGGTATTTCCGCATTATCAATTTTGAATAAATTCCTCGCGCATAAAACAAAGCATTGGATGTCATGGCAGCTATCGCTTCCCTTCTTTCATTCGACACTAATCAAACTCACACCAAGTTCCTTGTTGAACATATTTTGGTGCCCACATACGAATTGTCGGAGTCCACCATGGTTTGTGAGATTGTTGGTCCTAATCATCCCTAGTACCATGATATATACACCTTCATTCAAACTAAAGCCTATCCTCCTAATTTTAATTCAGCTAATAAAAGAGCCTTAACACAACGTGCTTCACGTTACACCCTTCTTGTTGACACCTTGTATCGAAGAGGCTATGATGGGACTCTCTTAAGATGTCTCAATCAAGATGAAGCAAATCAGACGCTAGTTGAAGTAAATTTAGGTATTTGCGGTGCTCATACAAGTGGAATATTTCTTGCAAAGAATATTTTATGCATTGGATACTACTGGCGCACAATGGAGGAAGATGCATGTAACTTTGTGAGGAAATGTCAAGCTTTCCAAAAACAAGGTAATCTCATTCATGCACCATCCCAAGCCTTGCATCCTATTACTTCACATTGGCATTTTTCAAAATGGGGACTTGATTTAATTGGAAAAATAAAGCCCACGTCTTCCGATGCCCACACTTTTATTTTAACCACCACTAATTATTTCACCAAGTGGGTTGAGGCTATGCCTCTTACTAACGTTACTGGGTGCAATATTTCTAAATTCATCTTCAATCATATGATATGTCGTTTTGGCATCCCCGTTGTTATTGTCACAGATAATGGTGGTTCTTTCAAAAATAAGGATCTCAAGGCCCTAGCTAAGAAATATAATATCCACCTAAAATGGGCTATACCCTATCATCCACAATGCAATGGCCAATTCGAATCATCAAACAAGACTATCAAGTATATTATGGAAAAGAATGTTAATAAACACGGACATAATTGGCATACGCAGTTATATCCTACCCTTTGGGCCTATCGCACTTCCTTCCATACACCCGTAGGAGCTACTCCTTTTTCCCTAGTATATGGCTCTGAAGCCTGGGTTTCAAAATGGAACATGAAGGTGAAACCATAATCAGGAGACAACAAGTCCCTCCTCTTTAATGGGAGAGGTTCCCTTATTGAAAACTGGAAAAAGACTTATATACATATACACAATTTTCATCATGTGGATTCCTGATACTTTAAGAGATTTCATACCAAAAGGTCATCAATACAAAGGGCTGGAAGAATGGAGAAGATGGAAAAGGGGGAAGAACAACAATGCTTTCTGGAAATATAGATTTCAGAGTATAACCTTACTTGTATTGAAATAGAAAAATAAGAATGGGATCATTCACCTTCACAATGTATCAATCTTCAGACACAAAGTTCTAAGATCATATACACAAGAGCACAAAGTTTCTTTACATGTAAGATGAACAATTCACTAATTAAGAGCCAAGCAAGTGAAAGAAAATAGGAGGGGATGAGAAAGAAAAACTTCTGTATTGAGATCAATTTCAGTTTTTTACAATCTTTTCAAAATGCCAGGAACCCGTATACAATGGCAAAGCATGTTTTTATAACAATCCTATTTCATCTTTTCTTTGCCTCCAAGGAAATAATATCCCAACGGGATCAAATTTTTTGGAGGTTCGTTTAGAAAGAGACAGGAAACAAGAATGCACTCATGGAAAATGGAGATGCCCTAAAAGGTTGAAATTCATCATTTCAAATGTGAATGCTTTAGTAGAAGTATATGGCAGTTTCCTCATCCATTTTCCCTCATCATTTCACCTTTGTAACTAACCTCCAAAATGTTTGAGTGCCCAGTTGGCACATTTCTCCTTTTTCTTTTACAAACGCCTGATTACCCTATCTCTTCGAAAATCAATCATATTCCCTGTGAAAATCATCGATTTTGTTCCAAAACAGACCCAAAATGCATTTCCACAAAAAATGATGTCGAACAGAGAAGGAAGGACAAAAAATGATCCACATTCATCCATTACAGAGCTCGAGCCTAAAAATGGTGATAAAAAAGATCAGATGCAGATGTAAATAAACCATTTTCCCTCTTTTTTACCTTGAAATTGGGACCCTACACGTGTTAGAATTAGAGAAACGATGAGCCAGGTGGAAAAAATATGTTTCCCAACATTTGGGAGAAAAGGCGTGATTTCTAGATTTCCTCCGTCCCCTCCGCAGCTCCGCCAAAGGCATGGACACATGTCACCTTCTGATTGGATGAGGAAACACGGTCCAAAAACAACCATTTGAGCCCTTTTGGTGAGAAGTTCAAAATCTCAAATTTCTCCACGGGTCCGCACTCCTGATTTGACTAGGACACGTGTCACCTTCTGATTGGATAAGGGGGCAGGGCTCAATTTTCAACATTTTGAACTTTTGGCACAAAATTTGATTTTACTCTGCGGGTCCACGGGTCCGCTGCCCCGATGACATGTGGTAGTCTCTGATTGGCTACGGGCCCAAAGGGAGGGTGGAAAAATTTGAACCTTTAACCCCTTTTTGACAAAAAGTGCAAAAAATAATATTGCTCCCGCCAGCCCGCAACCCTGAGGACACGTGGCTACTTCTGATTAGTTGAGGGCTTGCGGAACTTATCTCTCCATTTCTCCATGTGGGCTCGTGGGTCACTTTTGCTAACTTACCCCTTTTGGTGAAAAAGTGCAAAAATCACAAGGAACTCCGTAGGTCTGCCAACCCGCCAAAGGGAAAATTTAACCACATAGGTCCGTCGAGCCATAACTTGCAAAATACAAGGAGTTAGGAGGACTTCTTCAACTTTTTGGAAAGGGGAAGAGATTTCCCATCTGATGAATGAGTTTTCAAAATTCTTAAAATCCTTGGTTAGTCCCATATTCAAAAATACCTCTTTCAATCATATTTCAAAGGCACCAACTCAAAATTTAACATTTTTAGACTTGGAAAATGGAGGGAAATTTGAGGGTGACAACAACTAGCTCCTTCTGGGGATGACTTGGCTTGGCATGAAATACAAGGAAAGATCAATAACCTTAGAAAAATTTGGGAAAAGAAGACCAGTGCCTTATCCATTGGGCAACGAAGTCAAAAACAAGCTCAAAACAGAAGGGGAGCACACACCAAGCGGGAAAAGAAACAAGACAAAACCAAAGGAAAAAAACCAAAGGGAAAGTTGTAAAAAATATACAAATGACTCCCAAGTCACTAGGATTTGAATAATTTCAAGTGTTTCCCACTATAAGGAAGTGGGAGAGGAGAACCATCCAAGTAATCCAAGTAGAAAGAATTCTCACCGGCAAGATGTCTGATTTTGAATGGGCCCAACCAAAGAGAATCAAACTTACCATGGCTGCCCCTTGGTTCATGCCTTTTATCCCAAAGGAGGACAATGTCTCCCACTTGAAAATTTCTGAGTTTAGCCTTTTTATCAAATAGGGCTTTGACCTTGAGTTGGTGAGCTGATATCCTATCAACCACCTGCATTCTATCTTCATTCAACCTCTGAAGGTACATAATCCTTTTGTCCAATGAGCTAGAAAAACTGGCATCTTCAATGGCCTTCATCAAGTGCAAGGCTGGAAGTTCCAACATTACTGGTATTTGAGCATCAACTCCATATACCACTTGAAAAGGAGACATTCCAATGGCTCTCTTAGGTGTAATTATATCAGCCCATAAAGCATCATATAGTTTCTTATGCCAATTCCTCTGAGAGTCATTTACAAGCTTCCAGACAATTGTGACTAAGTTCTTGTTCATTGATTCAACTTGCCCATTCCCTTGGGGATAATAATCTGAAGAGTGTGCAAGGGAAATGCCATAGCCATAGCAAAAATAAGTCATTTCAGCAGAGGAGAAGTTTGAAGCATTGTCAGTGACAATCTTGTTTGGTATCCCAAACCTTATTAAGATATTCTCCTTGATGAAATTGCAAACAACCTCTGAAGTAGTACTTTTGACTGGAATGGCTTCCACCCACTTGGTGAAATAGTCAGTGGTAGTCAAAACATGAGTGTGTCCAGCACTTGAGGGTGGATTGAGTGTGCCAATAAAGTCTAAACCCCATTGTTGAAAAGGCTCTTCAATCACTACTGGTTTGAGAGGTAGAGCAGCCAATTTGGGTCTGCCAACAAAGGTTTGGCATGCTTCACATTTACTTACCCACTCAGATGCATCTCTGAATAATGTGGGCCAATAATACCCAGCATGTAGGATTTTGTGAGCTGTTACAGTGGAAGAGAAATGACCCCCACAGGCCTGATCATGGAAATTCGAGAATAATCTCCTTTGCTGGTCCTTGTCAACGCATTTCAAAAATCTTCCGTCAATGCCACGTTTGAACAATGCATTTTCCCATAATACATATTGAGCTGATCTCAATTTGATTTCCCTTTTCTCCTTGGCGGTCAAATGGGATGGGCATTATCCATAAGTGAGGAAGTGTGCAATGTCAACATACCATTCATCAGTTGAGCTAAGGAAAAGAACAACAGGAGTATCAACTTCCTCCTTTACAATTTGGCATCAGCTCCTTGGCAATCAGCTCACATAAGCCCTTTCCCTCTGACCAATTTGGTGGGTTTGATGTCAAGATCATACTCCTAAACTTTGGCTACCCAATTACCTCTTTTGGTTCCAAACTCTTGCTGTGTTAGAATGGATTTAACAGTTGTATCAGGCACAAGAACAATAGCATGGGAGTTGAGGATATAAAAATGAAACTGTTTCACCGCCTTAACCATTGCAAAAGCATGTTTCTCCATCATGGTGTACTTCAGCTCATGGGCTTTCAAAATATAACTCATGAATGCTATGGGGAGCTCATGACCTTCATTATTTTCTTGGGTTAACATAACAACAAGAGTGTATTCGGTGGCATAGCAATAAATAATAAAGTCCTTACCAAAATCTGGGCATGCCAAGATTGGAGTCTTTGCTATAGCTCTCTTAATGCCTTCAAATGCAAATTTGCCTTCAGAGGACAAGCCAAATGTCTGCTTCCCCTTCATCATGTGAGCAATGCTCAAAGTAAGCTCTACAAAATCAGGTATGAACCTCCTTAGGAAGTTGATTTTTCCAAAGAAAGAATGCACGCCTTTCTTGCTAGTTGGAAGAGGGATCTGTTGAATTGCCTGAACTCTCTCCAGATCAATCTTGATCCCATCCTTAGAGAAAATGTGTCCCAAAAATTTTCCTTCAGTGACGTAAAATACTGATTTCTTTGGATTCAAGGAGATGCCATGCTCTCTACACCTTTGGAGGACTGTTTCAAGGTGTTTGAAATGATCAGTTTTGATTTTTGAAAACACAGTCAGATCATCAAGGTAAACAACTATGCACTTTCCCTTGAGGCTACCAAAGGACAGGTCCATAGCCCTCTGAAAATTAGCACCAACATTGATGAGGCCAAATGGAATTCTCTTATAAGCGAAGGTGCCCCAAGGAGTGGTGAAGGTGGTCTTATGTTGATCAACAACATTTACTTCGACCTGATTGTAACCTGAGAACCCATCAAGCATGGATAACATCTCTGAACCCGTGAGGCTTACAATACTTGATCCATGGTGGGAAGAGGATAATTATCCTTCAAAGATGCTTGATTCAAGTTCCTAAAATCAACACAAATCTGGATCTCACCATTCTTCTTTCTAACTAGCACCAACGGCACAATATGAGCAATCCACGTTGAATGGTGAATAGGAAAAATGATCTTTTCTTTCAATAATTTACTTGAATTTCTTGGAAGATTGTATCAACAATCTTAGGATTACATTACCTCTACTTGATCCTGAAGGGCTTGATCTTCAAAGGTTTGAGAGGAATGAAATTCTCACCATTTTCTTTTGTTTGAAATAGCCTTAAGATCATCATAATGGTGAATAAGCAATGACATCAATAACCTCTTCAATTTCAAATTTGCAGCCTTAGGATTTCTTCCTCTTCTTGTGTGCAACACTTCCCAATGAAATTCACTAGTTGGGCCTTAAGATCATGAGAACTTCCAATCAGTTTACCTCTTCTCATAATTTGCTGAGCCTTCTTCTTCTCTTCTTTGGAACTTTGTTGGGCTTAACATACCCAATCATTCTAACATATCAAATAGCTCCTCCAAACTCACCAACCCCTTAGGTATTTTATTACCTTTCAGTTTTAAACAGTCGTCATGATCTATTTCTTCTTCTTTGCTACCTTCTTCATTTGGAGGCACACACTCCCTAGGTGGATTTTCACTCCCTTCAAAGTACAAATGATCGAAATTATCTCTAAGCTCCAAGAAGGACAACAGATGTTGATCATCATTGAAGACTTGCCAATTATTTGCATTGTCTGGCACACTAGGCCTATGAATCATCTCAATGGTGAACTTCTCTTGGGAGAAATCCAGATGAGGAATTAACAGAGACCCCGAGATAGCCAATGAATCAGCCCTCATGTTTCTTTCTCTTGGCATGGCTTCAATGGAGAAGGCATCAAGGAACTCAATTGAATCCCAAATCAGATTTCTATAATGTTTTAGCCTTCTATTTTTTACTTGGAAAAGATCTCTAACCTGCTTTACAATCAGCTCTACATCACCACGAGCAAGGAGATTCTTAATTCCCATTTCCTTTGCCAAGTTAAGACCAAGAAAGAGAGCTTCATATATTCTACTGTGTTGTTTGTGTTTTTGAATTGGAGCTTGAAAGAGGAAGGATGAAGCTTCCCTTCAGGAGAAATGAGCACTACACCAACTCCAGAACCAGCTGAGGAGCAGCTCCCATCAAACTCTAAAATCCAAATGCCATTGGGATCAAGAAGTACTTCCTTGGGATGCTTTACCTCATCTTGTGACACGACCATGTAATTTCCATGACCTCTATCTTCATAAAGTATTTGTGCTTTTGGATCGTCCGTCTTTTGCACAATATATTCAGTTTGCTTTTTAGGCAATAGCTTCTTCATCTTCCCATTCACTGGAATGAGGGCATGTGACTAGTCCATCATGATCTCTCCTCCAACATCCTTGCAAAATTTTCTACTCAATAGCATGCCATAAGAAGGAGGTATATCAGCTACCAAGATGGTTGCTAAAACTCTTTTCTCTGGCATAGTAGCAAATGCAACTTGTGCATCCTTGATTCTACCAACCAACGGTACTTCTCTACTTTCCATTGAATAGCATGAGCCAAAAGTGTGGGTTAGGGTCAGGCCTAGGGCATGAGCTACCTTGGTGGGCATCACATTGTCTGAAGCACTGGAATCAATGACACAATTGCTGAGTTTATGACCAGCTATGAGGAGGGTAACATAAAATGGTTTGATCTTCTCCTCAGATGAAGTAACTGCTGCTACAAGGCTGGGTTGAGATGAAGGAGAAGGAGTTGGCAAGAGGCCCTTAGAACCATGGGGTGAAGGTTTAGATTTAGAATTCACAAAGTCTACCATCTTAGCAAATGCCTTGGGATGAGTTTGGTAGAATTCAACCTCTGAGATCTGAATCTTAGTTTTCTTGAGATGGTCAATAATATCAAATGAGCCAGAGGTAGATGCAACATTATTAACAACAGTAGATGGGACTTTTGATCTATCAACTCTATCACTAGGATGACAAGAAGTTTTAGGAGCAGGAGCAGAAGAAGAAGGAACAACAAAGCCTACCTTTTGTGTGGAAGAAGTTGGAATAGGAGCTCCCCTCCTTGTAATCACTGGAATGGTTGTAGGAGGATCCTTAGATCTTTTAGCAGGCTGCACTACCTTTTCTTTCTTGCTCGTTTACTCACGAGTCATGACAACATAAGATTCATTTCTCATCTCTACAATTCTTTCCTCATAATCATCTTCTTCATCTATACCTTCAGTAGTGAGAAAATGGACATGGGATCCACTCAGCTCTTCCAATTCTTCATCAGCCTCTTTCAGTTCTTCATAGATTTCATTCTCCTCTTCATCATCAGGCTCTAACACTTCACATGTGGCATTGACTGGAACTTTGATAGGTGGAACTTCAATTGCTAATCTAGTCTGAGGAGGGGCTAACCGATTTCTAGGCTGAAAGTTCTTTCTAGGCACATCTTGATAAGGAGCATGTTGAGCTAATTGTTTCTTGAGAGCAATCAGATCATTAGCAAGCTTCTGGACTAATTGATCTGCATTAACTCTAGGAGAAGATGTGGAAGAAGAGGATGCCTTGGATTTAGATGAATCTCTCCTCATCTTGATAGACATAATCAGATCATCTTCCACACTAACAACTAACCTCTGATCAGCATCCAAGGTGGCAAGATTAGCTCTCCTAAGTGCATAGCTCACTTTAGGTAGTTGAGCATTAAGGAAGAAACACTTCTGAATCTGATCTATAGGACATGTAGCTAGTGGGATCTTGTTGATCAACCTATTGAATTTAGCTATAAACTCCCTCATAGGCTCATGAGCTTCTTTCTTGATTTGGGAAATATGAGCCAAGAGGGCATGCACATCTTCAGCTGGTTTAAAGTGCTGCTCAAATCTGGTTGTCATGGTGTTCCAATTGGTGATAGATCCAGCAGGCAGGTGATAAAACCAATCAGCAACATTATCTTGCAATGTCTCCACAAAAATTCTAATAGAGACATCCTCATGTTCAATGCCAAGAACACCACAAGCAACAATGAAGGCTGTTATATGTTCATCAGGATGAACTTTCCCATCACCTTTGAATTTGGGAAAATTCTTTCTATTGCCTCTAGGTAATTCATGCAATGGCTGGGGAAGAGCAAGAGGCCCAACCCTTTGGCCCCAAGGTAGAGGAGCTGCCATTCTTGGAAATATTGTTTGGAGAGGAACAACAACACCAGTAAGGATCAGAGCATGCAGATTGGGACTGATCTGATTTTGAGGACTATCACTCCTAGAAGTTTTATCTCTATCAGGAGGAGTGCTTGCAGATCTTTCTCCTCTTCTTTTTCTTGTTGATGAAGGAAGAGAGAAACCTTGGTTTTCTAGCAGCTGGAAATGAGGATCTTCTTCCCCAAGGGTTCTCCTACCCCTAGTGTATCTTGGAGTCACCATATCAGAGATGATCAAGAAGTAATTCTTCAAAACTGGAAATCCTTCACAATGGATTCCCCAGCGGAGTCACCAAAAACTATTGGGTTTCAAAATGCAACATGAAGGTGAAACCACAGTCAGGGGACAACAAGTCCCTCCTCTTTAATGGGAGAGGTTCCCTTATTAAAAGCAGTAAAGACTTATATACATATACACAACTTTCATCATGTGGATTCCTGATACTTTAAGAGATTTCATACCAAAATGTCATCAATACAAAGGGCTCAGAAGAATGGAGAAGATGGAAAAGGGGGGGGGGGAGAACAACAATACTTTCTGGAAATATAGATTTCAGAGTATAACCTTACTTGTATTGAAATAGAAAAATGTAGAATGGGATCATTCACCTTCACAATACGTATCAATCTTCAGACACAAAGTTCCAGAGATCATATACACAAGAGCACAAAGTTTCTTTACATGTAGAGATGAAACAATTCACTAATTAAGAGCCAAGAAGTGAAATAAAATAGCAGAGGAAGAAAAGAAAAACTCTATGTATTGAGCAATTTCAGTTTTTTACAATCTTTCAAAATGCCAGGAACCCGTATACAATGGAAAAGCATGTTTTTATAACAAATACTATTTCATCTTTGCTTTCCTCCAAGGAAAGAATATCCCAATGGGATCAAATTTGTTGGAGATTCATTTGGAAAGAGACAGGAAACAAGAATGCACTCATGGAAAATGCAGATGCCCTAAAAGGTTGAAATTCATCATTTCAAATGTGATTTGCTTTTGGGCAGAGATGAATGGTGGTTTCCTTATCCATTTTCCCTCATCATTTCACCTTTGTAACTGCCTCCAAAACGTTTGAGTGCCTAGTTGGCACATTTCTCCTTTTTCATTCACAAACACCTGATTACCCTATCTCTTCAAAAATCAATCATATTCCCTGTGAAAATCATCGATTTTGTTCCAAAACAGACCCAAAATGCATTTCCACAAAAAGTGACCATGAACAGAGAAGGAAGGACAAAAAATGATCCACATTCATCCATTACAGAGCTCGAGCCAAAAAATGGTGATAAAAAGATCAGATGCAGATGTAAATAAACCATTTTCCCTCTTTTTTACCTCGAAATCGAGACCCTACACATGTCAGAATTAGAGAAATGATGAGCCAGGTGGAAAAAATATGTTTCCCAACATTTGGGAGAAAAGGGCATGATTTCTCGATTTCCTCCGCCCCTTCGCAGCTCCGCCAAAGGTTGGACACATGTCGCCTTCTGATTGGATGAGGAAATGTGGTCCAAAAACAACCATTTGAGCCCTTTTGGTGAGAAGTTCAAAATCTCAAATTTCTCCGTGGGTCCGCACTCCTGATTTGACTAGGACATGTGTCACCTTCTGATTGGATAAGGGGGTGGGGCTCAATTTGCAACATTTTGAACTTTTGGCACAAAATTTGATTTTCCTCCATGGGTCCATGGGTCCACTACCCTGATGATGGTGGTCTCTAATTGGCTGTGGCAAAGGGAGGGAAAAAAAAACTTCTAACCCTTTTTTGACAAAGGGTTGAGGGCTTGCGGAATTTATCTCTCCATTTCTCCATGTGGGCTCATGTGGGCTTTCACTTTTTCTAACTTACCCCTTTTGGTGAAAAAGTGCAAAAATCACAAGGAACTCCATGTAGGTCCGCCAACCTGCCAAAGGGAAAATTTAACCACATAGGTCCGTCGAGCCATAACTTGCAAAATACAAGGAGTTAGGAGGACTTCTTCAACTTTTTGGAAAGGGGAAGAGATTTCCCATCTGATGAATGAGTTTTCAAAAGTCTTCAAGTCCTTGGTTAGTCCTAGATTCAAAAATACCTCTTTCAAGCATACTTCAAAGGCACCAACTCAAAATTTAACATTTTTAGACTTGGAAAATGGAGGGAAATTTGAGGGTGACAACTGGAATTACTGGATGGGAGACAACTTTGCACCTTAGACCATATGCAGGTATATCAAAATAGACTACGTCGTAATTATAATCGCAAGATCAAACCTCGACTTTTTGAAATCAGTGATTTGATCTTAAAGGAAAATCAAAAGAACACAACAAAAATGCGAGAAAAATAGGAAAAATTTGAGCCTAATTGGTTGGGTCCTTATTTTATAACTGCTAAATTTGGATCTAGTGCATACAAACTTTCTACTGAGGATGGCAAAGAGTTGAAGGAGCCTATGAATGCCATTCGTCTGAAGAAGTTCTACCCCTGAGTCTCCGAAGAGTAACCCTTGTACTAGGGGCATGTCAGTGCATCCACCTGTTTTGTCATTTCACTTTGTTTTCCGCTTGTAACTTTTTGCCTCATCGTGTGTCGCTTATTCTCCTTGGCAGGTTGTTGTCTCCATTGTCTACCACCATTGTTCACCTTCCATTTAGCATGTCAGTTTCGACTTGGGAATTTCCTTTCCCTCTTCTTTGACATGTGGTTCAAAAAAAGAAAAACCAAAAACATTCAAAAAATATCGCGAAAAAACTACAAAAACAATATATATTTGTTTAGACAATAAAAAAAACTTATAATCACCATTTTTTCCCCTGATTATTCCTAATCATCTTTTCCAATCAATCAAGCCACGCTTTGCAATGTAACTTTGCAAAGGGACCATCGCTTGGCTTTGGCTTTCTTTGGGAGGCAACTTGACATCTGTATATATTCACTTCTTTATTAGAATTTTTTACATTAGTGTATTTTTGTTCACTAGCTTGTTTGCTTCTTTAACATTTGTACATATGGAATTTTTTATTGCCTATTATTAACTTAGTTTCTTATGTGTGACAGTTCGAATAACCAGTACTCTGTATATCTGGAATACGCTTATGGACCAATTACAAGAAATTTATTTACATCTTAGTTCACATATAACTTTGGTGTGGTTCTTTCATGTTCATATTGGGATTATTTCTGTTACTTCTTTTATATCTTTTTGTCATGTGTGCGTGTTGTTTTTTTCCTCCTGTTTAAACCCATGGAATTTCTTCATTGCCAATTTGCATTTGTATTTCCAAACTTGCAAAAAATCCAAACAAAAAATCAAATATTTCAAAAATATAAAAAAAAAAATCACAAAAATTCGAACAAACATTCACTTCGCATAGAAATCATACAATTGGAAAACCCTTGAAATAAATCATTCAACATCTCAATACAATCTTGATAAACGTCATACTTGTATCTATTACTCTAGTGTTTGTGTCAATCTCACAACTATCACTTTCTTTCCCTTTGCATGATATGCTAACTCTGCTTGGGGCAATTCACACAAATTGTTTTTCCTTTGTGATATAACTTCACCTAGGGCAATTTCAACTTTGATCATTTGCACAACAGATTCGACAAGAGTGTCATAAGAAATCGCTTTAACTCCGCTCTTCCAGTTTGATCATATTCCCATTTGGGAGCATTTGTATCTACTTAATCATCATTGTGACACGCATTAGGGGCATAACTGACTATCTTCTTTTTCGACTTTGTGTTGCATTGTTGATGTTTTCTTGTTTTTTGGACCACTTATAAGTAGTGTGATCACATCTTGGTTCTTTTATAACCCTGATGTCGACACCTACTTTGTATATTAGGTTTGTTTTATTTTTTATATTTTCTTTGTTGTGTGTGTTTGTTTACACGCATCTGGGTTAACCATCTTGACTATTTCATAATCATGGTGACAACTCTATTGTGCAGCAATAAAAATCAGGGTGCTCTAAAAAATCACTCTCCAAATAACGCTCATGCTACGAACACAGTCATTTCCCATCCTTGTTTTAATCCCTTGTTTTCTTCCTATCAAGTGGTTGTCCGCCACCTTGTTGTGTTGTCCACCCACTTGAGGGGGCATTCCTCATCCATTATGTTTCCTGGGGCATCCTGATGCTTCACAATTTTTTGCTCGCCGATCTGCATGCGTTTACTAGCTTTAAAGCACTATTACTCTGCAATAGCACTTTAAATAGGGGAAAAATGTAGACACCCCAAATTTACATTCATGTTTCCACTTGTTCCCAGTATTATGCTAATATACCCTGTTATTCACCCATGTAATTAATTAATTAAATTGATTAATTGATACATATTGTACCCCTTTAGACTAATTAAATTAATCCCATGTACCCTTTGTACCCCTTTGACTAAATTAATTATTATTTATTAATTAAATAATTAATTAATTAAGTGTGTGCACATCCTAGTCATCTACCACTTGATCAATCTCCACTTAGACTCCACTTTGACTACCCTAGTTAACTGCACTTCTAGAATCCTAGAAAGATGGGGAGTAATTAAAATACAAGTAAAACCACCTTTCCGGATGTAGTTTTTTGTAATTAATTTCATTATTGCCCCCGACACTATTGCAACCAACCATAATGTTATTTTTAGCATGTTCATTGATCTGTGTAACCAATTCCAACTACCTTCTGTTTCTATAGATTACAAGCTTACTTTCCTTCCAATCCCTCTTGAATTTGAAGCACAAAAACTCTGTTGAACTGTGTCTATAACATTTGCCTTCAAAGCTTGGAGAGCACTCAAGAGCACCCACAAAACATTTCTGACATTCTTTCTGTAAGGTTTCACAGGAGACCTTTATCTGAGGTTTGCACAGAAGGTTGCTAAGAGGTTCGCATGGTTTATTTATCTTTCATTTACAGTAATTTTCTCTATTTACAAAACTGAGATGGAACAAAAACACTACAAGAAGATCTAGATCTAGATCTGACAAAAAGGATGCAAGAAAATTAATGAAATATGAGCACTGATTGATAGGGTCGTTGACGACTTGACTGAATCGGCGGCGATTGGATTTGATGAAGTCGGTATTTGGAGTTGCAAGTGTGCATAATGGCAAGATGGGTGGATGCAAAAGGTTGTGAGATTAGATATGGTATGACTGGGAAACTAAATGACAGAAAGCCAACAAATGGGAACTGGGTCAGCAACAACCGAGCACGGTTGACAGTAACTAGGGTGATCTACGGTTTGATGGAAAAAGATGGATAAGAACGACGAATTACAAATAGGGGTGAAGATAAGAAACACAGGGGCAAGACTCCAAGACGAATGTTGGACTTGCAAAAGAGCTAATAAAGAATAGGTGATGACATGGCAATGGTGGATACAAGCATTCAAGAGAAAAAGCACTCCAAATCTCCAAGAGTCAAGTACAAGATCTCTAAGGTAGCTCCAAAATGATGATAGAAGTTGCAAGGACGAGCAAAGCACGAAGGCAAGATCACAAGAAAACGTCTCCAAATTTGCATCGTGGAAAAAGAGGGGTATGGGCGTACTTATAGGGTCGACGGCGACGTGGATGGGTCACTGGCGATTGCAGTGAACCATTGGTTTAAGCGATGGGATGATGCCCAACTCGAGGCAAAATGAGTCTAAAAAGCGCAGATTAGGGTTTCAAGTGATAAGGACGGGCTAGGGTTGTTTGAAAAAGATAAAAGGGTAGATGAAAAGTGGAAAATATTAAATGAAGGCAAAGGGAAGATAAAATTATTAGATGAGGGCCTCGGGAGGATAAAATGGAGCATTTAGGGAGAATAAATGAATTAAATGAAGGCTTAAATTTAATTAAGAATGATTAGGGAAGATATATTACGAATATAATTAGGATTATATTAAGTGGGGAAATAGTGATTAAAGGGATAAATTAAATTTGGGAGGAAAAGGGGGATTTGAATGGGGAGAGAGGTATGTATGTATGAAAATGATGACGACAGAGAGCGACCACGGGATGAAGGACAAGGGATAAGAAAAATTGGTGTCTACACTTGCATTTCACACAACAAACCATGCATTTCACACAACAAACCATATATCAACCTAACATTCTAAGTTCCTAACAAAAATACTCGACTAAAAAGGTGTACAAAAAACGTTTCACTAAGAAATAAAATAATAATAAGAACAATGCAAGTTCGTGTGTTCAAACTCTTGCAATAGCAACACTATCAATAAGAAAATTGGCTTGAGCAAATCTTCTTTTCTCCTCCCTATCAATGTATTTACTGCACCACACGAGTGCGGTTGCTAGTTTTATAAATTCATTCTTTGAGTGAAATTCTTCTCTGGCGAGAACGCATATTACACCAAATTAAAAAAAGACAGAGCGGATACTTATCTAAAACCCCACGAAACGTCAAAATTAGTGCGCGTATATACTTATCTGAATCTATTGTTTAGTGCACCCTACACATTTTAGGTTAGACTATACAAACACGGACACCCCACGAAACGTCAAAATTACAATGGAATGGTGTCTGGAAATCCCGGGACCTCCGGCGCCGTGCGCGTCAAAGGGAAACAAACAAGTACGAAAATGGCCGTTTTAGATTAAAATATAATAAAGCGGTTAAAACTATGAAGGGCCTGAATCGGACGGCAGGCAACAAAGGACACGATTGACGGATTTATGGCCGTGGGATCGTCGTGTTGTAAGTAGTACAGATATTTGAGCCGTCCGGACTCGCGTTGGTTGCCACTTGCCTGCGAAGATTACTAAGTAATGATGATAAAATCCCGGCACGTGGCAGCTCCCATGGGCCACGGTCACGTACTTGCACTGAGTTATGGACCCTCGCTGAAACAATAACTACACATTTAAATTCAATCAATAATCCGAAATATTTATGATTATTAACTGGCGCATTCACTTCGTATCTCACTTTATTTCATTCTTTATATAAAACAAAAATATGTTCACAGTGTTTATTACAAATAAAAAATCAAAACGCCAAAAACAAATAAACAGAAATCTTACTCATATAACAAGTATTACAGCCAAACTCATGAGCTGTTTCTCTGCACCATCCCTCTTTTGAATCCCACATATGACGAATGGGGAATCTCCGCCACCCTTTTCAATTAGAAAGCACCCGAAACGAAAAAGAGTCAACTGTCTTCCCAATTAATATCTTTTTGCCAAATCCTTGTCTGTTTGTTAAGCAGCGGTCATTACCAACTACTCTGGTTACGTTGAGCCGTGGCTTTGATTTGGGTATTTTGATAACTTATTGTTGTAGCTTCTACGGTCAGCTGCTTTGTCATTTCAGTCAGATCTGTAACAGCTTTCTTCGTCTTTTGAAATGCCATATCTCTCTCAACTAATCTGTGTTCTAGATCAACTATGTCTGCGGGCGTTGACATTTCCTGTAGATTGTTTCCTACACCAGTATGCTCAAATGTTTGTCTTTCAATCAAAGATAATTTATTTCCTTGTTTGCGAAATTCATTGCTAAGATCCGCAAGATTTTTCAATGCAGTCATGGCAGCTTCGGCTTCTAATTTGGCAGCTTCTAGCTCAAGTTTCTCCACTGTGAGCTCCCCCAAAGTTTTATCCCCTATTTTATTCTCGAAAGTTACAAACAAGGCATTCAGGTGATTTGCCTCCCGGATCACCTCCTCCCGCATCTTCATAATCTCCTCCTCTCTGCCTTCCCATCTGTTTACCACAATTTTGAGTTCCTCGTCTTTCATGACTAAAGCTCTTTGGGCATCCAAAAGTTCTTTATCTCTCTCTCTCAAAAGCCCCTTTACGGATTCGACCTCAGCTTCCATCGCCTGATATTTATTCAAATCCTCTTCTGAGTTTTCCAAAAGATTCCGAATTTCAAACTCCTTTTCTATCAATGCGCGCTTCGCAGAAAACAGGTCAAAGTTGGTTTGAATCTGCAATGAATCTTCATCCATACTTAGACTTCTACCATCTGTAGGGGCACCCACAAGGGTGTTTGTTAGCTCAGCTATATTCTCCACCAGGTTCTCAGCCTGAGACAGTCTCATCTTATTATCGTACAAATCAAGCTGCATCAGATTCATTTTCGTCTCTTTCTCCTGCAACAAACCTGTTGTCTTGACAAGATCATGCTCTTTACTCCTCGTAAGGTCTTTTAACCCACAGATTTCTTCATGCAACTCTTCCATATATTTCTGGGCAGAAGCGAGATCATTCCCCTTCTCCTTCAACATAGCTTCCATTAAAAAAAGCTCGGACTTGAGTTTCTGCATTTCTAGCCTAACTGCAACCACTTCAGATTCTTTAAGCCCCACCGATGCCTTCATCTCTGTGAGAAGACAACTTTTTTTCTCTAGTTGCTTCTCCAGAGAGCGTGCTGCCTCAATGCTCTCCTGCAAATGGGTTCCGTCTCTTTCCACCGCCGCCGTCAATTCCTCTACAGCTCCTCTCTCGCAGCACAAACCATATTGCAGTACAATTTTTTCTTGCTCTGCAACCACGAGTTTTTCCCTTTCATTCTCAATCTCCAAATGGGCATCTCTCAACTTTTGCTCGTAATCAAGTATCGTATTTCTCTGTAAAAACAGCTCCTGTTGTTGCTCATCAAGTCGAGTTTGTTGGGCAGCGAGTATGATGCGGCGCTCTTCCAATGATCTCTGAGAACGAGCCAGCTCCTGTCTGACAACGGAAAGACTGGCTCTTACTCTCTGCAGGTCTTCATCAGCAAGTAAGGCTATTGCTTGATATTTAGAGACTTCATGGACAAGTTCTTTCATTTTCTGGTGGGCAACCAGCCATGCCACCCACCGTTCCTCTAGGAATTTCTCTGCAATCTTAAGCTTCTCCTCTTCCTCCACTCTCTGCGTCTGGGACACCAACAGATCATTCTCCCGCTCCGTCAATACTATCTGCATCTCTGCGATCTCACCTTGCTGTCTGCTAATAACAAGATTTGCCTCATTCAAAACATGGTCTTTGTGCCTAAAATCTAAATCCGCCCGTGCGAGTTGCTCGTCCTTTTTCTGTAACTCTTCCCTTAACATTTGCATATCCCTTTCTTTGAATTCCAAGGCCTGCTGGGCGCTAAAAACCTCTCTCTCCCTTTCGGCGAGAGCGAGTTTGATATTATCCAATTCGCAAACCAGGACGTCATAATCATGTTTGGAAGTGTCAAGGTCTTGTTGGAGACTGGAGTGCAGGGCAAGGGCATCGCCAATCTTCTTTTCCCGGCGGTTCAAATCATGGCGAAGCCTCCGTAACTCCCGTCTGTCCAAAGACAGCGCTGTTTCTGAATCCCTGAGTTCCTCTTCTTTCTTTTTCAGCACTTCCTCGGCGGCATTTAAATCTGATTTCAACACGCGCTCTTGTTCAAATTTCAGTTGCTCCGCAGGGTTGTACTTGTCGTTATCCCCGACAGGCCTGTAACCGTTTACCTTACCTCTGGATTTATCCAAAACTGAACTAACTACCAAAATGCATTTCTGCTCTTGGGCAAAAGGCCCCCGTTGATAATTTGTCTGCAGAAGCCATGTTTCAATGGAGTAAAGTCTAATAGGTATGTAAAAGACAAAATAAGAAGGGGGTAAGCATGGAGAAACAAACCTTAAAATTCCGGTCAAATCGAACAAGTCGAAGCCTGTGTGAAAAAAAAGATGCGGATGCCATAGCTACTGGCCTACTCCTACTCCTACTCCCTGCGAATATGTGAAAGAAAATCATTCAACGGTTGGAGCCGCTGTAAAATTTAACTTAACCGAGCGAGAGAGGAGTTTCTCAAACCTGGTAAATGGCATTGGTCGTGTCGGTGTGTGCCGCGGTAAATTTAACTTAACCGAGCGAGAGTATGCGACGTGGCAATCATAGCGAGCATAAGACACGTGAGAAGCTTTTGGACATCACATTAAGTAGGTAACACGCTTTCCCCGCAGTAGATACTTTTTTAAAAGCACCGGACGCACTAATTCCAAGTAGGTTGGTAGCGAGTAGGGCCACATTTATTCGAGGGATATTTATTTGCTTTAAATGCCATATGACATTATATTTTTGAATTATAGGGAAGAAAAGTATATTATCAGATTCAGGTAGGAACTTCTCGGTACGTCAACTGTAGTATTGGGAAGAACGAAGATAGCTTTAGCCTTTGACCCGATATGTACTTAAAAAGAGAAAATCACGATTCACGAATCACGAGCCCCCCTAAAAAAATTTTGAGTTTTTTTCAAATTAATTTATTCGGTGCAACAATTTAAAACACGAATATACGCTACATTTAGGTATCAAGGGATGTCCATATCTGTTGGTTTTCCATAAGGAAAAAACAGAAATAATTAATTATGTGTAAATGCGGTAATTATATTATGTGGCTCTATTTATTTAGATATAAAAATAATCCTCATATTAAGTTTATTATCAAAACTTATTTATAGTCATTCTTTATATAAGGGAGAGGGACCACTCTTTTGCACCATAAATTTAAGGGTGTACATAGAAAACAAAACATGGTATGATTCAAAATAAAAATACCCTTTAATAGGTTATGTTATTATTTATATTTAATTTTAAATATTAAAATAATGTGGAAGGGACATTTTTTTAAATATTAAATTTGATTATTTTAAATACAAAGAAATTAAAGGTGAACCATTACTTGAGAATCAAGTCGCATATTTGTTTCTACCTATTTGTCATCATTCGATTGGCTAATTGGGGTGAAATGACTTGATGTGACTTATTCTATTAGGCACTTTTTATTAAAAATGTAAGTGGGAAAGTTACATCTACTAGCTTCCTAGTTTCTATGTACTCTCACAAGTATTGATTCATGCTCAACAATAGACTCCTCTCCCTTAGGCCTACACGATTGAACCATTCTCTCTATATGGTAGAATGGAGCAATTGTTAATGAGGTGGTTTAGGAAAATTCATTTCATGTAGGCAACTTTCACTCATTCCACATAAGTAGTTGTCCCACTATTTTTAATAATTATTTTTTAATAATTCTAAACAAGTCATTATTCGTAAAGTCCACCCACGATTTGTTCTACTAACAAAATATTATAGTTTTAACATATATTCTTTGCATTCTATTTGTTCCTAGTCAATTGAAAGTGTTAGGAGCTTAAAGAAAATGGTAGAAAAAGAAAGCACGTCGAGACCTAATTGCAAACGCTACCTAAACTCAGCATTGAACACTTTCACTTATTTTTAAAGGCTATGACTCTATTCCATTGTTTGGATAGAATGGTTCTACTATGATTAGATAAAATTATGGAACCATAATAAAGAATAATGTGTTGTCTTTCATGAAGTTATTCTCTTATAATGGAAACGTGGTTATATTTCTTCCTTATGTTTGTGGGTTTTGATTATAGTTGGTTTTGTTGGCAAGTGGTGTTGTCATTGATGTCAAAAGGTGTATGATGTCATATGAAGGCTGATTGGTAGTGTCATTGATGTCATGTTGTGTTGCTTGGTCATATTGATTTGCTTGATGAGGTGGCATGGTATTTTGAGGTGTTTTGAGTAGGTATGGTGACAGTGTTGTGATGATGTTGTGGCGATGTTATAAAGATGATATGAAGTGTGTTTAAGGTCCTTATAGGTGTGCAAGTGTGGCAACGTCATGAGGAGGTCAACATTGATGGTGCAAGAATGTTCAAGAAGCCTAATTAGGAGGCCTAATCAGCAAAATGAGGTATGTCATGACGATTATAAGTGTGCATAGAAGTTGGATAAGCATTGTGAGAGCATGGAAAGCATGTGGATGAGCTGTTAGGACACTCAAAAGTGTCTCAAAGTGCAGGTATAGGGTTAAGACTACTTTCTAGGTTTGTACCTAGGCCTATTTTTAAGCCCTAGGTGGCCAAATGAGATAAGCACAGTAGTTTCTTAGCATGAATATGGAAAGGTAACCTTTGTGGAAGGTGTATTAGCTTCTTCTAGTGGTGTGGGAAAAGTTTCAGGTGTTGGTTTGCAATATTTAGCATGAAAAGTGATTTTTAGCCCTACCAAGTTCCTAGAAAGTGAAAAACCCAACTCGAAGTGGTATGTTTGATGCTTGTTGGCACGTGTGAAGTCTGCATGGGAGGTTAAGCTCTTCATATTAGTTGGGTAAGGATTCTAGCTAAATGTTCCAGGAATTAGTTTGTGTATTAAGGTGCAAAGCTTTATAAACAATCGTTAAGAAGCCAAGGAGGTCTAAAACCCTTCTTAAGCCCTAGTTAGGTAGTGACAGAAGATAACTTGATCATAATGGCCCGTAATGGATTTCTTGACCTTGGTTAATGATTGGATGTTTTAGAGGTCTCCTTCAGCTTTCTCCAGGTGGCATTTAGGTGTCTAGACAGTATGTAGACCTCACAAAAAAGAGCATGTTTATGAAGAAATTGTGTTTTCTCTCAGGTTTTACGTTGGACCAGATGAAAAAATAGATGTTTGAGGAAGTATGGAAGTTATACTACATTTCAATGGTAGTTTCAAATCATGGTTGAGCCCTTAAGAGGTATGTGGAAGTCATTCTTACATAACTGGTTTTAGGGAAGTTTTGGTGGTCCTGGTTGTAGAGGTGTTTTGATGGTGTTTCAATCTAAGTGGCGGTGTCTTATGCATTTGGTGATGGCCCTGAGGTCATGAGATTTCCATTCATGTATCACACTTGCATGGTTGAGGTGATTATTGGTTTTAGCTTCATCTTTAAGGACTGGTTTTGTAGGTTATAGACCTAGTGAGGAAAATTGCTCATATTTGTGGCTTCTTAACATGTTTTGATGGTTCAGAGTTAAACAAGATTATAGAAGGCATGGAGAGGACTTATACAACATGTTTTAGTGGTTTCATATGTTTTTTGATGGCCATGTAGGCCCAAGTGGTCTTGTTTTGGTGAGAGGACATATTGGGCGTAGTAAGCCTATTTGAGACCTAATGAAGGATTAGATGTTTCTAGATTCTATTTCCGACATAAGTGGTCCTTTGTATGGTATTTTCATGATGTGTTTATGTTGTTTTAATTGTATTTTTCCTATGATGGCTGACCTATATGAATTATATTCTTAAGTCATGTATATAATCATGTTTTAGTGGTTTATTTTGATGTTGGGTGAGTATGAGAAAGTGCGAGCAAGAGGGCAGAGTATAGAGGTGAAGAAGGTCTTTGTGGCCATCAAGAGAGGGCAAAGATTGTGTTGTGGTGTTTGAGAGTGTGTGATACTATTAGAGAGATAGGTCAAATGACCTAATCATCTTGATGAAGTTATTAGGCGAGTAAGGCTATAAGGCATATTTGAGGAAGATTGAAGGAAGGAGAGATAAATAGATTCATCATCAGTTGTGGAAACATTCCAGAGGTGAAAAATAAATCAAGTGACTTTAGTTGGTGTTGAGTTATCTAGGGGGTTGGTGCCTCCATGTAGGATTGGTGCTCCTTGTGGGGTTGGTGCCTCATTAAACCTAGGGGTTGGTGCTCCTTGTGAGGTTGGTGTTCAGCTAAATTTGATTCATTATTGTAATAAAAATTTGTTTCAGTGGGTTTTGTTCCTCTTGAGGGTTTCCCACTTATATTTGGTGTTCATTTGTTCTTGTGTTCTCATGGTGCATGCTCATGTGTTTGGATTAATCATTGTTTAATCTATATGTTGATGAATATTTGGTGAATGCATTGAATGGTTGATGGATGTTAATGCTTAAGTGAATAAAAGTTTTATTTCCCACTGATTCATCCCTCTTAGTCGTTGTGCTTCCAACAAGTTTTATGACCTTTTTGATTTTGTAAATGTTTACTCATATTCATTGATGTGCATAAACATTGCAATGTCATTCTTAATTCCAGTACCTAAGGTTTCATGGAGTTTTCATGGCTTACATTTGATAAATAATATTTCGTGTATTGATATTGACCTGTATTTTCAAGAAACTTGTGGCTTGAAGGGATTTTTATTAAAATGTTAAGGGCACATAATGTTATCATGGTTATGAATTAGTAAGGTTCAAAGAGGTTTTTTCAAGGAGCCCATTTGAAGTTTTTTTTTTGTAATGGTGCTTTGAATGTTTAAAAAAATAAAAACTACATGTACTACACTCTTTTCAGCTCAAATACACTTGTGTACCTTAGGTATTCCATGAAACCCTATCTACTCCAATTTAGAGCTGATAAACTAATTTGGACGAAAATCCCCACCAGATAAACATTGTGTATTTAAAACCTTGTATAATATGTTTTTTCCATTTGGTGACGGAGCCATTCTATAACCTAAATATTCTCTTATAGAGGATGTTGAATTGATCTAGTTGTTATTTGTTTTTTCTTAAATGTTTCACTTGTCAAGATCATCTTTGAACACTTTTTCATGGTTGCACATACATGTATTAATTTTTGGATATTTTGTTATACACATGAAGGTGTTGCAATCATAGTAATCACTCAACTATCAAATCCTCTTAACTAGATATTAACCACTATTTGAGGTTTTTTAGTAAAATCCCTCTTGTTGCAATGTTGCAATTTTTTCAATAGAAGTGAGAGTTATGTTGTAACTAACATTTTTGAGAAATTTTGGTTTAGTATATTGCTACACTTTATTTTGAATTATTATTTTTCATTTGTAGTAAGTAAAATGTGGATTCTTATAATTATAATAGGCTTTATATTCTTTATTTATGTTATTTTGACTTAGTTGTGAGCTTCATTACTTAAATAAACTAATATTAATTAGAAAACCTACTATCTATATGCCTAGATATTGAGCCACCCTACACAGTGTTAGATATATCAAATGAATCAAACTCAAATCATGCTACTAAAAATATGGGAATATGTTGTTTTCATTCTATATGTGAGGGATAATCATGAGGTTCTTTCCATGAATAAAGTGGGCTAACTCCTCAATTTGAATTTGCAATCACAACACTAAGTAAAAATGTCAATATGTTTTTGTGGTTAGGGCGTCTGCCTCAATTATATCCCTATCCCTTTTTAAAGTTTATAAAAGGACATGTAAGAAATGAAATGATGAATGATATACCTGATTAGGGGCATGAGGGGACCAAACTGTAGTGCAAGTTTTATTGGTGGTAAATTGATTATTGTTGATTATATGTTGACTAACTGAATGTTGTCGTCAGTCAGAGCTCAACCACATGGATGATCACAAAGTAGTTGTAGTTATGAGTGGCACCTATGTCAAAATTCTAAAATATGAATATGTCATGAGCTTCAACTATCCAATATGATCCTCTTTCTCCTTCCGCAATATCTGCGAGCAAGAGCAAAAAATGTGCAATCAAGATAGATGAAGGGACAAATTGAGTGGTATTTTATAATTTGAGGTATGTAGAATATTAGGATGGGTATGGGTGTAAAGTTTATAAATGAGTGAGATGATAAGGGCCGAATATGCATTAGAGATGTAAATGGGTAGGTGGAGTGTATATAAGGCTGTGATAAGATTAAATATGAGTGGGTGATGATAAATAAGTGGGTAACATGTCTTTATTCAACCTTATTTTATATATATTTTATTTTGTGAGATTTTTTGATTGTTATGGATTATCATGTTTTATATTATTTTTGTCTTAAGACACCTTATGCATAAGGTGGATTTTCTAATGTCTAGAATTTTTCCCTTTTGAGGTTGCATGTTACGACATGTAAGATGTAGTGCAAAAATTGAAGATGAGAAGGGTTTTTTGTAACCATATGATAACAGTTTCCATGTACACAATCTTAGATAGTTAACTAGATAGAAGTGAACCTGTAAATGTGATCAATAAAAACCTTCATTTGGATTCTATGAAGGGATAGATAGGTTGATTTTGTAAGGAAACTACTATTTGGTCGATTGCCTAAGATATATGATGATTTATTTCCATAATATTGACAAGAAGTGTTTGGCATAGCATCCGCCCTCAAGTGACAATTTTTTTTGGCCGTAGGTTTCCCCAACGTAAAGCGGGACAAAAAGTGGTAATTGATAAGTTATAGAAAATGAACTTGGTAAAGAGAAGATTATGGAAACAAGGAAAATGTTTTTCTAGCCATGTGCATGTGAAGAAGTGATGAGTAGAAAGTGCAAGAGTGTATGTGAGTTAGAAAGTGTGAGAGTGACGTTTTCCTATCTGAACAATGTTAAGTGAAAATGATTAGAAGATAGTTAGGATGAGAAGTTGTGGTTATGAAACATTATGTTTAAGGCAGAAGATTCCCATGTATTTTCATTCCAAGAGGAATAAAATACAAATGTGCAAGTGACATGGATGCAATAATGGAAAAATATATATGATTTGAAACAAGATTGATGGTGAGAACTATAATGAGTCACAAGACATGTATCATGAGTCAAGAGATAGACCAAAATATGAGTTTGAACAAGGTTTAAAACGTCACCTAGAAACATACTAGCCCTATTTCTCATTGAGATCTAGTGTGTCATGTGAAAGTGAATTGGTGTTTGAAGTGAAGACTTGAAGAACAATATGTGAAGATGGACTAGTGAATGTGTAGGAGTGATTCAAACAATTTATTGATGGAAGATGGTATGGAAAGGTAATTGGAATCCATGCATTTCTCCACTTCTAGCCAAGCGTCAATAGTTGTAATGGAGATGTATTTAGTTCTGATTGTAGAATTGCTCTATTTCCATCTAGCATTAGATCAAGCTTGCATAGAAATACCTTTACTTCCCAGTTCTAACCCTATTATCCAAAGGTTTTTTCTTATCAAATTTCAAGAATTGATTTTACCACTTTCAATAACATGTTTCCTTTTCTAGGTTACAATCATGTTCAAAATTACTTTCTTTACCATCTACCTTTTTTGCATGTCAGGTTAACAATGGCTATAATGTCCAAAATGTTTTTTTGTTTTATAATTTGTAACCTCTTCTCATGGAATATCATGGTTGTAGCTAACAAAATACATGGGCATCCTCATGAAGCATTGACATAGTGACCTCTCATCAGGAGACCAGAAAAACACACTAATATTTTTTGAACTAGATTTATGAATAACCTAACAATCAATAATGGAAATTGATGCCTCTCAATTTCCTATTCCTACACACACACACACACATGCAAGAAGCAAAAAATGGTAAGTAAATCGGGGTAATTAAAGTTATCTATCATTATAGATCAATTTGTTTCATAATCCGACTTATACTATTTATGTCCATGATAATACATACGTGAATCAACATGTGTGTAAACAATAAGTGATAGCTCATATTAGTTTCCACATATAATTGAGCATCTAATTATATAATGCATTTCAGTTAATTCACTAATATGTGTATTCCATTTCTATTCCATTTCAATAATAAATTAAATAACATGACAAGTAATAATTTCATCCATCTGAATCATTTCTTAAAATAGTTCATAATTCATCCATGGTTAACATATATATTCCTTCATAATTCCAAGATCACTATAAGTAATGCCAAAATAAATAGTTCCATTTAATGATTATTCCACATGTATTCAATATTTCTCACTCTTATACATTTCAAGTGTCTTATTTTTAATTAATCATAAACACGTGTATGATTTCGTTTACATGATTTCCAATACATTTTAATTTACATGTACTTAATATACAATGTTACATTCATATGTCTCAATATACATAAGTTTCTCATTTGTTATCACTTATTGTAATGTCCTCTTTTCCCAATCAAATTCCTTTGGCCTATTTTTTCAACCCAATGGCCAAAAGACAAATATAAGGGTGACTTAAGTCACAATAAATTATTATAAAGTGTTATAAAAAAATTAAATAAAATTATTAAAGCACTTATATTAATTTATTTGGCTTAATAAAAATAAATAATAATCCCTAGGGTCAATATGAGGGGAAAATATCATTGTGAAGGGGTTATTATATTTTATTTTTGGGCCAAAGAGGAATAATGAAGTTAGGAAGGATAAAATATTATTTATGTCTTGTATTCCTCCTATGGAAAATGCCATTTGGAAGTCCAAAGGCTCACTTTCATAGGGAAGTCCAAAGGTCACTTCCATTCGAAAGGAAGTCCAAAGGTCACTTTCATTTGGAAGTCCAAAGGTCACTTTCATTGGAAGTCCAAAGGTCACTTTGGGTCCCATTTCCTATATAAAGAAGAGGTCGACCTATGTAGAGGCATTCCATATTTTTGATATGATATTTTCTCTTGTATGTGAGCTATGAGCTTGTGAAAATAATCCAAGGACGAAACCCCTTAGGATAATATCTCTTGCAGATGAAAACCCCAAGAGTATTGTGAGATATTTCCACTCAGGATTTCTCATTGATTGTAATTTGATTTTTAGTCATTTCCAACAGTGTATTTTGAGGGTATTTTGGAGAATAAATTACTACAGTTCTTCTATTGGATCGACCCAAATAGGGATTTTTTTGGCATGTTTTCTGAGGTATTTAGATCTGATTTCTATTGTCAAATCATCTAAAAATTTTTGTGAATGTGAAGCAAGGAAGTTTCATAATCCTTAAGAGGGATTTTTAGAGGTATTTCAGCTAGTTTAATATTCAGATTTCATATCTAATTTTTGGGATTCAAGTACGTCATTTCTAAATCATTTATGAAGGAATTCATGTATGCTTTTAACCTCTTTCTATCTATAGATTTCAAATATGTCTCTCTGTCATTTTTGCTTCTTAAAATTATGGTTTTCTTCATATTCTAACTGTTAAAAATATTACCATCAATTTAGAAAAGGTTCGGGATTATTTGGGTATATGTTGCATGAGATTTCCCTTCATACCCTAGTCGTTATTTCCTGCAAATTATTTCAATAGACTTAGTTGGTTGTGCATGCTCCATTTCATCCTTTTAGACCTGATTTGTCTTATCAAAATTTGCATATTATTTAAGAAAGATGAAGGGTGACAAATGATGAATGTGTCAGGAGTTTCATACCAAAACCCAATAACATTTTCTAAATTAATTGTCAGATCTGAAAGTAATAATTTACTTTTCCATCTTTTCCTTGTTTTTTTGGTAGGGATTTTCCTGAAATCCTACTTGGGGTCAAAGAGTCCAATTTAGGGATCTTATAGTGGTATCAGAGAAATGTTCCTCCCACCTGGAGGGTTTTTGATTTGATGCAGCCATGAGAGGTTGGTGATAGAGCTGAATCGTGGGAGTTAGACATAAAACATCTCCATGGGATCCAGATAGAGATCTTCTTAGAGGAATGGTATACCTAGATCATGAGCTTCTCGAGACCATGATTACTACCCAGTAGCAGATGATACATACCATGTAGTAGCTGATGCAGAGGATGGACATGGGTAGGCCAAGAGACAATCTTGACATGAAAGATAGGTCTATATCAATGGCTAACAGTCACAATATGTCACCTATGGAGGTTGGTAGCATAAGGGATTCACCTCACTGTGAGAGGAAGGCATATCACACTATAGCTTCAGAATTGTTTATGCATGGAAGGAATAGTGAATCTTCACAGATGAATGATACAACTCTTTATGAGAGTGATTTGGTGTCTTCAAGTTCCAATGAGGTATGCAAGCATTTATGTGATGAATTTGATAGACATGTTGATGATTTATTTACATCATCCTTACAAGAGGTGCCACTTGAAGCTTCTACTTTAGAGGTTAGCATAGATCATGTTAGTGTTTTAGGTAGTAATGACATGGATTCATGGGGTCCTTCACATGAGGATAATTCAAAAATTTTAGTTGATGATCATGTCCTTCATGGAGTTGATGATTTTTTGGATGACATTCGTAGTGGACCAACCACTCATGAGTTGTCTTTGATGGGTGTTGAAGACATCCATAACTCATCTTTGGTTATGTCACTGATTTACTATGATATGGAAGCTCTTTATTTGTTGATTGGTGACTTCATCTTCATTGATTTTAAAGAATTAATAGATGTCCTACTTGGAATTCCATGTCACTTTCCACTTTTTCAGGATTTACATCAGCTTTTGGTAGGCATTAGAGTATGGAAAACTCAATGCAAGAGGAGTAGAATTCACGGAATGCAGATTGGGTGGTAAGAGGTACATCATCTTTATTGTTGTAATAGTATTATCATGATGACATTCAACCCATCATGAACCAGAATGTTCAGAATTTGATGCAGCGAAGCCAAGTCATCATGGAGCTAGAGAATGATGATACTCTAAGGTATGCAGTGGATGATGATATGTCTAATTTGTTGATCTCTTTCCCTCGTGAGAAGCATGAAAAATTAGAGAGTGGAGTTTACATTATGGAGTATGATGAACCTTTGGTCCATACTCATCTTTATGAGAATTAGGAGATCTATTTTTTTTTTTAAAGATTTGCTTCATTTGATAGGTACATGAGCTAGGCTTGTGGAACATTTCAACATGTTTTGTCTCTTGTGCATGACACTTGGACAAAACAAGATCAGAATTGCTTGAGGGTAAAGCAATTTTTGGGAAGGGAGGACTGTAATGTCCCCTTTTCCCAATCGAAGACCTTTGGCCTATTTTGTCAACCCGACAGCTAAAGGAAAAATATAAGGGTGACTTAAGTCACAATAAATTATTATAAAGTGCTATAAAAAATAAAATAAAATAATTAAAGCACTTATATTAATTTATTTTACTTAATAAAATAAATAATAATACCTATGGTCAATACAAGGGGAAAATATCATTGTGAAGGGGTTATTATATTTTATTCTTGGGCCAAAGAGGAATAATGAAGTTAGGAAGGATAAAATATTATTTATGTCTTGTATTCCTCCTATGGAAAATGCCATTTGGAAGTCCAAAGGTCACTTTCATTGGAAGTCGAAAGGTCACTTTCATGGGAAGGCCAAAGGTTACTTCCATTTAGAAGTCCAAAGGTCACTTTCATTTGGAATTCTAAAGGTCACTTTCATTTGGAAGTCCAAAGGTCACTTTGGGTTCCATTTCCTATATAAAGAAGAGGTCAACTTATGTAGAGGCATTCCAGATTTTTGATATGATATTTTCTCTTACATGTGAGCTATGAGCTTGTGAAAATAATCCAAGGATGAAACCCCTTAGGATTATATCTCTTGCGGACGAAAACCCCAAGAGTATTGTAAGAGATTTCCACTCAGGATTTCTCATTGATTATAATATGATTTTTACTCATTTCCAACAGTGTATTTTGAGGGTATTTTGGAGAATAAATTACTGTAGTTCTTCTATTGGATCGACCCAAATAGGGTCTGTTTTGGCATGTTTTCTGAGGTATTTAGATCTGATTTCTATTGTCAAATCATCTACAGATTTTTGTGAAGTGAAGCAAGGATGTTTCATAAATTTTAAGAGGATTTTTTTAGAGGTATTTCAACTAGTTTAATATTCAGATTTCAGATCTAATTTTTGGGATTCAAGTACGTCATTTCCAGATCATTTCTGAAGGAATTAATGTATCCTTTTAACCTCTTTCTATCTACAGATTTCAAATATGTTTCTCTGTCATTTTTTACTTCTTAAAATTTTGGTTTTCTTCCTATTCTAGCTGCTAAAAATATTGCCATCAATTTAGAAAAGGTTCAGGATTATTTGGGTATATGTTGCATGATATTTCCCTTCATACCCTAGTCGTCATTTCCTATAAATTATTTCAGAAGACTCAACTGGTTGTGCATGCTCCATTTCATCCTTTTAGACCTAATTTGGCTTATCAAAATCTGTATATTATTTAAGAAAGATGAATGGTGACAAATGATGAATGTGTCAGGAGTTTCAAACCAAAACCCAATCACATTTTCCATATTAATTGTTAAATTTGAAAGTAATAATTTACTTTTCCATATTTTCCTTGTTGTTTTGGTGGGGATTTTCCTGAAATCCTACTTGGGGTCAAAGAGTCCCATTTAGGGATCTTACACTTCTTATCAAATACATCATGATATATAGTTAAAATTTACAATAAGTTACAAGTTTTACATCAATATATATCATAACAATAATATAATGGATATCAATCTATACAATACAACAATCCATCGTTGCAACATAAAAGTCACACATTGTTAGAGATACATCCTGCTATAGAATTACACCGTGAGAGAAAGAGTGTCATCAAGTTGCTTTACCTCCAAACATGAGCCTTACGGTTACCCACATGCCTCTCAATATGAGAGTGTCCCTACCATTCATGAGAAGGAAAATGTGGTAATCAATGAGGAAAAAAAGAGTCACATGTGTAAAACAGTCACTCAATCAACATTTAGACCTAATACATGGTAGGAATATAACACATCCCATGACTAGGGTAGAAATACAAAATAACCTAAAAATCATAACAATAACGATCATGATATTCGACCAATATACTTTGGATAATAGAAGGCACTCCTTACTAAAATTTGACAAAGTACCAATGTATGCAATAATCTCATTAACTAACCAATCATGAGGGAATACCTCGAGTCCATCCACAGTCAACCCCAATTCCCCCCTTTACGTACTTGTCAAGTGTGAACCACTATACTAGGTTGTATATCCCTATCCATACATGTCACTCCCTAGTCCAAAAAACATCTCTTAACATGTACCCTTTCCCGCTGGAAATTCACAACAATATATCTCTATTTTCATGACATCAAAAATGGGAAAACTAGAATAGAACACAATTGGAACTAACCCTTTTGAGTGTCCCATACCACCCATCCACATTGATGCTATAAATATCTAATCATATTTTGTATATCCCTACACGGTAAAAAGCAAATCATGAGTAGAGCGCAAGCAATCTCAACCTTCTTGGATGCCCCATACCACATGAGAAAGTCATTATTGCAATAAATCTAAATCTAATTCGTCATCACATATAAAGGACTATAATATTTCTGTAATAGTTTCTATATACTTATTTTCATTTGTATGTGTTTCAATTTTTCATCACTAGTTCATATAGTGTTACAAGCGATACAAACAATATACAATCAATTTCAAATTTGTGAAAGCACAATATTTCATAATCCACATTTTTACACAAATTTTGATTTCACTTGCCTAATAATAACCACAACATTCCTAACTAGGAGTAGCACTAAAGTAATAACAACTCTTGTAATCGTCCCAACCAATTAGAAGAATCACAATTATAATAATCCTAAACCTAGTTAATATAGTCATCCTCATAATTCAAGAATTCAAGGTGTTCATCGAAAATAAATTATCAAATTCATATTCCAAAAAATCATTATATTCATGTTGGTGAGAAAATTTTTCGGGTGGAAAAATTTGTGGATTTCTTACAATCGCTTTGGGAATCTAAGTCCCTCTACTTAACCGGTGCATTTTCCGTATGTGCATGCACATGAAAAGGTGAATTTCTGTGGTGGCCTTTCAACCAAGGATCCAATAGGAACACTCCACTGAACCTACAGAAAAGCTTGTAGATCCCTGCAAGAGAGAACTTTGTCTGAAGAGCGCGAAAGGGGATTGAGAAAAGAGGTAGAAGAACTAATGATGCAGGTAGGAAATCATATTCCTGCATACACTAGTTAGAAGTATCATCACATGCATTTATTAGAAGAAATAACTTTGAAAGAATCATTAAGATGAAATTAAATTTGATGAACACAAAGTATCAAGAAATATCTTAGTCAAATAAATCTAGAAACTCCTTCTTCTTGTATTAATTTCTCAAACAAAAGTTGTACATAGTGGAGAAATGGAGGAAATTGAGAAGGGGGGAAAGGAAGAATTTGGCTATCTCCTTTGTTTTCTCAAGGTAGAATATACTCTTGAGCTTACAAGATTAATGACCAACCCTTTGAAATGGGAATGTCGTTACAATTTATAGAATGAGATGTGACTTATCATCTTCCTCATGAACCTCCATATGCCTTATTCCTAACCTTATACTATTCATATTCCTACAAAATATTTAAGTCCCTTTTATAAAATCAAGGCGACTTAATTTACATTATGTTTCTAAAGTCACTTTTAATTAACTTAAAGGCATATCAAAAAGTGCAAAACTCAATAAAGAATTAGAACATTTGAAAGTGAAAGAAAGTTGGGGGGAAGAGGAGAGAGAAAGAGGGAGAGAAGAAGAAGAGGAGACATCATTCCATGATGAAGTCCGTTGATCCTCGCCAATGGAAAGCGCTAAATGCAGTGAAAATATAAATCTTCGAACTCCTTGCACGCTGTGAAACTCCTTCCAATTAGCTCACAAACGCTCACCAAGTTGAATGAACTAAGATGGATCTTGAATGCCCTGTGAAAAATGACTAAAATGATCTTGAACAATGATGTCCCCCTGAATGATTATCCCTATACGTCTCATTGTGCCAAAACTACTCTTTGAGTGTGACTTTCTATTTTTAGCAAGTGTCTATGGGACCACTTACTATTTTTAGTAAATGTCTGTTCTGGTGAATTTTAAGTTGTAGTGCACCTCCAATGTCTTCGCCTCCTTCGCAGGTTCTTTTATCGATGACTTTCTCGAAATAACAGTTCCTATGTAGTAGACCTGTTATTTTTAGAAATTTGGATTATGGGAATCAGATTGACATGGAAAAAAGTTTTTGGATATGGGATTTTTCCCAATATCACCCCTCTGAAATTTCAGTCCCGCCCGCTTAATAGTCTAGGAGATTTTAAAGTTTTAATTTTCAGACCTAAAGTGCTTCTGGACGTGGTAGCCATTAATGGACCTCAAAATTGTAGGTTTGGTTTTTTCCTCCATTTGTGAAGAAATAAATTTCATTGTGATATGTTTTTGCTTCTGGTGGTTCACTCGATATTTTACTTCTTTTCACCCAAACGGTTTGACGAGAAATCAAGGTTTTCCTTCGTTGAGCCAGAAGTGAGATTTCTTCGCTATGGATGCTCTATTGCACAAGAGGAGAGTTTTAAGGTGTATTATTGATGGCATTGGGTAGAGGAATGAACATAAAAATATAGCTTGTTGTTTCACGCATCCATTTGGGAGATTTCTTCAACTTTTCGTTTCATGGCCATGGAGTTTTCTCTATTCTTCTCCTTCTGTGTTATGTGCTTCTCCTTTTGTGTTTGCTCCAATTTTCCTTCTAGGACCTGTGTGCTTTCATGGAGTGAAGGGAATTACCTATATTGCAGGTCTGGTTTGAGGTTCAGTAATGGAGGAATGATGGTGAGGAGTTACAAAGGAGGAGATGGAGATGTATGTGCACACGGATGTTAGAAGCAACGAGAAGCAGCCAACAGTTAAAAAATATTTCAAAATTTTGAGTTAGAGTTGGGTGTAATTTTTTTCCCCTAACCTTAGGTACGTGAGGGACATCAATTTCCATAATGAGCAAGATGGCGACAAGTGGCGGCGATGCGACGATAGGGAATGAGTGTTCTAAATTTAGCTTTAAAGCGCCGAGGGGATGGAAATTGGTCATATGGGTGACCAAAACACTCTCCTAAGGGGCTGGGAACATTTTTCCATGCTTGATGTCCCACACCTTAGGGACATGAGGGACATCAGTTACCACGGTTGTCTTGGAGTTGACATGTGGTGCTTGATCCGATGATAGGGAATGGATGCTCCAAAAATGCACCTTGGGGTTGAAAGTTGGTCACGTGGGTGACCAAAAGACTCCCCATAGGGGCTAGGCATATTTTTCCATGATTTATGTCCCTCATCTCAGGGACATAAGGGAAATTAGTTTCCACGGTGGTCCTGGGATTGACACATGGCACTTGATTCAATGGCAGGGAATGGATGCTCCAAAAATGCACCTGGGGGCTAAACTGTCAAGTCTGGAGGTCACATGAGGATCCCAAAGGTCACATGAGGGCTGGGAATATTTTTCAAGGGTTGGTGTACCTAACCTTAGGGATGTCAGGGACATGAAATCTCGCTAGACTCCTGGTGCTGACATGTGTCCTCTCGTAAAATGACTAAGTCCTGAACTGCCTTTGAGAGGGTAACTTGGAACGATGATAACTTGATCTCCCGGTGGAATTTATTGGAATAATTTTATATGATATTGACTGGAAATAGAATTTTGGATCCAATGGCTTGGGCATAATGTCTTGATTCAATCATCTGATCCCTAAAAAAATCAGATTTTTGATTTGAGACTCCACTTGTTCCTAAGAAAAACTACCTTCCAATCCCATGTGCCAAGGTGTTGTGAAAAATATGATTTTACCATCATGTAGGTGTTGGAATAAGATTTTTGGAGATGTTTTTTCTTACTTCTAACTCTATCTGGAGCTCCCAGAATCTTCTTCTAAAGCCCAACAATTGTTTTAGACATGTGTACTGCTTAGGCTTGTGATCCCTGGTTTTTACTCATACTGCTCTAAGTCTTTAAAAAATTCCCAAAAACTTCCAAAATAATTTCCATGATGTTCTACGGTCTTCAATTCACCTCCATGTTGAATTTAGCCCTTCAATTCCACTCCAAGGGGTTTAATCCAGTCCTGGGAAGGCCAACGATAACCCTTCCCAATATTGCCAAAAGGTAGAATCATTTCAGAACTCCCTAAAATCACCTAGGGGGAATGAATAGAATTTCCTAAATCACCTAGGGGACCAATTTGACATCAAATAGGGGGTGACCAGACTGATGGATTTGACCTAGGGTGCCTAGGGATGATAAAACATGAAAATTTTGGCATAGAGGTAAAGTTTTTGTGCTTGGAAACTTCCAATTTCCTTGTTGTACATTTACACAACAACAACTGGCTCTAGCTTTGGGACATGCCATGGACTAAGTGCAATGAAGACATGACATGAGAACTCCCAAAATATCAATTTTAGACCATATAGTTCATTGAATAGTGCGTTATCCATTGGTCCCTACGGAGTCATGTATAACTTACAACAAAAGAGAAAGAGAGAAGAAGGAAACACACACGCACACGAAAAGGAAAAGACACACACAAAAGGAAGGGAGACACACCTAGCAATCACCTATAGTACAAGGCGAGGGATAACCCTCTTTCACTGAAGCACTTTTCATTTCTCTAAATTTACCCCTAAAGAGGCAACACTGAATGATGATGTTCAGTGAAGCCGTTGACGGATTCCAAAAAGTAGCCTCCCCTCTTCAATTGTCTATAGAAGCCAAGTGCTTCCATGATTGTCCTTTTAGTTTGTAGGAGTGAGTCCATGTGAGATTTTTTATGCTCAGGAATTCACTTGGAAATTCACTACCTTCATGTTCTTTGAAATTAGTTTCATAGTGTTAGTTGCCTTCCATGTTTATCCATATATTTGATTCTTCATCAAGCATCTCATCACTACTCTAGGGCTGCTTTTGATTAAAATTACTTGAATATTCTGAGTTACTTTCTTTCCCAGGTTTATGCTTATTGACCACTTTTCCATGAGGAACCTTGGACTTATCCTTTTCCTTTACTCCACTATGAGGTGTTTGAGTACTAATGGAAGGATTGGACGTAAGCTCATACTTGTCTTGTATGTCCACAACATGAGTGAAGAGATCAAGAATCAGCTTGGGGTCTTCCGCAACTTCTACTACATCCAAGATTTCTTGTATGGAGTTATGCTTCGTCATTTCCTGCAGCTCATCTTTTTAGACCTTTGAAGAATGTAGCTCAAGGAAACTATCTAGAGGGATTACCTCATCATTTTGGGGATCGCTGCACTAGTGATCCTTCATAAAAAAGAGCTTCATCTTCAAAGGTATTGAAACTCCTTGCTTCGATTTCTTCGTTATGGAAAGAGTATTCATTTTCAAATAGGAAAGAAAATATCTCCATTTTTTTATTACATCCATCAACCATTAGCTCAAGAGCGGCATCATATTTTTCATCTTCCCTTATCTCGATATGGCCAACCTTCACATTGGTTAAGGCTTCCAAATCATCTTCACACTTGTCTTACAGATTTGTGGCTTGCAGCAGGAGTTCAAGATTGGGCTTGGGGTCCTTTGTGTTGGGATTAGCACACTGATTGTACAGACAAAATATCAGATCTAACCATACATGGAAATAAAATCAGATATTCTACCAGAAGAAATATATAAAACAAGAGACATAAATCAACACCAGATTTAACATGGTTCACCCAGTGTGGGCTACATCCACCAAGAAACAAGCCAATCTATTATCCAAAGCTTTGACAAGATATACAATGAAGATTTACAATCTTCCACACCTCTCAGATGTATAGCACTTTATTTCTCTCAAGATTTTGCTTCATCACCAAGAATTCTCTCTCTCACCAAATTTTTCAAGTTCTTTCTAATTCTTGTTAATCATACTTCTAAACCCTAGCTTTTATGATTATATAGTCGTTTATAGACTTAGGGCACTTAGACATGTAATTACAATAAATAGTTACACTTTAATGCTAAAAATAGATCTAATTCCTGAGATTTAATTAAAACATCCTTGCACAGGTAACCGACACTGGTTAGACCTAATCGCTGTCAGTTCCTCCCTTGCTTGATCGATGCCAGTCATACTTGAATGATGCCAGTCCTAGGTGACCAATGATGGTTACTGTATTTTCTAGCAAGTTTCCATTGGATGCTAAATTGAAGTAATTGAGATCCACAACTCAACAATCTCCCACTTGGAGATTAATT
Organism: Taxus chinensis; assembly: GCA_019776745.2. NCBI lineage: Eukaryota > Viridiplantae > Streptophyta > Pinopsida > Cupressales > Taxaceae > Taxus > Taxus chinensis. The sequence goes on from CM034150.1 coordinate 836,338,795, forward strand.
ACTACACCATACCTATACAACGTCATTATTGGATCCTTCTTTAGCTATGTTTCTTCCTCTTACTTGAAGACCAACAAAAGTGGAGTGTAGCTCCAACTTCTTCTTTGCAAGTGATACCTCAACTGAATGTGTTTCGTTCTTGAATGAAATGCTGAGTTATTTGCCAAATGAATTACACTATGACTGTCAGTGACTAATTTACAATCACATTATTCTTTTCCCAACTATTCTATGAACCTACTCATCCATATCATCTCCTTGCTAGCCTCTGTAGCTGCAACGTACTCTATCTCTATAGTAGACAAAGCCACAAACTTCTACAATCTTGAAATCCAGCTAACTACCATTCCACCTACTGTGAAAATATATCTAGTAGTGCTCCTCCTACCATCCAGATCTCCAGCCATATCTGAATCAACATAGCCACATAATGAAATATCCAAACCTCCATAACATAAATGCATGCTAGATGTCCCTTTCAAATACATGAGTATCCATTGGACTGATTTCCAATGCTCTTTACCTAGATTGGCCATATATCTACTCACAAATCCCACTGCATATGCAAGGTCTAGTCTGGTATAAACCATAACATACATGAGACTCCCAACTACTGAAGCATATGATAATCATGTCATGTATTTGACCTCCTCATGTGTTGAAGGACACTAATCTTTGCTCAATTTTAAATGTCCAGCCATAGGTGTACTAATAGGTTTTACATTCTGCATGTTGAACCTTTCTAACACCTTGTAGATATAATCCTCCTGAGACAAATACAATTTCTTATTTTTTCTGTCTCTGTGTATTTGCATGCCAAGGATTCTTTTTGCAGCTCCTAAATCCTTTATAGAAAATGTGTGAGCTAGCTTTCCCTTAAGTTCACCAATGTCCTACATACTAGATCCTATAATAAACATATCATCCACATACAGTAACAAAATAATATAGCTCCCATTTTCAAGCTTCTTGAAATAAACACAATGGTCAAATTCATATCTCAAGTAACCATGCTCATGCATAAAACTATCAAATCTCATGTACCATTTCCTTAGAGCTTACTTGAGTCCATATAGGCTCTTTTCCAATATGAAAACTAATTTCTCCTTACCCTTGACTTCATAACCAAGTGGCTGCTGCATATAAATCTCTTCATCTAAATCACCATGAAGGAAATCCGTCTTCACATCTAGTTGCTCTAAATGCAAATCTTCTACTGCAACTAAGCTCAATACAGTACTAATAGAAGTATTCTTAACAACATAAGAAAATATTTCACCAAATTCAATACCTACTTTCTATGCAAATCCCTTTACTACAAGCCTTTCCTTGTACCTTTTATGTCCACCCTTTTCTTCCTTGATCCTATAAACCCACTTGTTTTGCAATATTTTCTTACCTGCTAGCAAATTAACCAAATCTCAAGTCTAGTTCTACTCCAAGGAGTCCATTTCCTCATCCATGACATGATCCTACTAAACATGAGTCTTATCCTGCATTACTTCTTCAAAGCTCTCTGGTTCACCATCATTAGTCAATAATAAATAAAATAGAGGAGGTGTAAATATTTTTGGAGGTTTACTTACCCTTTGTGACCTTCTCACAGGAGTTTGGGGTACCAGAGGCTCAATCTAGACCTCCTGGACATTTGTATCCAAATATGACAGTGACTGTATGTACCCAAAATTATAGGGTACCGTACCACCGGAACGATGTCACACATGCCCCAATGCTGATACAGGTCGTCTCACAAGGTGTTTAGGGTCCAGAGAAGCTCATGAAGTATATGTTAGCATCCCAAATGCTTTATCAAAGTTCCTTGTGCCTTTTTTTATCCCTTGCCCCCCTTTTTAGCAGCGCTTTAACCTTTAGTGATGAAACCGCTGCCTTGATCAGGGCGGCGGTCCTGTAACCACCGTCCTACTTAGGGCGACGGTCCTTCACGCATTTTCCAGCACGTTCTTATGATCATGACTTGTGTAATTTTCAACTTTTACTAGCTTTTCTCCACCACCTTGGCTTGTATTAATGTTTTGTGTCCCTTGGAATAGTGTTTCTCCATTGTTTAATGGTAAAAGAGTTCTAGTAGGAATTACCTTTGGGTGAATGTAAAATCTATAAATAGCCAGCTTGTTTTCAAGCAAATGGCCCCTAAACTTCCCATTTTTCATTGTTTAAGTCTGTCAATTTCTTGTTTAGAAGCTCATTTTGTTTTCATGTTTGCATCCATGCTAGTTTTCCTTGTTGTTGGAAGCCATTCGATCTTCTTACTTCAGTCTTGTTCATTGCTATCCATACAAATTAGTCTAGAGTAGAGTAGTGTCAGTTTTAGATTGAATTCATTAGAGTTGTAGGTTGTGTTCTTCGCAGAAGGTAGATTCTAGAATCTCTCGGTACCCTTGTGTTGTATTCCTATAATAAATCCTACTAGGAATTGCACATGCCAAGCTTTGTCACTTGCGCTATCCCTCTCCTACTCACATTATATTCGGTCTATATCCAAAGCTGCCATTGTTCAAATACCTTCTTCTGTCAATGCTAGCATATACATGCTCTTCTAGATTCACGTGAACACAAAAGAACAAGGAGATCAGTCTGAGGGGACAAAGTCATACACTACTGGATTCGCCACTGTTATGCAAATTCCAGGTTTTATCTATCAAAGTTCTAGTTAAAATATATCAAATAGAGTAGTGAAATATTTCATTTTAGTTAAATTTAATTCTCGATATTGCTAGGGAAGCTATGGGGATTTATAGTTTATGAGAAACTATGATTCATTCCTCACTTCTGAGGTAGGATCAAGAATCTTTCAATTAAGTTAATCAGCTATCTAGTTATTTAGGATAAAACTCACAACTGCACAGGCAAGTAGCTACACTGGGCTACCTTGTTTGTTTATTTTTTTTATTAGATTAGTTGTCATTTTATGAATATATTAGATTAGTTTCTCTTTCAATTCCATTCAAAATCTTATCAAAAATACAAAATAGATGAGTATATATATATGTTGTAGATATATCTCACATAGTTTATTTCATTTCAGTTAGGCTTATATTGATCTTGTATGACAATCACGGGACTTAGGGAGCCCATGGAATATGTTTTTGAGCCAATCGTGCCTCAACCAAATACTGTTGCAACAATAACTGACATAGACCAAAATCTCAAAATTCAGGTCTTTCGAACAACAACAGACCTACAAGAAATCAGCTCACAGTTAAGGGGATTAAACATAGAAGACGAAAAAGCACACACGTTTTGGTCAAATCAGACAAATTATAGATTTCCTTGATAGATATCCATATGACTGTTGAAGGACCTGAAAGAGGGAAAACATTCGGCTGTGATCCACTAGTCCCACAACCAGACGCAAGAGACCTCCTCGTTGATATAGACACTAGCTTATGTATCCAAGTTGCCAGAACACCTATTAGTTACTCCGAGAAAATCATGCAACTTCTAGTTCTAAATGTAGAGGCCAAAAAGGCATACGACTACTGGATACTCGAAATTAGGAATTGATTCTTCACATGACCATAGGAGGTCCACAACAACCACGAACTTATGGTTGTGATCCACAGGTCCCACAACCCAACAGGCCTACAAATCAATCCAACGTTGACGCTGGTTTGTGAAAATTAGTGTTTAGATCCTCTCCACTCCCACCAGACATTCTCACACAACTATCATTATTAAACATGGCAGCTAATCAAGCTAAATATTTCTGGACTAAACTAGAGAATCATCCATAAAACACCAAAAGATCCACTGCACATTTAGCCATTCCATTTTCATGACCTTGTCGGGAGACATATACGAAGCACCCACAGGTTATCTTCCACGTATTCCACAACCCATAGATCGGATCACGACAGAGCTCGATATTGATTGGAGCCTTCAAGCAGCTATCCTCGCTGAACGATCTATCACACCGGTTTAGGTTAGGAGGGCCTTCTTTGCCTTAGATTCGTAGATGCCGCCATTGTGTGTTGAAGACATAAGATTACCTAACTAGCTTATCTGCATCCCGCATGTATTCCATCCCTACCAGCTGTGTCGGCACAACCTCGGGAGGTCGGGTGTGAGGAAGAGTCACTTGTAGATTCCCATGCTTGCATGTCACTTTTCCATCATACAAAATTGGTGAACCTGATGTGAAACTTTCTACCTTCTAGTTCGGAGTCTTATTTCTACTTGTTCTTCCAATTAGTATACTTTTCATCTTTTCCACCGCATTAGCCTTCACATCAGCTTTACCAACAAAATTAGTGAAACTTATGTAAAAGGAACAATTGTTTCACTTTCACACTCTTCTTTTAATTTTATCCACCTTCACTCTTTCCCATTATTCTGCGGGTATTCATATACCCCCCGAATATGTCAGGATACGATGCATATGGCAGGCCTCTCATAGGTCTTGAAGCATGCTACAATCAACTAAATAGACAACTATCACCCTCGCTCTCAGCATGGGGTGACATCTATTCAACTAACTGATTTTCAACACAAACTCCACCTCAAAGGACTAGATATAGTTATTCTTTCCAAATAGAGGAGTTGGATCAACTCACTCAAACATAACAAATAGAGCCTTCAAGCTCAAACAATATGACACTCACTGGAGAATCTAGTTCATTTCCTTAGGTGTTGCTTAGACCACAAATTAGTAGACAGTCAGATCCATATTTGTTGTTAGATGAAGAATACTTAGCGCATTATGCTAGGAGTGAACTGTTATCCAAATGTGCCCCCTGCTCATTTTGTGGCTAACTCCCTTTCATTGTTTCCTTCTATTGTGCCTCAGTCATAAATTTTTACTTTTTAGGCACTCAGAACCTTCTGGAAATGACACCATTGGATAGAGCTCTTTCTCAGCTTTCTAGAAAGGTAAAGATTTCCTCCTAACTCCACATATTTTTCAAGTTATGGCTCAGCGGAGTTTTTGTGGGAAATTTTCCCTTGCAAGGTCCGCAGCCAATCAGAACTCGCCACGTGTCCAGGTCAAATATATCAAAGCGATCCGATTTTGGCCTGTTTTTGCCCTAAAACTTCAAATCGCCATAACTTTCGATCCAAAGATCGGATTTTCACGTTCTATATATCAATGGAAAGCTGGTGAAATGATCTACAAGATTCCATGGTCAATTTTGAATTTTGGTTTAGTTTAGAGGGAGAAAATAAAAAAACACTTCTGGTACGTGCCCATGGACAGAACTGACGTTTCAACAACCAATTTTAATGCAAAATGGGTCGCATTCTTCTCCAGCATGGTCAAAAATGTCAGGGCATGGGTTTGTAAGGACCTCCATGCTGATTTTAATGAATTTTGGTCAATGGGGAATGGCTCCCACATTTTTTCATGTTTTCTCTCTCCTGGGCTCGACCCATGCACTGTAAAAGCCAGAATTTGGCTCATTTTTCAAAGGGGGAACACTTTTTTTGCACAGAAAGCTTCTGTTTTCACTTTCAACAAGTGATTTTGGTAAGTATCAGACCTTCCAGGGATTGTAACAAGTTTTTCTACCTCTTTGGTGTTGGAATACAAGGATTTTGATGTTGAAAATCACAATGCAGGCTCTGTGAATGCTTTCAGTCCTTTGTATGTGTTGTTTGCTTCATTTCAAACCCTTGTTTACAGCTTATCAACCTGTGCATGATGTTTTATGTTGCAATTTCTGATTTGTGTCAATTTGCATGAGCAAGAAGTGCTCACCACTCCTTTGGTGTATCACCCTTATCAGTTTAGTTTTAATTTTTGCATTTCTTATCCCTGTGTCCTTACAAATTAAGATAAAATTAGGATCTGAACCTCTGCAGTTGTGAAAATAATAGATATGATCAGAGGAGTTTGAGGAACCAGCCTCTAATCTAGAGATTCCTCTCTCATTTTACAAGTCCCACACTTGGAGAGAGGTTTCAATGTTGTGCAATCACACTGGATGCATGAAACATCAACTTAGAAACCTGATTTGCATCCAGGGGTGCTGCTGATTTGTAACAATAGTTTTGGCACGCCCGGTGGGACCTTAGAGGTCTTCCACTTCATCTATTGTAGGTTGGTGTGTTCCTGTGATGATTTTAGCCTTTGGAGGCACTTGCAAACACATCTGGTGACTCCATCTGATCAACAACCCATTTCTGAAGTTGCAGACCTGTTTTTAATCCATTTCCATCCATTATTCTTTCCATCTCTTTCATTCTTTTCCATTCCATGAAGTTGTGCAATCATGACTTCATTTCCATCATGGAACTCACATTTACAACAACAACAATGTTTCCCACCTCCAACATGTTTTTTAAATCCTCCAAATCAGCATTTTGAACAAATTCAAAATCAGCATACATACCCATATGAGCAGCAATGCCAAAATCAGTTTGGCTATGGAGCTTTCCAAGAGCAAGGTTGTGCATACAATGAAGACAATCAGATACAAGATGCTGGTCTATTGGAGAAAATCCAAAAGATGGAGGTAAACATGGTGCAATCCAGGGCTCAAGCACAAATGAAAGCATTTGGAATCGGTTGTGGAGCACCCTTTCCATGGGTGGGACCTTTCCCAAGGCATTACATCCCTCAAGAGAAGCTTGAATTCATGATTGCAATGCTACCATTGCTTGCAAAGTGGATTGAAGGAATAGAGGTGTATGAGAGAAGTATTCAGCAACCTTGTCAATGGGTAAGCACACCATCTCATGCCTTTTCTTTTCCTCTTTCCTAATCTGTTTTATCTCAGCAGTGTCAAGTTTTAAACTCTCCATCTACTGTCCCAAGTGTTGAATCCATTTCTCCACCCCCTAGTCTTCCACCTCATCTCAATTCTTCTGTCCTTTTCCCTTCCAAACAGTCGTCCCCTCCACAAGAGCTAAATGAAACACCCTCTCCTCCAAAGAAACAAGAGGTTTTACCTCCTCCACCACCACAAAAAATTGCAAAAATCAGTCATGAAGGACAACAAAAAGAGAAGCCAAACAAGGATGAAGAAATTCAAATTTTGAAGAGTTGGGCTCTTAAATTTGGGATGAAGAAGATCCCTTTGCTGATGAAACCTTCAGAAGAGGTTGGAGTTGCAGAACAAATGGTGGTCAGGATTGATTTTGTTGCAGCAGAAGAAGAGCAAAAAGGAGTTGTAGATCAGCAATCAATTTGTTCAGAATATAGTGTCCATGTTGGCACCCTATTTGAAGGAAATGCTGATCCAATTCAAATTGCAAAAATCAGTCATGAAGGACAACAAAAAGAGAAGCCAAATAAGGATGAAGAAATTCAAATTTTGAAGAGTTGGGCTCTTAAATTTGGAATGAAGAAGATCCCTTTGCTGATGAAACCTTCAAAAGAGGTTGGAGTTACAGAACAAATGGTGGTCAGGAATGATTTTGTTGCAGCAGAAGAAGAGAAAAAAGGAGTTGTAGATCAGCAATAAATTTGTTCAGAATATAGTGTCCATGTTAGCACCCTATTTGAAGGAAATGCTGATCCAATTCAAATTGCAAAAATCAATCATGAGGGACAGCAAGAGGAAAATGAACCAAAATTAAAATTGACCACAAAATCTTATAGACAATTTCACCATCTTTCCGTTGATATAAAGAACATGAAAATCTGAGCTCTGGATCAAAAGTTATGGCCATTTGAAGATTTAGGGCAAAAACAGGCCCAAAACGGATCGGCGAGAAATTTTTTCGAATTTTACCTCTTTTTTGCATTTTGGAAAATTTTCCAAAAAATCCCCACGCTCCGCCATTTGGGTGACACATGTCAGGCTCTAATGGCTTGGGCCTCCTAAGGGGAAAATTTCCCACAAAAACTCCGCCAAGCCATAACTTGAAAAAATATGAGGAGTTAGGAGGAAAACTTTACCTTTCTGGAAAGCTGAGAGAGAGCTCTATCCAATGGTGCCATTTCCAGAAAGATTTGAGTGCCTGAAAATCAAAAAATGGATACTGAGGCACAAGATAGCATTTTGAACAAATTCAAAGTTAGCATACATACCCAAATGAGCAGCAATGGCAAAATCATTTTGGATATGGAGCTTTCCAAGAGCAAAGGGTGTGCATACAATGAAGACAATCAGATGCAAGATGCTGGTCTGTTGGAGAAAATCCAAAAGATGGAGGTAAACATGGTGCAATCTAGGGTTCAAGCACAAATGAAAGCATTTAGAATCGGTTTGTAGAGCACCCTATCCATTGGTGGGACCTTTCCCAAGGCATTACATCCATCAAGAGAAGCTTGACTTCATGATTGCAATGCTGCCATTGCTCTGCAAAGTGGATTGAAGGAATAGAGGTGTATGAGAGGAGTATTCAGCAACCTTGTCAACGGGTAAGCACACCATCTCATGCCTTTTCTTTTCCTCTTTCCCAATCTGTTTTATCTCAACAGTGTCAAGTTTTTAAAATCTCCATCTGCTGTCCCAAGTGTTGAATCTATTTCTCCACCCCCTAGTCTTCCACCTCATCTCAATTCTTCTGTCCTTTTCCCTTCCAAACAGACATCCCCTCCACAAGAGCTAAATGAAACACCCTCTCCTCCAAAGAAACAAGAGGTTTTACCTCCTCCACCACCACAAAAAATTGCAAAAATCAGTCATGAAGGACAGCAAAAAGAGAAGCCAAACAAGGATGAAGAAATTCAAATTTTGAAGAGTTGGGCTCTTAAATTTGGGATGAAGAAGATCCCTTTGCTGATGAAACCTTCAGAAGAGGTTGGAGTTGCAGAACAAATGGTGGTCAGGATTGATTTTGTTGCAGCAGAAGAAGAGCAAAAAGGAGTTGTAGATCAGCAATCAATTTGTTCAGAATATAGTGTCCATGTTGGCACCCTATTTGAAGGAAATGCTGATCCAATTCAAATTGCAAAAATCAGTCATGAAGGACAACAAAAAGAGAAGCCAAATAAGGATGAAGAAGTTCAAATTTTGAAGAGTTGGGCTCTTAAATTTGGAATGAAGAAGATCCCTTTGCTGATGAAACCTTCAAAAGAGGTTGGAGTTACAGAACAAATGGTGGTCAGGAATGATTTTGTTTGCAGCAGAAGAAGAGAAAAAAGGAGTTGCAGATCAACAATAAATTTGTTCAGAATATAGTGTCCATGTTGGCACCCTATTTGAAGGAAATGCTTATCCAATTCAAATTGCAAAAATCAGTCATGAGGGGACAGCAAGAGGAAGGGGAAGCTGCTCCAAATCCAAAAGAAGAGGAGCACATTCTATGCTAGGGGGGAGAAAAGTGCAGATCCAAAGGGTTTGAGCACAAAGCAGGTTATAGAAGAACCTTCAGTTCTTCTCTGTACTTCATCTCTCTCAAGTTCTAGTACTGAAGAAGAGTTTTGACCCCTCAAACTCAATGCTGGAGGACGAAAGAAACCATGGTGATCAAGTTGCAGATCAAGAGAACGCCATGGGAGAGGTTGAACATTTGCAGCAGGACAGCAATGAGGCAGTTTACCTGTCTGATTTGGAGGGACTGTTTTGATGAAGAAGAACCGGTTGAGTTTCCACCATTCTCTCTTTCATCATCCATCTTCCAAACACAAGAGCCTGCTGTCATGGAGGAGAGTATTCATTTGCAGCAGCCTGCATCTTATAGAAGCTCTTTGGAACCAAGATTGGAAGATTTTAATCTTTCATGTCCTTCATTGGAGGAAGAGAAAGGGAAGAAGGGTTCTACCATTGCTTCCACACCATCCATTCAATGTCTACAAGAGAAATCCATTCTTGGAGTTTAAAATCAGAATCATGGGCATACTCAATGGATCAGACCTTGCCCAATCAGGTATTTGGATTCATTGGAGCCAAAGGATAATCCCAACAACTAATCATGCTTGCTTCTAAGCATGAGGATGAGCTGCAAAGTTCCAAGGATCAGCTGTCATACCTCTCCAATCCAAATGTAGAGCAACTAAAAGAGGTATTGGATTTGTTTTTAGTTGACACCTTGCTAATTTGGGTAGAAGACCAGCTTCTTTTTGATTTTCCACTCATCCAATCAGCCATACTCAGCTCCAAATCATTTGCATGGCTACCAATTTTGAAGAAAGGAAGCTATTTTGCACAACCAGTTGCAGGGTTCGGTTAACTCACCTTTGCTTCTAGTTAGAGTAGATTAGGTAGGTTTACTTTCAGTAGAAGAAGTGCTTGTGCACACTCTGCATCTTCCATTTAGAGCATGTATGATTTTTAGTTTGTACATAGTTTTTGGTGCTGCTGGTTTCGCTCTTGCACAATTCATTTTGGTGGCATTTTGGTGAGAACAACTCCATGTCCGGTGGGATTCAAGCGGTTCAGAGGGAAGTTTTCAAAGTTCAGATCAGTTTTCAGGCTACTACTCATGACTCCATGCCCAATGGATTGCTTTAGGCTACTGATCATTCATCTAGCAGGCAGATGACCCCTTTGAATTGCCAAAATTGTTATCCAAATGTGCCCCCCTACCCATTTTGTGGCTAACTCCCCTTTCATTCTTTCCTTCTATTGTGCCTCAGTCATAAATTTTTACTTTTTAGGCACTCAAAAACGTTCTGGAAATGACACCATTGGATAGAGCTCTCTCTCAGCTTTCCAGAAAGGTAAAGTTTTCCTCCTAACTCCATGTATTTTTCAAGTTATGGCTCGGCGGAGTTTTTGTGGGAAATTTTCCCCTAGCAAGGCCCGCAGCGAATCAAAACTCGCCATGTGTCCAGGCCAAAAATATCAAAGTGATCCCGATTTTTGGCCCTGTTTTTGCCCTAAAAACTTCAAATCACCATATCTTTCGATCCAGAGATCAGTTTTTCATGTTCTTTATATCAATGGAAAGATGGTGAAATTCTATACAAGATTCCAGGGTTAATTTTGCATTTTGGTTGGAGTTTGGAGAGAGAAAATCAAAAAACACTTCTGGCACACGTGCCCATGGACAGAAACTGACGTTTTAGCAACCAATTTTAATGCAAAAATGGGTTGCATTCTTCTCCAGCAATGGTCAAAAATGTCGGGGGATGGGTCTATCAGGTCACGTCCATGCTATTTTTAATTCATTTTGGTTAATGAGGAATGGCTCCCCACATTTTTTCACGTTTTCTCTCTCCTGGGCTCGACCCATGCACTGTAAAAGCTGGATTTGGCTCATTTTTCAAAGGGGGGAACACTTTTTTTGCACAGCAAGCTTCTATTTTCACTTTCAACAAGTTATTTTGGCAAGTATCAGACCTTATAGGGATTGTAACATGTTTTTCTGCCTCTCTGGTGTTGGAATACAAGGATTTTGATGTTGAAAATCACAATGCAGGCTCTGTGAATGCTTTCAGTCCTTTGTATGTGTTGTTTGCTTCATTTCAAACCCTTGTTTATAGCTTATAAACTTGTGCATGATGTTTTATGTTGAAATTTCTGATTTGTGTCAATTTGCATGAGCAAGAAGTGCTCACCACTCCTTTGGTGTATCACCCTTATCAGTTTAGTTTTAATTTTTGCATTTCTTATCCCTGTCTCCTTGCAAATTAAGATAAAATTAGGATTTGAACCTCTGCAATTGTGAAAATAATATATCTGATCAGAGGAGTTTGAGGAACCAACCTCTAATCTGGAGATTCCTCTCTCATTTTACAAGTCCCACACTTGGAGAGAGGTTTCAATGTTGTGCAATCACACTAGATGCCTGAAACATCAACTTAGAAACCTGATTTACATCCAGGGGTGCTGCTGTTTGCAACAACATGAGCAATGCTCTCAATATATGTAAACATCTATAAGAGGTTTGTAAACACAACCCGAGGTCTCATTCCAAGAAAACACCCCCATCCCTCCACCTATAGGAAATGCCCCTCGGTGAAACTTGGCAGGGCACCGATCAATTCATAGCTGGGTACCATATGCCTATACAACCTCAAGGTATACAACAAACACCACTAAGGAAAAATACCGTGTCTTCACCAAACAAGGTCATCTCAGCCTTAGTTGAGAAATTTAGAGGGTTGGAACTTGCTCAAGCAAGTCAAAATTTACAATTCATGTAGGCATGAACTTCCAATCCCCCACATCATCCTAGCCAAGTAGACCTCCTCACAGGAACAGGCACGTTGGGCATGCCTCCTCAGTATTCACAATAAACACCAACTAGAACTGCATTTTCTAATGCCGCTCCAGTGGAAAATATGATACCTCCTAGTTTAGTACAAAACAATCCATTTCTGAGTAATGCTCCTCTATACTTAAACATGTATTCCAAATCACCACAGAGAGATATGTTCTCTTCTCCTGGCATATTTTCTCAACCATAGGGATTCCCTTATGCCCCTGTAAATACATATGCTATGCCATATCAACAACCCATTCCACCTCCACCCCCTCAACAAACACCGTCAATGGTCGAAACCTATGCAATAGGAACTTATTCCAGAATATTTGAAAGAACCTTTGGACTTCATTATATGAAGTGTCATGCTTCCAAGACCTCTCCCCGATCTACCCAAGTACAAAGGAGAGGGAGACCCCAATGCACATATTAAGGCCTACGCCATAGCCATTTGAGAACTGCTCCCTTGGGATGGAGTTGTTACTAAAATATTCCCCAAAAATTTAGAGGGTATCGCCCTCGATTGGTATTACAGAATACCTGAAGCCTCAATACATTCATTTAAAAAACTCATTTCAGATTTCATCAAGGTGTTCGACATGAACAAATTGTTGAGAATAGGAATAAGGGAATTCTTGCATATTAAACAAGAACATAATGAATTTGTTGCTCATTTCATCCAAATATGGCGTACAGTCCGCTATTCTTCAGCAAGCGCTCCAAACATGGATCAAATGGAACTATGTGATTTATTCCTTCATTCTCTCAGCAGAGAGATAAAGGAAGAAGTCCAGAAGTTCCCACTAAGAACTTATGATGAAGTACTTGAAGAGTGCTCTCTGAATAGATCAAGATGCAATAGATAGCGGTCATAAGACATATGAAACAAATGGGAGGTTAGTCATCCCCAGCCTAAACACTACGACTTATCCTACTACCAACAAACGCCAATCAAGGACCTAAAATCCTTAACCAAAACCACAGAGTGACAACAGATGGAGTGACTGACCAAACTAAAAAAGTAAATGTTGTAAATGTTCCACCACCAGTTAACAACCAACAAAACAAAAATTTCACCCCAAAAATCAATGCGGTAGATTTTAATCGTCCCCAACGACAACAACAATAGTAACAGTAGCGGTAGATCTAGACACAGGGTCCAAGTCAAAACTCAACTGGATATGAAAACCAAAGACAACAAACACAAAACTTTTAATCCTAATAGTCAACAGTTCAATCAGAATTTTGGACCACAACACGTGCCAAACCAACAACCTAGGAGTTATAATACCAACTTGTATTGTGGTTTCCACAAAATTTGAGGCCATGACACTAGGACTTGCTGTGATTACAATAAGTTCATGCCAATGTTTTCCCAGAAGAACAAAGACAACTCTTCATAGATATATGTTCTTAACAGATTCTGTGACACCTATACCAAATACTTTCACAGGGGCAATATCCCCTAAAACGCACCTCTCAATATCTTTAATGATCCACTCCCAAATCACAATAATAAATTAAATCCGAATGGGAGAAACAAAGGTGTAATAATAGGAAATAATGATCATGAAGCCTCAACTTCACTAAATCCACCTGTCGCACCACAATTAGGAAATCAACCACAAACCAAGATAGTTGGTCTAGTGGAGTTAGATACTGAGTTGCACGTAGAAGCGATAATAAGAACACGAGAATATTCTTCTCAACCAAATCCAATCTATCCACTAGAACCAGATAACATTCAACAAACATTGGTAAAACCCGTGGGTGCTTATGATTTAATTAATGACTTAACAAAGACCTTCTCTCACATCTCCTTTTTGGACTTATTGAAAAATTCTCCTCCCCATAGGGCTGCTATTTTAGAAGCACTAAGTCTGGGTCATTTAATTAACATCACTCCACCTCCCGAAACACAAGTAAACCGTAATAAACTTTGATATCCACCCTCCAGGGTAGCCAGATAGGGATACCGAGTTTATATTCGACATAAACAAAATGCCAAAAGATGTTGAAATTACACGTAGAGGTGATCTAGCCTTGCATTTATAGGTGTGGGTTTACAATAATTACGTTAAACGTGCAATGGTGGACGATGGGGGTAGCAGTTAACATTGTCCCCTTTTCTTTCCTTCAAAAACTAGGATATGGAGAAACAAACTGTTCCACAACAAGAAATATGCTAAGAGGTTATGATAGCCTTAAAGCTACTTCAATTGGGACTATAATATTACCAATCACCTTAGGACCTAAGACAATCCTCACCGAGTTTTATATCATAGATCGGGAAACCAACTATAATATGATCCTCAGTCGACCATGGATACATCGCATGAAAGCAATCTCCTCTACGTTATTCCAGGAAATAAGATTCTTACACCTAGGAAAGATATTCATAGCAAAAGGTGACCCAAAACCATTCGACATACACCTAGTAGACCTGAAGAAAATACCAAACATTCACTCTGAGTTTGAACTCCCAACAAACCAACTTAACAAACCAATCGACTCAAAACTAGAAGAAAAAATAATACCTACAACAGAACTAGAAATTATGAACCTAGTCAAGGGCATCCCAGCGCTCAAGGATGAAGCTAACATTGTAGAAATAGTGTCATTAGGAACTACTACAAAAATTGTCGAGTTACTGGAACAAGATCTACCAATTTTCCTACCATTTGATTCCGTAGGTATGGGACGTACCCTAGGAGTTGGTTCTCTTCCAGCATAGGAACTTTACATGGTAGAAGTAACCAAAACAGAAGAAACAGACGCAAAGAATGTCCCAGTGTCCCATCTTTCCTAGTAAGTATTGGAATCTCCATTTTGATGGAGCTAGATGTCACTATGGAGCAGGGGCAGGTGTGATCTTTACTTCTCCTGAGGGAAAGATCCTACCTTTTGCTTTTAAGTTGAAATTTGAATATACAAACAATGACACTGAGTACGAAGCCCCTCCTCCTTGGCCTCATCATAGCCAAAAGGATCGGTGTCAATAAAAATCAAAGTATTAGGAGACTCGTAGTTAGTTATAAACCAAGTCTCTGAAGTATATGAGACTAAAATCTGAGCACTTACAGCTCTATAAAATAGCGGTATTAGATCTAAGAAAAAATATTCGACTTCATATCCATTGAGGAAATCCCACGAGAACAAAACCTTCTCGCAGATTCAATAGCAACCTCAGCTTCGCATTTTACCCCAAGTAATGAGTTGGAAGATACAAGTTTTAAGGTATCACTTCGTACTGAACCATTGGTGAAGAAAATGTCAACAAACCCTCTGCTAACACATACAACTGAGAATGAATCTCCTATCTTACATCATGTTGATAGTGATAAAGTCACTCTCGAATATCTAAACACCTATGCAGAGCTACACCTTGCTCACCCTATAGTTGATCTTTCCCTAATACCACACTCCTCTTCCTACTTTGGAAATCCCACGATAGAGTCTCCTCCACAGAAGGATCTCGATATCTATGAGGTAGAAAATGGATAAAGCTTGGAACTACCTCTAGCCCCACCTGAATTTGAAGAAGGTAACACTTCTTTGATAGAAGAAACCATTGACATAAACATTGGAATGGAGGAAGAACCAAGAATTTTGAAGTTAGGATCCTCGCTAACTCCAGAAGAAATAGAAACACACACCCAAATCCTCAAAGAACATCAAAAGGCTTTTGCATTTAATTATAAAGAAATGACAGGTATTGCACCACAAGTTGCAGTACATAATCTTGTCACTAAACCAGATGCGAAGCCAATTAAACAAAAGTCTAGACCAATGAAGCCAAAAGTGGCTCTCATGGTAAAAGAGAGAAGTAATAAAACTTCTCCAAGTAGGATTCATCAAACCAGTTGATTATTCACAATGGTAATCTAATATCGTCCCCGTTCTAAAAAAGAATGGGAAGATATGCATTTGCATATATTTTCGGGATATTAACAAAGCTTGTCCCAAGGATGATTTCCCATTACCATCCATTGACATCAACGTTGATGCAACAACTAGATTTGAGCTTTTGTCTCTCATGGATGGGTTCTCGGGATATAATCAAATCACAATATCCGAACAAGACCAAGCCAAAACCACGTTTATAACTCCCTGGGGAACTTATTGTTATGTTGTCATGCCATTTGGTCTTAAGAATGTCGGCGCTACATATCAGCGGGCAATGACGTATATATTCCATGATCTTATCCATAAAATTGTGGAAATCATATGTGGATGACTTGTTGGCCAAGGCCAAGAAGCGCTTGTGATCACCCAGAGGTGCTTCATATCATCCTCTCGTGACTAATTGAGTATGGTGTCACATTAAACCCAGAGAAGTGCATTTTTCAATGCAACAGGAGGCAAACTTCTAGGATACATTATATCTTCATGAGGGATTGATGTCGATTTGGCCAAAATATGGGGCTGTTCTCGAAATGATCCAACCTTCAGACGAGTCTGGAATCAGGTCATTTCCTAGGAAACTCGGTGCAATCCGAAGGTTCATCCCAGATTTAAGCTTTTCCATTCATCCAATCAACAATCTACTCAAGAAAGATTATAGTATCGATTGGACTGAAGACTGCAATGAGGCTTTTGAAGCAGTTAAGTGCTTCTTATTGTCACCACCACACCTAATGCCTCCAAAGCCAGACCGCCCTTTGATCCTATACTCACGAGCCACTGATGTCTCATTGGCCTGCATGCTGGCTCAAGAAGATGATGATAAACGAGAACGCGTGATCTATTTCATTAGCCAAACATTACTCAATTATGATCATATTTTAGAGTGGCGGTCCTTCACGCATTTTCCAACATGTTCTTTTGATCACGACTTGCGTAATTTTCAAATTTTACCATCTTTTCTCCACCACCTTGGCTCGTATTAATGTTTTGTGTCCCCTAGAATAGTGTTTCTCTATTGTTTAATGGTCAAAGAGTTCTAGTAGGAATTACCTTTGGGTGAATGTAAAATCTATAAATAGCTAGCTTGTTTTCAAGTAAATGGCCCCTCAACTTCTCATTTTTCATTGTTTAAGTCTATCAATTTCTTGTTTAAAAGCTCATTTTGTTTTCATGTTTGCATCCATGCTAGTTTTCCTTGCTGTTGGTAGCCATTCGATCTTCTTGCTTCAGTCTTGTTCATTGTTGTCCATACAAATTAGTCTAGAGCAGAGTAGTGTCAGTTGTAGATTGAATTCATTAGAGTTGCAGGTTGTGTTCTTCACAGAAAGTAGATTCTAGAATCTATCGGTACCCTTGTGTTGTATTCCTGTAATAAATCCCGCTAGGAATTACATACGCCAAGCTCTGTCACTTGCGCTATCCCTCTCTGAATCACATTATATTCAATCTATATCCAAAGCTGCCATTGTTCAAATACCTTCTTCTGTCGATGCTAGCATATACATGCTCTTCTGGATTCATGTGAACACAAAAGAATGAGGAGATCATTCTGAGGGGACAAAGTCATACACTACTGGATTTGCCACTGTTATGCAAATTCCAAGTTTTATCTGTCAAAGTTCTAGTTAAAATATATCAAATAGAGTAGTGAAATATTTCATTTTAGTTAAATTTAATTCTCAATATTGCCAGGGAAGCTGTGGGGATTGATAGTTTCTGAAAAATTATGATTCATTCCTCACTTCTGAGGTAGGATCGAGAATATTTCAATTAAATTAATCAGCTATCTAGTTATTTAGGATAAAACTCACAACTGCACAGGCAAGTAGTTACACTAGGCTACCTTGTTTGTTTAATTTTGTTATTAGATTAGTTGTCATTTTATTAATATATTAGATTAGTTTCTCTTTCAATTCCATTCAAAATATTATCAAAAATACAAAATAGAGGAGTATATATATATATGTTGTAGATATATCTCACATAGTTTATTTCATTTCAGTTAGTCTTATATTGATCTTGTATGACAATCATGGGACCTAGGGAGCCCAGGGAATATGTTTTTGAGCCAATCGTGCCTCAACCAAATATTGTTGCACACAATAACTGACATAGACCAAAATATCAGAATTTAGGTCTTCCGAACAACAACAGACCTATAAGAAATCAACTCATAGTTAAGGGGATTAAACATAGAAGACGACAAAGCACACATGTTCTGGTCAAATTAGACAAATTATAGATTGCTTTGATAGATATCCATATGACTATTGAAGGACCTGAAAGAGGGAACACATTCGGTTGTGATCCACTAGTCCCACAGCCAGATGCAGGAGACCTCCTCGTTGATATAGACAGTAGCTTATGTATCCAAGTTGCCAGAACACCTGTTAGGTACTCCGAGAAAATCGTGTAACTTCTAGTTCTAAACATAGAGGCTGAAAAGGCATACGACTATTGGATACCCGGAATTAGGAATTGATTCTTCACATGACCATAGGAGGTCCACAACAACCATGAACTTACGGTTGTGATCCACAGTCCCACAACCCAACGGGCCTACAAATCAATCCAACATTGACGCTGGTTTACGAACATTAGTGTTTAGATCCTCTCCACTCCCACTAGACATTATCTCACAACTATCATTATTAAACGTAGCAGCTAATCAAGCTAAATATTTCTGGACTAGACTAGAGAATCATCCATAAAACACCATAAGATCCACTGCATATTTAGCCATTCCATTTTCATGACCTTGTCAGGAGACATATACGAAGCACCCACAGGTTATCTTCCACGTATTCCAAAACCCATAGATCAGATCACGACAAAGCTCGATATTGATTGGAGCCTTCGAGTAGCTATCCTCACCGAATGATCTATCACACCGGTTCAGGTTAGGAGGGCCTTCTTTACCTTAGATTCACAAATCCTGCCATTGCATGTTGAAGACATAAGATTACCTAACTATCTTATCTACATCTCACGTGTATTCCATCCCTACCGGCTGTCTTGGCACAAACTCGGGAGGTCAGGTGCGAGGAAGAGTCACTTGTAGATTCCCATGCTCACATGTCACTTTTCCATCATACAGTGACCAATGCTGGTCACCTCTAACTGACGTTGGTTCAGCTAACTGATGCCAGTTTGGATCTTTTGTAACCGATATCAGTTCGTCTGATCGGTGTTAGTCAAGGGTCAATCGACACCCGTTACTGTGTAATCCTGTTGGTAATTCTTTTAAATTTGAGAGTTCATTTTTATTCACAAACTTCTCAACCAGTTCATCCTTGGGTACCAAAAATTTTATCCCTATACATTCTCTTTTCATTAAATTCAACATCATAACTCCTAATAATTTTAGAATTCTCTAAATCCCAAAAATGGAAACCGAAATCACCAGATTCATAACCAATGAAAGTGCACCTCTTGGATTTTGCATCCAACTTCTTTCTATTTTCCCTATCAACAATCCAAGATTCCTCTGGTATTCCTCCATCTAGTGAACTTGAAGGCCCATGGTTAATAAAATAAACCATTGTATCAACTGCTTCTACCCAAAACTGCAAGGGCAATCCAGAATGTATTGTCATACTTCTAGCATGTTCTATGATTGTCCTGTTCATTAGCTTTCTACAACACCATTCTTCTGTGGTGTTCTTGGAACCATTATTTCTCTATGTATCCCATTCACTGAACAATAATAATTGAAATCCTTGCTACAATATTCACCACGTCGGTTAATGTCAGATCTAAGGCACTTTAACTTAGAATTTGATTCATTCTCAACAAGGGATATCCATCTTTTAAAAGTCTCAAAAACATCAGATTTACGTTTAATACAATAAACCCATACCTTTCTTGTAGCATCATCAATGAAAGTAACATAATACTAGGATCCTCCATGAGAAGCTACCTGAGCTAGTCCCCACACATCTAAGTGTACAAGCTCCAATTTTTTCTCCTTCTTAGTTTCCCCAACTTTGAGAAATGGGTCACTCTCCTTTACTTTCCAAAGATACAATGCTCACAAAAATCAAGATCTAAATATTTCAAATCTGATAACTTACCCTTAGCCTTTAAGATCTACATTCCCTTTTTGGCTCATATGACCCAATCGATTATGCCACATGTATGCATCTGAATCTAAAGTAGATAATGACAGAAATTTGAATCAGTAATACATGTAGATAAATATAACGTAGTTCCTACATTCTTACCTCTTGCCACAACAAAAACACCCTTGGTGACTTTCCAAGAGTCTCATGTAAAAGTAACCATGCAACCAAATTCACCTAGTTGCCCTGCAGAAATAAGATTCCTCCTGAGGCTTGGCACATGCCTCACATCTTTCAATACCCATGTATTTCCATTCTGTAATTTTAGATGAACATCCCCTTTACCAGTAATACTGCAAGGTTCATCATCACCCAAATAAACATGCCAAAAATTACCCTAGACATAATTTCTGAAATAACCCTTATTAGGGGTTGCATGGAAAGAAGATCCTTAATCTAAAACCCATGATTCAATTCTATTATCTAAAGAAAGAATAAGAGTATCTTGCATTACCTCTGATGCAACAAGACTTGCTTCTTTACCTTTGTCTAGTTGTTGGTTCTCTTTATCCTTTGACCAATTAAATCTTTCTTTGCATGTCCTTTCTTTCCACATTTCTAACAAGTAATTCCCGTACTTATGGATTTAGATCTACTATCCCTTGAATTTGATTTCCTATTACTCTTACTCTTAGATCTCTCCTTCTGTCTGCCCCTGCTTTCTACATTCAAATAATTTCTAGATGATGATTCCTCTGTACTCTTCTCTGTGAATTTCTTCATTCAAGATTATACTAACCACATCATCAAACTTCAAAATATTATTAGCAGATGTTGTATTACTAACATCCATTACCAAGTTATCCCAACTATCAGGAAAAGAAAATAAGAATAAAAGTGCTTTTACTTCATCATCAAATGGTATAACAACTGATTTTAACTGATTTACAATAGATCAGAAATCATTCAAATGACTAGATGCAGATCCACCTTCATGTATCTTAGAACTAAATAGTTTCTTCATCAAATAAACTTTATTTGAAGCACTAGGTTTTTCATATAAATTAGCAAGAGATTTCATTAACTCTACTATAGAAGCCACGATAATATTGGAAGCCACGAATGCTGTTAGTGCTCAATCTTATAGATCCCAAAGCCTTTCTGTCAAGAATCTTCCATTCTTCATCAATCATCTTTGTAGGTCTAGACTTCTCATCCAACGGTAAATATAAATCTCTTTGATACAGATAATCCTCAATGCGCATCTTCCATAATTGATAATTACGAACATCAAATTTCTCTACCTTGTATTTGTTTTCTTCTTCATTGTTGTAGCTCCCACTCAATCAGAAAAACCCTTTGTGAATAAATCTATCAACACACAAAACCCTCAAACAAATATCTGATACTAGTTGTTGGGATTAGCACATGAATTTTATAGATAATATATTAGATCCAACCATACATGAATAAATAAAAGTCAAGATATTCTACCAGAAGAAATATACCAAAACAAGAGACATAAATAAACACCAAATTTAACGTGGTTCACCCAGTGTGGGTTACGTCCACCAAGAAACAAGCCAATCTATTATCCAAATATTTCCAAAGCTTTGACAATATATACAATGAATATTTACAATCTTCCACACCTCTTAGATGTGTAGTACTTTATTTCTCTCAATCCTTTTGCTTCACCCCACCAAGAATTCTATCTCACCAACTTTTGTAAGTTCATTTCTAATTCTTGTTAATTCATACTTCTAAATCCTAGATTTTATACTTATATAGTCATTTATAGACTTAGGGAGCTTAGCCATGAGAATTACAATCAATAGATGCCCTACTTTAATGGGCTAAAAGTAGATCTAATTCCTGAGAGTTAATTAAAACATCCTCACATAGGTAAGTTGATGCGTTGGTTAGACCTAATCATTATACCAGTTCCTCCCTTTCTTGACTGATGCCGATCATACCTGACCAATGACAGTCTTGGGTGACCGATGCCGATTACTGTATTTTCCAACAAAATTCACATTGCATGCTAAACTGAATTAATTGAGCTCCACAACTCAACACTTTGTTTCTTCTTTGGCTCACTCAGCAGTGATCTTATACGAATATTTCCTTCAAGCCTTTCATGTGCTTATCACAAGCTGATTTTGTCTCTCCAAATATGGCCTGACTAAAATCATTTTCATCCTCAAATGGGAATTAGAATAAATCCTAATATTGGATAAGAATGTAAGTTGATTTTTCTTCTTGAAAATCATCTAGCACCATCCCCTCTTATTCATGGTTTGCATCAGGTGGTAATTCAGGGCTGCCCTCTTGTAACTTGAATCTCCTCAATGCTTATTCAAATATCCTTAAATCTCTTCCAGGAATGCATTGTCTATGGACCTATCAATGATGGGGATTTATCTTTATCCTCTAAAGGCCTCCTTGGTTTCTATAAATTAACCCCGAAAAGTCATCTTCCTGCTAACTATGAAATTCTCAAGATGTTAGCTTCCGGGCTTCCGAAATTGTGTAACAAAGTACCTCATATTCTTCTCCAGAAGTAATCTATCCATGCATCCCTGGACTTTTATGGTTTTGGTGAGATACCAATAAATGTCATGAGAATTTTAAACTCCCAAGTATGACAAAAACTTCTACTCAGCAACATTTCGAATGAGGCTAAGGACGTCTACTACCAATATCATCATTGAAACTTTCTTGTCTATAGAATTATGCAAGAGCCACCTGTGCAAGATCTTTGAATTTCCCTACAAGCGATATTTCTTTTGACATTCTTCCAAAGAGTTAATAATGAGCCACTAGGTTATCCCCTCATGGTAAGTTTGAGATCATTCGCAACCTTCAAAGAGCATTCACATTGTCTGAGGAACCAAAATCTATTACACACTTGGGGGGCAATTATTCAATACATAATCTCCAACAAGGAGGGAGACATAGAAAGGTTCAACTTTATCAGTCTTTGATGCACTCAGAGAAAACATGTTCAGTGAGGGATTTATAAGGACTCTTACGTCAACTTGATGGTATTCACTTTAGATACTGTAGAGACCCTATAATGCATCTAGTTCCACGGTGTCGCAGTACTGACTCCTGAAGCCAGTTAAATCTGAAATGAATATCAAACTGTATGCAATGGAAAGTTACAAAAGCTATCAAAATGATGGATAGAGAACCTAAAGATTTAACTAACCCGATCTATGCTTCATAAGATTAGATGCTAAACACGATAACTTCTATTTACAATATATCAGAATTTGAAACTAAAATTCAAACCCTAACATTTTATCTCTAACTACTCCATGATTAGCTTGAAAATGAAATTAAACCTAGTTAAGATTCTATGAGAAATCAAATTAGATTTGTTGTTTACTCCCAATACATAGTGAAGAGATCTCTCTAAAGTTGGCTACATGGCCAAGTTAGATACCCTTCTACTAACATACTATAAAGTTAGTGGATATATGAAAGACAGAGGAGCTCTCAACAATGGAGTAAAGCCAAGATCCAAATGCCTTTAGCTTAAATCTGAAATCACAAATGAGGTCTAATGCCAATGCATCTCCAAAGTGAGAGAGATTTTGTTATGTAAACAAGGTGTACAAATTGACCATGAGTAGGGTCCAGCCTTGTATTTATAGTTTTCCAAATGGAAGAGTTCACCAAGCTTTAGGTGCATGTGGGAATAAAGGCAAGCCTAAAAGGAACTTTTAGATTATATTAGTATAAACATGCTTTAGGATTAGTTAAGCTAGGATTAGGCTAGTTAAATTTGATTAGGAAGTGACTAGAGACTCATTGAGAGTTGGGAGGGGTCTGGATAACCAATTGCGACTGATAAATAACCTACAAAGCCAATAAAAGTGTCATAGAGAGAACTATGGAGGTTCATGAATGGTCGAAAGGAGGAATGTTTAGCTAATAAGAGAGATATTATCCCAATTAGTCTGATTATAGGAGGAATATTGACTGAAAGATAGGTAGTGAATGGGCATCCAAGAATGGAGCGAATAAGTGGTGTGATTAACAAAGTGTCATTAATAGGACTGAATTAGATGAAATGCTAAGTGTAAGCATATTTTAGTTGTCTACATTTGCCCCTCTTTGAGGTGGTAAGTGACGTCATTTCAAAGAAAGTAACAAGCATAAACAAGTAGAAAATTTTGAAGGGATAGAAGAAAAATGAGTAGAATGAAGGATTCCCCCTATCGATGTAAGATGGGGTGATGGAAGAACTCTGTATGAAAATAAGAAAATGATGGTCATTTTGATAAGAAAGAAAGAATAGCATGAGACAAGAAGATAAATGACATATGAAGAAGAAGAATGAGCTAACATCCACCTAGGGATGTATTAAACATGTTTCTTGTTGAGATCTAGTGTGTGTACAAGAGATCTTAATGACCGGTCCTTAATTGAATAAAGAATGAACAGAAATGAAGATATAATACGATAATGCCATAATTATGTGACATATTTCCATTGCTAAAAATGACCAACTGTGTGGAAGGATACAAAATGGGAATCATACAAGATACTTTGTTTCCATCAAAGATTCATATCCCCATGCAACATACATAATGCAATGGTCCTTAGAAAGTAAACAAGCTCTATTTCCATGTAGGCATCCAAACCTGCAATAGCATTATTAAAACACCCCCAAAGAGATTGCCTGATAACTTCCATGCATACGATACAAAATGCTTTGCCATTTCTGTAGTAAAATCTGCCTTAACTCCATGCAACATACAAAATTCAATGCAATATGAGTAAAGTAAACAAGTTAAAGTAATCGATGGAAACAAAATGTAATGTTTTTGTTATCGAGCTTCAGTTCTAACCTAAGTTGAATTAACGAAAAGGGTTATATGATGGTGCCCCAAGCAAGGATACATGTGATGGATAATAATGAAGGGACAATTGGGTCCTATGAAAAAGCAATGTGCACTATGAAACATGATACAAGTTGACAAGTTGGTGATGTCTCACCTAGGAGTACAAACATGATCAAGCAACTTAGCGTTTGTTGATGATGTAGATCAAAATGATGGATCGAGTTAAAAGTTTACGACGATGAACAGTGTGAGAACCAAAGAGCGACGTTTTGTAGGATGAGTTTTCCTAATATTTTTTTGATGTTTTCTTATTTTTGAAATATTTTTTTTATTTTTCTAACATATTTGAATGTTTTGATTTTTCTAACATATTTGAATGTTTTGATTTTTGTAACATATTTGAATGTTTTGATGATTTTTAAAGTTTTTTAAAGCTATGTACATGAAGATGAGGAAAACGTGGATGCCCCTAGATGATAGATGGGACGCACCAGGGAAAAAGGTCACATGTGCATATGAGAAAGGTGAAGATGCAAAAATGCCCTAATGCAATTAGGTGGGAGTATTCAAAGGAAAACTCTTCACAGTGTAGAAGTAGGACCTAAGGCCATTATGGATAGGTTCAACATGATGATGAACGTAAACCAATGAAGTGATGGGGAAGAAGCAAGGATTCCCCCAGCGTAAGTTCGACCTAAAAGCACATGATAGAAAGGAAGGAGAAGATTGTTTTTATGAAAAGGGACAAAGGTGTCCAAAAACAATGGCAAAAGGAGTAATCTTCATACACATGGATGTTTTGAACATGAAGTAGAAGAACGATGTGAATAATATGAATGTAGCTCAGAAGCCTCGCGAAGAAAAAGTGATTAGCCAAAGGCACAAACCGTGAGACAAGATACAGACTAGAGTAAGAGTCTGAACAAGGTCTAAAAAAGACACTTGGTAACTTACTAATCCTGCTTGCTCATAGAGATCCAATGTGTGTACACAGAAATTTAATTACCTCTTGAAGGAAAGAGCTAATAGACAACAAGTGAAGATACCCTAGTCAACGTGTAGGAATGATTGATAGTTTGATAGGTGCTAGGTGATTTGTGAATGGAGGGTAGAAGGAATAGCCATACATTGCTCCGTTGCCAGCCAGGCGTCTATAGCACCGACAGAGATGTATTTGATTCTAATCGCAACATTTCTCTACTTTCAGTCAGGCGTCCATAAGCACCCGATAGAGATTATTGGAAATACCCCAAGATAGAGTTATATATCAATTTGATTTTGATTTTAGCTTTTAGCTTTTGATTTTTTGATTGATTTTGATTGCTTCTTTTGCTTTCCGAAAACGTATTTCAGCTCTCTTGCTTGGTAAGGGGTTAAGAACCATTTATGACTTGATTAAAGGAGGTGGAAGTGATTGTGATGACTAACATTGTCTAGTGTCAAAAAATATGTTCCAAAAGTTCTTCGCAACAAGTTTATTAGATGTTGATTGTGATAAGATCTCTAAGAGGACAATCGTTCTTTAATTTACCAAGGTGATGAAATACCAAGGTCAAATAGATACCATAGAGATAAATGTTACAAAAATGTGTGCGAATAGGATTACCAAAATATCACCGAAGGGATGAAAATGGTAAGAAGGCTTGCAGAATAATAGCAAGGAAGGGAAGAAAGAAACCTCCATGTGAACACAATACCTGATTGCAATGTTTTGATCTTTGTACTTTTGATTTTTGTTATGTTTTGTCAATGTTTTTTGTATTTTTGAATTAATTTGATTTTTAGATTTTTTGATAGTTGTTGGAAGAGGTTGGGAATAACAAAGTCACTCTACGTGTGATAAGATCTAACAACAATGTTTGCAAATTCGTTAATAAGGGAGACTAGGTGCGTTTTTTTATCAAGAGTCATGTTATCCCCAATCTCAATAATAGATGGTGAGCTCATACTCAACAAATGAATGCGATTTATCCTGAAACAAGGATTGTTCATATGCAGGAGCTTGAGTTTTCTATCCAAAGGTTTATGCACTTTGCACCATACTTGATGGGTGCATTGGCATGTGCATTCTTGAATAATGCTTGATTTTTACAACCTTAAGATCATGTTCGATTTGTTAGGAGCTTTGGAGCTCTTGGAAGTTTTGACCTGAGCTTAGTTAATGAAATTGTTTGGGTTTATTATACAGTAATGACGCATGGCTTTTCTAATCTTGAGAAGGAGAAGAAAGTGAACATGGATGTTTAGAACTTGATGTGACAAATGATTGTGGGATTGCCACAATCATTGATAGAAGAAAGGTGTGATGGATGAAAAGGATATGGTCTAAGAATTTAAGATGATGGGATACTAGGAGGTGAGCCACTGATAGAAGATGACGAAGGGATGCTAGAATATGGGCCCTAAGATGGAAGAAAGTTGGGCTACTAGGAGATGGCCCAAGAATAGAAGAAGTTGACAAAGGGCTTCTAGGGTGTGGCCTAAGTATAGACATGAGGAGGGAATACCGGGAAGGTATCCTATAGATATAAGAGGATGAAAGGGCTACTAGGATGTGGCCCAAGAATAGAAGGTAATAGGCCTACCAAGAGGTGACCCACAAGTAGAAAATGGAGGGCTACCCAGGATGTGGAATTCATTATAGAAGAAGATGATGGGCTACTCAGTGGTGACCCAAGGTGAGATTTTGTTTGAGGAATGATGATAGATAAGGAATGAGTTGGGTAATGAGAAGATAAGCCACGAGATTAATGTTAGAACCCTGAAATATCATCATGCTCAGAAGAAGGTGAAGATGTAATAACAGAAGAAGAATCAAGCTCCATGACTTTAGGATCTTCCCCTATGTTCTGTTGAAAAGGATCAACTTCTTTTCCCCAATATGTGAGCATATCGAGTTCTAGAAAGAATCCTTGTTGGAATCTCTAGATGGGATATCATCGTTGTGTAGCTTATTGGGTTTCCTCTCATTATGAGAGAAAAAATCAGTAGAGGTGTTGTCTTTGTCCATAGAAGGTGAAAGAAGAAACATGTTCAATAAGTGGCGGACGATTGATTGATAGAAGCAGATGACTAAAGAGAGGAAGTAGATTGGAGGGGAAAGCATCTATGAATGGACGATTTGATCTTGTCTTAGGATCTTTTTCTAGAAGCGACTTAATGTGGAGGAGAAAAAAAAAGGAGCAATAGGATCACATAGCCATTCCGTAAGTCTGGAGTAGGATCGAGTTAGATGATGGACTAGAGGGAATTCGCAGTCGTGGGAAACTCTTTTTGATAGAGGAAGAGGGTCATACGAGATTACTGATGAAGGAGGTCGTGCCAAAGGAAAGGGGAGGACCGGACTAAGAACCCCCCAATTAGATGTTTTCATCGATGGAATGGAACTTGGAGTTGCCAAGTAATTCAAAGGGGAGGAAGACTAATTGAGGTGGATTTGCAATAAGGTCCTAGAAGGAAGGAGGAATGTGATTTAGGATTGTATCTAGGGGTATCCAACAAAGTTGGGATATGAGTCTTCAGAAGAAGAGTGGGAGTCCAAAATGGTATTTGGATCTGAATCAAAAGAGAAGAGTGGGGGGGAACCCAAATAATAATTTGGATCAGAAAGCCCATCCAAACCATACACACGATATGAGCTAAAGTGGGGAACAGGGGGGTACCTGACTGGGCTCTCTAACACGAAGAGAACAAAAACGAGGTTTAGTTATAATGGGAATATTTTGATGGAACGCTACGAAAACTAGGATTCCATTTTGTGAAATGTGAGAAAACTGCATGATAGTAAGTCATTTTTGGTGTTAGGTTTTGCGAATGACTTAAGACCTAATAGCTGTGATGGAACTCCTTCAAAGTGGTCCTCACATAAAGAATTCATTTCATTTCTAATATTCCCAAAAAATGGAATTCCATTTCTATTTCCAAATCTATCAGAATTTCTTTAACTAGTTCCCAAAGGAGAAAATTGGAAAACCCAAACACACAGTTTCAGAAGTCACTTCTAGTTTCCCTTACAAATCATTACAACCTATTTTATCTATTCCAATTCATTAAACACAAGTTCCAATTCATTTCTCAAAAAGAGAATCACACATATTACAGTCCAAAAAATAGATATATATCCACAAGAGAATATATTCCTTTCTCTTTTTAAAGACCACAGAGATTCATTCAATGAATCAAAAAGAATAGAAAACCCAAAAAGTATAAGATAAACAAGTTTCAATAATACTCATGAACTCAAAAGGAAATCTTTATTTCCAGATTCTAGGTTTCCACATAGCTCCATATAAAAGAGTATAGTTCATGGTCATCATGAGAAAAAATTAAATGAAACAACCCTGAACCAGAGGTAATAAATCCTTATCAACAAGATTCAGATACACAAGAGTATTCAACTCTTCTTTCCTTAAAAAACCCAGAAAATCAATTAAAAGGATCTGAAGAGAGAGTAAGAAAACCCAATACACTTAAGTCAAGGAAATGTCTCAACTTTACCTCCAAACGTGACTGAAACAGAAAAATCACAACAAAAGACTCTCACAGATCCATCTTAAAGATTGTGACAGAGAAGGTATTCATTTCAAACATCGATCACAAGAAGAGTATGCATACTACATTTCCAAAAACCTCAAAACCGATAACGACTGTTTCAAACAAACTCTATATATCAACCAAAGAGTAAATAATAGTACAGTATCTAACTAGAGGTTCCTTAATCCCTCAACAAGTTACAGTTACAGTCCATTAACCTTCAAACAAAATAGTCAAGCCTTCAACAAGCATGGGTTTTCTCAAAGTAGAGGAGAGAAGAATATCCTCCATTTACACACCCTTACAAGTTCAAAGAAGGGTACAGTCTCAAAAATAGAAGTACCACAACCATTCCAACTCAAGAAGCTACAAGGAGAAGATCTCAAAAGAGATTACCAAATCAACTCAAACCAAAACTATTCTCCAAGATTTTTTTGAGTAGCAAACAAGTCCCATAAACGAGTTCTAAGTATTTCAAAACCTTGAATACGAGTAAAAATCAAGCTCAGAAAAACACAAGTACAGAACCAAAAACACAATGACCTCAAATACAAGTTCAGAACACACAAGTATTGAATACGAGTACAGTGCTAAACACAAAGCTTCAAACACAAGTTCAGAGCAACACAAAGCTCCAATACAAGCTCAGAACAAAACACAAGGCTCCAATATAAGTTTTTAACAAAGAACAACCTCGCCTCGAACACAAGTTCAGAATGAAATACAAAGCTTCAAATACAAGTTTTTTCACATGCATGTCACCACTGAACTTGCACAAGAGAGAGAGTTTCCAAAGGATAACATTATTTGCAATGGATTTATATCCAAAAACCACAAAGATTCATAAAAACCATGAAAGTAAATAACCAAAAAATCATGAAAACATTTATCTCAAGAGAGAAGAATTGTTTTTAATGAATCATTTAGAAGAAAGCAAGAAATCTTAATGGGTAGAGCCTATCATGCTGATAGTGCTTCTACCAATTCGAAGGAGACTTCCAGCCAAGCTTCCAACTCTTTTTTCTCCTCCATGAAAGATCAAAAACCAAACATATTTTCTTCCAATGCCTCATATACTTTCCTTCGATCGAAAATACTAGAGAAACAAAAAATAGCCAAAGTAGAAGTCAAACTGCTGGTTTGAAGAACCAGATAGCTCCATGCAGAAGCAGAGAAAAAAATTCACAATGCATGCATGCAAGATCAAACAACCTCCAAAAAAAATCTGCCTCCCTTGTTTCCAAGATGGTTTGCACAAAAAAACTGAGGTTCATTAATGCAATAATTACTCCCAAATCTCCCACTTATCTCTCCTTGCCCGACCTCCCAAAACTGGTGAAATGCATTTCTAATTTAACATGCATTTCCATCTTTAGTGAAGCCTCCACGTATGCTTCCACTAAAGTCTACTTTCCTTTTCCCAAAACTGGTTGTACCTCCATTCATTTAACCAAATCAAATCAATTAAATTCCATTGGAACCATTCACCATAATGCCATGTGACCCTTAGGTTCCCTTTTAATAGTTTAGGATAGATTTCCCAAAACTTAGGTTAGTCTAACAATAATTACCTTAGGTCTTAAAAAATTGCCATAGGTAATTTCCACCTTAGGTTAGATCAAATTCACAACCATATAGTATTAGGTATTAGGTTAAAATAGCCTAGCATTACTTTAGTAATTTCTCCCTTATTCATTTAGCACTATCAACTTGTAGGGATTATTAGCAATACATACACTCAAAATTAGACAAAATTATATTAATATGAATCGTAGCATCCGGAATCTAGTTTCTAAAATACTAATTTTTTTAAAAAAATGGACAAGATTAGCTATATTAAACACTCAAAATTCAATGACTTGGTATTTTTTTTTTAAAAATGCCTATAAGATTATAGTCCGTTTGCCCACAATTTGGATGACCAAAAATTGATATATATTTTTTCCTTTGGTGAGAAGTTATATGCCACTATCTATCTTGGGATGGATTTTATTTTGTATTTTTTTTGAGTAATATTTTATTTTTTATGATTTTTTCCGTGAAAAAGTGGTATGAAAACATAAAGAAAACAGCACTTTCCGTTTGCCCGCCATAACTTCATCAAAAAATATTGAAATCAAATAATTTTTTTTTTGAACATGTATATAATTTCACCACGGTTGGGATGGTATAAGTTTTATCACATTCTGATAAGTGAAACAAATTTTGCAGTCTTAAACGTAGACATAAACATTCACAGGAAAAAGTGTCTTAAAGACCTACTATTAGTAAAAAATTATAAAATGATATTTTATCCTATTCTATTCACTTTAAAATCAGTATTTCTACAAAGCTAATAGTCTCCCCTACGCAATGGTACCATTTTTATGACATATTTTTTACTTTTCGGCATGGTTCAAGTCCGCGGAAGACTAAATTTGATGTTTGTTGTTTTTTTAATGTAAAATTCAGGATTTGAGGTCCACTTATTATAGTTTAAGATAATGAGTGTCATGAGAATTAATGAACATGATGTTTTTTATGAAATGGTCCTTAAGAGATAAATAAGAAAACCAATTAGGAGCTGGAAGAAAGCATGTTTCTGAAAATATCAAACCAGTTCATGTAGACAGTGTTTCAACGAAAATCATTTCATCATTAATAGGAATTAGTCTCATTATGATTAAATTGAAAGGACCCTTCTAGGCCAATCCATGTAAACATTTAGTGAAAAATAATTGAGAAGTTTCATATTTCATTGATTGGATTGTCCAGTTTCTTTCTTGAAGTGGGGGTCAGATCAAACTGAATTAAGTTGAAAGGCTGCTTTCATTACCAGATGTTATCATCTCCAATGAAAAACCGTGAAATTCTTTGGAATGACTAAGACATTTTTTTGAGTCAGTGAAGATATTCAAAAAGCAGATGGTCCAATGGTGAGCTAATCATATTTAGAAGGAAAACATGTTTTCCTATCCAAAGTTAATCACATGGCAATGTTTATGACAAAACTGTTAGATCATTATTTCACTTGGGATTACATTCTTCATGATGATTTTTTCATTCAATCAATTGTTTCCTGACTTGATAAAATTTGAAAACTGTGTTTTCAATGTTTTTGCATTTTCCACAAAAAATCCTTTGAAATTTGAGAAGGTATGTTATTCTTTCTTGTGTTATAATGTATTACCTTCATTAAGTCCATCAAATGTCTAGCTATAGGGATGATGAAGGGTTTGATCTATGTGCTACACAAATAGATACAACAATTGACATGACCTTTTCCCATTAAAAAATAATTCATAATCAGGTTTTGCAAAATTTTACATATCATATGTCATTTGTATGAAAAGCTTTCACAAAAATATTGATCATAGTTGACATTAAGGAAGTGACAGCTCCAAGAGGTCTATTAAAGATCTTGATGCCCATTGGAGTTGATTAAAGGTCCACCTTATTCAAATATGAATATTTAGGATAAAAAGGTTGATATTGGCTTCCCCAATTCCAAATTCAAAATGATGTTCCAGACATGGACCTAGATGACCTAAGGGCTCGTATAATAACCAAAGAAAGAGGAAATATTGAAGATCAAGTATTTGTGAGTGGCTTGTTCATAGCCACAAGACACCCCCATGTCTGTGTAAAGCCTTGAGTTGGTCCTGGTTTGATTTCATCACTATGAGCCCAAAACGAAGGATCTGAGCTAACAATGGTACCATGATGGTGGTCATCAGTCCTATAAACCATCTCTCTCTCTCTCTCTCTCTTTGCAAATCCCAACATCACCTAGTATATTCATCATCTCAAAGGATAAGGCCTTGCATGACTGGGAAACGATGGATGCATATGTGCAAAGTGTAGCACTTGGTTTGTGGTTGAAGACAAGAAAAAATCCCTCAAGGATGTAACACCTTTAACAAATAGTTATATTCCTCTTTTGAATTACAAGCATTGGCATGTGATTTCTTGAATGAGGTGTGTTTCCTTGATTGTTGAAAATCATGCTTTTTATGGATAAATCATATCTGCTTTTGGATTCATTGGACTGAAATGATATGGCTTGCAAGAAATCCATTTTTCACTTCTTGTAGATGAGTTGCAATCTGGTTTTGAGAGTTGCAAACTTATCTCTTTTACTGACTGATGTGGACATCAAATCCTGAATTTTACATTAAAAACAAAAAACATCAAATTTAGTCTTCCGCGACTTGAACCATGCCGAAAAGTAAAAAAAATATGTCATAAAAATGGTACCATTGCGTAGGGGAGACTATTAGCTTTGTAGAAATACTGATTTTAAAGTGAATAGAAGAGGATAAATATCATTTTATAATTTTTACTAATAGTAGGTCTTTAAGACACTTTTTCCTGTGAATGTTTTATGTCTACGTTTAAGAC
This sequence comes from Taxus chinensis, assembly GCA_019776745.2. Lineage (NCBI taxonomy): Eukaryota > Viridiplantae > Streptophyta > Pinopsida > Cupressales > Taxaceae > Taxus > Taxus chinensis. Next base: position 836,372,588 of record CM034150.1, read on the forward strand.
TGCAAAATTTGTTTCACTTATCAGAATGTGATAAAACTTATACCATCCCAACCGTGGTGAAATTATGAAATTATATACATGTTAAAAAAAAAAATTATTTGATTTCAATATTTTTTGATGAAGTTATGGCGGGCAAACGGAAAGTGCTCTGTTTTCTTTATGTTTTCATACCACTTTCACGGAAAAAAAATCATAAAAAATAAAATATTACTCAAAAAAAAAACAAAATAAAATCCATCCCAAGATAGATAGTGGCATATAACTTCTCACCAAAGGAAAAAATATATATCAATTTTTGGTCATCCAAATTGTGGGCAAACGGACTATAATCTTATCGGCGTTTTTTAAAAAAAAATACCAAGTCATTGAATTTTGAGTGTTTAATATAGCTAATCTTGTCCATTTTTTACAAAATTAGTATTTTTAGAAACTAGATTCGGATGCTACGATTTCATATTAATATAATTTTGTCTAATTTTGAGTGTATGTATTGCTAATAATCCCTACAAGTTGATATTATGTTGTTATTTGCAATATGATGTCCACGGATGACCCTATATTTGTCCATCAATTTCCTGCACTTACCCATTATCCCAACGATATCATAAAGTAGGTAAAAGCACGTAATTCCTAGCTATGTCTACTTATTTGGGTTTCAATCTAACCTAAGCTTCTTATTCTTTTTCGTCTGGATGGCGTCCTAACCTAAGTTTCTTGTGCTAAGTGAATAAGGGAGAAATTACTAAAGTAATGCTAGGTTATTTTAACCTAATACCTAATACTATATGGTTGTGAATTTGATCTAACCTAAGGTGGAAATTACCTATGGCAATTTTTTAAGACCTAAGGTAATTATTGTTAGACTAACCTAAGTTTTGGGAAATCTATCCTAAAATATTGAAAGGGAACCTAAGGGTCACATGGAATTATGGATGACGTTCCAATGGCATTTAATTTGATTTGATTTGTTTAAATGAATGGAGGTACAACTAGTTTTGGCAAAGGCAAGTAGACTTTAGTGGAAGCATACATGGAGGCTTCACTAAAGATGGAAATGCATGTTAAATTAGAAATGGCATTCGCCAGTTTTGGGAGGCGGTGGCAAGGAGAGATAAGTGGGAGATTTGGGAGTAATTACATTAATGACCTCAGTTTTTTTGTGCAAAACCATCTTGGAAACAAGGAAGGTGGATTTGTTGGAGGTTGTTTGATCTTGCATGCATTGTGATTTTTTTCTGTATGGAGCTATCTGGTTCTTCAAACCAAGCAGTTTGACTTCTACTTTATGGCTATTTTTGGTTTCTCTGGTTTATTTTTGATCAAGGGAAAGTATATGAGGCATTGGAAGAAAAATGTTTTGTTGTTGATCTTTCATGGAGAAGAAAAAGAGTTGGAAGCTCGGCTGGAAGTCTCCTTCGAATTGGTAGAAGCACTATCAGGCATGATAGGCTCTACCCATTAAGATTTCTTGCTTTTCTTCTAAATGATTCATTAAAAAAATTTTGCTCTCTTGAGATAAATGTTTTCATGATTTGTTGGTTATTTACTTTCATGGTTTTATGAATCTCTATGGTTTTTGGATATAAATCCATTGCTAAATAATGTTAGCCTTTGGAAAATTTCTCTCTGTGCAAGTTTAGTGGTGACATGCATGTGAAACTTGTATTTCAAAGCTTGTATTTCATTCTAAAACTTGTGTTTGTGTTCGAGGTTGTTCTAACTGTATATGATGCCTTGTTTTTTTGAAACTTATATTGGATGCCTTGTGTTTTGTTCTGAGCTTGTATTGGAGCTTTGTGTTGCTTAGAACTTGTGTTTGAAAGCTTCATGTTTTTAGTACTGTACTCGTATTCAATACTTGTGTGTTCTGAACTTGTATTCGAGTCATTGTGTTTGTTCTTGTACTTGTGTTTTGAGCTTTAGAGTTTACTCGTATTCAAGGTTTTTAAAATACTTAGAACTCATTTATGGGATTGTTTGCTCCAAAAATCTTGGGAGATATTTTTTGGTTTGAGTTGATTTGGTTATCTCTTTTGAGATCTTCCTCTTGTAGCTTCTTGAGTTGGAATGGTTGTGTGGTACTTCTATTTTTGAGACTGTACCGCCTTCTTTGAACTTGAAGGGGTGTGTAAATTGGAGGATATTCTTCTCTCTCTCTACTCTGAGAAAAACCGTGTCTTGTTGAAGGCTTGACTATTTTTTTTTAAAGGTTATTGACTAGAACTATAACTTGTTGAGGGATTAAGGAACCTCTGGTTAGATACTGTACTGTTATTTACTCTTTGGTTTGATATAGTGTTCATTTGAAACAATCATTATCAGTTTTTGAGGTTTTGGAAAATTTAGTATGCATACTCCTTGTTGTGATCGATGTTTTTGAAATGAATACCTTCTCTGTCACAATCTTTAAAGATGGATTGTGAGAGTCTTTTTGTGATTTTTTTCAGTCACGTTGGAGGAGGTAAAGTTGAGACATTTCTTGACTTAGTGTATTTGGGTTTTCTTACTCTCTTGATCCTTTTAATTGATTTTTGGGTTTTAAATGAAAGATTAGATGAATACTCTTGTGTATCTGAATCTTGTTGATAGGATTTATTACCTCTGGTTCAGGGTTTTTCATTTAATTTGTCTTCATGATGACCACGAACTATATGTCTTTTATATGGAGCCATGTAAGACCTTGAAGATGGGAATATGATTTCTATTGAGTTCATGAGTATTATTGAAACTTGTTTATATTATACTAATCCCAACTATTGTTCGGATACCCCTAGATCATCCTAAATTCACATTCCTCCCTTCCTTCAATAGGACCTTTATTGCCAAATCACCTCAATTGAATGGTCTTCCTCCTTGAAACTGGGCAACTCCAAGTTCCATCGATGAAAAATCTTGAATGGTTCTGAGCACGCGTCCTCCCTTTCTTTTGCACGACCTACTTCATCAGTAATCTCGATGACCTCTTCCTCTATCAAAGAGTTCCACGACTCGGAATTCCCTTAGTCAATCATATAATGACTCCTACGTCACAACTTAACGAAGGAGGTGAGCATATTGTCTCCTCCACATAAGTCATTCTGCTAGAAAAAGATCTAAGAACAAGATCCAAATCGTCAAGCATGAGTGCTTTCCTTTCCTCCAATCTACTTCCTCTCTTGAGTCTCTTCTTCTATCAATTCATCGTCCCCAACTTATGAACATGTTTCTTTCTATTCAACCTCTATGGACAAAGAACAAACAAACTCTTACTGATGATTTCTCTCATAATGAGGAACAAATAAACTACAGGGATGATATCCCTATAGAGGATTCCAAACAAGGGATTTCTTTTCTAGAACTCGATCTGCTCGATATTGGGAAAAGAAGTTGATCCTTTCAACAGAACATAGGGGGAAGATCCTAAAGTCATGGAGCTTGATTCTTCTTCTGTTATACATCTTCACCTGCTTCTAAGCATGATGAGATGCGGTCTAGCATTGATATGTGGCCGATCTCCTCATTGCCAAATTCATTCTTATAGATCTTATTCATCAATCAAAATCTCCTCGTGGGGCACTTACTAAGTAGGCCCATCATCTTCTTACTTGAGGGGCAACATCCTAGTCCTCCATTTTCTACTTGTGGGTCACCTCCTAGAAGGCCATTCCCTTCTCTTCTTGGGCCAGGCCTAGTAGCCTCATCCTCTTTATCTATGGGATACTATCTGGTAGTCCCTGCCTCATTCTATACTTGGGCAATGCCTAGCAAACACTTTGTTCATTTCTTCCATCTAGGGCCATTTCTGGTAGCCCTTCATCATTCTGATTAGTGGATCACCTTTCATATTCCAATCCCATTCAATTCTTTGAAGAGTATCCTTTTCATCCATCACATATTTACTTTTATCAATGGTTATTGCATCTGCGGTCATTTTACTAGTTTCTAACGTCAACGTTCTCTTCCTTATCCTTCTCAGGGTCTCACAAAAGTCACACAGTAGTGTGATAAGAAACCCAAACAGGTTCATTACAAGCTAAGATCAGACTTTCACGAGCTCAAAAATCCCCCAATAACTCGAACAATCTCCAAAATTTGTAAATCGCGCGCGATTCAAGATACGGCACATCAACGTGTTCACACCAAGTATGGCACAAAGTACGAACCTCTGGAAGGAAACTCAGTAACATCATATGAAATCCATGTTCAGGATAAATCATAGTCCATGTTTTGGTACGAGCTCACCAAGACATCGAGATCAGGATAACATTACGCTTGATAAACAAATGCACCTAGTCTCCCTATCAAGGAAGTCGTAAACATCGTTGTTGGATCCTATCACACAGAGAGTGACTTTGTTAGTCCCAACCTCTTAAAACTATCAAAAATCTTTAAAAATCAAAACATTAAAAATAAAAAAACTTGAGAAACCACAAGAAAAAATTCAAAGGGGTGGTACAAAGATCAAACATTGCCAATAAGGTATTGCGTAAACATGGATGTTTCTTTCTTCCTCCTGTTATTCCTCTGCAAAGTCTTCCTACCATTTTCATCCCTTCAGTGATATTGGGTTAGCCTTCTTCACATGCATTTTTGTTGAAATTTATGTCTATGGTATCTGTTTGACCTGGTCTTTTATCACCTTTGTAAATTAAAGACGACTAACCTCTTAGAGATTCCTATCACATCAACATCTAATAAACTTGTTGCAAAGAACTTTTGAACAAGGTTGACAATAGCCAATGTTTTCAGAGTATCACCACTTCCACCTCCTTCCATCAAGCATATGGGTTCTTAACCCCTTGTCAAAACAAGACAGCTGAAAAAGTTTTTTAGAAGAAAGAATCAAAATCAATCAAAAAAGCAAAAGATAAAAGCGAAAAAGTAAAAGCAAATTGATAAATATAACTCCTCTTGGGGTATTTCCAATGATATTTCTTGGGGTTATGGACATTGGCTAGAAGTAGACAAATGTTGTGATTAGAATCAAATGCATCTCCGTCGACGCTGATGGACACGGAGGGCAAGCAGAGCAATGTAAGGCTATCCTTTCACCATCCCATTCACAAATTGCTTTCAAAATCAATCATTCCTACACATTGGCTAGGGTGGTCTTCATGTGGTTTATAAATCTTCCCTTCAAGAGGTGGTGTAATTATTCACGTACACCACATTGGATCTCTATGAGTAACCAGGATTAGGATGTTACCAAGTTGTCTTTTTTTTGACCTGATCAGACTCTTAATTAGTACATAACTAGTCTCATGATTTGTGCCTTGAGCTAATCACTCTTCATCGTGAGGCTTCTAATCTACATTCATAGCATTCACATCATCTTACTTCATTTAGAACATCACATGTAGTAAAGATTAATTTTTTGCTCAGGTTTTGGACACCTTTGTCCCTTTCACAAAAATGATCTCCTCCTTCCTTTCATCATGTACATTTTAGTCAAACTTATGCTGCGGGCATCCCGTGTTCTTCCCGCGACTTCATGGTTTATGTTCATTCATCATGTTGAACCTATCTATAATGGACCTGGGTCTTGCTTCTACGGTGAAGATTTTGCCTTTGAATACTCCCACCGAATTGCGGGGCATTTTGTATCTTCACCGTCTCATATGCACGTGGCCTTATGCCCTTGTACATCCCATATTACCTCTAAGGGCATCCACTCTTCCTCATTTCCTGTACCATAGTTTCAAAAAACTTTAAAAATCATCAAAAAATTAAATATGTTATAAAAAATCAAACATTTCAAATATGTTAGAAAAAATCAAAACATTCAAAAGTTAGAAAAATAAAAAAAATTAAAAAGGATGTTTAAAAAATAAATCTAAAAATGAAAAAATCACCTACAAAAACTTCACTCTTTAGTTGCTCTCACATGTTTCCAATGTGTGCGAACTATGGAATCATTACTGATTACCTACATCAACAAAGCTAAGTTGCGTACTGTGTTTGTTACTCTAGGGCAAAACGATTTGCCTTGTACCTGTTTCTAGTGCACATTGCTTTTTCATAGGACCGAACTTGTCCTCCATATTATCCTACATGTATCCTTTCTTGGGGCACCATCATTAACCCATGGTTAATTCACACAGGGTCAGAACTAAAGCTTGATAACCAAAACATTGCATCTGTTCTCTATTAGTGTAGCTTGTTTACTTATCGTATTGCATTGCATTTTGTATGTGGCGTGGAGTTTAGGCCATTTTACTTTCTCATATTTCCATTGCATTTTGTATGTTGCAGAGTTTTAGGCATCTTTTACCGTCTCCCTAGTTGCCTGCATTTTGTATTTACATGGATTAGGCTTGTTTACTTTCCTCATATTGTCATTGCATTTGTATGTGTGCATGGAGTTAGAATCTTTTTACTTTCTTGTTTGCATTGCATTTTGTATCTTGCATGGATTGGTGTTATTAGGCAATGGAAATTGTGTTCGTGCTATGGCTTATCGTGTCATACTACACTTCTGTTCATTCTTTTTAATAAGACCGATGATGAAGATCTCTAGCAATATGATGAAAAATAAAGTTGTTTAAAAGGTAGTAGATGAAGGTTGGCTTCATTCTCCCTTCTTCATATACTTTTCTCTCTCTCCACACATTCTTTCTTTTGTTCTCCTTATGTCATATTTTGCTTTGCGATCAGTTCTGCATCACCCCTCAACAAATCAAGGGGGAATCCCTCATTCTCTCATTTTTTTCTGCTATCCCCTTCAAAAATTTTCTACTTGTCTATGCGTGTCTACTTTTCTTTGACATGACGCACTTATGCCACCTCAAAGAGGGGAAAATGTAGACACCTAAAGTATGCTTACACTTACATTTCATCTACATTCAACTATTGACGACACTATCTTTAATCACCCCTTATCCATCATTCTCGGATGCCCTTCCACAATACCTTCTCAGTGTATCCTCCTATATCAGCTTATTTTGATAATATCTCTTCTTATTAGCTAAACATTCTCCTTTTTGACTATCAGAACCTCATAGTTCGCTCTATACACTTTTATTGGCTTGTAGGTTATCTATCAGTCGCAATTGGTTTATCCAGACCCCTCCCAACTCTCAATGAGTCCTCTAATCACGTTGGCGAATCAAGTTTAACTAGCTAACCCTAGCTTCAACTAATCCTAAAGCATGTTTATCTAATAAATCTAAAGTGATTTTAGAGCTTATTCCCACAGGCACCCAAATTTCAAACTCTTCATTTAGAAAACTATAAATAAAGGGTCATACCCCTCCCCTCAACCTTACACCTTGTTTTCATAACAAATCGCTCTCACATTTGGAGATATTGATTAGACGCTCATTTGCATTAGCTAAGCATAGGCATTGATCCGGCTTTCCTCCATTGTTGAATCTCCTCCATCTTGCATCCATACTTATTAGTAGGTTAGTAGAGGGTATCACTTTGTCTTGTAGCAATTTTTATAGAACCTCTCACCTCCATGAGAAACAACAAACTATTTGATTGCTCATAGGTTTAACTAGGTTTATTTATGGTTTAAGTATCATAGAGTAGTAGAGATAAATGATAGTGTTTTAGTTTAATTCATTATTGTAGAGTTATCTTGTTTAGCATTCGCTCATTATTCAATGTGATGAGTTACAAATCTTTGAGGTTCTTATCCTCATTCCATAGCTTTTGCAACTTTCCATTGCATACAATTTGAGAGGTTGTTTAACACATCAAGAGTAGTAGTTAACCCTAACGACGTAGCTCTCAATCTAAAGGAATACCATCATAAACCACCTAACACCTCCCTCACCTGAACTGCTTCTCTGAGTGCATACAAAAGATGATAAAGTTGAACCTTTTCGATGTCTCCCTCCTTGTTGGGATATGTATTGAATAAGTGCATATAGATTTGGTTCCTCAGAAATGTGATGCCTTTGAAGGTTGCGAAGCTCTTCAAAACTTACCAGACTCAACTAGTGGCCGTATAATCTTGGAGTCAAAAGAGGTTATCGCTGTAGGAAATTCAAAGATGCACAGGTGGCTCTTGCCTAATTTATAGACAAGAACGTTCAATGATGTATGGTAGTAGGACGTCCTAGCCTAATTCGAAATGTTGCACTGAGTAGCAGTTTTTGTCGATACTGGGAGGTAAAATTTTGGCGGGTGGCGGGGTTGTGTGGGTAAGAAGTTTTTTATTGGGGCGGGGGGGGGGGGGTGGTGTGCTTTGGGTTGTGTGTGCGGGGGTGTAGGGGTGGTCTTGTGGGGGGGTTTGGTGGCGGGGCAGAGCGGGGGTGGTACCGTGGGGGGAGGTCGGGGGGGTTGGGGGTGATGGGGATGGGGGGGGGGGGGGGGAGGGGGGGGGGGTGGGGAGGGGGGGGGGGGGGGTGGGGGGGGGGGGGGGGGGGTGTGGGGGGGGGGGGGGGGAGGGGGGGGTTGGGGTTTTTTTTTTTGGGTGTTGTTGGGGGGTGTGGGGGGGGTGGGGCTGGGGGGGTGGGGGGGGGTGTTCTTTGGGGTTGTTGGATGTTGTGGTTTTTTTTTTTTTTTGTTTTTTTTTTTTTTTTTTTTTATGCTGACATTGTATTCAAAAAAACCATACAAGTGACGGGATGCATGGATAGATTATTCTCGGAGAAGAATATGAGGACATGGTACAATTTGGAAGCCCGGAAGCTAACATCTGATATCAAGTTGTAGGAAGATGACTCACTTTATAGAAACCAAGGAGGAAGAGGATATCCCCATCTTGATAGGGTCTAGACATGCCCCTTCCTGAGAGATTTGGAATTGAATCAAGCATTGAGGAGATTCAAGTTACAAGAGGGCAGGCTCTGAAATTTACCACTGATTGCAAACCATGGAAGAAGAGGAAATGGTGTAGATGATTTTCAAGAAGGAAAAATCAACTTATATTTTATCCAATATTAGGATTTCTTCTAATTCCCATTGGCGGATGAAAATGATTTGAGTCAGGCCATATTGGAGAGACAAAATCAGCTTGTGATAAGCACATGAAAGGCTTGAAGGGAAATATTTGTATAAGAACTGCTGGCGCCAAAGAAGAACAAAGTGTTGAGTTGGGAGCTCAATTACTGTCAGTTTAGCATGACTAATGGAAACTGTGGAAAATCAGTAATCGGCATCGTCACCCAAGACCGTCATCGGTCAGGTATGATAGGCATCAGTCGAGAAAGGAGGAATGGTAGTGATTAGAGTTAACCAACGCCAGTACCTATGTGAGAGTTTTAAAATCTCGGATTAGATCTACTTTTAGGAATTAAAGTACATCTATGATTGTAAGTGCATGGCTAAGCTCCCTAAAGTCATAAACGGACTATATAAGTATTAAAATCTAGGGATTTAGAAGTTGATAACAAGAATTAGAAAAGAACTGACAAAAGTGGGTGAGATAGAATTCTTGGTGGTGAAGCAAAAATCTTGAGAGAAATCAAAAGTACTACAATCTAAGAGTGTGGACGGATCTTCCACACTCTGAGATGTGTAGTACTGTATTTCTCTCAAATTTGGCTTCACCACCCAAGAATTCTACTCACCAACTTGGTAAGTCTTTCTAATCTGTTAATCATACTTCTAATCCTAGATTTTATACTTATATAGTCGTTTATAGACTTAGGGAGCTTAGCCATGCAATTACACTCAATAGATGTACTTTAATTCTAAAAGTAGATCTAATTCCTGAGAGTTAATTAAAACATCCTCACATAGGTAACTGGCGTTGTTAGACCTAATCACTACCAGTTCCTCCCTTCTCGACTGATGCCGATCATACCTGACCGATGACGGTCTTGGGTGACCGATGCCGATTACTGTATTTTCCAACAAGTTGTCCATTGCATGCTAAACTGAATTAATTGAGCTCCACAACTCAACACCTTTGTTTCTTCTTTGGCTCTCAGCAGTTCTTATACAAATATTTCCTTCAAGCCTTTCATGTGCTTATCACAAGCTGATTTTGTCTCTCCAAATATGGCCTGACTAAAATCATTTTCATCCTCAAATGGGAATTAGAATAAATCCTAATATTGGATAAGAATATAAGTTGATTTTTCTTCTTGAAAATCATCTAGCACCATTTCCTCTTCTTCATGGTTGCATCAGGTGGTAATTCAGGGCTGCCCTCTTGTAACTTGAATCTCCTCAATGCTTATTCAAATTCCAAATCTCTCCAGGAAGGCATGTCTAGACCTATCAAGATGGGGATATCCTCTTCCTCCTTGGTTTCTATAAAGTGAGTCATCTTCCTACTAACTTGATATAAGATGTTAGCTTCCGGGCTTCCGAAATTTGTACCATGTACCTCATATTCTTTCTCGAGAAGTAATCTATCCATGCATCCCTTCACTTGTATGGTTTTTGAATACCAATTCATCAGAATTTTACCTCCCAAGTATCGACAAAAACTTCTACTCAGCAACATTCGAATGAGGCTAGGACGTTCTACTACCAATACAATCATTGAAAACTTTCTTGTCTATAAATTAGGCAAGAGCCACCTGTGCATCTTTGAATTTTCCCTACAAGCGATACCTCTTTTGACTCCAAAGAGTAATAAGAGCCACTAGGTGGAGTCATGGTAAGTTGAGAGCATTCGCAACCTTCAAAGGCATCACACATTGTCTGAGGAACCAAAATCTATTATGCAATTATTCAATACATAATCTCCAACAAGGAGGGAGACATAGAAAGGTTCAACTTTATCAGTCCTTTGATGCACTCAGAGAAAGCATGTTCAGTGAGGGAGGTGTAGGTGGGTTTGATGGTATTCCTTAGAATGAGGAGCTACATCGTTAGGTGTTAAACTACTACTCTTGATGTGTTAAACAAACCTCTCAAATTGTATGCAATGGAAAGTTGCAAAAGCTATGGAATGAGGATAAAGAACCTCAAAGATTTGCTAAACTCATCCATGCATCATGAGATGAATGCTAAACAAGATAACTTCTACAATAATGAATTAAACTAAAACACTATCATTTTATCTCTAACTACTCTATGATTACTTAAAACATAAATTAAACCTAGTTAAACCTATGAGCAATCAAATTAGATTTGTTGTTTCTTCAATGGAGGTGAAGAGGTCTATCTAAAATTGCTACAAGACCAAGTTAGATACCCTCCTACTAACCTACTATAAAGTTATGGATGCAAGATGGAGGAGCTTCAACAATGGAGGAAAGCCAAGATCAAATGCCTATTAGCTTAGCTAATGCAAATGAGGTCTAATGCCAATATCTCCAAATGTGAGAGAGATTTGTTATGAAAACAAGGTGTAAGGTTGAGAGGGAGGGGTGACCCTTCTATTTATAGTTTTCTAAATGGAAGAGTTTGAAATTTGGGTGCATGTGGGAATAAAGCTCTAAAATCACTTTTAGATTATATTAGGATAAACATGCTTTAGGATTAGTTAAGCTAGGGTTAGGCTAGTTAAACTTGATTAGCAAGTGATTAGAGACTCATTGAGAGTTGGGAGGGGTCTGGATAACCAATTGCGACTGATAGATAACCTACAAAGCCAATAAAAGTGGTATAGAGAGAACTATGGAGGTTCTGAATAGTCAAAAGGAGGAATGTTTAGCTAATAAGAGAGATATTATCCAAATAAGCTGATTATAGGAGGAATACGACTGAGAAGGTATTGTGAATGGGCATCCGAGAATGGAGTGAATAAGGGTTGATTAACGAAGTGTCGTCAATAGGTTGAATTAGATGAAATGCTAAGTGTAAGCATACTTTAGGTGTCTACATTTTCCCCTCTTTGAGGTGGCATAAGTGACGTCATTTCAAAGAAAGTAGACAAGCATAGACAAGTAGAAAATTTTGAAGGGATAGAAGAAAAAATGAGTAGAATGAAGGATTCCCCCTTGATTGTTGATGGGGTGATGGAAGAACTTGATCGAAAATCAAAATATGACATAAGGAGAACAAAAGAAAGAATAGTGTGGAGAAGAAGAAAAGTAATATGAAGAAGGGAGAATGAGCCAACATTCATCTACTACCTTTTAACAACTTATTTTTCATCATATTGCTAGAGATCTTTCATCATCGGTCCTTATTAAAAGAATGAACAGAAGTGTAGTATGACACGATAAGCCATAGACGAACAATTTCCATTGCTAATAACACCAAACTCCATGCAAGATACAAAATGCAATGCAATACAAGAAAGTAAAAGATTCATAACTCCATGCAACATACATAATGCAATGCAATATGAGAAAGTAAACAAGCCTAACTCCATGTAACATACAAAATGCAATGCAATATGAGAAAGTAAAAGATGCCTAACTCCATGCAACATACAAAATGCAATGCAATATGAGAAAGTAAAATATGCCTAACTCCACGCAACATACAAAATGCAATGCAATACGATAAAGTAAACAAGCTAAACTAATAGAGAAACAAGATGCAATGTTTTTGTTATCAAGCTTTAGTTCTGACCTGTGTGAATTAACAAGGGTTAATGATGGTGCCCCAAGAAAGGATACATGTGAGGATAATAATGGAGGACAATTCGGTCCTATGAAAAAGCAATGTGCACTAGGAAACAGTACAAGGCAAATCGTTGTGCCCTAGAGTACAAACAAAGTAAGCAACTTAGCTTTTGTTGATGGAGGTAGATCAGGATGATCCATGAGTCGCACACATGAACATGTGAGAACTAAAGAGTGAAGTTTTGTAGGATGATTTTCAATTTTTAGATTTATTTTGAAACATATTTGAATATTTTTTTATTTTTCTAACATATTTGAATGTTTTGATTTTTCTAACATATTTGAATGTTTTGATTTTTATAACATATTTGAATGTTTTGATGATTTTTAAAGTTTTTTGAAACTATGTACAGAAAATGAGGAAGAGTGGATGCCCTTAGAGGTAGATGGGATGTACAAGGGCATAAGGCCACGTGCATATGAGAAAGGTGAAGATACAAAAAATGCCCCAGCAATTAGGTGGGAGTATTCAAAGGCAAAATCTTCACAGGTAGAAGCAAGACCCAAGGTCATTATAGATAGGTTCAACATGATGATGAACATAAACCAATGAAGTGCTGGGAAGAAGCAAGGATGCCCCCAGCATAAGTTGACCTAAAAGTACATGATAGAAAGGAAGGAGGAGATCATTTTTGTGAAAGGGGACAAAGGTGTCCAAAAACATGGCAAAAAATTAATCTTATACACATGGATGTTCTAAATGAAGTAGAAGAATGATGTGAATGATATGAATGTAGATTAGAAGCCTCACGATGAAGAAGTGATTAGCTAAAGGCACAAATCATGAGACGAGGTATGGACTAAAGTAAGAGTCTGATCAAGGTCAAAAAAAGACACTTGGTAACATACTAATCCTGGTTACTCATAGAGATCCAATGTGTGTACGTGGAATTTAATTACCTCTTGAAGGGAAGATTTAATAAACAACAAGTGAAGACACCCTAGCCAATGTGTAGGAATGATTGATTTTGAAAGGCAATTTTGTGAATGGATGGTGAAAGGATAGCCTTACATTGCTCTGCTGCCATCCAAGTGTCCATAGCGTCGACGGAGATGCATTTGATTCTAATCACAACATTTGTCTACTTCTAGCCAAGTGTCCATAACACCAATAAATATTATTGGAAATACCCCAAGAGAGAGTTATTTATCAATTTGCTTTTACTTTTAGCTTTTAGCTTTTGATTTTTTGATTGATTTTGATTCTTTTTCTTTCTAAAAACTTATTTCAGCTGTCTTGTTTGACAAGGGGTTAAGAACCACATATGGCTTGATGGAAGGAGGTGGAAGTGATTACGATGAAAACATTGGCTAGTGTCAACAAATATGTTCAAAAGTTCTTTGCAACAAGTTTATTAGATGTTGAATGTGATAGGATCTCTAAGAGGTTAGTCGTTCTTTAATTTACAAAGGTGATAAAAGACCAAGGTCAAACAGATACCATAGACATAAATGTCACAAAAATGCATGTGAAAAGGCTAACCACAATATCACTGAAGGGATGAAAATGGTAGGAAGACTTGCAGAGGAATAACAAGGAAGAGAAGAAAGAAACATCCATGTGTACGCAATACCTGATTGCAATGTTTGATCTTTGTACCTTTGATTTTTCTTGTGTTTTCTCAATTTTTTTGTATTTTTGAATTGTTTTGATTTTTAGATTTTTGATAGGTTTAAGAGGTTGGGACTAAAAAAGTCACTCTGTGTGATAGGATCCAACAACGATGTTTACGACTTCCTTGATAAGGGAGACTAGGTGCATTTGTTTATCAGGCGTAATGTTATCCCTGATCTCGATGATCGTGGTGAGCTCGTACTCAAAAAATGACTATGATTTATCCTGAAACATGGATTTCATATGTGGTAGCTTGAGTTTCCTATCCAGAGGTTTCTGTACTTTGTGCCATACTTGGTGGGTACGTTGATGTGCGTTCTTGAATCGCGCTCGATTTACAATTTTGAGATTGTTCGAGTTATTGGGGGATTTTGAGCTCTTGAAAGTTCTGATCTTAGCTTGATAATGAACCTGTTTGGGTTTCTTATACACTAATGTGTGACTTTTGTGACCCTGAGAAGGAGAAGAAAGAGAACGTTGACGTTTAGAACTGATGTGAGAAATGACCGCAGGATTGCCATAACCATTGATAAAAGAAATATGTGATGGATGAAAAGGATACGCTTCAAGAATTGAAGGGGATGGGATATGAGAAGGTGATCCACTAATAGAAGATGATGAAGGGCTACCAGAATATGGCCCTAAGATGGAAGAAAATGACAAAGGGTTGCTAGGGCATGGCCCAAGTATAGATGAGGAGGGACTACCGAGAGGTATCCCATAGATAGAAGAGGATGAAAGGCTACTAGGACATGGCCCAAGAATAGAAGGGAATGGCCTTCTAGGAGGTGACCCACAAGTAGAAAATGGAGGGCTACTAGGATGTGGCCCCAAGATAGAAGAAGATGATGGGCTACTTAGTAGTGACCCCAAGAGAGATTTTGATTGAGGAATAATGATAGATAAGGAATGATTGGGCAATGAGAAGATAGGCCACAGATCAATGCTAGACCCTGACATCTCATCATGCTTAGAAGAAGGTGAAGATGTAATAACAGAAGAAGAATCAAGCTCCATGAATTTAGGATCTTCCCCTATGTTCTGTTGAAAAGGATCAACTTCTTTTCCCCAATATGCGAGCATATCGAGTTCTAGAAAGAATCCTTGTTTGGAATCCTCTAGAGGGATATCATCGTGTAGTTTTATTGTTCCTTCATTATGAGAGAAATCAATCAGTAGAGGTTGTTGTTCTTTGTCCATAGAAGGTTGAATAGAAGAAACATGTTCAATAAGTGGGGACGATTGATTGATAGAAGAAGATGACTCAAGAGAGGAAGTAGGATTGGAGGAAAGCATCTCATGAATGGACGATTTGGATCTTGTCTTAGATCTTTTTTCTAGAAGATGACTTAATGTGGAGGAGACAATAGGATCACATAGCCATTCGTTAAGTTGTGACGTAGGAGTCGAGTTAGATGATTGACTAGAGGGAATTCGAGTCGTGGAACTCTTTGATAGAGGAAGAGGTCATCGAGATTACTGATGAAGGAGGTCGTGCAAAGAAAGGGAGGACCGTGACTCAAGAACCAAATTAGATGTTTCATCGATGGAACTTGGAGTTGCACAAGTATTCAAAGGAGGAAGACATCATTGAGGTGATTTGCAATAAAGGTCCTATGAAGGAAGGGAGGAATGTGATTTAGGATTTGATCTAGGGGTATCCGAACAATAGTTGGGATCTGAGTCTTCAGAAGAAGAGTGGGAGTCCAAATGGTAGTTTGGATCTGAATCAAAAGAAGAAGAGTGGGGGGAACCCAAATAATAATTTGGATCAGAAGCATCCAAACCATACCACCGACTATGAGCTAAAGGTGGGGAACAGGGTACCTGACTGGGCTCTCTAACACGAAGAACAAAACGAGGTTTAGTTATAATGGGAATATTTTGATTTGAATCGCTAAACCTAGGTTCCATATTGTTGTAAATGTGAGAAACTGCATGATAGTAAGTCATTTTTGGTGTCTTTTAGGTGCGAATGCCTAGACCTAGATAGTGTGATGGAACTCCTTCAAAGGGAAGGAAGTGACATGTCGATTTGGGTAGCATAAGGGAAACCAACTAGAAATTACATAAGTATGGATATGCGTGTGTGATTTTCTAAAGAGGGTCTAAAGAAAATGGACATTGTGATGACACAATCTTGATGAGATCAAAAATTATTGTCCTAGAAAATAATTTTTCCAGATGAATAATCACAAGGAACAATCATGTAAGTGAGAAACATAAAGCCAATCAACAAGGAAATACACCCTATGCAAATGCATGTACAAAGTGATAGTTCGATGCGAAGAAGATCAAATGATGAATCGATCTGAACTATGATGATGATCTTAAAATCAAGATCAAGTGGCCATAAAAGATACGAGGACAAATGCATGCACTTTAGATGTTTAAAAACTTAGCCGCAAACATGGATGAGCATAAATGGACAAAAAAGTGGTGAACACTATCTATGACAACATTCCCGAAAGATGCCTCCTCTTATCTCAAATGGGAAACAATAACACAAAGGTGTAAATAAAAACATGAAAATAAACTAAGCACCACTTAGGCATAGCTTCGCCTCATCTAAAGGAGAGAAAGAAGCTAAGCTAAGTGAAACGTCATCTAATTTATGTGATGAAAGGCACTTAGATCCAACTTAAGTGGATTCTTTTCCTTGTTTGAAAAAAACAAGGTTCTGAATCCAAACAAGTTATCACTTCATGATTGCCAAGACATGACAAAGGACTAGTAAATTAGGCCTCAAGACAAAATGATCTCCTAAATAAGATCTCTCAACTAGGTTTTACAAAGCCATCTAAGAGTGGGCACAATTTACCCAAAAAGTCAGAATGACTAATTTGGGAGTATCTCAGCTTTTCCCCCTTCAAGTACAATGGGCACTAATTACATCCATCGTGTACTCTTGCCAAGGTCGAGATACAGAAAACTTTATAACTCTAACTCACAAGGAAAACTAGTCAAGTGGGTAAGCGAGGCACTTCCTATTTCATCCACGAGCTTACATAGCAGCGAACTACTTTAGGGTTCCTGGACACACCCCCATTGTTGTATCTTAAGGAATTATGCCAAAGGGGTTATGTTCCAGTTGAGTGGATATGGACATACCCTTTTCCAAAACCTGCAATACAGTGTTTTGAATATGGTGTGTTTTTTATCTTGCTTAACTTAATGTGGTTTTAAGTGGCACACCATTTGGAAACCTGCAAGAAACATGTGTATTAGTGGGTTTGTGTTTTGTTTTTGACACCTTTCTTTGACAAGCGTTAGGTCCTGTAGACAACGAGTTTAGTAATTTTCCATTGTAAATTGATATCAAGAAAGGATATTTACACCTTGCTTTTGATTCCTAAGATCACCAAAAGGCGTGAAGGAAGAGCATACGTAGTGTGAAAATTCCTTCGAAATCACCTAAAAATTACTTTATCTTTTAGAACAAGTGTTTTTAACATACGATACAAAGTTGTGCAAGTGTTTTTGATCTCCAAGATCACTTTTGAAGATGCGAGGAGAGAGCATACACACTTTACAAACCTTGCTCAAGCTAAGAAATGAAACACTTAACTAAGTCAAAAATAAAACCAAAATAAACCTGTAAACAACTGATTAGTGCTACAAAAATCTTTCAAAGTGTTAGAATGGCAAAAAAACAATTTTTTGAACTTTAAGATACGTTAGAAAATTATTATTTACCTAATAATGTAAACCATAAATTTTTGGTAATTCAAAATCCTAATTTTATGAGTCCATTGTGTATTTCTCTTCAATACCTTTCCAACGCAAAAAAAATAGAGCCATTTCGAGCTTGGGAGCAAAAGTTATGGCCTCCGGAAGATTTGTGGTGAATGTAGTTTGACACATATGCGCCCCTCTACTAACAGGTACTTGCCTGGTTCAACGGGTATGCACCTAGTATGATGGATACACAACCCAATTTAAGAAAAAACATATTCACATTCAAGGATACGTGTCCAAAAGGATGGATATGTGCTTGTTTCAACGGATACGTGCGTAACATGATGGATACGTACCCAGAATGACACATACACACCCCTTTCAACGGATACGCGTCTGTGCAAAAAAAAATAGTAACAATGACAGATACACACCCAGAATGAAGCATACATGTCCCTTTCAATAGATACACACCCCTTTGTTAACACCTACATGCACCCTATGAAAAAACCTGCAAAACTCACGGATTTTCAAAATTTCAAAAGCAAATAGGTTAGTTGTTAGTCAAAGCAACCTATTTCTAAACCAAACCCAAAAAATATATGCAAATGAAGGTTTTTTAGCTAGTGTTAGAAACTAAAATGAGGAATTAACAAGTGATTTGACCCAAAAACTTGAAAATGAACTTTGAAAAACCTAAAATACCTCCATTAATGGAGGATGGACATAAGTGTCCCACCGGGCATGCCAAATGTATGCAATGGAAAGTTGCAAAAGCTATGGAATGAGGATAAAGAACCTCAAAGCTTTGCTAACTCATCCATGCATCATGAGATGAGTACTAAACAAGATAACTTCTACAACAATGAATTAAACTAAAACACTATCATTTTATCTCTAACTACTCTATGATTACTTAAAACATAAATTGAACCTAGTTAAACCTATGAGCAATAAAATTATATTTTTTGTTTCTTCAATGGAGGTGCAGAGGTCTCTCTAAAATGGCTACAAGACCAAGTTAGATACCCTCCTACTAACCTACTATGAAGTTATGGATGCAAGATGGAGGAGCTTCAACAATGGAGGAAAGCCAAGATCAAATGCCTATTAGCTTAGCTAATGCAAATGAGGTCTAATGCCAATATCTTCAAATGTGAGAGAGATTTGTTATGAAAACAAGGTGTAAGGTTGAGAGGGAGGGGTGAACCTTCTATTTATAGTTTTTCAAATGGAAGAGTTTGAACTTTAGGTGCATGTAGGACTAAAGCTCAAAAAACACTTTTAGATTAGATTAGGATAAACATGTTTTAGGCTTAGTTAAGCTAGGATTAGGCTAGTTAAACTTGATTAGAAAGTGATTAGAGACTCATTGAGAGTTGGGAGGGGTTTGGATAACCAATTGTGACTGATAGATAGCCTACGAAGGCAATCAAAGTGGTATAGAGAGAACTAGGGAGGTTCTGATGGTCGAAAGGTGGTCGAAAGGAGGAATGTTCAGCTAATAAGAGAGATATTAGCCAAATAAGCTGATTATAGGAGGAATACGATTGAGAAGGTATCGTGAATGGGCATATGAGAATGGAGTGAATAAGGGTTGATTAACTAAGTGTCATCAATTGATTGAATTAGATGAAATGCTAAGTGTAAGCATACTTTAGATGTCTACAACTCAGTACATATTCTCCAACAAGGAGGGAGACATAGAAAGGTTCAACTTTATCAGTCTTTGATACACTCAGAGAAAGCATGTTCTGTGAGGGAGGTGTAGGTGGGTTTTATGGTATTCCTTTAGAACGAGGAGCTACATCATTAGGTGTTAAACTACTACTCCTGATGTGTTGAACAAACCTCTCAAATTGTTTAGGGTACATCCGTAAAAATTTAGTTTCAATAATATGCACTTTGGCTTTGTTTGCATATTCTATGAAATCAAAAGGAGTAGATGCACACAAGGGGGGTGAAGGGATTGCTTTTGGATTTAGGACAAGTTTGGAAGCAGGAGTATGGGTCAAAGCATATAACTGTGTCCCACTTTTTTGTAGTTTTTGTACTTTCAACAAACTATGTCTAACAACCAAAACATGACCAAACACATATAAAATGACCAAACATGCATTTTTAAGAGGCTATAAATACCAAGGTGCAGGGCATCCAGAATTTACCTGATTTTTTAAATTTTTATAGTATTTTTAAATTATTTATTTACTAGTTAGATTTTAAAATATTTATGGCCACAAAGTGGGACACATTTGTATGCTTTGACCCGTATATTTTTGGGGAATATAGAATATTTTGAAAGGTACACTAGGAGCTTTAAAAGTGCTAGATTTTATAGGAGCATATTTAGATTTAGACTTGGAAGAGACATCGAAAGACTTACTTGGGATTGCGGGAGTCTTCTTACTTGCTACAGGGTCAGAATCTAATAATTCAAACTTCATGGAAGATGGAAGTGGGGATCCTTGAATGATTATTTTATTTTGTGGAGTTTCCACAAGAGGATCATCAACCTTCTTTTCTTTTGCAGTAGTGGAGGGAGATGACCTTTTCTCAGACTGAGAATGAGTGAATACCATGCATGAGAAACTGGGTGCATATTCTTTGTCTTCTTCATAACCTCTAGAATACTCATAGAATTTGATTTGTGTATCATTCTCAAACTTGTCACTTTCTAGGTAACCCCCACCTTCACTTTCTTGTTCAAACTCCTCTTCATTTTCCTTACCCCTACAACTTGCATTGGCATGTGGGGCCTCCAAGGAAAGCCTTCGGGGTGCTCCTGAAATTTGATTTTTCGTTTCATTTTTGGGAAGAAACTCGCTCAAATAATTCCCTCTTCAAAGATGCTATCTCATTTGCTAAATTTTTCAGCGATGGATTGGTTCTCTCATCTCTAGGATGTTGGGTATTTCCCTTTGATGGGTTCTTGATCTTTCTAGAGAGGATGAGATCATCATCAAGTTCAATGGCCATCCTTTGTGTTTCTACAATGTTCCCTGGTTGGGATCTTCACAACAAAAATCCTACTTGTGGTGATTGAGCATTGATGAAGAATCTCTTGACATTGTTTTGAGATGGAGAATCCTATTCAGGTATCTTGTGAAGAAACCATTCAAAAAAATCCATGAAGTCCCTCGTGGTTTTGATTTCTCCTTTCCTCATTTGAGCTAATTGTACCAAGAGGTCTTGACAGTCTTCAGTTGATTTAAATTTCTCTTCAAAGGCATCCTTGATGTCATTCCAACCCATGATGGACCGGGTAGGCAGGAGGTAAAACCATTCTGCTAATTTTTCTTGGAGGGACTCCATGAACAGTCTCACAACAACATCTTCATGTTGGACATCAATAATTCCACATGATGTTGTGAAAGCGGCGATGTGTTCTTCAGGATGTTGTGTGTTGTCACCTTTTAACTTTAGAAAGTTCTTGTGGGAAATTGTTGGTAGATCATGAAGAGGGGGTTCAATAGAAAGAGGGCTTGTATTCCTTCCCCATGGAATAATGGGGTGAGGTATTTCTTCTTCGTCTGCCATTCTTTCTTCTTCTTCTATTTCAGCTCTTGCTTTGGCAAATACTTCATCAAAATCTTCTTCTTTCGAGAACTCAGTGCTCAAGTGTGATTGAAAAATGAGATAATTTGAAGGGGGAGTATCAAACAGAGTTTGGATAGGATTTCCAAGAGAAATTATTGAAGGGACAAATGAAGAGGAGGTTTGAGATAAGAAGTATGGATTATCTCTAATTCATTCTTGCTGATTTTACAAAGCCTTGAAATTGGAATTAGTAACACCTCTTGACCTGCTCAACTTGGTGTATCTTCCTTCAGCCAAAATTTGAAAATTTTTGCAGTGGGAACATGAAAAGACACTGTGGAATGTGAAATGTCACATGCAGAAATAAATAGTGTATCTTTCCGCAACGAAATTTCATGAACTCTTTTTTTTTCTAGTTTTTTCAATATTTTATTTTTTTGAATTTTAACAAGATGGGTGTTAACAGAGTCATAATTAGGAAGAAAATGAAGGATCCTGCTAAATTTTAACAAAAGTGGGTGCCAAAAACTATTGAGACATAAAAAACAAATTGGGAGGAACTTAAAGACTTATGGACAAAGTGCCAATGCTCTGGGAAACTAATTCCCTCTACTTAAATGACGATGTAGATCCCATATCTGAATGCATCATGAAAAGGTGGAGATAAGACATGAAGTGGAATATCGACTGGGGATCCAATAGGGTCACTCCACTGACCCTGCGAAAAAGCTTGCAGATTCCTACAAGAGAGAGATTTGTCTGAAGAGCGAGAAAGGGGAGTGAGAAAATGAGGTAGGAGAATGTAATGTTGTAAGTAGGAAATGTGGAGTCCTACACACACTAGTCAGAAGTATCATCACATGCATTAAAGTTCAACAAGAGAACAACTTTGTCAAGCATCTTTAAAACCAAATGTGAAAATGATGGACACAGGGTAATCATGATGGTGATCTTAGTCCATGATAAGATCAAAAGTCCTTCTTCTTGTATTGACTTGTCAAGACAAAAGTTGTACAGAGTGGAGAAAGTGGATGAAAGTGTTTAAGTTTGGATATGGAATAATTTGGCTAACCCAAGACTTTGTCTCATTTACAAAGTGACAAGGTGGATGAGACTCTTGAAAGCGTGACAATATAAAAGTGAAAAAAAAGTGTGTAATACGAATGGCATTACAATTGATAGATATCATGTAGGTGACTTATCGTCTGGCCTCATGACCCTCCATACTGGCCTTGGTCCTAAGGTGTAGTCTATCCTAGGTGGTTCTCTCAACTAGGTGTCGGAATTATGTCCCTTTTATAGAAAGTGCAAGGTGACTTAATCTGCAAGATGTTTCTAGATTTACTTTTAAGTGACTTTGAAAGGTATATCAAAAAGTGCAAATATCTTTCAAAAAATGAATTCAGAACTATGGTCATCACTAAGAGATAGTAGGGGGGACTCTAGTATCATAGACATAGGGAGTCAATTGGGATGGGGGGTACATCATTCCCGATCAAGTCCGTAGTTCCTCGTCGATGGAAAGTTCTAACTACAGTGAGGGTGCCTGAATGGTCAAACTCCTTACAAATGAGTTTTACTGGCTTCCAATTAGCTCACAAACACTTCACCATAATTGATATGAACTTTGATGGAAGTCAAATGCCTTGTTAACCACACCTACAAATACATTGTTAATTCATCATTTTATATTGTTTCCATTTATGTCCCATTGTGCCAAAACTGCTCTTTGAGTGTGACTTTCTATTTTTAGCAAGTGTCCATGGGACCACTTACTATTTTTAGTAAGTTTCAAAAATGTCTGTTCTGGTGAATTCTAAGTTGTAGTGCACCTCCAATGTCTTTGCCCCCTTCATAGGTTCTTATGTCAATGACTTTCCCGAAATAGCAGTTCCGATGTAGTAGACGTGCTATTTTTAGAAAGTTGGCTTCTGGGAGTCGGATTGACGCAAATTTTTTTTTTTGATATGTTTTTTTTTTCCCAAATATCACCCCTTTGGAATTTTGGGTCCGCTCGCTTAATAGTCTAGGAGATTTTAAAGTTTTAATTCTTGGACCTACCAGTGTTTCTGGATGCGGCAACCATTAATGGACCTCAAAATTGTAGGTCTATTTTTTTCCTCCAGTTGTGAAAAAATAAATTTCATTGTGATAGGTTTTTGCTTCTGGTGCTTCACACAAAATTCTACTTCTTTTCACCCAACGGTTTGAAGAGAAATTGGGTTTTTTCTTCATTGAGCCAGAAGTGGGATTTCTTCATTGTGGTTGGTCTATTACACAAGAGGAGAGTTTGAAGGTGTATTCTTGATGGCCTTGGGTAGAGGAATGAATAGAAAAATATATCTTGTTGTTTCACACACCCATTTGGGAGATTTCTTCAACTTTTTTGTTTCACGGCCATGACGTTTTCTCTGTGCTTCTCCTTTTGTGTTTGCTCCAATTTTCCTTCTAGGACCTATGTGCTTTCATGGAGTGAAGGGAATTACCCATATTGCAGGTTTGGTTTGAGGTTCAGCAATGGAGGAATGATGGTGAGGAGTTACAGAGGAAGAGATGGAGATGTCTATGCATATGGATGTTAAAAACAACGAGAAACAACAAGAAATAACCAACAGTTATAAAATATTTTAATTTTTTGAGTTGGATTTGGGTGCAGTTTTTAATCCCTGATGTCCTTGACCTCATGGACATGAGAGACATGGTTTATAATGATGAATGAAAAGGTGAGAGTGAAGAAATGCATCTCGGTGAGGGGATGGATGGCTTGCTCAAGAAATTGGAGGAAAAAGGAAGGATTGTATTGTTGGCCTAGCCAAATCGTGAGTAGGTTGAGCGGCTCGCTCACCTGTGGTAGGAACAATGTAGTGTGGATTCCTTTGGAATCATCGGTCGGGTCAGCTGAAAGTGTAAGGGAAGGGAAGGTAGATGGGTTAGGGGAGTTAGGCTAGATCGTATGCGGCTGGGTGCTGAAAGTCAGTCTCGTGGGTGATCAAAAGAATCCCCATAGGGGATGGGAACATTTTTCCATTATTTATGTCCCTTGCCTCAGGTACATGAGGGACATCCATTTTCATGGTGGTCCTGGAGCTGACATGTGGTGCTTGATCCGATGACAGGGAATGGATACTCCAAAAATGCACCTGGGGGCTGGGTGAATTTTTCAAGGGTTAGTGTAGCTAAATTCAGGGACATCAGGGACATGAAATCCCACTAGGCTCCTAGTGATGACACATGTCCTCTCAAAAAATGACTAAATCCTGAACTACCTTTGAGAGGGTAACTTGGAACGATGATAACTTGAGCTCCCGGTAGAATTTATTTGTAAACTTTTATATGATCTTGACTAGAAATGGAATTTTTGATCCAATTGTGGAGGTCTCATGTCTTTATTCAACTATCTGATCTCTAAAAAATTGAAGTGTTTATTTGAGACTGCACTTGTGTTTGAGAAAACCTGCCTTCCAATCCCATGTGCCAAGGTGTTATGAAAAATATGATTTTACCATTATGTAGGTACTGGTATTATATTTTCGGTGATGTTTTGTATTACTTCTAAATCCATTCGAAGCTCTCGGAATCATCTTCTGAAGCCCAACAATTGGTTTAGGCTTATGTACTACCTAGGCTTGTGAACCCTAATTTTTACTCATACTTCTCCAAGTATGTCAAAACTTCCCTAAAACTACCAAAATCATTTCCATGATGTTCTACGGTCTTCAATTCACCTCCATGTTGAATTTGGCCCTTCCGTTCCACTCCAGTCTTGGGAAGGCCATCGATAGCCCTTCCTAATACTACTAAAAGATATCATCTTTTTAGAACTCCCTAAAATCACCTAGGGGAATGAATACAATTTTCTAAATCACCTAGGGGAACAATTTGACATCAAATAGAGGGTGACCAGATGCCTAGGAATGATAAACATGAAAATTTTAGAAGAGGGATATAGCTGTTGTGCTTGGAAACTTCCAATTTCCCTGTTGCACATTTACACAAAAACAATTTACCTAATGAAACCAATAGATTTTCTCCCTACAAAATATAGAAAAACATGTTATATGCATGATTATATGCAAAAGTAGATTTCAATTTCTACTAAATTTATAATTAAGATATTTGGATTACTTTTCCATAGTTAATGATTCCACCGAATCAAAACTAGGATATATATCTCCTCCACGAGATTTAGGTTTCAATCCTGGGACCTGTGTATTATAAATTTCATTTATTTCATATCTAAATCACCTAGTTTACACTTCATTTTTTTCAATTTTACATCAACATGTAATCAAGATATACTAAGCATGCATATACCAATGCTTAGTTATGACACTTTTATAGACCTCATCCAATAGTCATAAAGTTTTAAATGTCATTTTTGTGAGGTACAATGTTTGAATACATTAATCACATGAATTAACTATTTAGATCATTCCTTGAATATTCTCATATTCTCATATTTTTTCAATTCATAATACTTTCCTTTTGTTCATCCTTTGTAGGTTTACATATTTTTCCAATTAGGCCATCCAATCATGAATATTGCCCCCATTCATAATATTATGCATTTTACATAGAAATTCATATTTCCATGACAACTATATTTTATTTTCTAATCATATTCCAAGTGTAGATCATGTCATTTATATCATCTAAAACATTATACGGTTTCACATCATATTCATTTAATTAGGAAAAACATGTATAAATTCCTTATACAATTAATATATTTTCAATGCCTCCATCTTTATGATAATCACTTAATATAACTTCTCATTTTGAAAACTTGAACCCTATAGAGAAATGTATTTCTATTCATCAATATGATGTTAGTAATCCTCATTTAAAACATATATTTCTCCTCTATAATCCATGGTTAAGGGTTCTTTCCTCTCACTTGTTGTGTTTACTAGGCTTTAGTTTTATTCACTATTTGATTTGGTTTTAAGACCACACAAATTTTAGTGTAAAATCACAACACCCCCAAATGATTCGTCAGATTTACTTTTCTAAGGTAGATTCATTTGGTGTGATTCACATAACATTGAGTTTTCCCCAAAAGTGTGGGACTTTGCAAATGGGAAAACTCTCTAGATTAAAGGTTGGTTCCTATTCCTCTGTTTAGGTGCATACGTCAAAACTTGCAGAGGACCTATTCCTAAACCTAATCTAAGTTTTACCAAGGAGACAAGGATAAAAGGAATACAAGAAATCAAAACTAAGCTACAAGGTGATGCACCTAAGGAATGATGAACATTAGTTTTGCTGATAGACACAAACCAACAAAATCCATACAATAATCAAGCACAGATAACCAAATTTATAATGAAAGACTAAATGAGAGAAAATGGAGACAAGAAAGGATCTAGAATTGATCAAAAACGTGTTTTATTGCTTTGTAGATTGATACAATGCATTACAAATGGCCAGAAGGTAGGAAACGTATTGTAATTTAAATGGAAGGTCTGAACTCCACGAATTCCTTTTGCCAGAAGAAAAGGGGATCTTGCAAAAACAAAATAACATCCAACCCTTTATGATGAGTTCTGACCCTTGCTTTTATAGATTCAACACAGAGGGGGATGAAAGAGAGAGAAGGGGGGAAAAATATTCCAAATCTCAACCACCGCTATTAATTCCTTTCACAAAATCTACCCCCAAATCTTTCTTGACTGCATCAATTTCTTATTCGACGCCTCGAAGGAGGAGGAAAAGACAGATCAGATCGAATCCGATCTAGTTGTTGGAAGAAAAAGATCCTGCCTTAATTCCCTGAAGATGTTTCTCCATTTTTCTCCCACCTATCCTCCCCAAACTTAAAGCTTCTGATCTCCATGGTGTAGACGAGGCCGAGATCTTTCCAACGGTGTCAGATTTGTAATATTTTGATCCCCGAGTTGAAAGATATGCCCCTTCGAAGTTTGTATCGGGTTCGTACAAAAAGGTGGAAAAACTAGTTTGAAAAATGGCCGCCCTTTTAATATGGAACACGTGGAGGGCTGGCACTTGTTTGGAAACCTCCCTTCAATTCTACTCTATAACTAGTTTCGTTTGGACACTTGGTACTCTCTGCCGGCTCGTCACAATGCATTGGCTATTCAACCCGAATTCTGTCCCCTTTTTAAGATTGGACGCGTGGAGGCTCTGCACTCTCTTAAAAGCCCGATCAAGATTTTCCTTTGAAGGAGTGTCGAGGTTGACACTTGGAAGACTTCACAGGTCTTTGGACTTTTCAACAACCTCCCTCTTACCTTTTCAGACCTTGGACTACGTGGCGAACTGGCGCTTGTTTGAGCCTCTAGTTTTGGATTTACCCTTGAAGACGCAGCCGCTTGGACACGTGGCAGTCTCTTCCAGCACTTCTATACTTATCCCTTTTTGAGGCTTGCCCTAATCCACCTTTTGACCTATATTGACCATTTGTTACTGGGAGGGTTGGCGCAAGTTCGAGTCTCTGCCTTGGGCTCCCATTTGGAATTGTGTTGGGCCAACATTTGGCCCCTTATGCCGAGTCGGAGACTTTTCAATGGCCGTGTAACTTTTTAGAGCTCTGGACGCATGGAATCCTAGCATGCTCATTTGAGCTTCCCCTTTTGGATTCAACTTTGGAGAAGCACCATTCCCACACATGGCTCTCTCCATTGCCTCCTCCATACTTAGTCAATTTTTGGACTCGTTCTGAACTGTTTTGAGCCCAAAGACTTCGGATCTTTGCCATTTGTTCTCTTTCTTAGCTCCTAGTTTCTTTGTGACACTGTTCCTCCTTCTCTAACCCTGTTATTCTATTTCCGAGCACACCTTTAATTTATTTATTGGATTTGAGGCATGGATTCGCTTGACAGAGTTGTTTCTTGAATTTCTTCTTGCACGATGTCATTTGATCTTTCGCAGGCCTCGCCACTCCATTTTAAAGTCCCTCTGCAACCTTGTTTGTCATCCTGGAATGTGAGCTCATGGGTCTGAGTCATTTTCTTCATAATTTCCTTAAGTGTAGGACTTGTCTTGACCAAATTTTCTGGGGGGCGAATTTGGGATAACAATTTGGCGACTCACGGGGACATCTGCATGCTAGATAAAAAGACCAATTGCCTTGTCATATCCATTGGGCATGGAGTCAAGAATGATGGTCTGATACCAATCCTACCTTTGATTCACAAGCCCAACTGTTCACACTCTCAATTTTCATAAGAAATCTTGAAACGATGGTTTCTGAGAGTAGAAAATTGCTTTGACCTGGGGCTTTATCTATCTCTGAATGGGATGTCTTGAAAATGTTATTTAGTTGCTCTACATTTGTTTTATTTTGAAATTTACAACTGTTACATGCAACTATGAGTCTCCTGCCATGAATAGTGAAGGGCTTGGCCTTAGTAGCTTTAGAAAAATATGAACAAAACTTATGTACAATGGCAAAATCATACATGCCTCAAATGAGACATGCAGAGTGTGCACAAGCACTTCTTCTGCTAGAAACAAATTCTACTCCTACTCCTAAACTAACTAGAGAGAAAAGGGGCTAAAAAATCCTACTATAGGCAGGGAGAAGTAGCTTCCCTTTCTCAAGAGAGGTAGTCATGCAAATGATTTGACACTAAATATGGCTACCTGTATGAGTGAAAAAATGACTTTAAGCCGATCCTGTACCCATATCAGCAAGGTACCAACATTAATGGAAAATACCTCCTCAAGCTGATTTGTATTGGACTCCTGGAGGTGTTGATGATGACCCTTGGTGCTTTGATACACATCCTCATGCCCTAAAGTAGGCATGACTGGTTTTGGCTTCTCCCTTGGCTCCAATGAAGCCAAATATCTTATTGGGCAAGGTATGGTCCTTTGAATCTGCCCATGGTTCTGAACTCTAACTCCAAGAATGGAGCCTTCTTGTTAACTCTCATGGATGGATGGTGTGGGAGGAATGATAGCCTCATACTCTTTCTCTTCCTCTGCAGTAGGTGTGACTTTTGGAAGATTGAAATCTTCCAACTTCGATTCAGGAGGCATGTTGCAAACTGCAGGTTGTGCTTGCACGCTCTCTTCCATGGCAACATGTTCTTGTGATTGAAGAATGAATGATGGGGGAGAAAAGATTAAAATTTCAACTGGATTTCTCTTATCAAAACATTCTTTTGAGTCTGGTAGGAAATCAAACTCTTTATTGTCCTTTGCTGTAACAAGGGTCTCTCCCTTTTGCATGGTGATCTTAAAATCTTCGTTATCTTCACCATAAGAAGCTTCATCTTCAAACATGAAGCTAATGAGTTCAGGCTCCTCCAAAAGATCAGAATTTTGGAGAGGTTGAATGGGAGAGGGGGCTATATTTTCTTATGCAACCAGCTCATGACTTAGTGCCTCTGAATTTGTCTTGGTCACCTCCATATACTCCTTTTTAACTAGGCTTGGAGTTGGCTGTTCTTCTTCCTTCTCTTGTGAAGAACATGGAAGACTCATATCTTCCAACCTTGGTTCTAGAGATACATTGTGAGACATAGGCTACTGCTCTTGAATGCCCTCCTTCATGGTAGTAGGCTCATATGCTTGGAAGATGGATGATGGAAGAGAAAATGATGTGATATCCATGGGATTTTCTCCATCAAAGCAATCCTCCAAGTCAGACAGATAATCTACCTCATTTTTGTCCTATTGCATGTGCTCAACCTCCTCCATGGTGTCCTCCTGATCTGTAACTTGATCACCATGACTCCCTTCATCCTCAAACATGAATTTTACAAGCTCAAACTCTTCTTCAACATCAGAGCTTGAAGGGGATGAAGTGGAAGGAAGAACTGAAGGTTCTCCTGTAGCCTGCTCCACACTTGGGGCCTCTGAAACTGTATGATCCTCCTCCTCTGCTGACAAATTCAAACTCAGCCACCACTGGATCTTCAACCTTGACCTCCTCTATTGGCTTGACCATCAAGGGGATCTTTGTAAACCCAAATTTAGCAGCCCAACTCATCAGATTGTCTGTTATTTCTTTTCTATTGGGCTCCTCTTCTTGCTGTCCTTGACTGGATTCTTGAGTATCTTCCCAACATGGACTTGGAAAAGTAAGAGGAGTGGAAATGTTGGGGTTCAACCAGTTTTGCAATTGTTTGTGGTGGGGAGGGAGGTGGAACTTCTTGTTTGTTTGGAGGGGATGACTGTTTGGAAGGGAAAAGGGCAGAAGAACTGAGATGAGGTGGAAGATCAGGGGATGGAGAAGAGAAACTAACACTTGGGGGTAGCAACTGAGGGGCTTGACTCTTGATCATGCTGAAATGATAAAGACAGAGGAAGAGAAAATGAAGAGCTAAGAGGTGGTGGACTTACCCATTGACAAGGTTTTCTTGCACTTTGCTCATAAGCCTCAATGTCCTCAATCCACTGTGTAAGTTGAGGAAACATTTCAACCATGAAGTCTAGCTTCTCCTGAGGGTTATAATGTCTTGGAAAAGGGCCTTCCCATGGACAAGGTGCCCTGCAACCAATCTTGAATTCCTTCATTTGTGCTATGGCCCTTGATTGAACCATGTCAGCCTCCATTTTTTGAATTTTCTCCAATAAACCAGCATTCTCCACATAGTTGTCACCATTGTATGCATCCCCTTGTTCTTGATAAGCTCCATGGCCAAATAGACTTTGACCCTGCTCATATGGGTAAGCGTAATGGTCCTGGATCTGATTATAATTTTGATTTGGAGGAGTTTGGAAATGTGTTGGAGGTGGACTGCATTACTTTAAGTGTGAGTTCCATGAAGGGAATGAAGTCATGATTGCACAACCTCATGGAATGGGAGAAAATGAAAGATATGGAAGAAGAAAATGGATGAAAATGAGTGGAAATGGATAGAAAAAGTCTGTAACTCAGAGGATGGGTTTTTGACCAGATGGAGTCACCAGATGTGTTTGCATGTGCCTCAAAAGGATGAATCCCACCAAGAACACATCAACTTGATGAAATAAAGTGAGGACCTCTTGTCCCACCGGGTGTGCCAAAACTGTTAGTGCAAAATCACAGCACCCCCAAATGAGTCATGTCAGATATGGTTTTCTAAGGCATGATTCATTTGGTGTGATTTGCATAACATTGAGTTTTCCCCAAAGTGTGGGACTTTTCAAATGGGAAAAATCTCTAGATTAAAGGCTGGTTCTTGTTCCTCTATTTAGGTGCATACGTGGAAACTTGCAGAGGACCTATTCCTAAACCTAATCTAAGTTTTACCAAGGAGACAAGAGATAAAAGGAATACAAGAAATAAAAACTAAGCTATACAAGGTGATGCACCGAAGGAATGATGAACATTATTTTTGTTGATAGACACAAACCAACAAAATGCATACAATAATCAAAGCACAGATAACCAGAGTTATATTGAAAGACTAGATGAGAGCAAAGGGAACAAGAAAGGATCTAAAATCAATCACAAACATGTTTTATTGCTCATGTAAATTGATAAAATGCATTAAAGATGGCCAGAAGGCAAGAAACATATTGCAATTTAAATGGAAGGTATGAACTCCACAAATTCCTTTTCCAGAAGGAAAGGGGAGCCTGTAAAAACAAAATAATGTCCAACCCTTTACAATGAATTCTAACCCTACTTTTATAGATTCAACATAGAGGGGAGAAAGAGAGAGAAGCAGGGAAAAAACAGTCTGAAGCTCAACCACCACTATTAATGCCTTAAACAAAATCTTCCCCCAAATCTATCTTGACTGCATCAATTTCTTATTCGGTGCCTCAAAGGAGGAGGAAACGAAGGATCATATCAAATTTGATCTGGTTGTTGGAAAAATAGATCTTACATTAATGCCCCTAAGAAATTTCTCCATTTTTCTCCCACCTAACTTCCCTAAAATTAAAGCTTTAGATCTCCATGGTGTAGACGAGGTCGAGATCTTTCCAAATGTGTCATATTTACAATATTTCAAGCCCTGAGTCGAAAGATATGCCCTTTTCGAAGTTTGTATCAAGTTCGTACAAAAAGGTGGGAAAACTAGTTCAAAAAATAGGTCCCCTTTTAATATGGGACACATGGAGGGCTGACACCTGCTTAGAAACATCCCTTCAATTTTGCTCTAGAACTAGTGCCATTTGGACACTTGGCATTCTCTAACTGGCTCGTCACAATGCATTAGCTATTTAACCCGACTCTATCCCCTTTTTGAGACTGGACACGTGGAGGCTCTACGCTCGCTTAAAATCTTGATCAAGATTTGCCTTTGAAGGAGCATGCGGGTTAACACTTGGAAGCCTTTGTAGGTCTTTGGAATTTTTGATGACCTCCCTCTTACCTTTTCAGACCTTGGACTATGTGGCGAACTGGCACTTATTTGAGCCTTTACTTTTGGATTTACCCTTGGAGATACGCCGCTTCGACACGTGGTAGTCTCCACTAGCACTTCTATACTTAGCCCATTTTTAGGCTTTCCCTGTTTGTCTTTTGACCTCTGTTGACCATCTACTATGCGGAGGGGTGCCACAAGTTTGAGTCTTTGTCTTAGGTGCCCATTTAGAATTGCACTGGGCCGACACTTGGCCCCTTCCGCCGAGTCGGAGACTTTTCAACGACCATGCAACTTTTTGGAGCTCTGGATGCATGGAATCCTAGCACTTGTTTGAGTTTCCCCTTTTGGATTCAACTTTAGAGAGCGTGTCATTCTAACACGTGGCTCTCTCCACTGCCTCCTCCATACTTAGTCAATTTTTGGACTCGTTCTCAACTGTTTTGAGCCCAAAGACTTCGGATCTTTGTCGTTTCTTCTCTTTCTTGCTCCTGGTTTCTTTGTGATGCTATGCTCCTCCTTTCTTTGGCCCTGCTATTCTATTTCCAAGCCCACCTGTACTTTTTTTGTTGGATTTGAGGCACGGATTCACTCGACAGATCCATTTCTTGAATTTCTTCTTGCACAGGTTCGTTTGATCCTTCGCAGGCCCCACCACTCCATTATAAAGTCCCTCTGCAACCTTGTTTATCATCCTGGAATGTGAGCTCACGGGTCTGAGTCATTTTCTTCATAATTTCCTTAAGTGCAAGACTTGTCTTGACCAAATTTTCCAGGGGGTGAATTTGGGATAACAATAACATAATATTAAGTCTAGATATGTATGAGTCTTGGAATAAGACTCGGGTGATAGTATTTATAGCATAGATGTCACACCATCAAATTACATAAAAATCAAAATAATTTAGAAAAATAGTTTATAAATATCTAAGGAAATAAAATTAAAAGGTGAACCTGGATCTAATGTTAATTCACCTAGCTATCCTCTTTCAATTAGAACACCTTATCTAGCCAATAGGTTTGAGTATTTGCTGACGTAGTATCTGGGTCCCATAAATGGGTCAAAATTTTTCCTTTTATGTTTTCTCCACTAAAATTTTATCCCTCACGTTTAATCATCATGACCAACATGCCAACAGGATAAGTAAAAACTAAAAACTACAATAGAATAAATAAAAATAAAAAACTAGCTGTTCTCCCCTACACGTTGCATGCTGAGTAATAAGATTAAAAAAAATTATGAGCTCTTCCCCTGATCCAGTAACCAAAAACGTGCCCTATTTTTCTCTAATAGCTAGTAGTGTGCCCTATTTTGCTCTAATAGCCAACATCCTGCTCTATTCAACAATTATTCAACAGACCCCACACAACTTCTCCAACCGTGCTTTGAAAATGACTCTAAAAAATCAATATATTTTTGTCAAGGTAAGATCTTTCCACCATACATGTCAAATGGATCTATTGAAAAGGGTTTTAAAACTCTAGTAAAAAATCAAATGGAAAAGGAAAAACCAACCTTTATAATCCTTGGAAAAAAACTTGCAAAAATTTAAACAATAACCATTAGCAAGTCTTAAGCCAAACTCCACAACATAATGTGGAAGTACATTTAAGGCACATGAACTAGTTGAAAAAATGTAAATGAATTCAATCATTCATGTTTCCTAGACAACACTGATTATAACATAAAGACAATTAATTTATGCATAAAGTTAATGTTGGAGCTCAATATTGCACATGTCCCATATTAAGATGAACTGAGGCTTTGAGGCAACATGAGACTCTCTCCAAGCTTTGGGACTTATGCTTTGAGATATACCTCCAGAGAAGGTTAACTTCCTATACCTATTTCTAATGTTACAACTACACCTACGAAGGGAAATGCATCTACCTATCAGTACTCTAAGATTCTAATGGACTAGGGTGAGAAGGAGATGCATGAAAGGGAACTCTATGCTAAGGGGAGGTGATAGCACTAGAAATATAGGGATGAACACACTTAGCTTGAGCAAAAATGAAGGAAAGCAAGAAAAAAGAGGGCAAAAAAATGTGCCGTAGTCTGAAACACATTCACACACTCATTTTCATGGAGCACAACAAACAAAAGCCCTGCAAGAGATATAAAATATGTACAACAAATCAAAAATTTAAAAGGAGGCAAGAAGATGTAGTAAAATTTGATTTGGGGTAGATAATGACAACAAAACAAAACTCTTATTACTTCCAAGTGATGCACAATCAATTACAGAAATGAAAGAGGCAAGGATCTACATGCATTGACTCAAATTTGAGACCTAAAACTCAAAATTCTAAATAGTAGAGCTCTACAAAATGTAAATAGCAAAATAAGGGGGTATAACCTTCTATAATGAGAAATGCTCTTGAATTTATAGAAGAAGAAGGAGAGAAGAGGATGCTAAAGAAGAGGAAAACTTGCATTAAAACTTCTAACCACCAACAATAAGCAATAAATGCCTACAAGTGTGCCTAGAAGGCTATCAAATATGCCTCCCCATGTCTGTTTGGCTTGTGGAAGAAGGAAGGAGACCAAATCTTAAGAAATTTGGGTGGTTGAGTCAACTAGATGTGTGCATTAATGGCTTGATTGACATTTCCATATATTCCACCTACCAAATCCTACCAAAATTAGATTTTGAATAGACTAGAGTGTAGCCCATGTCAGCAAATTTCCAATAAGACCAAGAACACATGAATGTGATCTTTGTAGTAGAAGTTATGACAATTTGAAGTTTTTCTATGCAAAATGAACATGCAAGACACATGGCGTACTTTGATTGGTTGAAGGATT
The DNA here is from genome assembly GCA_019776745.2 of Taxus chinensis. NCBI lineage: Eukaryota > Viridiplantae > Streptophyta > Pinopsida > Cupressales > Taxaceae > Taxus > Taxus chinensis. The sequence goes on from CM034150.1 coordinate 836,407,955, forward strand.
CAACTGACTGTCTACTTGTTTTGTCTTTTTTACCACATTTCATGCATTCATTCGATGTGAGGATTTGGCACACAGCTGGAACATTTTGATAGGTTGTGTGTTACACACTTCATCTGATGAGTTGACATGTGGCACTTATTGACTGGCATAGAATATTTCACTTGGTGTGTGTGCATGAACAAGAGGCACGAGAAGAAAGAAATTGGAGTTCTGCAAGCATATGTAGGACTATGTGTGAGGAATGGGAAGAAAGGTGCATATATAAAAATGTACATCAACATGCCAGTGAGGCGTGGGAATTTGATCAAATGGAAATGCAACAATAAGAAGGAATATGTGCATGGAGAACACATATGTGTGCATGAAGATGAACACGATGGAAGATTGTGAAAGGGGAATGAGTGTATGAAATATAGTGCACGAGACTCAAGAAGGAAAGGCATGTACATGGAAAGCATGCCAGGAACTTATAAAAAATAGATTGCAAGTCAGCAGGTGCACGCAGAGGGGTGCACAGACTATTGGGATGAAAGTGAGTGTGCAAGGATTACACACAATGGGAATTTGAGATACTTAGAATAACAAATAAGGGAGGTGGAAGCATGCAGAAGAAAGTGGGGAGAAGACGAAGCACAATGAAGAAATTGGAAGGGCATATGTCGTGATGCACATGCATATTTGACTAATTTTTCATTCTTCTCTTTTGCAGGTCCATACGTATGGGGAGAAGTAGTCAACATCATCAACATAATTCACAACATCATTAATAACAACAAAAAAATCAACATCATCAATAGGTACATCATGATATCTACACACGCATTTCCACCCTAGGTTCATTTTCATCATAACATTTTTGCACTTTCTCCTCCTTAGCAGCCACACTTCACATTGTTATCACTCCACGCTTTTTCTAGTCCTTCGACTCACTTTCATCATCGATCTACATGGTTATCAGGTACACATCTCTATCTACTTTATGTTACCAATATTTCTTTTGGAGATCAAACTTGTACCCATCTTAGATCAGGTTGAACTGAGTCATTGAGGAAACAATGGGACTCTCTCCAAGTTGTGGGACTTTGTGTGCTTGAGATATACCTCTGGAGAAGGTCAGTTCCTCTACCTGTTTCTATTTCTACTACTACTCCTAATGCGGGAATCAAATCCTAAGCTAAACAAGCTAAGGGACTAGGGATAAAATGAGAACATGAAACTAAGAAAACTAAACTAAGGGAAGTGATAAAACTAGAAAGAAAGGGGGATGAACATGATCAAATTTGAGTGAAAATGAAGGAGAATGCAAAGATGAAGGCTAAACATGCATAACACAGATTGAAACACAACTGCACAAATTTTTTTATGAAATACAATCATAAAAGGAGATGAGAGGGGCGTGAGAAGGTATAAAAAACAACATGTAAATGAGAGGCAATAAAGAAGAATAAAAATAAGTTAATGAAAAGAATAGCCACAAAAAAATGCTTCTGTTAATTCTAGAAATGCACAGTCGATTACAATGGTGTATGAGGCCAATATCCACATGCGAGGACCAGATATAAAGGTATGCAACTCAAAATGCAAGGCAATGCCTATACAAGTTTAAAGAATCCAACCCTTTACAATGAGTAATGCTCTTACATTTATAGATGAATGGATGAAAGTTAGGGTGGAGGAGCGAAAATCTGATTTGAAAACTTAACCACCAACAAATAGTAATGAATGCCTATAAATCCACCTACAAATCTATCAAATGCACTTCTCCATGTCTGTTTGGGACGTAGGAGAAGGAATCTGAATCAAATCAGGTGGTTGGAGAAATCAAATCCTGAATTAATGGAATGAGAGACGTTTTCCAGCTTCTTACCTACCCAATCCCATTGAATATTTGAACTTGATTGATATGGAGTGTAACCGACGTCATTAGCTATTTTTTTCATCTTCTGCCACGTGTCACACCTTAGTTGGTTATAAGGATTTGGTGCCCTGTTGGCATGCTTTGGTAGGTTGCATGTGGTTCACTCAATGTCTAACAATTCACATGGCATAGGTGTTGGCATAGAGGAAGGCATAACAATGCGTGAAGGAAGGAAACAAAAAAGAATAAAGTAGAAGGATGGGCACAAAATTGATGTGCACAGGAGGAACAAAAGGAATACCTACGGGAGGAACATATGGAAGAGGCACAATAATTACAAGATAATGTGCAACAGTAAGGAAGGGGGTGCACGAGGATGTTAGGGACTTAGCTAATTTTGGGAAGAAAGTATAAGGTACGTGCAAAGGGTGCATGAACTATCATGAGGAATGTGAATGCACCAAGCACGAGGAAAGATGGGACAAATAGAGGAAAATAAGGGAAGATGGAAGGCACAAGAAAGGAGCACATAAGGGCGTGTGAGAAATAGGATCCAAGGAAACATGTTAAGAGAATAATTAAGTGCACAAAACTTGCAATGTAGAACGTCAGAGCCAGAATGGAAATATAAGTTGTCTAAATAACTAGGGGATTTATTTTGGATAACTGTTTTGCAACTTTTAGGGCTATCTTTTTGCTAGATGAAGGAGATCAGTAGCCTGAAGCATCCATTGGGCATGGAGTCAATGTGTATATGAACCTCTGATTTGCAACTTTGAAGAACTACCCTTGAGTCACTTAAAGCATGTTATAAAATATGTTCTGACTCTTACAAGACTACTGAAAACTTCTGGAAGATGATTGACATCCTGGAAGTAACAAAAGAGTGCACACAAGAAGTATGTGTGAAGAAAGAACTATGTATAAACATTATAATGTGTGCACAATGCACTTGGAGGAATTGAAATTAATCTAATATATATAAAATGATGTAACATGATTAATGGAAGAGTTTGAGATGGATCCCATTGACTGGGATTGATAATATGCCTCCATCAAGATGAGATAACTCGAAATTTTTAGCCTCCTTACAAGAACTGGTAATATACGGGTCACTCCAAAGTGCATCAAACTTTGAATGACACCCTGGATTAGCTTTGTCAACATCCCATTTTAAGACCATGTCCCCAACTATGAAATCTTGAGGCATAGCCTTTCTGTCAAACCATTTCTTGGTTTATTGTTGATACTGATCTAGATTAATCATGGAAAAATTCCTTGATTCTTCAAGTTCAACCAACTCTACCATTATGATTTCTCTCTAGTTTGTGCCTTCAAATTCCAGATGTTGGGCAAGTGCTAATGAACTCAACTCAAGTGACAAAGGAAGTGTAGCCTCCTTTCCATAGACAAACTTATAAGGAAAATTTCCTATTGCCTTCTTCTTTGTGATTCTGTCTACCTAGAGCACACGTAAGACCTTTGTGTGCAACTGTCTTTGATTGATATTCATTATCCACTTCCTGATCTTGATTAGGTTCTTATTTGTTAACTTTTCCAATCCATTACCTTGAGGGTAATAATTGGAGGAGGTATTCAAGTATATTCCAAGAATAAGAGCCCAATCAGTGATTTTAGTACCAAGGAAGGATTTTGTATTATTTGAAATAATTATATGAGGGATACCAAACCTTGTTATAATACCTTCAAGAAAGTATAGGGTGATTGAATTGGTTGATTCCTTGAACATGAAAACCTATGTCCATTTGGTGAAGTAATCCATAGCTGTCAGTACCCATTTATGTCTAGAGCTCGAAGGAGGATTGATCATGCCTATGAAGTCAAAACCCCATTACACAAAAGGTTGATCTACTTAGATTGGTTAGAGGGGAAGCACTGCCAATATTTTCTTTCCTACAAAGAAATAACATTCTTTGAATTCCATAACCCACTTGTGTGCATCCACGAATAAGGTAGGAAAAAATAATCATGCCATTATAATTTTCATTTATGTTGTTTTGGCAGAGAAGTATCCACCAGAGAATCTATCATGAAATTATGCTAACACTTTTTCAACTTGCGCACTATCAATACATCTTAGTAGAGCACCATCAATATTTATTTTGAAGATAAGACCATCAATTAGAACATATGGAATAGACTGTAGCCTTAGAATCTTCTCTTTACTTTATTTAAACTAGGAGGGTACACACTTTTAGAAAGGAATGCAATCATGTCCTTAATCCAGCTGTGGGTGTTAGGATCTTCATTTTTCTCAAGTTCTGTACATGAAAGAGCTTCATCCACAAACAATGAAGTCTCGGGTTCATTCTATGCGTCCTCAACAAGTTGCTTGAAAAGTGCGGTGCCTCTAACCAGATTTTTGGCCTTGATAGTCACATCATACTCCATGATTTTGGTCACCCATCACACTCTCTTATCACTGATCTATGCTCCCATGATGAAGTATCTAACACAAGAGTGAGAAAATAAAACCTTGATATTATTTGTGGCGAGCATAATCTTGATTTTTTTGAGTGCATGCATGGTGGAGTACACCTATTTTTTAGTGTGGCTGTACTCGAAATCATAATCCTTCAACATATGATTGAAGAAAGACATGGGTTGCTCCAGTCCTTGTTCATTTTCTTGTGTCAGGATAAAAATAACACTCGCATCAATGCCATAAGAATAAAGGATTAAATCCTTTGAGTAATCTAGGTTGATGAGTGTTGGCGTGTAAGTAATTTCTTGCTTGATCTTGTTGAAACTTTCTTTTCCTTTTGCTATCCACTTGAAAGATGTATCTTTCTTGAGCATTAGGGTGATGGGTTGAATCAGTCCTGCAAAGTTAGGATTGAATCTCCTAACAAAATTTATTTTACCAAGGAAGGACTGTAAGTATTTCTTATGTGCCGATAGGGAGAGGGCAAGGATGGTTGAAACGTACTCAGGATCAATAGCAATGTAGACACCAAATTTTGGTCACATTTCCCTTTTACCCCACATGTATATTAATTTAATTACCTACAACTAAATTAATGCCCATTCTCACAATATTCATTAATTTAAATACCTTAATTAAATTAATTTCCACCTCACTAGACATCTCACCCCACCACATCACCTAAAGATCTCATCATAGACCTATTCTTAGCATGTTTCCTTTTAACTAGGACTTAATCTATACTTATCATAACTAACTGAGACTTAGTCTAACCATAACACTAGATGCCTATTATTTATTTAACAATATGCCCATTTACTTACATGAAAAATACCATTTTAGACCCAAACCAATGTGAAGAATTGGTAAAAAAAATATAGCCAAGATTTGTTGTTTGGCAACCTAGGATTTCCCACCGTAACTGATGTCGGTTAACCTAAAACATCATCAGTTACCATATATTCACTTTGGTAACATTGTTCCAGAGGTTGGAAAAATTATTCTAGTTTTGAGAGAGAGATATCTGCATGCAAGCACAAACTAGAGGCCTCTCACACATCTAGACATCCTGAATCAACACCAAAACTGATATGAAGGTTAAGCATTCACGGTAACATTACAGGAAGCATTACCGTGATAATGACCACCAGTTGTATAGATCAACCATCACCTCCATCCAACCACCAGGTCTATAAATACAAGTAAGTGAATTTGGATATGCATCTTTCCATACTTATTTAGATCAATTTCTTTATCTATGTTTGAGACTCCTAGTCTCCTTTGTATCCCATTATTTTCCACCTTCCTTTCAATCCATCCCCATAACCACATACCACCTCCCATTTCCCCATACCTGAATCCAAAAGTCTCTGAGCATTCTCAGCATCTTTAGAAATTGAACCCTCATCCTCCCATTCTCTGTGCAATCAAAGAGAATCTTAAAAACTAAGTTTTATTGAGTTTCTATCAGTTCGCCCCTACCGACGCCGGCTAACCCAAACCTTAGCCAGTTTTCTCTCAATCGACATTGGTCATATAAGACCGATGTAAGTATCTGTATCTAGTAATTATTCCTATAAAAACAATAATAACCTTCACTCAAATGGCCTAAACCATCCAAAACCTAATCTTGAGCTATCCCTGTCACCTTGGCTACTTGCCCCACCTCTAGATCTGATTATAACCTTACCTGTTAGACTAGATTTGCTTCTTGTATTTGAATGAGATACCTAAATCATATCAACTACAATAAGATGTTATTTTCTTATGTTATTTCTTGCATTAAATCATATTAAACATTGGATTGACAACCATATAGGAAGTAACACACTTCCCAGATCTAGCATACACTAGGCAGTACACTGAAATATATTGTTTAATATTCCTCTTGTGGTCTTGTTTTGCATTCATAGGTAGTTCCTCCTACAAAAAAGGAAGTTGTCGCAATTAGCACTGGATCAAGAGGTCAGAACGCCCGCACTCTACCTTCCATATTCATTCACAAGTATTTATCCTCACCCTTACCCTATCTATTTTTCTCATACATACACAACTTATTGGTGAAACACCTATGCCAACATCCTCATTATGACCATCACATCGGCGAGGTATTACCTTATGGTCCTCCCGACCTTCACACTAACTTAATGTATGGGGGACTTGATACTTCCACATATTCACCCAAGCCACCTTCCCAAACACGACCATTTTCATCTGATCTCCAATCTCTCACCAACTGTCGCTTCACCCACACTTTCCTTCACCACTGTATATGGAAAGGATTTTTCTTTGGTTTCTATGAACAAGGTTATCATCCCGTGTACCACCCGTAAACACAAAGACCGCTGTGGTATTAGCTTCACCAAACTACCCTCCAAGAAGACCCCGCATCGACCTCATCAAGGATGCTAAACCTTCTCCACCCCGTTCACCCACATCCCCACCTTTAATCATGAAGTATATGGATCTAGAATCTATTCCTCCTATTTTTTTTGTAAACACCATTTCCCTGGGACCTTTGACTTATCAAAGTGATGGCGAGGCTCCCTCTTCTCTTCCCTTCCTATATCCTAACATGATCAATGATGATATACCATCCATTAACATCATTCAATGTCAGGAAGATGAGTCTATCCTCACCTACCTTGGTGTGGAATATTCTTATATTCACTGGTCATTTCCTTCTAAGATGCAAACCATGTTAAATGAATCGACCATCGAAGTCAATATTAACACTCAAGATGACCCACACATTCTTAAGATAGGCCAATCTCTAGATGCTGTTAAACATGAAGCTTTTACTTCTTTCCTTTGGAATCATAACAACAATTTTTCTTGGTCCTATGCTGATATGCCTGGTATTGATTCAAACATTGTGGTCCACAATATCATCACCATCCCTGAAGCCAAACTCATGAAACAAAATCTATGGAAAATGCATCCTCACATTCCCCTTTTTGTCAAAGAAGAGCTCTAGTGCCTTCTCTCTATTTCCTTCATCCTACCCATTAACTATCCACAATGGATTTCTAATATCGTTCCTGTCACAAAAGCGATAGGGGACTCTGCATTTGAACAAATTTCTATGACCTCAACTTAGCTTGCCCCAAAGATGATTTTCCTCTATCAGGTATTGACCAGCTAGTTGATCTCATTTCCAGCCATGAGATGCTATCACTCATGGAAATTTTCTCAGGTTATAATCAAATATCACTCGCTCCAGAAGATCAACAGAAAACTTCCTTCATCTCTCCTTGGGGGGACCTTCTGCTATTGATTCATGCCTTTTGGCCTTAAGAACGCTGGTGCTACATATCAACGGGCTATGACTTATATCTTTCATGACATCATGCATCGCATATTGGAATATTACGTTGAAAATATCCTTACTAAATATAAATATCGGGCCAAACACCTTACAGTCCTTAAGGTCATATTTGACCATCTCATCAAGTACTATGTTCACATTCAACCCAAGAAGTGTGTCTTCCCTGTTCTCTCTGGAAATCTCCTTGGTTTTATCGTTTCTTTGCATGGCATAGAAGTAGATCAAGATAAAATCAAGGATATTCTCCAAATGCCTCCATCTAATAACCTTTGTCAACTTTTTAGTTTGTAAGGAAAGTTGAGATCTATTCATTAGTTTATTTCGCAACTTTCCGACTGCTATCAACCATTTCATCATCTCCTCAAAAAGGACATCTCCTTCAAATGGGATGATGACTGCCACAAAACCTTTAACACTTTAAAACAATATCTCCTCTAACCACTTGTTCTCATTCCTCCTAAAGATGACCAAGCCTTTTACCTATACATTTTTTCTACTGATCATTCCCTAGGTGTTATGTTTGCTCATCGCAATGAGCAACATAGGGAGAAAGTGGTTTATTACATAATCCATACCCTTTTGGACTATGAAACTAGGTACACCCATGATGATAAACTTTTCTTAGACTTAGTTTTTGTCTCCACTAAAATTTTTCATTACCTACTCAACCACAAAACCTTTGTCATCACTAACATTGATCCCTTACACTACATGTACGCCAAACCCTACCAGCATCAATGTCCTACACATTGGCTCATGCTTCTTACAGAACTTGACCTAAAATTCATCCACCAAAAATCTATGAAGGGCCAAACCCTCACTAACCAACTAACAGATGCACATCTTTCTAGAGATCAACCCTCTAACTTTGATTTTCTAGACGAATCCATTTCTGCCGTCTCTTTGGATGATACCAATTACTAGATGACCTTATTCTTTGATGGTTCCAAATGTCAGCTTGGAGGTGGTGTAGGTGTTATACTCATTCCTCTTGATGGTGAACCTATGCCTTTATCTTTTAAACTAGATTTTGATTATACTAACAACATAACCAAATATGAAGCACTCATATTAGGCCTTCAAACCTCCATCGCCCTAGATGTTAAATCAATTAATATCTTTGGTGATTCCCAAATAGTTATAAACAAAGTCAATGGTATATACCAGTGTCATAACGAAATAATCCAAAAGTACAAGTACCATGTCGACATAATTTTGACTACCTTTGACTATTATGAACTTCAAACCACCCCACATTCTACTAATAAATTTATGGATACCATGGCCTTCCTAGATTCTCAGATACCTGCTTCATCTTCTGAATCCAAAATCTTTGTCATAATACAAAGGTTAGAATCACCTTCTTATTTATCTCGAGATGTTAACTTCTTTGAAACTGTTGCGCCTGACCCACATGACCTTTGGTATAAGAAGTTTGCAGACTACTTTTCCCTTTCCATTCTACCTCCTGATCTCACTCGTAATGGGCAATGTACCTTTTTTAAAGGTTTCTCTCGCTATGTTATCATGGGTGATCTTCTTTATAAATGTGGCTTTGACGGTATTCTCTTACGATGCCTTACAAGTTCTAAAATTCCTTACACCATCAAGGAAGTTCACGATGGAATTTATGGAGGTCACTTTAGTGGCTTAACTATCGCTAAATGCATTCTTCACTTAGGCTATTATTGGCCAACCCTAAACCATGACTGTTGTGACTATGTCAAACATTGTGTGAAATGAAAACAACATGCTAATCTTCATCACACACCTAGTCATGCCTTATTGGTCGCACGAGACCTTTGACCTTTCTCTTAATGGGTTTTGGATCTTGTTGGAGAGATCAATCCTCATTCTTCACAATGCAATCAATGGATTATAACTACTATTAAATGCTACACTAAATAGGTATAAGACATCCCCCTCATTTCGGAAAAATCTGAGAAAATTTGTGAATTCATCAACCATCACATTATTTGTCGCTTTAGTGTTCCTCACTGTCTCATCACTGATAACGGAAAGCAATTCAAAAATAGAACCCTACGAAATCTTTGTGAAAATTTTGGCATTCAACTCATTTTCTTTTCACCTTACTATCCACAAAAAAATAGCCAAGCATAATCAACTAATAAAACCTTGAACAAAATTCTTATGAAAGTAGTTGACGATACTGGGAAGGATTGGCATATGCACATTCTGTTCACCTTGTGGGCTTACCACACTAGTATTCGCACTTTGACGGCTACCATGCATTTCTCTCTAGTATATGGTACCAAGGTTGTATTGCCTCTCGAAGTCCATATTCCATCTCTCTACATCTCACTACAAGGCATGATCAACAATGACGACTTTCACCAGAACCGTTTAGAAAAACTTGAGTTGTTAGATGAACATCGTCTCAATTCTCTTGATCATCTCCAAATCTACTAAAAATGTATCAAACATTCCTATGATAAACATGTCCACGAATGAACCTTCTAGGGAAACAATCTCATCCTGAAGGAAAATCAACATGTAACCAAAGAATAAAAAATTAAATGGGGTAAATGTTCTCCTAACTAGCTTGGACCCTATATTGTTACTCATACCTATGGATCATGTGCTTATCGTTTTTTCTCACTCAAAGGTAAACCCAAACATGAGCTCCTCAATTCCTTACATCTTCGACCATTTTATTTTTGAAATTCAGTCCTATATCACCTTCTATCTATTAACCGCTCGTCTCTTGAGCACCATTCACCTTCCATGTTACCCGTTTTGACGATAAATAACTAAACAAGAATAATGTGATTACCCGTCACCTTTTAACCTTATATTCAATATGAGTACCATGACTCTACTCATGGCATGATTCTCATGGATGCTTTTCATATTTTTCAAAGATAGAATCCCATGGTCGTTCATCACTTGAAACCATCTTTTTCATAGTTAACCTATTTGCTACTATGGTTTTATCTTCTAAACAAGAACCTAATCTTCCTCTATAGTATTTTCCATGACTTAAACGTCAAAAATCAAAATGGGATTCAACTCCTTGAGTAAAACTTCCAAAACAAATATGTCTTCCTCAAAAGGGACATCTCTTCTCTCTATCTCGTCACTATAAATAGATTGCTCCCTCGAAAGACAACTATAAAGAGCTTATCATACTACACATAGTCTATTATTAAAAAAAGACTATCCTTGCAAAAACAAAATAACATACTCAAAAGCTTCCCAAATTGATAAAATTCATGAAGACCTCAAGGAGATAATATAATCATCCCACATAGACTTCCCGACATTAACCAGTTTATCAAAAATAAAAACAAAAGAATAAAATGATAACTTTTTTGTCATGGAATTGCCTACTTTTGATCATGGGTTTCTTACCAGGTAAACATGCTGTTTTACACTAAGTTACACTAAACTACCCATTTTCACCTCACTACCTTTCCACCCTAATTTTCTATCTTCTCAAGGGACTCACCGCAAACATGAAATTTCGTGATCATGTGACTCTCTTCACCCTTAGCATAGTCAAACATGCAATGCCTTTAGGGTCTTATGTTCATAAGCCAATCTCTAGTATGGAAGAATAATTATGGTTCTTATCAATTGGTGGCTATTTTTTCCACCTCTTACCATTTCACCTTCTCCATTACTTATTGATTACCCTATATAGGACCAGACCATCGATATATACATTTTAACGATTTCCACTTTCACCTAAGACTCAACCATGCTTATGACCTAAACTTCAATCATGCTTGAAACCTACCAACCCATCCCTCAACCTCAGCATATTCTTCCCTAGATTATGGGACAACTACATCGACCTGAGGCTCATTTTCACCGGGGCTATGTATGTAGCACTTTGAGGGCATAAGGCCCTTGGAGGTTAGCTCGGCCATCTATTAACATTCTATCTTACTTAGTTTCCATTTTTCACAACACTTGGAAGTTAAACAATCAACAAACATACATACCTACCATTTTATCACATCATCAAAACATCTAATCAAGAATTTCACATTTCCATGATATCAAAGATTTTGGAAATTTACACCATAACATACATATAACTCATCATTTATTTTCCACGTTACCAATAACTTGGAAATTAAATCAAAACTAAAAACAAGACTCAACCACGCCCAACTAAATTAACTCAACCATGCCTAGCTAACCTAACTTAACCATGCCTAAACCAACCTAACTCCACCATGCCTAAACTAACCTAACTCCACTATGCCTAAACTAACCTAAATCCGCATGCCTAAACCGACTTGACTCCACCATTCCTAAACCAACCTGACTCCACCATGCCTAATCCACCTAATTTCCATCATATTCAAATAACAAACAAAATTACAACACAAGTACATAACTCATCTCATAAATATCATCATCTATATCACTATGAAAGTCTGTGTATCCATCAAATATACAATGATAAAACATAATATAAGTATCTCAAAACTCTCATATACAGCCTCACCATGTTCGGCACGCAAGCCGGTATATGATCAAAAATCTCATAAACTCTCATGTACAACCTCAATATCATCAGCACATAGGCCAGTATATATATCAAAATCTCAAAAGATAAATAACCATACTAGGTGAATAATCGTCACCCCACCTGAGACCCTCAGGGATAGTCTCATATGTCTCCTCCTCTTTGTCTATCTGACTCCCTGCCAACTTCTCTCCACACTCTATGGCTCTTGATCCAACCTCTTCCTGGCCTGCAGTTGGGTCAGGCCTACGTGAACTAGTAGCCTCACCTTGACCTTGTCTCAGGGCTTGCCACCCCCTGTAATCTCTACACTATGCGTGTAGGATCTCATCCTCTCACTCAAGGCTTGTTGTACCCTTTACTCTACATAGGTGGGGACATCTATTTTGGTGGTTGTCATGTGATGTTGGTAATATCTGGCCTCATTCAGAGTATCCTTGAATCTCACCATCAGTACTATCTGTGGTGGTGCCATAGGTCTCATAGCAACCTGCCAGCTCTATCCTACTAATGATGGCCTCAGCCCCTGTGCCTATGAACCTTGCCCTCCTCCCTATACCATGGGACCCTGTCCCACTACTTCCTATAATAAGGGACCTTGTCCTTGGGCTTGTGAGGGTACTTGCACTATGAAATGGGCCTGTAAGGCCACAATCTAAGCTTGTGCAGTTACCAAATGACCCTGCAAACATGATATCTATGCATTTAAGGTGGATACCTATCCCCCATCATCATCACCACCTTGTACAGGTACCTGTCTATGTGTAACCTGGGCTTGTAGGGCTACCACCTACACCCGTAAAGTGGCAACCTGTGCTTCTGATCCTGTGAGATGCCCTTGCAATACTCCAAGTTGTGTAAAAATTGTGTCCACCTACCCCTATAATGTGTCCCTCTAAACTTTAATAGTGGCTAGGTCAGTCTGCCCTAGCCTCAGTGGTGTTTCCTATAGCTGTGCCGCCCATCACTACCTATATCTGTCAGTAACCCCGGTGTCATCAATATGTCGGTCCACCACCTACTCCTCCTGCCTTGTTGGAACAATTGGTTGTGGTAGAGGCATAGGACTCTCCATGTCATCTCTCATGTACTGTGGGAATGGTGGAGGCACTTCCTAGGGAAGCCCAAACTGCCATATGACCCTGTCAATATGTATCATCTCGTGCTCACCGACACAATGTCCCTCTATCCACTTGAGAAGTTATAGCTCATCTAACTCCACTTCCATGTGTCTGTAGGAAGGGATGCATACATATGGCCTCCAAATGATGTCAACCCCTGACAATCCCTCTAACATGTGCCTATAATATTCCACATCATGTGTAACCCTAACATCCATGTGCTCTCCCCTAATAGGTACCCAACGACTGTAACCACCTCGGACCAAGACCACATCAAATGCATCAGGTTGGGAAAACCAATGGGATGCACACATACGATGTGCTCGTATGCCTTTCAATGAAGAAGGAAGGTATAACACAAGCTAAACCTCCATAGCCTCCCATAAGTCAACAACTCTCTATATAACTACACCAAGAAAGTTAGTTCCCAATCAAAACAAGTCCTATCCTCTGTCATGTCATGGAGAACCCCCATCAATGCTCATGGGAATCTCCCACCCTCTGCATCTAGTAATGCAAAGAACCACACCACCACCATGATCAAGACAACCAACCTCATCTCTTGAGGACGAGCTGCGTACATGTCCCCATAGCTCAGGCTTGCACTATGCTATCTCAACTCTGCCATCACCTCTCCAAACACTATCACTATCAGATCCTCTGATGCCTCTGACAAAATAGAATACACTTGCTCTCCCACTAAAGGTAGCCATAGGATCCTATATACATCCTCCAAGGTGATAGTGATCTCATCCATCGGTAGGTAGAATGTATTGGTCATTAAATTCCATCTATCGATGAGTGTGACCCATAAAACTCAAATCTCGAACTATATTTCTGTAGCGTCAGATCCCAATCAAGCCAACATCCATCACGTGTCTCCACTAATTTGTGGCCACACTCGAACCGTACCCAATAGATATAGAGGAAGTACTCTATCCCTCATCTGCAGTTGGTCCCTAGCCTGCATCTAACAAACCACATCATTATACAACCTTGACCATACCCAATATACCTCTTACCCAACACACCTATTACATGAAAAAACTATTTCCTACCACACCCTATAAAAAACCAAAACCCTACCGACTACCCCCATTTTTTTTCATGTACTGTTACACCAATTCTCCCTTATTCTACTTTCCACCCCCACCATCACCCAAAAACCCCTTTTCCCAACTTTTCCCTACATACAACTTCCCTTAGACCTCCCTTGACTAATTTCCTTCCCCCTACCCTTTCCTTCCACCCAATTCTCATCATCCTTAACTGGCACCGGTTGCCTAAACCGCCACTAGTTTTCCTCAACCGATGCCAACTCAATTTCAATGGTGTCAGTCATCTTAGAATTGACTAATGCCAGACAAGGCCATCCAATGTCATCCAACCCCTGACCGACATTGGTCTCTGTCATAGAATTAAAAACCGAACCCCCATGTTTATCAAAATTTTCTCAAAAACACACTAAAACACCTATTCGACCCTACCCAAACCTACCTTACCTTCATTCCCACCCCTATTTACACTATTTTAGGACCCCCCTCCCTCATTTCATTTGTTTTTAACCTATAAATGCAAAATCAATTTCCACTCAAACCCCCCTTTTTACCCAAACCAATTTAAAACATCATTTTCAACCAAATGACAAAAGAGGAATGAATCCTACCTCATCTCCATGGTGTCGGCATGGTGGTACGTCTGGCTACTACACCGGTGGCCCATTCAAACCCTCTCCTAGCTCTTCCATCACCAAATCCACTCCTCACCTCACAACCAATCAAATGGCCCCAATTGATCTCATGGACTCACCTGCTGAATGCCAATCATGGACTAGTCACTCACTAGCTCAGATCACACACATTGTACCATTGATCTCTCCTCTTACCCCACTGCACTGTAATTTTCCCCGATAAAAAGTTAAAATTAATCCGTAAAATATGGATTTTTTATTTTTACTAACCCTACCCAACATGACTGACGTCAGTTACTTTATAACCAGAATCAGTTGGTTGCTACTATCATTTCTACCCCATTTTTTCCCATTTTGACCTCCACTCCTCATTGACCAATAGCCTTTAATCTCACCCACACTTATGGAAACTTTCCCTATAGTTCCTTAGTCACATCTCAGGATTTTCTATTTACCTATACCTTGGCCCTTACCCATGCCATGACCTATTTACCTGGCCTTGAACCACTTTTTGGGACCCTTGAACTTATGTACTCAGCTATACCTTGTGATGTTGTTACCCATGTTGTTTTAGCCTAACAACCATACCTTTCCTATTCCTATGCATTTTATCCCAAACAAAACTTTGATGTATCAGAACATACCTAAACATTCCTACACCTGACCTACTTCATGTTTCTGGACCATATCCTGTACCTTGGATACCTAAATCACTTCACCGTTGTTTTGATAAACCTATCGACCTTGGAAAATGTAGAGTTTGCAATTTCTTCAACCTGGTACCATGTTGTAGTCTATATGTGTGCGTGTGTTTTGATTTACATTACCCATTACCCCATTTTACCCTGACCTATTACCTATTACCTGAGTTGACCATCACCATTTCCCATAGTACTCATACCCTTCCCCACCTACATTCACTTCCGCTAACTACACATTTATAAACCCACTCACCGATTTCCTATAACCCCTCATCAGTTCTTGGTTTGAGGGGGATCACCTTCACCCAGGGAAACCCCCATTCTCACCCACACATGGAGCAATCACTTCCTATTTTTTTCAGTGTCACTTACCAATACAAGCTATGCGACAAAAAGGGGAAAAATGTAGACACCAAATTTGGGTCACATTTCCCTTTTACCCCACATGTATATTAATTTAATTACCTAAAACTAATTTAATGTCCATTCTCACAATATTCATTAATCAAAATACCTTAATTAAATTAATTTCCACCTCACCTAGACACCTCACCCCACCACATCACCTAGACATCTCATCATAGACCTATTCTTAGCATGTTTCCTTTTAACTAGGACTTAATCTATACTTACCATAACTAACTAAGACTTATTCTAACCATAATACTAGATGCCTATTATTTCTCTAATAGTATGCCCATTTACTTACGCAGAAAATACCATTTTAGAGCCAAACCAATGGGGAAAAATTGGTAAAAAAAAAGGTAGCCAAGATCTGTTGTTTTGGCAACCTGGGATTTCCCACCGTAACCGATGCCAATTAACCCTAAACTGACACCAATTAACATAAAAATTCATCAGTTACCATATATTAACTTTCGTAACCTTGTTCTAGAGGTTGGAAGAATTATTCAAGTTTGGAGAGAGAGAGATATCTCCATGTAAGCATGAACTAGAGCCCTCTCACAAATCTAGACATCCTGAATCAACACCAAGACTGATATGAAGGTTAAGCATTCATGGTAACATTCCGGGAATCACTACTGTGGAACTGACCACCAGTTGAATAGATCAACCATCACCTCCATCCAACCACCAGGTCTACAAATACAAGTAATTGTATTTGGATCTGCATTTTTCCACACTTATTCAGATCAGTTTCTTTATCTCTGTTTGAGACTCCTAGTCTCCTATGTATCCCATCATTTCCCACCTTCCTGTCAATCCATCCCCGTAACCACCTACAACTTCCTAGCTCCACATACATGACTCCAGATGTCTCAAAGCATTCTCATCATCTTTGGCAACCTAAACCTAATCCTCATATTCTCTGTGTAATCATAGATAATCTTCAAAACTAAGTTTTATTGAGTTTCTATCAGGCTGCTCCTACTGACGCATATTAACCCAAACCATCATCAGTTTTCTCTCAACTTGCATCAGTCATAGAAGACTGACGTCAGTCTCTATATTTGGTAATTCTTCCTGTAACCTCAACCTAATAACCTTCACCCAAATAGCCCAAACCATCCAAAACCTAATCATGACATGTCCCTATCACCTTGGTTACTTGCCCCCACCTCCAGATCTGATTATAACCATACCTGTTAGACTAGATTTTCTTATTGTATTTGAATGAGATACCTAAATCATATCAACTACAGTAGGATGTTATTTTATAACGTTATTTATTTTATTAAATCATATTAAACAGTGGATTCACAACCATCTAAGAAGTATCACACTTCTTAGATTTAGCATACACTAGGGAGTCCACTGATATATATTGTTTAATATTCCTCTTGTGGTATTTTTTTCATTCACAGGTAGTTTCTCCTAGATAAAAGGAAGTTGTCGCAATCAACACTAGATCAAGAGGTCAGAATGTGTGCACTATACCTTCCACCTTCATTCACAGGTATTCCTCCTCATCCTTATGTTATCTGTTTTGCTCATACGTATGCAACTTATTGGTGAAACACCTATGCCAACATCCTTGTTATGACCATTTCCTAGGTGAGGTCTTCCCTTATAGTCCTCCCCACCTTCAGACCAACTTAATGTATGGGGAACTTGTTACTTCCACCTATTCACCTGAGCCACCTTCCAAAACATGACCATTTTCATCTGACCTCCAATTTCTCACCAACCATCACTTCGACCAAGACTTTCCTCAAATATTATCTTTTATTCAATGAGTTTAGAAAACTATTTCCTCATGAGGGGCTCTATCCTTAGTTTGAATGGTCTTTGTTTTTTTCTAATGGGCTTGATACTAGGATCAGGGTCAATGAAGTTTTGAAAAACACTTGGATAAAAACCATTCGAGGTCTTCATACTCCCATGAAAATATGCCACTTTATTTTTGATAGAGAGAGATGAAGGTCTACTTTTAATCATGCAAAAAATATTTACTGAGAAATAACTCCTTTCCATGCGCAATAGTGACTAAGGAGCAGCCCTCTTACACCACACGCATATACTTTTCTTCACCCTTGTACTCATCATCAGGGTTAAATATTTGCTCTAAGGTAACTAGCCCTTTAGGAAACTTATTTGTATTTAGCTGTATCACTTGGTCACCATAACTATCATGCAAGTCAACTTGCATGATTGAAGAGAAATAAAATTCATTCTTAATGAACTTGACGATCTACGCATCACTATCAAACACTTGTCAGCTGGTGTTTTTGTCTGGAATTAATGGTCTGATCACAATTTTTACATGCTACGTGTTCACCTTGATAAATCCTTGACTTATGAGAAATGTGAGCCACGCGTGGCCATTTGATCAGCTTCTTTATTCATCTTCCTTGGTATCACCCACAGATTTAGAGAATCAAAGCTCTCAATGAGGTCCCAAAATCTATGTTTATAATATTTGAGAAAATTATTATTTGTAGCGCACTTTTTTGTGACATGATGAATGACCGATTATGTATCCCCAAAGATCTACATCGCCTTAATCTGTTTCTTATAAGCAATGAGAAGACCATGCACCAATGCTTCATATTCTGCTACATTATTGGAGCATGCAAACTACAAGCTGTGTGTGAAGAAGAATTTCACATACTTGGGAGAAATGAGAACAACATCTGCATCTATGCCGTTTCTGCTTCTAGATTCATCAAATTATAGTTTCCAAAAACCAGAATTTTCTTCATTTTTCTTGAGCACGTGCAGCAACACAAATTATTCTTCTAGCATGTGATAAGTGCTAAGCCCAGTTTCAAAATCTTCAAGTTCTTCAGCATATGGGTCAAATTTCTGGTTCCTTTCTACCCACTCATCTAGCACTAAATCTGGAAGAGGAGGAATAAGTTACTCCTCTAGAACTTGTTCATGGCCTTCATGGACTGGGTAGTTATCTTGGAGAGGGGATGGGTCATATGAATCAACATGATAGGAAAATATTATCTCAACTTGTATGGTAAACCGGGTACCATACCTTGTCTTAAGTAACATATGAGACTAATTAGAATACAAGTAACAACCCACTTTCGTAGTGAAATCTCTTGACAAACATATGAAAAACAAAGGAGGTAGGTCAATAATGGACATATCTTGATATATTTTGATGCTTGGACATGTATGGAGGGTTAACTCAAGATCCTTGATGACTCCTAGATTGGTAACGGTTGAGCCATCAATTTTTAAAACTCCTTTGGAGAAAGGGATGTACTTAATACCTAGGACATCAATAATTTTCTTAGGAATGACAAAAGTACTAGCACTTGAGTCAATCATATAGTTGTGCATAAGGTGTTTTCCTATGATCAAGGACATATAAAAGGGTGGGGTTTTAATAACCTTACTTACTTGCTTCTTCTTTGCTTGAAAAATATTGACAACAATGCATGGTTTTTGGACATTTGGATCAGTTCGTGGAAGTTGGGAAAGAGCTTCATGCATCAGGTTGCATTGAGATGGAATGGCCAAGGCATCCCACATTGTGAAATTTACATTTGTTTTCTTCATCTAGCTCGCAATGTTGAATGGAAGGCCCATTGAATTGTGCATTTGGGACATAATAGCTTATTTTCTTTATTGTTCAAGTATAGAGGTAGGGGTCTTAGCTGGCGCAGATGCTTGATCTACTAAAGGAAGGGCATGCACCACTTCTGCCAGGGCATTGTGTGGAGCCTCGCATGTAGGAACTTGCATGTCTTTCTTACTAGATGCCTTGGTTTCATCTCTTTTATTTTGAAGATCGTCCTATGTGATAAGAGCTGAAGGTTATGTGCATGAGTCTAGCATTCTCTCTTAATACCTTGTGTTATCAGTAACTTGGGTGCGTGGTCTCTCAGGACTATATGTAGCTTGATTAATTGCACAGAAGTCTTCAGTGCCAAAGAACATAAGGTTGGCCTCATGAGGAGATTATATATTTTCTTGATTCTCAAGCTCACTTGCGCTTGTGGAAGGATCATAGTTAGAAGCATTCTGGATCACATAAGCTTGCACATACATGGCATTGGAATAATGGTATTGACTATGAGGCATATTGCAAGGAAATAACCATTTTAACTCTTCATCCATATTGTTCTCAATTGGAACTAGTACTTGACTTTTGTTGGGAACTGGGAGAGGTTATGCATGAGGGACCATTTGCAAGGGTAGATGTGCATTAGCCTACCATCTATCATTTTATTGTTTATTCCCATATCTCTGGTTTGCATATTTATTCTGTCAGGGCTGATTGTTTTGGCTATGCCCCTGATTAGAACTATTTCTGAAGGCTTGCGCATACTACTTTTCTAAAGATATAACTCTATTTCTAAATGTTTCTAATTAGGTCATTCATTTCTTCATCTTCCTTATACTGTGTGAGAGAGTAGGATGTGGATGCAACTGGTTCCACACTCTACTCGGGAACAGGAGCAACAGAAGGCTAAGGGTGCGTGAGACATTTATGGAAATAAGGGCATTGGAAGTTTGAGGGCTAAATTTCCCTCCTGGATGAGACTATTTTCTGCCCTTATTGCAATATTATAAGCAATAAGTAAGGTTCTACCTCTCATGTAATAGATCATGACTGAGATGTCACTATTCAAGGCCCTTAGATAGTACAAGAAAGTATGTTGGGTTATAGGCCTTACCACTTGAGGGATTTCATCCCAAGTCTTTTGGAATCTGATATTAAAAATTAGTCATTTGTTCATTGGGAATCCTCTTTGTTGTAGTCAGTTGCTCCACTAGTGATAGGTGATTTGACTTGTCTTCAAGGTAATTGCATAGAGCTATTCTAAGCTAATCCTAGGTAGTAATAGATACATGTCTAAAACCTCTATACCATTGAAGCACTTTTCCCTTGAGTGAATCTGTGAGTAGCCTAACTGCTACATCGCCATGTGTGATCAAATAGAAAAAGAACACATTGGCTTACATCTTGGATGTGTTCAATAGGGGTGACTTAATTCTCACCAGTGAAGTATGAAATACACTTGAGTGTGGTTTTTGACATGTCATGTTGTGCATTCAGAACAATAGGGCTTCCGCCAGTGAATTTGGAAATGTTTCTCAGAGGAGGAGGTGGCCATGGCACCATGGTAGGGTGTGTAGGTCTAATCTGAAGAGGATTGGAACATGCACAATGCACTGGAGATGGAGGTGCATGTGTAGAAGTTCTACAAAATTTTCTTTTTTGAGATAGCTTGAGGTACTCAAAGGTTGCTTCAGCTAATACACTTTGTCTTGTATGCACTCTTCTCATAAAATCCATGTGGACTATTGGAAAAAATAGATATGAGTGTTGAGAGTCACCAGATGTATTAAAGCAAGCCTCCAAAGGCTGGAAATCACTAAGTCACACACCAGAACTTAGCAATGATGAAATTTTAGATTTTAATGTTGGTCCCACTGGGCGTGGTAGAAATTGTTTAGAGCTCAAACTTGCATGCATCTAAGATCAGGTTGAATTGAATCATTGAGACAATAATGGGACTATCTCCAAGTTGTGGGGAAATTACGCGCTTGAGATAGACCTCCGGAGAAGGATGATTCCTATACCTATTTCTATTGCTACTACTACTAATATGGGAATGAAATCCTAAGTTAAATAAGCTAAGATACTAGGGATAGAATGAGAACATGAAAATGGTAAAAATAAACTAAGGGAGGTGAAAAAACCAGAAAGAAAGGAGGATTGAACACGATAAAATTTGAGTGAAAATGAAGGATAATGTGCAGAGGAAGGCTAGATATGCATAACAAAGACTAGAACACAGCTGTAAAACCATTTTCATGAAAAATGATTAGAAAAGGAGATGCAAGGGGTGTGAGGAAAGCACACCAAACACACAATGTGAATGAGAGGAAAGAAAGAAGAATAAAAAATAGGTTAAGGTAGATAATAGCCACAAAACAATGCTTCTATTACTTCCAGAAATGCACATTCGATTACAATGGTGTATTAGGCTGATATCCACATGCGAGGACCAGATCTAAAGGTCTTCTTATCCAAATAGCTCTCCTAGCAATTTAGATAACTTACATACACATTCTAACCCTAGGTTATCTATTGAAGAAGTTGCACACACTCAAAATCATTTGGCACATTTCCTTGGTTGTAGTTTTCCTGCACGCCCCTCTCCTTCCTCCTTCCACTTCCCCTCGCATCTACCTTCCATGCATTCACCTTCTTCCAAGTCAGTTTCTTTCCACCCCGTGCACCTAAGTATTTGACCCTTCACCTGCCACACCCATTACTTTGTAATAGTTGCACCTTAACCATATATTCTCTTCTCACTAGTTTGATTCATCTCCCTACATGCATATTGTGCACTCCCTTTGCACCTTCCTATGATTTCTCCTAGTTCCCTTCTATGCTAGATCATATTTTGACATGCTCAAGTGTGCCGCACGCAATCAGATAGGGCACTAAATCCTCACAACAAATGAATGATTGACATGTGGCAGAAATGATAAATAGCTGTACATTTTTCCACCATTCTATCCAATCAACACACACCATGTGTTTTTCATATGCTGATGACTCTGGCATCTTCTGAAATGCATATCATTAGCTACAGTGCCAGAAATTCAAAATTCAATTTTTTGCGGATATGGTAGGTGAGAATTGGGAAAACATCTCTTTGAACATTGATGAGCAGATCTGATTTCTCCAACCACCCAATTTAGTATGATCCACTTTATTTTATCTTCAACATGTCAAACAGACATGGGGAAGAGTATTTCATATATTTCTAAGTGGATTTATAGACATTGAATGCTTCTTGTTGGTGGTTGTGTTTCAAATTCGGATTTTCCCTCCTTTTCCTTTATTCCTCCATAGATTCATCTATAAATATAAGAGCAAGGCTCATTTGTTATGCTGGCTACTCTAGATCCTTATGAGTGTTGTTAAGGACTCCATATTTTATGTATTATGAGTTACAAACCTCCATGTTTGGCTCTTGCATGTGGATATCGGCCTCTTCAGCATTGTAACAGTTCTATGCATTTTTTGGAAGTAATAAACGGATTGTTTTGTGACTATTATTTGTCCTAGCGTGTTTTTATTCCTTCTTCTGTCCTTTTCTATCACATTGTGTATTGTTGTGCTACTTCAGGTCCCCTGCAGTTCATATTTGGTTGTGTCCCATATGAGCAATTCGATGAATGCGTGTTTTTCTGTGCTACTCATGCCTAGCCTCCTTTCATAAATTCCCTGTCATTCTTGCTTAGAACAGATAGTGTTCATCCCTCTTTTTTGGTGCTATCACCTTTTAGTGTAGTTTACTTCATGTTATCCTTATTTCCCTAGTTTCTTGGCATTCATAGCTTAGTTTCCCCTTTCAGCACTAGGACTAGCATTAGAAGTAGAGATAGATAGAGGAACTGGCATTCTCTAGAGATCTATCCCAAGCTCGCAAGGTCCCACAACTTAGGGATGGTTTCAATGTGGTATCAGACATCTCGGTCCCTTTTTAGAGACCCAAGACGTGGGTGGATGTTTGAGTAACCAACAGTTTCTGGCACGCCTGGTGGAACTGGCATTGAAAACTCAAATTTCATATCTCTGAGTTCTGGTGTGTGGACTTAGTGTTTTAGCCTTAGAAGAGGCTCCTTCCAAACATATCTAGTGACTCCCAACATTTTAAAAGCTATGTTTCAGTAGTCTTGAGCACCTTTCATGAGAAAAGTTCACACAAGAAGAAGTGTAACGGTTGAAGATTCTTTTGAGTACCTCCAGCTATCTTTGAGAAAAGTTCATTCCAGAAGGCCCCCGTGCGCATCTCTATCTTCAGCGTACCATGCCCATTCAAATCCTCCTACAAATAGACAACCTATGTGTCCTGTAATGGTGCATCAGCCACCTCCTCCATTAAGAAGCTTTACAAACTTTGATGGAGGGAGTACCTTACTCCTGGCCATATAACATGATCTGCTCAACAATGCACTCAAAATTATTCCTTACTTTACTGGTGAGAATCAAGTCACCCCTCAGGAGCATATCCAGGATGTATCAAATGTGTGTTCATTCTTCTGATCACACATAATGATGTAGTTATTAGGATGCTTGTAGCCCCTTTCAAAGGTAAAGCACTTCAATGGTACCGAGGCTTGAGACTTGGATCTAGCACCACTTGGGATGAGATGGGAACAACTCTGTGCAGTTATTTTGAAGACAAGTCAGATCACCTATATTTGGTGGAGAAACTGACAACAACAAGTAGAACACCCAATGACTAAATGACTGATTTCAAAATCAGATTTTAGAAGACTTGGGAAAAAATTCCCCTCGTGGTAAGACGTATAGCCCAACATGCTTTCTTTTATTATCTGAAGGTGCTCAACAATGATATTTGAGTTATGATCCAATCTATGGGAGGTAGGACTCTACCGGATTCTTATAACATTGCAGTAAGAGCAAAAAATAGTCTTATTTAGGTGGTAAAGTTGGCTCCTAGACCGCTCATGCCTTGGTTCTTAGAGATGTCATAAACACCCCAACCTTCTGTGGCCCCTATTCCTACTCCTGAGCAAAGCACGCAACCGGTTGCGTCAACATCCTATTCTTCATCACAGAAAAAGGAAGATGAAGAATTGAAGGCATTGATCAAAAATTTATCAAACAAGGTCATATCATTAGAAAGGTAGCAAGTGCAAGCATATAGAGGCATTTCTAATCAGGAACATGGCCAAGGCAATCAACCTTAGTAGAATCAATACAGAAATCAAAGATACACATCTAACCAATAGAACAATAGATGGTAGCCTAATACACATCTACCTTTGCAAGTTGTCCCTCCCATGCCTTCTCTCCCAGCACCCAACATGAGCAAAGCACTCGTTCTAGTTCAGAACAACTTGGCACAATAGTCAAAGTGGTGCTTCCCTTGCAAAATGCCTCATAGTCAGTACCATTGTGATAATGCTACGTGTGCCCAAGCCTCCATGATCTAGAATGCTTCATATTTGTGAGCCCTCAACAAGCACCCATGAAGTAGATAACCTTAAAGATCCAGAAGTTCCTCCAAAAACCAATTTGAGGTTCTTTAGCATAGAGGACTTCTATGAAATCAACCAAGCTGCAGAAGATGGAAACAGACTGCACACCCAAGTTGTGGATAAAAAAAGATATAAGAAAAGAATATTAGAGTCAGACACATAGGTCACAGTCCTAACAATGCAAGAAGGTCTTCAAAAGAAAAAATAATCAGATAAGACCTCTTGTAGAATTTTTTTTCAAACCCCTATGCAGGAGGTCCCGCATAAAGGTCCTTTTGAAGCAACGTGCACCCATCCTCTGGTAGACCAGGCCTCTGTTCTAGCTAAAATTCAGGCTTCCACATGACCTTGAACACTCAAGAAGGGATGTTATTCCTCAAAATCACAAGATAGGGGGGCTTCCATTCAAAATTGTTGACCAAAATGAAGAAAAAAACATAAACGTCAGAATGAGGGATGCCCTGACCATTCCATCTTAGCGGGATTTGCTATAGGAAGCTCTGGTGTAATTTCTGCGTGCTGACCCGGTTCTGTAAAAATTGTGCACTTTTGTCAAAATATACCAAGAAGAGGAGAAACAAGTAAGCAAGATTTCTAAAACCCCACCCTTCTATATGTCCTTGATTATAGGAAAACACCTAGTGCATAGCTGCTTAGTTGACTCAGGTGCTAGTACTTCTATTATGCCTAAGAAGATAACTGATGTCTTAGGCATGAAATATAGCCCTTTGTCTAAAGGAGTCCCACAACTTGATGGATCAGTTGTCACCACCTTGGGAGTTATCAAGAATCTTGAATTGACTCTCCATGTATGTCCAAGCTTGACAATTACTCAAGATGTGTCAATTATTGACCTGCCTCCTTTGTTTTCCCTATGTCTATGAAGAGAATTTACTACTAAAGTGGGTGGTTACTTGTCTTCTGATTGGTCTCATATGTTGCTCAAGACAAGGTATAGTACCTGATTTACCATACAAGATGAAACCATATTTTATTATCATGTGGAGCCATATGTCCCAAGCCCTCTCTAAGCCAACTGTCTTATCCAAGAAGAACAAGTTTTAGTTTCTGAAGAGCAGTATCTTCCACCCTCTGTTCCAGACCTAGCACTTGATGAATGGGTGGAGAGGCATCACAAATTTGATCCCTATGCTGAAGAACTAGAAGCCTATGAGACTAGGCTTGGTACTTATTGTATTCTAAAAGAAGATGCTACACTTCAGTGCACACTCATAGGAGATAAATTTCAAACTCGGTTTTTCCCTCCTTTTCCTTTCTTCCTCCATGGATTCATCTATAAATATAAGAGCAAGGCTCATTTTTTATGTTAGATACTCTAGATCCTTCCGCATGTTGCTAAGGACTCCATATTTTCTGTATTATGAGTTGCAGACCTCCATGTTTGGGTCTTGGATGTGGATATCAGCCTCTTCAGCATTGTAACAGTTCTGTGCATTTTTTGGAATTAATAGAAGCATCGTTTTGTGATTATTCTCTGTCATAGCATATTTTCATTCCTTCTTTTGGCCTTTTCTCTTACATTGTGTATTGTTGTGCTACTTCAGGTCCCTTGCAGTTCATATTTGGTTGTGTCCCATATGAATGATTCGGTGAATGCGTGTTTTGCTGTGCTACTCGTGCCTATCCTCCTTTCATACAATCCTTGTCATTATTTCTCAGAATAGATAGTGTTCATCCCTCTTTTCTAGTGCTATCACCTTTTAGCATAGTTTACTTCATGTTATCCTTCTTTCCCTCGTCCCTTGGCATTCATATCTTAGTTTCCCCTTTCAGCACTAGGGAGTAGTAGTGGCAGTAGAGATAGATAGAGGAATCGACATTCTCAAGAGATCCATCCCAAGCTCGCAAGGTCCCAAAACTTGGGGATGGTTCCATTGTGGTCTCAGACATCTTGGTCCCTTTTCAGAGACCCGAGACATGGGTGCACATTTGAGAAACCAACAGGTCTACAACTCAAAATACAAGGCAATGCCTATACAAATTGAAAGAATCCAACCCTTTATAAATGAGAAATTCTCTTACATTTATAGATGAATGGATGAGAGAAAGGGAGTGTGCAAAGGAGGTAACATCTGATTTGAAAAGACGACCACCAACAACCAACAATGAATGCTTAAAAATATGTCAAATGCGCTTCCCCATGTCTATTTGGCGTATCTACAGGAGAAGGAAAGGGGTGACATCCTAATCAAATAAGGTGGTTGGAGGAATCAAATCTTGCATTAATGGCATGAGATAATTTTACCAACTTCTTACCTACCTAATCCCGCCAAATATTGATGAAACTTGAGTGATATAGAGTGTAACCCACATCATCAACTATTTTTTCATCTTCTACCACATGTCACATCATAGTTGGTTGTAAGGATTTAACACCCCATTTGCACACTTTTGTAGGTTGTGTGTGGCTCACTCAATGTCTAATAGTCCACGTGGTATAGGAGTTAGTGCAGAGGAAGGCACGACAATGTGCAAAGGAAATAAGTGTGGAAGAAGAAAGCATAAGGAGGTGTGTAAAGTGACCCACGTGGAAGGAATGGAAGGAATACCTATGGGAAGAATGTATGGAAGAGGCAGAATCATTACAAGATAATGTGCGTTTAACAAGGAAAAGGGTGTGCAAGGATGCTAGGGACTTAGCTAGTTTTGGGAAGTAAGTCTAAGGTGCATGTGAAGGGTACGTGAGCTACTGGAAGGAGTGTGAATGAACCGAGAGTGGGTACAAGGAAAGATGGGATAGATAGAGGAAAATAAGGGAAGATGGAAGGTGAAGGAAAGGACCACGTATGGGTGTGTAAGGAACATGAGCCAAGGAAATGTGTGTAAAGAAAAATTGAAGTGTGCACAACCTGAAAATTAGAAATTCAAAGCCAGAATGGAAATATAAGTTGTCCAAATAACTAGGGAAGTTATTTTGGATAACACTTTTCGCTCATTAACATAAAGTGGGGGAAAAAGTAGACACTAAATCACACAATTTTGGTAATTATCTAGTCATGGTTGCATACTACTATTCATATGACTCATAAATAAGAAAATTACTAACCCATGTCTTTGGCTACCTTTATTTGCTTTCTATTTTTTTTTCAATCTTGAACCCTTACTTGCTCAGTCTGCCTTTTTGTACTCCGCATTGTTGTCATCTGGGATAGCGCCCCAGTGCCAGGCACCCTCATTCCCTCTGGGTGCCCTTGTACCCTTTTTAATTTACTCACACTTTTTGGGTCCTTTACAGCCATTTGAGCATATTATCCTTTTGGTATTCGATTGTTTTGGGGTTAATTACAAAATTCAAGCAAATGAATCATATAAATATAAATTTATGTGATCATAATAAAGGACCAAACACTAAGCATTAGCTATCACCACCTAAGGTTGCATCCATAAATAATCTAAGAGCTTTATTGCATCCATATAGCACCATCCAAGGGACACAAGGGATGGTTACTCTACATACACTTTATAAAAGGTAAGTTCATTTTATTCCATGCACACATCTATTACATTTCTATACATCTAGCTTATTTTCTCACTATCAGATGTGGCACGCACAAGATCCACCTAGGGTATGATTTCGGCCACACACACACATAGAGAAAACTACTTTGGGTCTAAGATGTAATGCAATGCTCAGTCATAAGTTCACCATTGTGACATCTTAGGATAGTCCAACCCCTCATTTTGCATCTTTCCTTTTTAGGATTTGATGTCTATTTGAGGGTTTTGCAGGTTCATACTTCATTCCAAGTTTCTAGCGACCTCAATAATCTTGGTATGACCTCATAGTGACAAAAAGAAAACAAAAACAAAAAACTAACGACCACTCAGAGGAATTTCCCTGAGCATTTATGTAGACCCAGACACCTAGAATCAGGTCTAGGGCACCTGTAGGCACCCTTGTCCCTCTCTAGGCACCCCAGTCTAGGATATACTTCCAGATCTATATTTTTCAAGAGCTTCAGTGTGATAGTTAGTGCCTCATAATTTCTAGGTTTCTAGTTTTGAACACCTCCAAGATCTCTGCAAATTGGCTGAGGCTTCTTATCCTCCTCTTTGCAACCTAGGTTTCATATTTGCTAGCTTAATTTTCTTAGGTCTATTTTTGTATTTAATTATTATTCATTTATTGCTACTATTAAATTCAGATTAGGCTCTTATTTATGCATTCAGTTTAATCATTTTGGTGAACCTGATCTTCAAATCCACCTTCTCTCTAGGTCATTTTAGGTCTTTTCAATATTATCAGCTTCCTTATCTTCTTGTAGGATTTGGCCAAAATCAATGGCCACAACTGAAAATCCCTTTATCAACTCTCACAATGTTCCCCTTAGCAAAATATAAGCATCTAATAGTGAAAAATAATAAGATGAAGATACTAATGTCGACCAAGAGTAGTTAGAAACACTCAGCACTTTGTAACAAGCTTTGCATAATAATCCCACTCATCTTCTGCACATTATACATGCTTTGATTGCTGCTAAGAGCACTCAATTGATGCTTTGGCACCTCTTGTTACTCACTCTTCATCTCTCATGGCCTCCACTCCACCCCTTCATATTCCAACGTCCATTCCTACCACTATCGCTCCCATTATTTACCCTAACATGCCCAATGGCTGACTTGGATCTTCTTCACTGATACTACTGATTTAACTTCTTTATATCAAGATATGCACACAAAAATTCACTAAATTCAACTCGCTACCTCTAGTGTATCACCATATTTGGATTCCACTTCACTTCTTCACACTGCATTTGCACCTGCCATTTATCCCTATCCATTACCGCCTAACTTCATCTCCTCTAGGTTACTCATCTTTAAAGGGCATGGTGACCCATAAGAGCATCTCCAAAATTTTCATGTGGCATGTCACGACTATGTGGATGATTAGACCATTCTTTTAGCTAAGCTCTTTCCTCACAATCTCCATAAGATTATATAATGTGTTAGTTCTATGACCCATCTGTTCATTCGGTAACATCTTTCACGCATCTATCTGATGCTTTTCTCAATCATTTCTCTATCAATATCAGCTCTAAGATTTCATATGCGTAACTTTCACAACTTAAACAAGGGGCTAATGAACATATAGCAGATTATGTCTTACGCTGATAAAATAATAACTTAGCTAAGATGTCAAATATGCTTGCAGACTCTAAGCTTCAAGACTTATTCATTTAAAGTTTATTGCCACCTCTTTAGGAGAGCATTCTATTCGAGACATCTCCCTCGTTTGATCAATTATGTCACACTGCTCAAGTTACATGAAACTAAACTCTTATCTATCAGGCAAGCTTAAGTATCAAGACCAAAGATTCATCCTCTATAAAATTTCAAAGTAGAATCAACTTTTAAAACTAACCAAAAAACCTACTAAAACTAAAGTCACTTGTCAACAACGTCTCTAACACCAAATAACTCCAATGGCAACCACCTAAGCGTACATATCAAAAATTTGGCTATTGCTTTGTATCTTATATTACAATAGCTTCTTGAGAAAAATCTTATTAAACCTCCACTCTCCACTCAACTTGGATACATCTCACCCTAAAAGGTCGAAATTATAATGAGAAATTTTGATGTGAACTATCATTAATGTGTCAGACATTCTACAAATAGGTGTTTCAAACTTCGCACTATCATTGAAGATATTATCGATGATAAAAAACTTGAGCTTCTAGAGCCTACAGCCTCTAGCACCAGTTAATGAAAATCATAAGCTCAAAATATTCAATAATCTACTTCCAAAACATGACAAGAAAGTGGTTGATTCCTCGGATAATCATACATATCACACAGTGTCCTTCTCTTGCATCGGGGGATCTTAATTATCCTAGTTTCTCATGTTGACATTTCTCCACCAATCATTTCTTTCTCTGATCATGATTATTGTGCTACATTCTCTTCTGATCACTTGCACATTAATCACTTCTATCGGATCCATCCCTATCAATAATACCAAAGCTTGATCCATCATGGCGCTATCACCGTATGTTCTATTCTATTTCCTATTGTTATTGGTTATCCACTCTCACAAATTGTGTATCCAATGGATAATTCGTACAAGGTAATATAACTTCACAGTTATTGTTGGTCCTCTCACCATGCTTGTGCCCTTCTTTATAGCACCAATCAATCAAAGGGTGTGATGTGCTCTTAGGTCTTAATTAGATTCTCTGGTCTCATTCTATCATCTCCATGAATCACTTGTGTCTAAAGTTCATTCACAACAATCAAGTGATCTCTATCAATGGTGTGCATCCCTCTACTCCAAGGTTGTCACCTCCTCTTAAGGTTGTACCATCACATCACCTAGTCCATCTAGTTCCTCCATAGACCTATCAGATCGTAAAGCACAATCCGCTCCTAGCTCACCTGTTTGTACACATGCCCTTGCATGGTCTCATCGCTCTATTAGTCCAGTACATTAGCCTAGGTCAATCAAAAGGATAGACTCTTATATCTATGCATACTTCACCACCCTATTTTACTCCATGTAGGTGTCCATCACCTCCGTGCTCTGTTTCACATAGGTATCCATCACCTCCACATTATTTTACACATAGATTACCACCATATACTCATCGGTCACATGCATATCGACTTCATTCACCTCCACAATGACTATCTCATATCCCAACACTCCTAGAGCATGATCACATGCCTTCATCACTGCAAAAATCATGTAGAGGACCTTCATCCTTTAATTTTATCGGATAATTTAATCACCAACACACGATTGGGGGCATTATTCTTATTTATTGCCCCCAACTAACATCGACATGCACTTTATACTCACATCATTTCATATCTAGACATTCACATAAAACATACATTGGTATCGTCATTACCCGATGACATACTCTTGTGCTTTGGTTCACGCTTGACCTATTAAGGGAATCCTATATACATGAACCTCACACACTATATACTACCCTACAAACTACACAATACACATTACACTTTGCACACTTCACATTTGGAACACATTCTTTTACACATTGGACATCCTACACAACTTCGATATCTTTTTCTTACATCTATTATTCATTTTACGCACTTTGCGCTTTCTACCCATTACACATCTTATGTCTATACAACATATGATTCTTACTACACATCATATATATTGTACACTCTCTACATCTTTTATTCACATCTTATTCTATACATCATATAAACTTTGTGTTACACACTATACACATATTTGACATCATCTTCCTACATATACTATGCATGATACACGCTTTGCACTTAACACACTTACACACTCTATACATATTGCGCTGCATCACACTTTACACATTCGACACACATATTTCTAGCATCATAATTTCAAACAACATTATACATACCTACCATCTACATCTTACTAACACATCCTACTTACACATCTCACTATTACATTTCATGATCAAACCCTTACAAGCGCACACTACCCTATGACGCACTCTAGTTCCACAGTCCATACTTGACTGCTGAGGGTATACATATCAAATGGACCTCCTCACACTCACATGTTTAATCAAATCACTCATTCACTCACATGTTTACATTCTACACTTTACACTTTGACGATCACATATTTTTAGTAGACATGTTCGCACCATTTCCCGATGACACATTCTCATTTACGGTTCATTATTGATTACTGAGGGGGCATAAATAAATAAACCTCATTGCATACATACACATCCACTTATGGATAACACTATTTTTATCATTCACTCTGCATTCCATTCCATATCATCCACAACATACTGCATATCTTGGTTTCATTTACTCTTTCTTACTCATGCTTTTACATGTTCATCTTATTACACATACTAGATATATATCTTGTATTTCATTATATTTTTCTATACACACATGCATGTTCAGTTACTTTCTAGTTATGATTGTAGATTCAACAGATATATTATGCACAAATTCTTGGTGCAGTACCTATTACTAGTCACGCGTAGGCCCATGGGAGCATCCACTTTTGTACATTACAGGTGTTATTATTTAATTTTATTTCATAGCACATTATTTTATCAATTTATACACATTTGGACATACTTGTTATCTTTCTAACATGCTAACAAGTGCTTCATGTACAACATTTGTTATGTAGGGCTACTTGCTTCCATGGTTGTTTTTTACATTTTTTTCCATTGCTTTCTCTTTATGCTCTTGTTTGTGGGATTTTCCCTTTATCTTGTGTTCACACTTTTCTTCTTGTGGCCATTTTCGCCTTTATTGTCTTACAACATCGTGAGTTATGTCCCATGTTTACAACCCACTTTTTGCAGTCTACATTATCTTTTTGCATGTTTACTTGCATCTTAGCTTACAAATTGTCTGTTTTGCTTACATTTTTTCTTTTACATCTGTGTTTATATTTACTTTTAGTAACACTTGTCTCATATCCACTTTGTTTATATGTGCCTTGGTTTCTACCAAGAACATTCCCTTTCCCCTTGTAGGGCACAATTTCAACACAATGGTCGGTCCTCTTTTGGGCTGCATACTCCTTCTACGACATTGCATGCACCTCAAACGAGGGGGGAATCATTTTTTTGAATCAATCACCCCATACAAAATTATACAAAACACATCACAATACCATAACAAAAAAATTGTCCATTTTGGATAGGGCTCAAAATCAGACTTGAGTCCTTAGCACAACGATGTCCTTCCTATATGCTTGTAACTAGGGGGCAGTTATACATCGATTGGTAGTTTAACATAGTCTACAGAACTCCACACAATGGTTTTTATAATGAATACTGTCCTTAGAACTTACATTTTCACACACCATCTGCAGTGGTGTTCCATATTCTACTGTGGCATAGGATCACCCAAAAAAACATTCAGTGCACTCAAAAATTCTAGGAAATAGTCAAAGGTTAGAAAATGACACTAGAACTTTAACCATACACTACTTATGTCGTGGCATGAGATCGTTCTACAAAATCACCCTTCATCGACATCTTCAAGATCTTTTCTACGCTCTTTTATCATCATGGATACGGTGCACATGTTTTTTTTTCATTTTCATACTTTTCATACTTTTTCAACATATACATGCGTATTTGACTACTTGTTCATTCTTATCTTTTGTAGGTCCGTCCGTATGGGAAGCAATAGTAAACATCATCAACATCATTTAAAAAATCAACAAAAACAAAATTGACATTGACAACAAGTACATCATGACATCTCCACACGCGTTTCCACCCTAGGTTCATTTTCATCATCATTTTTTTGAACTCTCTCCTCATTAGCATCCACACTTCACATTTTTATCACTCTACATTTTGTCTAGTCCTTCGACACACTTTCATCATCGATCTACATGCTTATTAGGTACACATCTCTATCTAATTTATGTTACTAATCTTTTCGCTCACCAACATAAAGTGGGGGAAAATGTAGACACTAAATCACACACTTTGGGTAATTATCTAGTCCTGGTTGCATACTACCATTCATATTATTCCTATGTAATAAAAGTACTAATAAACCCGTGTCTTTGGCCACATTTCATTACTTTCTATTGATGCTTTCAGTCTTTCACCCTTACTTGCTCAGTCTACCTTTTTATACTCATGTTGTTTTCATCCTGGACACTAGTGCCCAACTAGGATGCCAACGCCAGTCACCCATGTCCCCTATGGGTACCCTTGTCCCATTTGTACTTTACTCACACTTTTTAGGTCCTTTCTACCCATTTGAACATCTTATATTTTTAGTAGTCAGCATTTTCAGGGTTAATTACGAAATTCAAGTAAAGGAATCATATAAATATAAAGTATTGTGATCAAAATAAAGGACCAATCACTAAGCATTAGCTATCATCAACTAAGGTTGTATCCATCAAGCATCTAAGAGCTTCATTGCATCTATTTAGCACCATCCAAGGGACACAAGGGTTGATTATTCTACATACACTTCATAGGAGGGAAGTTCATTCTATTTCATGTGCACATCTATTACATTTCCTTACATCTAGCTTGTTTTCTTACTATCAGGTGTGACACACATAAGAGCCACCTAGGGCATGATTCCAAACACACACACACACATAGAACTACATTCAATCTAAGATGTAATACAATGCTCATTTGTAAGTTCACCATTGTGACGGCTGAGGAAAATCTGAACCCTCATTTTATACCTTTCATTTTTAGGATTTAATGTCTATTTTAGGGTTTTATAGGTTCATACTTCATTCAAGGTTTCTAGTGACCTCGATAATCTTGGTGTAAACTCATAGTGACACAATGAAAACAAAAAAAACAACTAATGACCACTAAGAGGAGTTTCCATAAGCATTTCCACATACCTAGATACCCAGAAACAAGTCTAGGGCACCCGAAGGTGACCTTGTCCCTCTCCAAGTTCCCCAGTGTAGGCTATTCTTACAAATCTGTATTTTCCAGAGATTTAGTGTGATGGTAATTACTTTGCATTTTCCAGGTTTCTAGTTCTGAACACCTCTGGGATCTCTGCAAATCAACTGAGGGTCCTTATCCTCCTCTTTACAACTAGGGTTTCATATTTGCTAGCTTAATTTTCTTAGGTCTATTTCTGTATTTAATTGTTAGTCATTTTTTGATATGATAACATTTAGATTAGGCACTTATTTCCATATTTAGCTTAATCAGGAAGGAAAAAATGGATGAAAATAAAGGAAAGGATATACAAATGAGATAATGGGTTGGTTGAATTGGTGGAGTCACTAGATGTGCTTAAGAATGAATCAAATGACTAATTTTTACCAAGAACATACCAACTTGGCACATGAAACAATAAAACACATCCTATCACATGTGTAACTCAGTCACACATTGATTGCTACTCAGTTGTGTATGCTGAGGCTTTACCTTTTATTGTGCCTATGCACGCGCGTAACTGTAAATGTTGTTTTGTGTGCCTTTTGTAAATTTCTTCACGCATGTCCTTGCTTGCATTTATGTTTTCTTTCCTTTAATGATAGAAGATACATAGATTGATGAAACCAGTAGTTATGAGTGTTGGGAGTCACCATATGTGTTAAAAAAGCCTCCAAAGTTTGGAAATCACTAAGTCACACACTAAAACTTAGCAACAATAAAATTTAAGCTTTTAATAATGTCTCATTAGGTTTTCTAGAAACTGTTTGAGCTCAAAATTACACCTATCTAAGATCAGGATGAACTGGGGATTTGAGGTAACATAGGATTGTCTCCAAGTTGTGGGACTTGTGCTTTGAGACAGACCTTTAGAGAAGTTTGGATTCCTCTACCTATTTCTAATGCTACAACTAAACCTACAAAGGGAAATGCAGTTACCTATCAATGCTTTAAGATTCCAAAGGACGAGGGTGAGAAGGAGATTCATTAAATGGAAATATATGCTAAGGGGAGGTGATAGCACCAGAAAGAGGGGGATGAAAACACTTAGCTTGAGTGAAAATGAAGGAAAACATGCACTGAGATGGCAAAAAAATGTGTCGTAATATGAAATGCATTCACATACCCATTTTTCGTGGAGAAAACAAACAAAATCCCTTTAAGAGATATAAAATATCCACAAAAAATCAAAAATACAAATGAAGGAAAGAAGATGTAGTAAAATTTGATCTAGGGCAGAGAATAACAAAAAAACACCACTCTTATTTCTTCCAAATGATGCACAATCGATTACAAAAATGAAAGAGGCAATGATCTACATACAATCGCTCAGATCTGAGGCCTAATACTCAAAATTATAAAGAGAAAGGATTTAAACAATTCCTTTAACAAACTATGGGGGTCTAACCTTTTACAATGATAAATGATCTTGAATGTATAGAAGAAGAAGGAAATAATAGGAGGGTAAAGAAGAGGGAAATTTTTATTCAAACTTCTAACCACCAACAACAAGCAAAAAATGCGTGCAAATACACCTATAAGGCTATTATATCTATGTCAACATCTTTCTAACAATACCAAGATCGCATGAACATGATCTCTCCAATAGAAGTTATGAAGATTTGAAGTTCTGCAGTGCAAATTGAGCACACAAGACATGTGGTGCACTTTCATCGACTGAAGGATTTACACGACTTTCTATTTTTTTGTATTTTCTGCCATGTTTTAAGGCATTCATTTGATGTGAGGATTTGACATGTAATTGGAACATTTTTATAGGTTGTGTGTTGCACACTTTAGCTGATGAGTTGACACGTGGCACTTACTAACTAGAACATAATATTGTACTTGGCACGTGTGCATAAACAAGAGGCATGAGAAGAAAGACAAGAGATGTCTTGTGAGTGTGCATAGGAAGGTGTGCAAACTATAAAGGTACGTTAGCATGTAAGTTAGGCACAAGCATTTGATCAAATGGGCCCGCAAAAATAAGAAGGAAGATATATGCAGAGAACACATATGTGTAGGAGAAGACAAGTGCAATGACATGATGCACAAAGGAAGATTATAGAATGGGAATGAGTGCATGTAAGATGGTGTGCAGGAATCAAGAATCAGGAAGGAAAGGCATGTGTGGGGAAATCATACTAGTGACTTAGCAAAATGGATTGCATGTCAGTAGGTGTGCTCGGAGGGGTGTGCAAACTATTAGGATGAAAGCGAGTGCACAAGGATTGCGTGCAAGGGGAGTTTGAGGGAGATAGAAGAATAAATAAGGGAGGTGCAAACATGTGGAAGAAAGAGGGGAGAAGAGGAAGCATAAGGAATAAGTAGGAAGGGCACTTTGAGTCATTATTTAGTATTGGGTCTTATACTACTATTTCATATGGTTCTTAAGTGAAAAAAAGTACTAACTAACCCATGTCTTTGGCCATTTTACTTTGCTTTTTATCATTATTTTTTATCTTCATCTATACTTTCCCAGTCAATTCTGTCATTTTGTGTTTTTCCCTATCTTCTGACTAAGGTGCGCAGACCCAAGGCTTGGGGCACCCCGTGTGCACCCTGGTCCCCTCTGGGGCCCTGATCCTCTTTACACTTTACTCTTACCTTTTGGGAACTTTCTAGTTGTTTGAGTATTTCCATATTTTTGGTGGTCAACCTTTTTAGGGTTAATTATGAAATTAGAACAAGAGAACCATATAAATATAAAGTTATGAGACCATAATGAGGGACCAAGCACTAAGCATCTACTATCACCATCTAGATTTGCATCTATCAAAGGCATCTAAAGCTACATTTGCATCCATCTAGCTCCATCACAAGGCACACAAGGTTGGTTCATCTGCATCACACTTCATAGGAGGGGAGTTAATTGTTTCCATGCACACATTTACTACATTCTACATCTAGTTATTTTCTCACTACTTCACAAAGTGTGATTGACACAAGAGAAACATAGGGCATGATTTACACACACACACACATAGAAATACATTGGGTCTGAGATGTATTGCAGTGCTAAACTATAAGCCCACTATTGTAGCTGCTGAGGAAATTCTGAACCCTTCATATGCATTTCTTTTTTTAGGGTTTTGATGCTTTATTTGGGGTTTTACAGGTGTTTCTTCTATTGTGATTTTACTAACTTTAGCGAACATACAATGAAATTCAACCGATAGGAAGCAGAACATAGTGAGCAATTGAGCGACACCTCAAGGAGGTTTACATGGTTATTTTCACAGACAAGGGTGCCCAAATTACAGACCAGAGTGCCCCAAGCCCTTGTCCCACTTTTCCAGGAACCCCAGTCCACCCAGACAGTATCAGATATGCACTTTTTGGAGCTCATATGTGATAGTTTCCTCCTATGTTCATCCAATCTCCACTGTGACACAGTCCTAACAACATCATAAAATCAGCTAAGGCCTTCTTAACCCTCTTTACACATTAGGGTTTCATATTTCATTTTCTTATATTTCTTGGGTCTCCTTTATGTAGTTTACTCCATTATTTACTGCTTTTCATAGCATTAGATTACACTAGAATATTTCTATTTTAGTTAATCATTTTGGTGAACTAAACTAATCCAAACACTTTCTTCTGTAATGTCTTCACCTTATCAAGTCATGATTCAATCATCTTATCCATACTTTTTCACCTACTAAGGTCTCTGGTATAGTCACTACTACTTCTAATTTATGCAAGTGTGTACTCAACATCCCCCTCACTTTATTACTCCTAAGGCTGATCCTTCCATCAATGTAGTAACTACTCATCTACTCATCCTCCTACAGCTCAACCTACTTCTATTCCTCCACCCATCACTTTCGTTGACTCCTCCTACTGCTTCTAAGGGTTATGACATCATTGAAAAACTTAAAAATACACTAGCTAAGATTTCTCTCTATGACTTATTGTGTAGTGCACCTAGACTATCATAATACGTAGAATGAATCCCTTCATGCACCATTCATATAGAAAGTGATAATTCTACGGTGGCCTTTACACACCTCATACAGTCTCTCGAGAATCTACCACATTCTATCTCCTTCACTGATGAGGATCTATCACCTTTTGCTAAAGAAATCCATGTGCACCCTTACTCATTACTGACCATCATTAGCACCACTTGCATCAAATGAGTACTTATTGATAAGAGGTCAGCCGTCAATCTATGTGCTCATTCTCTTTTAAAACAACTGGGTATTAATGATAATCTAATTTATAATAATTCTACTCTCATTCCAAGGTTATGATTCTACCACTCGCACATGTCTAGGGACTATCTCATTACACATTCAGGTTGGGCCTAAGACCATTATTACTGAATTCTATGTTATATATGCTTCATTCAATTTAATATATTTCTAGGAAGACCTTGGATACATGCAATGCAAATTGTCCCATCTACTGTACACCAATGTGTCAAATTATTACATGATGATTATGAACATACTATTACTGCAGATCCTGATCCATTAAAATGTTGTTGCATAGACCCCATTACCACTATTCCTATCCCACCTTCACACCCAATTCCATATGGTATCCTTGACACATATGACATTGGTCAGTCTAGCACTTCATAACCTTCTTCTGCTGCTTCAAGTACCCTGACTATTTCTACTCACACTACAACAATTATCTCACCCACCATACCTACTCCTATGAGCACTTCTTCTTCTACACCTATCGAGACACCTTCCACTCCTCCACTTAATGCACCTCCTAGAAATATACTTGAAAAATTCATCCAACATGATAATTCTAACATAAATGATTCTGAGGACTCTGACGATGAAGTTGACTGCTATTGAACTCACTGATGAAGCATTAGGACAATTCAATTTTACACCTATCAATATAGATGACTATTAATTTGAATACACCTTTGTGGCTGATGGCCCGGGAGAATATAAGTTCAAGACCCCTCCTTCTACTAATGCAATGATACTTTATCAGGGATTTGTTAACACTTTAGATGTTGTTTCATCCCTACCATGTAGTCTGCATCTCTGCCCTACCTCCTTTCATATGCACACTACTCATCAAAAACTCCTTTTGGCATAGCATCCCGATCGATCATACTTGTTCAGATACTATTTGCACACTTGAGGGATTAACTAGACTTGGTTTGAAACTTAATGATATCTTACCACCGATTCAATCACCTCATCTTATCATGGTTATTGTCACATTACAACCACTTATGGCCTTCGTGTGTTTCATTTGATGATCTTCATTACATGAGCCCCTTACACTTCATCCACTAACACTTGGGAAATCTTGGCTTAACTATATTGGCAGTACTTTAGACACAGACAACACTTCTCTCACATTTC
The DNA here is from genome assembly GCA_019776745.2 of Taxus chinensis. Classification (NCBI taxonomy): domain Eukaryota; kingdom Viridiplantae; phylum Streptophyta; class Pinopsida; order Cupressales; family Taxaceae; genus Taxus; species Taxus chinensis. The sequence continues at coordinate 836,448,798 of CM034150.1, forward strand.
CTATGCCATTTCGACAATGTTTCCATTGGTAATGACTCATCTCCCACTTATGCTCTAAATCATTCTCGTTGGTATGCACATAATTGTCCACCAACCCCTTTCACTAATGAAGAATATGCAATGAGCATCTATACACTATGTCGTAATGGTTCTTTGTATGATCCACCTCATTCTATTTCTTATCATGTCTCCAATGCCGCTCTAGTGGGTTTTGATCACGACAATGATGATATTTTAGATAGTGTCACATGACTGCATTCACCACCATGCACTTTGAGGGGCATGGACATTCATACACATCCCCCCATATTAGCATCGAAACATATTTTCATACTCACATTATCAACCTCCTAACATACACATTCTCATCTACACATTAGCATCATCATTACCCGATGAAACACTCTTGTGATTTCGGTTCACACTTGACTGTTGAGGGCATACTGCACTTACACACTGCAAATAGAACTACACATCACACACTCACACATCTTCCATGTACATATGTATTTATCTCACACTACATACATGCTATGAATTTCTACAACATCACATGGTCTAAAAATCTCTCATCATCTCATATACTACACACAACTACTTGTACACGCTTGCACTCACTACCCTGTGACACACTATAGTCTCACGGTCCATACCCTATAGACTATTGAGGGTATATATCACAAATGTACCTCATCACATTTGTATTCATCATTCAACCATTTTATCATGTGCGACATCCCTAGGTTAGTGACATACACTATAGGATAAATGGTCACCTATTCCATCATCTTGTAGTGATATACACTTTAGGCTACATCACCACTCCCTTTACTCATCTTATAGTGATATACACTTTAGGCTAAATAATCAATCCTTCGATCATATTGTCATGATATACACTTTAGGCTACATCATCACATGTTTTCGAACATCATGTCTAGGTCACATATCATCTCTGCACATAACATTCACCACACACGCTACACACAACACATAGTTTGACCATTTCCTGATAACACACTCTCATTTATGGTTCATTCTTGACTATTGAGGGGTAATAATAAATGAACCTCACTACATATACTTCTATTCACTAAGGGGCACATGGATCCTATCATCCATCTTGCATTCCATTCCATCCATCCACAACATACTGCATTTTATGGTTCCATTTACTCTTTCTTACAATTGCTTCTTACATGTTCACTTTACTACACATGTTATATAGATCTCTTGTATGTCATTATCTTTACCATACACACATGCACATTCACGTCATTTTCTAGTTGTGATTTAAGATACAGAGTTTCTACATGCAACACTGATGCTTGATACACTATTTATAAGGGGCATCCACATATGATATAGGTGTTATTGTTTCATTTTTGTTCATAACACACTAATTTGGTTTATACATGCTTTGACATACTTGTTATTTTTATGACATGCTAACAGGTGCTTCATGTGCAACATTTATTATGCAAGGATATTTCTTCCATACTTGTTTGTTACACTTTTTGCTATTGTTTGTTCTTATTTGCGGGATTCACCCTTTATCTTGTGTGCATACTTGTTTATTTGTATGTGGCCATTATGACATTGAGTGTCTTGCAACATCATGAGTGATGTCCCATGTTTGCAACCCACTTTTTGTGGTATATGTTTGGCTTCTTACATGTTTACTACATTCTAGCTTATACATTGTTTACGTAGCTTACACGTGTCTTCCATATGCATTCTTGTTCGTAATAACACTTATTTTTATAGCCAATTATTTGTGTGTGCCTTTGTATTTACCAAGCACATTCCCTTCCCCCTCTAGGGTAGAGTTTCAGTTACTTGGTCAGTACTCTTTTGGGGCCACATTCTCCTATCCACAATGTCACATGTGCCTCCAAAGAGGGGGGAATCATTTGGGTTTACACACTACACAACATAGTACCGGTATAGTCTAGTTTATAGTTTTTAGTCCATCACACAATGGGTTATACAACAAGTGGGTTTAGACCAATCTACGAACAACATACACAACAAATTTTATAGGGAAAATTTTATAGGACAAATTGTCCTTAGCATTTTGGGGAGCAGTTATAGGTTGGAGGAACATCAGACTTTCCTCCCTACACTTCTTCTGCCAGTGATGTCGGATCACCCAAAAAACTAAGTAGTACAAATATCTCTTCACCACTCTCAGGGAAATAGTTATAGGTTGGAGAATCACATAGCTTTCTCCCTACACTTCTTGGGGCCACAGTGGTGTGAGATCACCAAAAAAAATTGCACTTCACCGATATTTATAGGATATCCTTTTTACACCCTTTTTCTCATCACGAATTAGGTGCACATGTTCCTTTTTACATTTTTGTGCTTTCAATTATAATCTTTTAACTATATACATGTGTATTTGACTACTTGATCATCTTCTCTTTTGCAGGCCCGTCAGTATGGGAAGTAAGTAGCCAATAACAAATACAACATCACTCGACATCACACATTACATACTAACAAGTAGGTACATTAAACACATTGGCATCTACACATGCTCTTCTGCCCTAGGTTCACTCTCATCACTTTTTACACTTTTACATCTTTAGTTTCCACACTCCATATTTTTGTCACTCCACATTTTGTCTAGTCCTTTGACACATTTGCTACATCAATTAACATGGATTATCAGGTACACATCTCTATCTACTTTATGTTACTAATCTTTCCACTCACCAACATAAAGTGGGGACAAATGTAGACTTAATATCATGCACTTTGAGTCATTATTTAGTCTCGGTCTCATGTTACTATTCATATGGTTCTTAAGCAGAAAGAGTAATAATTAACCTATGTCTTTGGCCATTTTTACATTGCTTTCTGTTGTATTTTCAATCTTACACATGCACTTGCCTAGTCTATTTTTTCATTCTGTGTGTTTCCTATTTTTGATTGGGGTTCCCAACTAGGATTGGGGCACCCTAGATGCCCTAGTCCCCTTTGGGGTGCCTTGATCCTCTTTGCACTTTACTCTCACCTTTTGGGCACTTTCTAGCCATTTGAACTTTTTATATTTTTAGTGGTTGGCATTTTCGGGGTTAATTACAAAATTAGAAAAAGATAACCATATAAATATAAAGTTATGTGATCATAATGAGGGACCAAAAACTAAGCATCTACTATCACCATCTAGAGTTACATCCATCAAAGGCATATAAATCTACATTTGCATCCATCTCGCTCCATAACAAGGCACACTAGGTTGGTAGATCTGCATCACACTTCATAGGAGGGGAGTCTATTATTTCCATGCACACATTTACTACATTATTTATCTAGTTATTTTCTCGCTACTTCACAAAGGGTGAGTGACACAAGAGCAACCTAGGGCATGATTTACACACACACACACACACACACCTAGAACTACATTTGGTCTGAGATATAGTACAACACTTAGTTATAATCCCACTATTGTGGCCATTGAGGAAAATCTGACCCTTTTATATGCATCTTTTTTTATGATTTTTTTAGGGTTTTGTAGGTGATTATTCTATTGCAATTTTACTAGGTGCTTCAAAGATCATACAAAGACATTCATCTGATAGAAAGGGAGCATAAGAAGAAAGCATAGAAAAACACCTAAGAGGAGGTCTACATAGTTTTTTCACAAACTGTGGCACCTAGATTACAAACCAGACTACCTAAGTTCCCTTGTACCTCTTCCAGGTACCCCAGTCTAGTTGGATAGCAGTCAGATCTGTACATTTTCTCTTGATCATGTGCAATAGTTTCCTCCTCTTGTTCAGACGAGTCTCCACTGTAACATAATCCCACAACATCATCAAATCATTTAAGGCCTTCCTAACCCTCTTTTCACATTAGGGTTTCATATTTTTTTTCTTAGTTTGTTTGGGTCTACTTTAGTGCATTTTACTCCATTATTTACTGCTTTGTATAACATTATATTACACTATAATATTTTATATTTTAGGTAATGACTGGGCAAGGATTTTTCCTGTAAATTTGAAAGTCTGATCTGCAACTTGAAGAATACCCAAAAAGTCACTTGAAATACTTGTTATCCAATTTTGCACACATGGAAAAATTGGACAACGGGGTCATATTCTATTCAAAATGAAACATTAGTTCTAGGGACCCACTTCTGGTCATTATCAAGATAAAATGATTAAAATAATTGATTAATCATGTTGAGGATCTTTAATATGTCTCTTTGTATCTATGAACTCAATTAATTCACTGATCAACCTAGTGAGTGACTCGGTGAGTTGATATCATAACTAAGTTTGAGTCGAAGCTAGGTGGCATTAGCTTGGTCAGATAATTGACATGGAGTTGGGATAAGTTTTAATGAGACCAAATCATGTCATGGAAATATATTTTAAGCCTAAGATCTAGAATCTCATGATGGAGTTGAGACATAGCTCACTCTAGAGCTTGGTCTTACTAAACTACGCTAATAAGCCATTTCAGGCTTGGGAAAGTTATAGAAGATCTTGAGCAAGCATCAAACATTGGAGCCAAGCTAGGAGAATTTTTTTCCAGTGCATCACTAATAAATACTCATTGGTTAATGAATTTGAGCGAGCTCACAATGAATAGAAAAATACGAGATCAAAAATAATGAAAGCATCATTTAGGACTGAGATCAATAGAGCTCAATGAAGATCGAGCTCATGGGATCAAGCTAAAGATAAATGAGGATCTTATGAATGAAAGAAAGGAGCTTGACATGTTTCACCAAGTGAAACCGAGTTCATGAGTAAACAAATAGAATTGAGTTTGAACAACAAGGAATGAGTTGATTAAAGAAAGATCATTATTCAGGAAATTTTGGTAAGAGGAAGAGCTCGTGATAAGTAATTCGAGTCAATATAAAACACATATAGCCCGAGCTCAGGAAATGTAAAATGAAGCTCAACAGTTTTATCATGAGAAACTTGGTATCATTGTAGAAATGAATGCAAGCTTGGGATTAAAGTTCAGAGAAGTGAGTCATGTCTTTCAAAATTATGGCGAGTTGAGCCCACACAGAGAGAAAAATCAGAGTTGGCATCAGCTAAGACCGAGTTGAATAGGGGTAGATGTTAAAATGGTGAGCTTGCATGCCGAGTTGTGGATTAGATTGTACAAGTTCGTAGATGGCTCAGTGAGCCAAGATGGTCACCACTTGGAGGAAAATTGGATTTCAAATCCTAAGAATCCACCATTGCGGGTTTGCGGGGAACAAAATTGAGCCATTCCATAACTAGGGGAATTTGGGGAGTAAATTGACATGCAAGAGTCTCACTAATGGGAAACCAAGACAAGGTTTCCACTTTGTGGGGATCGTGAAATGCATTTCCATGTGAAGATTTCGAAATGGGAAGCCAACAAAAAAATTTTTGGGCATGGGAGGAGTCTGAGTTAATTGCCAATTCACCTTAAGAGTCGTCATACCAATAAAGTGTGATGTGTGGTGGAGAAGCGGGCATTAAGCGCTGACTTGCTGAAGTAGTAAGTGTGGAAAAATGGTCTCAGAGACTAAGATTTCCAACTTTGGAATTACATAGCATGAAAGCCACACCATGCACGGCAAGATGGCAGTTGGAATCTGAAGCTAGAAAGAAATAATTTAGGTGGATCATGGGCTCGACGTCCAGGTCAAACGATGAGCTGAAAGGAATAGGTCATCGAGCTAAAAACCTTACACGAATTTTCCAAGATAATTGTTAAGTTGATAAGATAGTTTCTGAGTTAAGTTAGAGACCGAGTCAAATGTCGGGCGGTGTGGCGAGTGAGGGTTGGTGCTTAGAGTTTGAATGCATAGAAAATGGAGTTCATTTCAGAATTTAGATGGCAACTCAGTCATGTCAATCGAGGAGAATTCATGGATGAGCTCAATCGGTATATTAATTGTGAGGAGTAGGTAGTTGGAGCACGTGCCTAACATCATAACCAATTCAAGAAATACGTAGTGAAGGGTCATCGCATAATTTGGTTGAGGAAAATGCTCAGACCTAGTCACAGTGAAATGGAAGTTGTGCATTTCCGAGAGTCCATTTCAGGCTCACGCCATAGGGTGGAATATTTCCTTCTTAGATCGATCCAGTAACTACTCATGTAAGAAAGATAATGAGATTGATTTGTAAAGAATCTTAATCAACTCTTCATGAAATTTTCTCACAAAGATAAGTGGAAATCGAAGCACAACTTAATTGAGCAGAATATGGTAGGAGCAGTTTGAAAGTATCACAGAAGATGCAAAAGACATCTAAGTAACTCATGACTATGAGCTCAAGCTGAAATGGAGTCAAATGGCATGACAGAGTGTTAGGATCGAACCTTCCTAGAAGGACAAGCCACGTTGATGTGCACAAAAGTGAACTTAGGGAAAGGATAAATCTTAACTCAGAACGAGTCACCATTTTGGGCCGAGATTGCAGTTATATAAGGAGAATCCATATAGAAAGCTTGTATTAAGATCAAGTCTCAGGCTGAGGTGTTCAGGAGACTATTGGTTTGTGTCAGCAAAAGGACTCACAATATGCAGAGTTCGTAGAATATTTTGAGCCATTAAAAATGAAGAACCCAAAAAATTATACATATCTGGCGAGATATAAGCTCAACTCACAAGGGGTAGGGTATTTTAATGAAGTGAACCTTGACAAACTGATTGATAGAAGGTCAATGACATGATGGTGCTTGGGGGTAAGAATTGGGATTGTCGAGTTGTGAAGGTAGATAGCTTGGCTCGACATGACCATGTGCGAGTTGGATGTGAGGTTCTTTGTGGTGAAGTATTCACTTGAATAAATGTCAAGGCTGAATCGAGGAGATAATTTTAGGTGAGACGTCACCATGGAGCTATGTTGAAGCTTGACACAATGCTGTACAAAGATATGTTAAGTTAGCATTTATTCATATCTTGGCTTATGGAGAAACATTACAAAGTTGATTAGAGAATAGGGAGAAATCGGTGGCTGAGCCTGATAAACAAGTTTATGAGGAGTTTGAGTAGTAAGCTATGTAGTAGAGTTTGAGCTAAGCATTTGGTATAACAAGCTAAGCTCATGGACTAGATGCTGAAGAACTCACCTTAAAGCCAGTGATAAAACAAATACGCCATGTAAGGCAAGTCATGAGTCATAATGTAGATCCATGCAAAGAATATGAGCTCGAATCAGTGATTGGACCTTGGAGCTCAGTCGAACCATAAGAATAAGCTCATAGGCTGAGCTATGAGATGATGAGGGAGAGTTCTTCCTCGAGTTGAAACCATGTTGTAAGATGGTTTTAATAATATGACCAAATCCACAAGAATGTGAGTTATTTTGAGGTCAAATTAGCATTCACAGAATAAATTACACACATGGATGAAGATTGAATTCTTATAATCATCATGAGCTTGAGCAGGGCCTGTCAAAGAGACGACTTTAATGAATATTTAGAGGTGAGTCAATCGGGTCATAGCTCGATCAACACATAAAACAAAAGGTAGTTCATGGAGCAGCAAGATGAAAAGTAATATGAAGATCTTGAACCATTTGAGCCAGTCCAAGTGAAGCTCGGTAATAATGGGTGATAGCTCAGTACATAATCCAAGTGATCTGTTATGTGGCCGATCAACTTGCCATGTTAATGGTCAAGTTCACAAGGAAAGGAGTATCTCGGTGGATGGTGGTAACAGACAATAATGCACTCAGTTGATATGGATGAGAATAGCTCAGTTCATATGAAACATGAAGAACTTGACTCGGTGAATCGAGTTGGAACCAATCTAGGAATGGCTCAACAAGACATTTGAGTATGAGCTCGGTAGGGGTTTGCGAAGCCAATAGGGTAAATTCACCCAAGGAAAACTAACACAATGTGGAGTGGCTCGGTCAATGAGTATAGAAAAGGAGATCGATTCTTGCAAAGGAACTCGGTGTGACTATACACTCAGCTCGGTGCAGCATAGAAGGACTTGAGTCTAACTTGGTGAGTTGGCTTGGTGAGCCAACCACTGAGTTGGACTCATTTTTGGCATTTTCTTCATGACCCCTTCCTCTTCGAGTCAAACCGGTCAACGAGGGTCCCATAATAATTTTTAATTAATTTAATATTTTTATTTAAATATTTTAATAATAATATTATTATTATTATTATTTAAATATTATTTAATTAATTGTGAAGACTAGGTCAACCAGATATAATGACACATGATGCAACCTTCTAAAGTGGTTCAACCAACTACAATAAATGAACCATCATGTGCCTTGAGTTTAGGAATGTAATTATGACCTTTCCTCTTCTCTCTCACATATTCTTCTATAAATGTAAGTTGGAAGCTCATTTTAAAGGGTTTGAATAGGTCAGATAGGTTGGAAAGTTAGACATCTTAGGCAAGTGCAACTTTTCAAGAGTCCTCTCTCTTCTGCAAGTTGTCCTTATATGTTGAGAGAACTTTCAAGCCTCTTTTCCAAGACTATAATGTAAACCATTTCCTCTTCTAAATGTATGATGCATTTTGCATGTTATTGAAGCAATTAAAGTGTGTGTTTTGTGACTAATCTTGGTCCTTTCATCCTTCTATACTTCTTTGTGCCTTTTCTCATGCTTGTAGGTACACTATGAAAGTTCATGTTTCTATTGCAGGTTCTTGGATTTCTATGCTTATTGAGTGGTGGAGCATTGCATACAATTGAGTTATGGTGCTTCTTCACCCTTCTCAAGTTCATCTTTCTTCACTGGAAGAATGATAACTTGTTTTTCTGATTGAGTTTAACAAAGAGAACGCTTGCTTCCTAGTCTGTGGTATTCTATACCCTGTCTAAGTTGTAGTAGGTGAAGTTGACCTGTGGTGCACAAACCCTCTTCAAATTATCCCTTCCTGAGTCTGAAAACACCCTTTATTTGGTGCATCACCATCCCTAGTATAGTTTCATTTATGCAAATCTCTTTCCCTAAAACCCATGAAAATGTTAGCATAGGACTAGATAGCCATTTTTATTACACTAGGAGTAGTACAACACTTAGTTTAGGAAGAGGAAGCTGGCCTTCTCTGGAGATTCACCTCGATCCCAAGTCTCATAGCTTGAGAGGTGATCCCATGTGTCCCAATCACACCAAATGTCTTCTTCACATTCTAGCCATTTAGGGGGTGCAGTGATTTGGCGATAACAATACTGTTTGAATATAAATTAAACTACTGCTCTCATATGAAGATGTTCTAATTTGAATTTATGAGAGTGGAATATTGTGCGTAAAATGTTGGAACCACATGAACTATTGGAAGACATACAACCAAATTTTCATCCTAGAAGCAACAAAATAGTGCACACGAGGATGCGCAAGAGGAAAGAAACCAGCTCCATGACAAGAAATCAAAATCAAAACTTATGTACAAAATTTTGAAAACCATACATGTTCCAAGAGGAAACATGTAGAGTGTGTGCAAGCACTTGTTTTGAAATAATCAAACCCAAAATAACCCTATTCTAATAAGAGGAAAATGAAGCTCAAACAAATCCTGATATAGGAAGGGAAAAATAGTTACCTTTCCTTACAAATTGAGACCATGTAACCTATTTGGAAGTGAATATGGTCTTTAGTAAGAGTGAAAAACTATGTTGAAGTTGGTTTCTCGCCCTTCTCCTCAAAATATCAGTAATAAAAAACAAATATCTCCTTTAGTTTTTTATTTAGATTTTGGAGGTATTGTTGTTGACCTTTGGCATGTTGAAGCTCTATCTTTTGCTCTGAAGTGAGCATGTCTAGTGGAAACTCTGTTATTGGTTCTAGAACAACTAGATATATGATTGGGCATGGGAGGATTCTTGTGATTTTCCCATTTATTTGAGAATCAATCCCAAAAATGGGATCTTCATGTAGTTTTTTCTTTTGAAGGTAACTATCTATAGGTTGGTATGAATAGTAATTTACCTCTAAAAATAACTTTTCCTCCTCCAAAACAACATCTTATAAGTCTAAATGACTTCCTTTTGAAGAAGACACCATATTTTGTTCACTTTATGTAATCTCATCTTCCCAATTAGAGTCATATAATTCTTTAACAATTATATAATCATCAAACATGATGAGACTAGTTGGGGATGATACATAAGTGAGGGAATTCTCATTTACAACATAGTTAGATAGAGGGGATTCAAAAGAAGATAGAAGGGCACCCAAGGGACAAGTTTCCTTTGACATGCCTGAATGAAAATATTCTTAGCTAATACGACAATGTCAAATGCCTGAGGAAGAATGTTTCCTCTAAGAGCTTGGATCAATATAGCTAGATCAGAATCCAAGGACCTCAAATAATACAAGAATGTCATACCTTTTGAGGGTCTAAATTATTGAGGAATTTTGTGCTAAGTCCTTATTAATTTGATGTTGAATTCTAAGATATATTCTATTGAAATGAATTTTATTGTGCTGAGATTTTCCATGAGAAGAATGACATCTATATTCTCCTTAAACTAGTTTTAGAATTGTTCTCCTAGATGATCCCAAGTGGAAATGGATTAAGGAGCCAAACTACTGAACCAATATTTTGTTTTTACTCTGAATGATGAACCAGAGGCATGAGGTAAACATTTTCTTTGGTGACCTTATGAATGGAATAATGGTTGAGTATGTCTTGATTGTGATCATTAGGATATTGATCTCCATTTCGATGGAAGAAGGAACATTTATTAGGGATATTTTTGGGATATCATCCCACTGCTGCAAATGGAGAGGAGAAGAACTAAAATTAGAGAATGGAAGATCTCTATAAAGATACATGGATGAAGTGGAAATATGAAAATGGAAGAGTGAAAGGGAAGGAAGAAATAGATGAAAGGAAAGGAAAGAATCTGTAGATGAGATAATGGGTTGGTTAAATCAGTGGAGTTGCTAGATGTTCTTAATAATTCCTTCAAAGGCTGATTTTTAGCATGAACATATCAACTTGGCACATGATACAATAAAACACATCCTCCCACACAAGCAACTTAGTCACGCATTGACTGTTACTCAGATTTACATACTGAAGCTTCACCTTTTATTGTTCCTATGCACGTGCATAAATGTAAATGTTGATTTATGTGGATTTTTCAAAATGCTTCACATGCATCCTTGTGCACATTTGTGCTTGCTTTCCTTTAATGAAAAAATATGCGTGGACTACTAAAACCACTAGATATGAGTGTTGGGAATCACTAGATGTGTTAAAATAAGTCTCTAAAGGTTGGAAATCACTAAGTCACACACAAAAAATTAGAAAAAATGAAATTTAAGATTTTAAGAGTGTCCCGCCAGGCGTGCCAAAAAATTTTAGAGCTAAAAATTACACCAATCGGAAATCAAGATGAACTAGGGCTTTAAGGAAATATGAGGTTGTTTCCAAGTGTGGGACTTACCCTTTGAGACAGAACTCTGGAGAAGGATGGCTTCCTCTACCTATTTCTAATGCTATAACTACACCTATGAATGGAAATGTAACTACCTATCACTACTCTAAAATTCCAAGGGAGAAGGGTGAGAAGGAGATGCATGAAAGGAAATATATGCTAAGGGGAGGTGATATCACTAGAAAGAGGGGGATAAACACACTTATCTTGAGTGAAAATGAAGGAGAACATGTAAAAATAGGGTAGACAAACATGTTGCAATCTGAAACACATTCATACACCCATTTTTGTTAAGAACAAGAAACAAAATCCATGTAAGAGATATAAAATATGCACATCAAATCAACAATTCAAACAAAGGAAATAAGATGCAATAAAATTTGAGCTAGGGTAGAGAATAACCACAAACAAAACTCTTATTGTTTCCAAGTGATGTACAATCAATTACAAAAATGAAAGAAGAAAGAATCTACATGCAATGGCTTAGATTTGAGGCATGCAACTCAAAATGATAAAGAGCAGAGCTTTGAACAATGTATTTAGAAAACTAAGGGGGTCCAACCTTTTACAATGAGAAATTATCTTAAATTTATAGAAGAAGAGGGAAGGAAGAGGAGGATAAAGTAGAGGGAAACTCAGATTCAAACTTCCAACCACAAACAAAAAGCAATAAATTCATACAAATTCACCTGCAATGCTATAAAATCTACCTCCCCATGTCTATTTGGCTTGTGGAAGAAGGAAGGAGAATGAATTTGAAAAAATATGGGTGGTTGTGTCAACTGGATGTGTGCATTAATGGCCTAAAAAAATGTGCCCAATATCTCAAGAAATGTGCTCTTCTTATATGGGTGATATTTTTTACCCATATGTTTATGTGGTAGTTTTGGCCCATAGTTTTGATACCCATGGTATTGTAAAATTTCTTAAGAAGTTACTTATTGATGTAGGGTAGACATATCATAGTAGATGTGTGTGAGTTCAAGTGTGAATTCAAGAGATTTTGTTGAGTATACATTCATCACCGAATCAAAACACCCTTATGTTTACACAAGTGCATATACTTGAGCTCACAGTGTGATTGGATAACATGGGTACTATCTCCAAGTTGTGGGACTTGCTACTTGAGATAGACCTCCAGAGAAAGCTGGTTCTTGCTCCTAAACTACTTGCCACACTCTACTCTAATACAGACAACACAATATTTTCTAATCTAACTTTCTAAGGGAATAAGGAGAGAGAATGAATGAAAATGAAAACCTACACTAAAGTGGTGATACACCAGAAAAGGAGGGGTGTGAGAGTAGTCTTCCAATGTGTGAAAAATAGAAGTAAAATGCATACTAAAAGGGGTGTTAACAATTCTCCACAATCTGGAGAATGCATTCACAAAAATATTGCATACATGCATAAGAATAATGATTCCTTGCAAGAGCATAAAAATAGACACAATATTCCTGTAATGAAGGTTAAAAGGGCAAGAAGAGTTCAAACAAACATAGCAGGGGAAGATGCATCCAAAAACTTGTATTTTATTACTTTATGATATGCATAGTTCAATCTATTACAAGATAAGGGCCTGGATCACCATGTAAGGAGTCCAATACAAGGGCCTACAACACATTTTCTTCAAAAAGAAATTTTGACAGAGCTTTGCTACAACAAAACTACCTCCCCCTACAATGAGCCTAACACTCCAATTTATAGAAAAATGAGAAGAGAGAGAAAAGGGGAAAATGGAAATCCCAAAATCTATCCTTCAACCACTTGTAAGAGGCATTAAATAGAGTGAAATGATTGTATGTTACTTGCAAAAGGCTCCCCATAATGTCCCAGGTGCTGCAGCAGAGAAAGAATGATGACCATGCCTCTTAATTGCACTCCCAACTACCAAATAAAATACTATCATGAACCCATCCACGTTTTATGAAAAATATCCATCGATTTCTCATCAAATCCCAAATTTCTTGATTTTTGTGCATTGATCTCAGAAAAACAATTCCAACGGTACTAATTTCATGTGATTTTGTTGAGAAATGCAAAAGTTATGACCTTCTGAGTGTGGGCAACTATTTTGGGTCTGCCAGGAATTTTCTATCATTTGACGAGACTGAGCATTTAATTCCCAAAGCTATATATGTTTCTTTTATTTTCATATATCTACCCTCATTAAAATTAAAAAATCTAAATTTTGTGATGCACGAAACGTCATGCTCATTCTAGAAATTTCAATTTTATGAAAATCGAAGCTCGAAGTCAAAATTTATGGCCATTTGAAGTTTGGGAGGTCAAACATTGACTTTTCTATTCATTGTGGCTATTTTGGAAAAATTGGGTCCGCGTGTATCGGCTGTTCCAGACACTTTCATCCACATCACCTGTTTCGGGCTTCTTTGTCCCCATGCATCCACCGTTGACCAGGCCATGAGGACCGTTGAATTTCGCATTCGCCACAACATATGGTTCTTTTTGTGGCTTTATTTCCTTTGCGCATCCTGCATGTAATTTTGTCCTGACTATCCCAGAAACATTTCTCCATGCCACCCAAAATGCACTGACTTGCAGAAAAATCATATTTTCGTGTCCCGCGCATACCTGTGTTCCAGATGTCCCGCGGACCACGTGGGACAAAAACTTCCACTTTTTCTAATTTTTACTTCCTGTGGCCATTTTGGCTTTGCGCGTCCCCTGCGTACTTTTGTCCCTATTAAACTTGTGCGGTCTGGGACATAGAAAGCCAATTTAGTCTGATTCTTTTGTATTTCGGCTCCAAACTTGGTACGAAGAACCTTGGTATGATCCGCAGCCTCCAGACCTGCAATGCATTAAAACAAGCCCAGGACTTCAATTTTTGGATTCTTTCAATTTTTTTTAACTTGTTGGATTTTTTCCTTGGATGGGAAAGTTAGAGAGAAACCACGGGGACCCCCAAAACATGATTTTGGGGATTGAATCAATCTACTTGCTTGGGACTGAAGAATTTGATGCATGTTATCAAAATTACCTCGAGGGGTGAATTTTGGATAACAATTTTGCTGACTCAGTGGGGTTATTTACCTACCACATGAAGTATGGCCAGTTGCATGTAGGAATCCATTGGGCATGGATTCTATCTTGTAATTTCTCATTTGACCTGATGTTTGAAAATATGCATCCTTGAGTCATTGAACCATTTATTGATTTGATTCTCCTGTGGCTGAAAATTATTTTTTGAGAGCTCGATGAACTGTAAACATGCACACACTAGCCAACACTTAGGGAAATGAAAACTATTCTAACAACGGTACAAAGTGCATAAGCACTTGGAGGAATGGAAATTATAAATTAATATTTACACGGGTGAGAAACTCTCTTTCTAGTAGCAACGTTTGAGATAGATTCCACTGACCAGAATCTGCAACTCTTCACCATCCAACTTAGCTAACTGGAAGGCATTGATACCTTTGTATTCAATGATCATGTATGGACCACTCCACATGGCATTGAACTTGGAATGCTTTCCTAGCTTTTCCCGATCAGCATCCCACTTTAGTACCAAATCTCTAGCTTGCAATATCCCAGCCTTAGCTTTCTTGTCAAAACTCTTCTTAATCAATTCTTGATCATTTTTCATGGTTTGCATTGCATGTTCTCTTGTTTCTTCTAATTCCATCAGCTCTGCATACCTTATTTCCATAGGCTCAAACTCAGCTAGTTCCAACTATTTCATGAGTTCCAATGTTGACAACTCGAGTGATATAGGTAGAACTACTTCTTTCACGTGTACAATCTTATATGGAGAGCTTCATGTAGACCTCTTGGGTATGATCCTCTTAGCCCATAGAGCTGATTTGAGCTTTGCGTGCCAAGTTCTCTAATTCTCATCAAGAGTTTTGCTAATGATTATTAGTAGGTTTTTGTTCATATACTCTACTTGACCATTACCCTGAGGGTAATAATTGGATGAAGTGCTAAAATACACATGATTCTTAACAACCCATTCAGTGATCTTTGTGCTAAGGAATGCCAATGCATTGTTTGATATGATAGTGGTAGGGACACCAAACCTCGTGAATATCCCTTAATAGAAATCCAAGATGTTAGATTCATTTTCCTCATTGAGTGCCACTGCTTTAGTCCACTTGGTGAAATAGTCTATTGCTGTAAGTATCCACTTGAGGCCATGACTTGAATTTTGATTGATAACCCCAATGAAGTCCAATCTCCATTTCCTGAATGGCTGATTTACTGAAATCGGATGAAGGTGCAACATTGCTAACCTTTCTTTCCCTGTGAAGAATTCACATCTCTTGCATTTCTTGACCCATGAGTAGAAATCACTGAACACCATAGGCCAATAATAACCAGCTTTCATGATTTTGAGAGCTGTTACTCACGGAGCAAAGTGGTCTCTTACTTCTTTGTCATGGAACTCATGTAATATCTTCTCAACTTGACCTGCTCCAATGCATCTCAATAGAACACCATTGATATCCTTCTTGAACAAGATTCCATTAATGAGTATATACGGGATGGATTGTAATCTAAAGTATCTCCTCTTAGCTTTGTTCCATCCAAGAGGGCACAAACCTATTTGGAGATAATGCACCATGTCTTGGGTCCAACATGGAATGGGTGCATCGTCAGTTGTTTGTTCTTGATCATTTTTTAGTAATAGGACAACATCTTCTTCACCTTTTGATCCATTAGGTTGTTTGGAAGTGAGGTGCTCACACAATCCTTTTCCACGAACCAGCTTGGTCACTTTTATTTCAATATCATATTCCATTACCTGAGTGATCCAACCTTCTCTCTTCTCATTCAAATCCTTGTTTAGGAGGAAGTCCCTACCACTAACATGAGACACCAGCATTTGAATCTTATTATTCGAGACCAAGTGTTTGAACTTCTTCAAACTCTTGATGACATCAAGGACATGATTTTCAATAAAAGAATACTTTACTTCGTAATCTTCCAGGATTTGAATGAAGAATGCCGTGGGATGTTTTGAACCTTCTCTATTCAGTTGTATCAAGATAGATGTGATTGTATCTAAGCCTCCAAAAGCATACAACATGAAGTCCTTTGAAAATTCTAGGTTGATAAGAGTTGGAGCTCACGATATTTCATGCTTGATGTTCTCAAAAATATCTTTACCTTCTGCTATCCATTTGAATGTAAGACTCTTCTTCAACATCATTGTTAAAGGCTTCACAAGAGTGGGAAAATTAGGCACAAATTTGCGGACAAATTTTATCCTTCCCAAGAATATTTGGAGAGATTTCTTATGGTGTGGCAATGGAAGTGTTTAGATGGCTTCAACCCTTTCAGGATCAATTGTTAACCCTTCCCTTGAGACAATGTGGCCCAAAAATTTTCCATTGTGTGACAAGAATACACACTTCTTCGGATTCAATGACACTCAAAACCTTCTACACCTCTAAAACACTTACCTGAGGTGAAAGAGATGGTCTGTTGCATTCTTTGAGAAGACAGTGATATCATCTAGGTATACCAGCACTATCTTTTTTATTAAGCCTTTGAACACCATATCCATAGATTGCTGAAATGTTACTCTAGTGTTTGACAGTCCAAATGGCATTTTTCTATAAGCATATATGCCCCATTTTATAGTGAAGGCTGTCTTGAATTGGTTTTCTTCCTTCACCATTATCTGATTATAGCCCGAGTATCTGTCTAGCAATGAAAACCTTTCTGAACCTTCTATAACTTACAAGATTTTTTCCATTGATGGAAGTGGATAATGATCCTTGAGTGATGCTCTATTTAGATCATGAAAATCTACACATAATCTTATTTATCCATTTATTTTTCTCACTGGTACCAAGTTTGAAACCCAACTTGAATGTTTGATAGGAAATATGGTACTAGACTTAATTATCTTGTTCAACTCTTTTCTCATGAGAGGTTCAATATGGGGATTCACTGGCCTTTTCTTCTACCTGATAGGCTTGGATTCTGGATCCAGCTCAATAGTATGTTGTGCCAATTTTGGGTTGAAACCTCTTAAATCCTTGTAAGTCCAAGAAAAGACATATGAGAATTCTTAACAAAGCTGAATAAATTCATATTTCTCTTGTGGGGTACTTACTTTGCCAATTTGCAATGTCTTGCCTTCATTTACTAAAATAGGTTCTGAATCTTCACCCTTTACTTGAATGTTTGCTTTCTCTTTCTAGAACTGAACATTCGGGTTGAAGATTGACTCTAAGGTTATAAGGCCCTTTGGTAATTTATTAGTTCTTAGCTGCACCACTTGGTCACCATACTATTGCTCCAATTTGTCTTGATTTCTGGCAGAGAACTCAGCTTCTTCTTGTGGAAATTGACAATTTTCTGATCATTCTCGAAGACTTGCCAACTTGTATTGTTATCCAAAATGGCTAGTATTACAACCACCTTGATATGAGGTTGAGATTTCTCACTTTTGATAGTTTCTAAAACATCAAATGCAGCCCCAATTACAGCCAGTCTGTCTACTTCTTCACTCTTCTTCCTTGGGATGGAATTGATGCTAAAAGCTTCAAAATCTTCAATGAGATCCCATTCCTAATTTTTATAGTTCTTCAACAGATCATTCTTGGCAGTATTTTATCCTCTGACTTGGTTCACAATCAGATCACCATCACCAAATAATTACAAATTCTTAATTCATTTCTTCCTTACCCAGTGCAATCCATGAATTAGGGCTTCATACTTAGCTGTGTTGTTTGAGAAAGAAAACTTGAAACGGAAAGCCGAGTAATACTTTGTACCTTGTGGTGAAATGAGCATAGCTCCTCCTCCTACACCTTTTCTACTTCTTGATCCATCGAAGAAAAATTTCCATACTTCATTCTCACCCTTGTGATCTGGCTTGGTGATGCTAGGGAGGGGTTGATTCTCTTCATGCAAACAATAAACTCCTAGCTCAGATTCCTCCATTTCTTTTTATGGATAAAATGCATGTCTTTTTTTCCCATTCATCAAGAGTCAAGTTCAGAATGCATCCGACCTTGGTGTCAGCTTCATGAGTGCTTGTATAATCCTCTTGATCGAATGCTGAACAATTTTCATTGATTAGAATCGGCGTATGTGGATCTATGTGAAAATATACAATAGGCTCAAATCTGACTGTAGCCTTAGTTCCATACCTTGTTCTAAATAACATGTGTGACCAACAGTTGAAAGATAGCCTCCAATTTTAGTGATGAAGTCTCTTGACAAACAAAACACAAAGAGTGGTGGCAAGTCTATGACTGACACATCTTGTAACAGTGTTACATTAGGACACACATGCAATGTGAGGCTCAAATCTTTGATTACTCCAATCATTGTCACTGTTGTCCTATCCAATTGCACTACACCCCTAGAGATGAATTCATATTGAAGACCTAACTGATCAGCTATTTGTTTTGGCATGACTGAGCTACTTGCTCTCGAGTCAATCATGCAATTATGTACCAACTTATCTCCTATGATCAATGAGACAGAATGGAGGGGGCTTCAAATTTTTACCTTGTTGTCCTCCGTGATTTCCTTCAGGTTGAGTTACATTGGTAAGAACCTTTTTTTGGTTCATCAGGTGGCTGATTTGATGCTGATCAATTTTCCATAATAGCCTGCAATAGGTCTCTCTGTCTTGGGAATGTATGGTTCCTTTTGTGGATTTTTCACCTCTACATGTCCCATGAGTACTTTTGTCTCGACTGTCTTGAACACATTTTTCTGCACCACCCGCAATGCACTAACTTGTATAAAAATCATATTTTCACATCCCACACATACTTGTGTTCCAGATGTCCCATGGACCACGCGGGACAAAAACTTCCACTTTTTCTGATTTTTACTACCTGCGGCCATTTCGGATTTGCACATCCCACATGTAATTTTTTCCCTGTTGAACTTGTGTGGTCTGGGACACAAAAATATGATTTATCTGATTCCTTTGTATTTTGGCTCCGAACCTGGTATGAAGAACCTGTTATCCAAAATGTGCCCCTGCTCATTTTTTGTGGCTAACTCCTCTCATTTTTTCCTCTCTTGTGCCTCAGTCATAATATTTTGCTTTTTAGGCACTCAAAACCTTCTGGAAATGACACCATTGGATAGAGCTCTTTCTCAGCTTTCCAGAAAGGTAAAGTTTTCCTCCTAACTCCATGTATTTTTGAAGTTATGGCTCGGTGGAGTTTTTTGGAAAAATTTTCCCCTGAAAGGCCCGCAGCCAATGAGATGCCACCACGTGGCACCTAGAGTGGTGGAGTGCGGGGAAATTTTGGAAAATTTTCCAAATGACCAAAAAGGTGCAAAAATTTGAATTTTTGCCCACCAACCCGATTTGGCCCTGTTTTGCCCTAAAACTTCAAATGGCCATATCTTTCGATCCAGAGCTCAGTTTTTCGTGTTCTTTATATCAATGGAAAGATGGTGAAATTATCTACAAGATTCAGGGTCATTTTTGCATTTTGATGGAGTTTGGAGAGAGAAAATCAAAAAACACCTCTGGCATGTGGTCATGGACAGAAATGACGTTTCAACCACGTTTTTAATGAAGAATGGCTCGCATTCTCTCCCAGCATGGCTAAAAATGTCAGGGATGGGTCTGTAAGGATTCCCATGCTGTTTTGAATGTGTTTTGGTCAATGGTTGAATCCCTTCCATGTTTTCCTACGTTTCTCTCTCCTGGGCTCGTCCCTTGCACTGTAAAAGCCAGATTTGGCTCATTTTCAAAGGGTTGAACATTTTTTGTGTATTGCAAGTCCCCTTTCTCACCTTGGAAGTGATTTTGGTGGAATATTAGACCTTTTCTAAGAACTGCAACTCATTTTTTCCTCCCAGGTGTTGTAATGCAAGTGATTTTGATGTTAAAATAACAATACAGGCCCTGTGATTAATTTTTCATCCTCTGCTGGTGTTGTTTGACTAATTTTTGATTCTTCATTACAGTTATCAGTTTGTGCATGTTGTTTTGTTACATTTTATGAATTGTGTCAATCTGTAGAAGTGAGAAATGCTCACCACTCCTTTGGTGCATCACCTATTAGCATTAGTTTTAGTTTATCTGCATTCTCTATCTCTGTCTCCTTTGGAATTTAGGGTAGGATTAGGAATTTAAACCTCTGTAACTTGTAAGTGATAAATCTGATCAGAGGAGTTGAGGAACCAGCCTCTAATCTGGAGATTCCTTTCCCATTTTACAAGTCCCACACTTGGGGAGAGGATTCAATGTTGTGCAATCACACTGGATGTCTAAAATATCAAACTAGAAATCTGATCAACATCCAGGGGTGCTGCTGATTTGCAACAATAGTTTTGGCACGCCCGGTGGGACCTTAGAGGTCTTCATCTTCATTGCAACAAAATTGATGTGCATTTGTTGCAAGTTTCTTGCTTTAAAAGAGCTATAAATTACACATCTGACGACTCCAAGGAAGAAGAATCAGCTAGTTTTAGCAGTGCAGACCTGAAAACTCATGAGAAGAATCAACACAAGGTCAAGAGCTGGAGAGGAAGAGGTGTTGTTTGAATATCTGCAGTTATCTCCAAGAATAAGGCAAAGTGGGAGGAGAATCCAAAGGTCTCCATCTCCACCAAACAGAACTCTCTCAACTCCTCCACCTGGTAGGCCTTTCATTCAATCAACAAGGGTTCTAAGGCCAATCAGAATGGCACAAAACAACCCCTATGTCAATTTCACTGGTAGCAGCCCACTTGCTCTCAATGCACAAAATCCAATCCTAGTTGCAGCATTGAAGAACATTCCATACTTCACTAGAGAAAATCAGACCTCACCTGGTGATCATGTTAAGGATATTGCTAACATTTGTGCAATCCATGAGATCAATGAGATGCAAGTTGCTGTCAAACTGCTGGCATCTTCATTCAAAGGGAAAGCTTTGCAATGGTTCAGGAGTCTTGCCTCAGGTTCTATTCAAAATTAGAATCAGCTATGTATAGCCCTCCATGAGCAGTTTGGGGAAAAGGGAGACAACTTGTCCCTTTTGGAGCAGCTGACAACTATCAAAAGAGCTCCCAATGAGCAGCTGACTGATTTTAATTTCAGATTTCAAAGGACTTGGGAGAGAATTCTAGTGGCAGTCAGGCCAACAGCAGAAGGTGCTTTTCTTTATTACCTTAAAGCTTTAAATTCTGATATTTCTATGTTAATTCAGTCCATGGGAGGCACAACTATCCCCATTACTTATAGCATTGCCATTAGAGCTGAAAATTGTTTGATTCAAGCTGGCAAGCTGGCTCCTAGGCCTCCAATGCCATTATTTCCAAGTTTAGAGAGCCCAAGTACTAGCCAAGTGCCTAATTTAGCTTCTATTCCCACTCCTAGAAATCAGAATTCAAGTGAAGCTTCCACTTCATCTTCTAGTGCCTCAAATGAACTTCAAGAAGTCATGAAGCAATTGCAAAATCTAGGTAATGAGTTGGTTACACTCAAAAGGCAGCAAGCTCAAGGTTTTAGACCTTCCTTCCAGCCTCAAGCTCAGCCTAACAGGTAGCCATATCAACCTCATAGACCACCCAATCCAGCTGCAAATCTAAATCAAGCAAGGCCTCCTGCCAACAGACCATTTCAGCCCTATAATCCCAATGCTACATCTGCATCTAAAGCATTAGTGCCAGTACAAAACAATATAGCTCAAGAGTATGATTGGTGTTTCCCATGCAATGAACCTCATAACCAGTCCATGTGCTTCAACGGTGCCTTGAATCAAGCATTAATGGTGACAGCAACTGGTGTGGAGGGTGAAGGTAGTCAAGGAAATAACCAGCAACAAGAAACATTCCAGCAGCAATCAGCTCCAAATGATACCACACTTGTAAACTGGCAGGCAGAAGATTTTTGTGGCATGAATCAAATGATTTCCCAAAGTGTTGCAGCCAACACAAGGTCAAAGAGAAGAAATTTGGGTGAAGAACAGCCATTGGCCCCAAGTAATTCATGACCTTCTGTCACTCCACAAACTATTGGCAAACAAAATGCAATCCCAAGCATGCAAGGATTGCCTAAAACAACCCCTAGGCCAACCCAAATGCCAGTTGTTGCTACCCATGTGCAAGGAATGAATGTGCAGGCCAAGGGATAGTAGAGGGATACTTCATCTCCATTCAGTATCATTGATCAGATGAAGAAGACAAATGTAAACATATCAATGTGGGAATCACTATCTATCCCAGGCCAAAGAGATTTGCTACAAGCTGCCATGAAGGACTGGTCAACTTCAAATCAGCAAGTCCAAATGCAAGAGAAGGTGCTCACAAATGCTGCCCAGCCTGAGGGGAATCATGGAGGACAGCAAGGTAAAATATTGAAGCCCCCTCCATTCTATGTTTCATTGATCATTGGGAAATCAATTAGTACACAATTGCATGATTGATTCTGGGGCAAGTAGTTCAGTAATGCCCAAGCAAATAGCTGATCAGTTGGGAATTCAGTATGAAACCATATCCAAAGGGGTGGTACAGTTGGATGGGACAACAGTAACAACAGTTCGGGGTGATTAAAAACTTGAGTCTTACTTTGCATGCCTGTCCCAACGTGGTTGTTTTGCAAGATGTCTCAGTAATAGACCTTCCACCACTCTTTGCCCTATGTTTGTCAAGGGATTTCACAGCTAAGATTGGAGGTTACTTGTCTGCTGATTGGTCACACATGTTGTTCAGAACAAGATATGGAACCAAAGCCACAATCAGGTCTGAACCTATTGCAAACTTTCACATTGAGCCTTACACTCCAAGTCAGATTAATGCCAATTGTTCAGCGTTTGATCAAGAAGATCATCCAAGCACTGATGAAGCTGACACCAAGGTTGGAAGCATCCCAGATTTAACTCTTGATGAATGGGCAAGCAAGGTGCATGCTTTTGATCCTTATCAAGAAATAGAAGAATCTGAGCTGGGAGTCTATTGCATACATGAAGAAAATCAGCCTATTCCTAGCATCACCAAGCCAAACCACAAAGATGACAATGAGGTATGGCAGTTGTTTTTTGATGGATCAAGGAGTAGACAAGGTGCAGGAGGGGGATCCATGCTGGTTTCACCTCAAGGAGTTAAGTATTATTCAGCTTTTAGATTTCAGTTTGCATGCTCTAATAACACTACTGAATATGAAGCCTTGGTGCAAGGACTGCATTGGGCAATCAAGAGAGGAATAAAGAACTTGCAAGTCTTTGGTGACAGTGAGTTGATTGTCAACCAAGTTAAGGGGCAACATGCTGTCAAGAATGATCTACTCAAGTGCTACAAGAACAGGGTGTGGGACCTCATTGAAGATTTTGAGGGTTTTGGCATCAAATCCATTCCTAGGAAAGAGAACCAAGCCGCTGACAGGCTTGCAGCAGTTGGGGCAGCCTTTGACGTTGTGGAGAGCATTCAAAAGGACAAGGTACAACCAAACATCCATGTGATTGTGAGGCCTTCAGTGCCAAATAACAATGTAAGTTGGCAAGTGTTTGAAAATGATCAACAAATCATCCATTTCTTGCAAGAAGAGGCTGAATTCTCAGCCAAAAATCAGGAAAAGTTAGAGCAGCAGTATGGTGACCAAGTGGTGCAGCTGAGAACCAACAAACTACCAAAGGGACTTATTACTTTGGAGTCCATTTTCAATCCTAATGATTAGTTTAGGAAGGAGAAAGCAAACATCCAAGTGAAGGGAGAAGATTCAGTGTCCATCTCAGTAGAAAGAGGCAAATCACTCCAAATTGGTAAGATGACAACTGAGCAAGAAAGGTATGAGTTCATACAACTTTGTCAAGAATTCCCTGATGTGTTTGCTTGGAGCTATGAAGATTTGAAAGGTTTCAATCCTGAGTTAGCTCAACACACCATTGAATTGGATCCAAATACTAAGCCCATCAGGCAGAAACAAAGGCCAGTCAACCCCCACATGGAGCCTCTCATGAGAAAAGAATTGAATAAGTTGATAGAATCAAGAATCATATTCCCTATCAAGCATTCTAGTTGGGTTGCCAACTTGGTTCCAGTCAGAAAGAAGAGTGGGGAAATCAGATTGTGTGTTGACTTCAGAGATTTGAATAGAGCATCTCTCAAGGATCATTATCCACTTCCTTCCATGGAGCAGATTTTACAAGTTGTTGCTGGCTCCGAGAGGTTTTCACTACTTGATGGCTATTCAGGGTATAATCAGATTATGGTGAAGGAAGAAGATCAGTTCAAGACAGCCTTTACAACTAAATGGGGAACTTATGCATACAGGAAAATGCCATTTGGGCTGTCCAACACTGGAGCTACCTTCCAAAGAGCAATGGACATGGTGTTCAAAGGTTTGATTAACAACATTGTACTGATATATCTTGATGATATCACTATTTTTTCAAAAAATACAGCAGACCACCTCTTTCATTTGAGACAAGTGTTCCAAAGGTGTAGAAGATTTGGAGTCTCCTTGAATCCTAAAAAGTGTGTTTTTCTAGCCCATGAAGGAAAGCTCCTTGGCCACATTGTCTCCAAAGAAGGATTAACAATTGATCTGGAAAGAGTCAAAGCCATAAGAGCACTACCATTGCCAAGCCACAAGAAGGCCCTTCAAAGTTTCTTGGGAAGAATAAATTTTGTTCGGAGGTTTGTCCCAAATTTTGCAGCCCTTGTCAGACCTATCACCAAGATGCTAAAGAAAAGCATGGCTTTCAAATGGACAGCAGAAGGAAAGGAAAGTTTTGAAGCAATCAAAGAAGCCATCTCTCAAGCCCCAACTCTCATCAACCTGGATTTCTCCAAGGATTTCATCCTCTATGCGTTTGGAGGTGATGATACTATTTCTGCAATTTTGGTATAGCAGAATAAAGACAATGATGAGCAGCCAATTGCTTTCTTCAGCCAAAGCCTGGAGGACTATGAGGTGAGATATTCTTTCATTGAGAAGCATGTTCTTGCAGTAATCAGGAGCTTGAAGAAATTCAAGCATCTAGTTTCAAACAATAAGGTCCAATTGCTGGTTTCTCATGCGGGGGTTAAAGACTTCCTCCTCAACAAAGACTTGAATGAAAAAAGGGCAGGTTGGATTACTCGTGTCATGGAGTATGACATTGAGATCAAAGTCACCAAGTTGGTAAGAGGAAAAGGATTGTGTGAGTAGCTGATCTTGAGCAAACAAGAGGAATCATGCAATGAGAAGGAGGCTGTTTTGGCATTGCAAGACAACCGTGAGCAAGGAAGCACTCAAGAGGAAAATAATGGTGTCCCCACTCCTTGCTGGACCCAAAGTATAATGCACTTCCTAAGCACAGGCCTATGCCCTCCAGAGATGAACAAGACCCAAAGAAGACACTTCAGATTGCAAGCTATCCCATATGCCCTTGTTGATGGTGTTTTATTCAAAAGAGATGTGAATGGAGTACTGCTAAGATGCATTGGTACAAATTAGATTCATAAGGTGTTGGAAGAGTTCCATGGTGGACCAGCTGGTGGTCATTTTGCACCAAGAGTGACAGCTCTAAAGATCATGAGGGCTGGTTATTATTGGCCCAAGATTTTCAATGATTGTTATGCATGGATCAAGAGGTGCAAGAATTGTGCATTTTTCACAGGTAAAGAGAGGCTAGCTGCCCTCCCATTGCATCCAATTTCAGTTGACCAACCATTCATGCAATGGGGTTTAGACTTCATTGGAGTTATTAATCCCAATTCGAGCCAAGGGCACAAGTGGATTTTAACAGCCACAGATTACTTCACCAAATGGACTGAAGCAGTAGCACTCAAGGAAGCAAATGAATCTAGCATCCTAGACTTCTATGAGGGAATAGTAACCAGATTTGGCATACCAGCTACAATAATATCAGATAATGCATTGGCATTCATTGGATCCAAGGTGACTGAATGGGCTGTCAAGAATGGGATCTACCTAAGTACTTCATCAAACTATTACCCCCAGGGTAATGGCCAGGCTGAATCTACAAACAAGAACTTGTTGAGGATCATTAGGAGGACTCTTGATGAGAATCAGAGGTCTTGGCATACCAAATTGAAATCAGCCTTATGGGCTGATAGGATAACTCCTAAAAGATCTACAGGTAACTCTCCATTCAAGCTTGTTTATGGAAGAGAGGAAATTTTGCCCATATCACTTGAGTTGCCAACATTGGAACTCATGAAACAGTTGGAGTTGTTGGAGTTTGAGCCCATGGAAGTCAGATATGCAGAATTGATGGAGCTCCAAGAAATCAGAAATCAGGCATCCCAAGCAATGGAGAAGGATCAAGCTTTGATAAAGAAGACCTTTGATAGAAAGGCCAAGAACAGATCCTTCCAAGTTGGAGATCTAGTGTTAAAATGGGATGCGGATAGAGCAAAACCGGGAAGGCATTCAAAATTTGATGCCATTTGGAGTGGCCCATACATGGTCACAAAGTGTAAGGACAACAATGCTTTCCAGTTGTCTTCATTGGATGGCAAAGAACTGTAGATTCTAGTCAATGGAATCCATCTGAAGCATTGCTACTGAAGGAAATGCTTCACCCTATACATATTAGTTTAGGTTTTTCATTCCTCCAAGTGCTTGTGCACATTGTTTTGCTGTAGATTAGTTTTTCTTTCCCTAAGTGCTTTGGCACAAGCTTGCTATTCCTGGAGATGTGTTTGCAGGCCTTGCTCCATTAGGTGATATTCCATCTTCCTCCTTGCATTGTTCTAGTCAGTTGGGGTATCAAACAGAGAATTCAATGACTCCATACCCAATGGATTGCTTCAGGCAACTGGTAACTTCATCCAGCAGGCAGATGACCCCTCTGAGTCGCCAAAATTGTTATCCAAAATGTGCCCCTACTCATTTTTTGTGGCTAACTCCTCTCATTTTTTCCTCTCTTGTGCCTCAGTCATAATATTTTTATTTTTAGGCACTCAAAACCTTTTGGAAATGACACCATTGGATAGAGCTCTTTCTCAGCTTTCCAGAAAGGTAAAGTTTTCCTCCTAACTCCATGTATTTTTGAAGTTATGGCTCGGTGGAGTTTTTTAGAAAAATTTTCCCCTGAAAGGCCCGCGGCCAATGAGATGCCGCCACGTGGCACCTAGAGTGGCAGAGTGTGGGGAAATTTTGGAAAATTTTCCAAATGACCAAAAAGGTGCAAAAATTTAAATTTTTGCCCGCCAACCCGATTTGGCCCTGTTTTGCCCTAAAACTTCAAATGGCCATATCTTTCGATCCAGAGCTCAGTTTTTCACGTTCTTTATATCAATGGAAAGCTGGTGAAATTATCTACAAGATTCTGGGGTCATTTTTGACATTTTGATGGAGTTTGGAGAGAGAAAATTGAAAAATACCTCTGGCACGTGGTCATGGACAGAAATGACATTTCAACCACCGTTTTTAATGAAGAATGGCTTGCATTCTCTCCCAGCATGGCTAAAAATGTCAGGGGATGGGTCTGTAAGGATGCCCATGTTGTTTTGAATGCATTTTGGTTAATGGTTGAATCCCTTCCATATTTTCCCGTGTTTCTCTCTCCTGGGCTCATCCCTTGCACTGTAAAAACCCAGATTTGGCTCATTTTCAAAGGGTTGAACATTTTTTGTGTATTGCAGGTTCCCTTTCTCACCTTGGAAGTGATTTTGGTGGAATATTAGACCTTTTCTAAGAATTGCAGACTCATTTTTGCCTCCTAGGTGTTGTAATGCAAGTGGTTTTGATGTTAAAATAAAAATACAAGCCTTGTGATTAATTTTTCATCCTCTGCAGGTGTTGTTTGACTAATTTCTGATTCTTCATTACAATTATTAGTTTGTGCATGTTTTTTTGTTGCATTTTATGAATTGTGTCAATCTGCAGAAGTGAGAAATGCTCACCACTCCTTTGGTGCATCACCTATTAGCATTAGTTTTAGTTTATATACATTCTCTATCTCTATCTCCTTTGGAATTTAGGGTAGGATTAGGAATTTAAACCTCTGCAACTTGTAATTGATAAATCTGATCAGAAGAGTTGAGGAACCAACATCTAATCTAGAGATTTCTTTCCCATTTTACAAGTCCCACACTTGGGGAGAGGATTCAATGTTGTGCAATCACACTGGATGTCTAAAATATCAAACTAGAAATCTGATCAACATCCAGGGGTGCTGCTGATTTGCAACAACTGAACCTTGGTACAATCTGTAGCCTCTAGACCCACAATGCATTAAAACAAGTCCGTCACTTCAATTTTTGGATTTTTTCAATTTTTCCTAACTTGTTGGATTTTTTCCTTGGATGGGGAAGTTAGAGAGAAACCAAGGGGACCCCTAAAACATGATTTTGGGCATTGAATCAATCTACTTGCTTAGGACTGAAGAATTTGATGCATGTTAAAACGTGACTGGTAATAAAATCTGACTAAGTGATTCTTGGCAGATGTAGCCCAAATTGGGTGAATCACGTTAAATATTGTCTTTGTGTTGTGTTCTTTTATTTTTTGCACTTTTATTTCAGATCTGTAATATCTTTTTACATATTAGTTTTTACTATTGTGATATTTTGTGGGATTTTTCTACATATTTAATCCCTTATTTCCTAACAACTGGTATCAAATCCTAGTTTGGTTTGCTAAAGTGTTGAATCAAAGGGAAATTTTTAGCTTGAGTGGGAGCTATGGCATATGATGGAAGATCAAAGGTTGATAAATTCAATGGGAAGAATTTTAGTCTTTGGAAGCTGTAGATGGAAGATTACCTTTATCAAAAGATCTTTATATTCCACTATCTAAAAAAAGTGAACAAACCCTTAAAAATGATGGATGCAGAATGAGATTTTATGAATAGAAAGGCACTTGGGACAATTTGGATGTGTCTTACATCTTTGGTATTATTTAATGTTTCAAAGGAAAATACTAAAAAATAACTTATGGATGCATTATCTATGAAGATATTCTTAATGAAAAAGTTGTTTAATATGAATATGTATGAGAATAGTTAGTAGCAGATCATTTGAATGATTTTAGTACGGTTGTGAATATGCTAGATTTAGTTACAATATAATTTTATGAAGAAGTTAGGGCTTTATTAATTCTATGCTCTTTACCCGAGAGTTGGAATAGCTCGGTAATGTTGGTAAGAAAATTAGTTCCAGCTAACTCAAAGATGAAGTTTGAGGATGTTATAGGGGTGATTTTAAGTGAGGAAATGCAGAGAAAAATATCCAGGGAATCTTCTACTTTAGGGAATTATTTGATGGTGGAAATTAGAGGGAGAAAGAAGAATAGAGGAAGCTGTGTAAAATTGAAAGATTGGGAAAGGTCAAAATCCAAAAGAAAGATGGTATGTTGGCACTATGGAAAGTCTGGGCATGCAAATAAGGATTGTTAGGAGCTTCGGGATAAGAAGAAACAACAAGAAGAAAAAAATGAGGTGAATGTGGTAACATGTAATGTCTTCCAGGATGCTTTGATTCTTTCTTTACATGATATTACTGAATCTTGGGTTTTAGATCCTGGGGATTATTTCCATGCTATTCCACATATGTATTATTTTTTTGATTATGTTTAAGGGGATTTTGGGCATGTTTTTCTTCGTGATGATGAGCCTTGTATCATAAGTTGAAATTTAGAATGGGAATACATGGCTATTAAAGGATGTCATACATGTTCCTACATTAAGATGAAACTTGGTATTGGCGGGGAAGTTGGGAAATGATGGTTTTAATGTGATAATTACAATGGACTATTAGAAGGTTATCAAGGGTTCTCTTGTGGTGGCAAGAGGTAAGAAGCTTAGAACCTTATATTTAACCACTAATAGCACTAATGCTTGTAATATTTTGGCTTTAGACATAGATACAACATTTTGGCATTATAGGTTCACTCATATGATCCATAAGCGCATGGATGTCATAAAGAATAAATTTCCTAGATATACAGAAACATGTTTGGAGTTTAGTGAGAAATATGTGTATGGGAAACAAAAGTAATTAAAATTTCTTAAGGTTGGACCTATGAAGAAAGATAGTAAGTTAGAGCTGGTACATTTTGAGGTGTGGGAGATAGATTAGGTATCATCTCTTGGGGGTTAAAATTATTATGTTACTTATATTGATGATATAACAAGGAAATTTTGGGTATTGTTAGTGAGAACATTTTTTAGGTGGACAAACTGGTGGATTTCTTGCCAACGCTCTGGGAATCTAAGTCCCTCAACTTAACTGGTGTAACTACCATAGATATATGCACAAGAAAAGGTGGATTTATTTAGTGGTATTTTGATTAAGGATCCAATAGGGGAACTCCACTGACCCTATGGAAAATATTGCAGATACTTGTAAGATAGAAATTTTTCTAAAGAGTAGGAAAGTAGAGTGAGAAATTAGATAAGAGAAATAATGTTGCAGGTAGAAAATTAGATTCCTACATACATCAATTAGAAGTTTTATCACATGCATCAAAATTAGGAGGAAAAAACTCTACGCATAACAACAAGACCAAACGGAATTTATGATCACAAATTCTCAATAAACCCCTTAGTCATAAAAGTATCAAAATTCCTTCTTCTTGTATTGATTGCTTAAACCAAGTTGTACATAGTATGAGAATGGAGGAAAAAGAGAGAGGGGGGGAAGGAATAATTTGGCTATCTCCTTTGTTCTCTCAAGGTAGAATGCACTCTTGAGCTTACAAAATTAATGACCAATCCTTTGAAATGGGAATGGTGTAACAATTTATGGAGTAGAATCGTATCCTTATCTTTCTAATGACCCTCCATATGCCTTATTTCCAACATTAGATGATTCATATTCCTACCAAATATTTAAGTCCCTTTTATAAAATAAAGGTGAATTAATTTACATTATGTTTCTAAAGTCACTTTTAGGTGACTTAAAGGCATATCAAAAAGTGCCAACCCCAATGTGAAATTAGAATATTGTAAAGTGAGAGAAAGTTCGGGGGGAAGAGGAGAGAGAAAGAGAGAGAGAAGAAGAAGAGGAGATGTCATTCTCGATGAAGTCTGTTAATCCTCGTTGATGGAAAGATCCAAATGCAATGAAACTTTGAATCTTCAAACTCCTTGCACACTATGAAAATCCTTCAAATTAGCTCACCAATCACTCGCCAAGCTGAGTGAACTGTTCCACTAGTGATCACAACTCCCAACCTACGTATGATATACATGTGACCTGAACTATGTAGTGAGTGTCAAAAAATGTTGTCTAGTTCCCTGAGATTATCATCCCTCTATGTCTCATAGTGTTAAACTTTCCCTTTAAGAAAAACCTTCTATTAATAGTAAGTGTCCAGATGGAAGGCTTACTATTTTTCATGAGAGGTGATTTTAACCTCTTCATGATCATCTTGATGTGATGAAAATATTCATTCAATCCTATGCACATTGCCTTTTCTTTGACCACTTCTTGGGGTGACTTATTGTTCTAGTGAGCACCCATATAAGGGACTTATTATTTTTAGTAAGTGGTCATTTCCACTATTTTCTACTCTGAACACTCATTCTAGCTCCCTCATGATCTTTAATTCCCACTGCCTTTATCTCAACTGCTTTTGATGATGACTTTCCAAACATAACACATGTATATGGGAAACCTTACTATTTTTAGAAAGTGTGTTTCCACTACTCTATTTGTGATAGAACATAATTTTTTTGGAATCTTATTTTCATTACAATCAAACCCTCTAAATTTCACATAGTTTTTCCATCTAGAATGCTTGAAAATAAATTTTAAACTTCCACCTAGCAGTGGCTTCGAGCACAGAGCTGCCATGGCGGTCGTTAATGGAGCTCAAAATTTACAGGTCTAGTTTTTGTCCCCGTTTGCAATGAAAACAACTCATTGTGATAGATTTTTTATTTGGAGCTCATTTGTATTTTTTTAGCTTGATCAAACCATCAGATGTTGGAAAATCCAACAAATGTGAACCGGTGCAGGAAATGAGGATTTTATTGGAACAAATGTTTCAAGGCACCATTCGACCTCCCATTTGTTGCATTTTGATTGTCTTGAAAAGTTTGGAAGTATGTAAAATATGGAACCTCAATCTGAATTGTATCTTGCAAGATATGAATATTTTTTGATTGGGTGAATTCATGGTTGTTTGGCAAAAAATCTTCATTTTCTCCTCGTTCTTCGTTTCTTCAACACTTTTCATCAATATTTCCATGAGACCTATTTATTTTCATGGATTTGATGGTTTTTTGTGGCTATGGAAGAGCTGGTTCAAAGTAACTATGGTGGATCGGGTGTTTGGACAATCATGAACATAGCCATGGTAAGGTATGAAGCTGTGTAGAGGGATTGGAGGGAAATAATGGCTAAGTTACGGATTTAAAATTTTAAAAAATACACATGGAGGGGATGGGCACATTTTTATGTCCCTGACATCCCTCACCTCAAAGGTACATGAGGTACATTAATTTTCATGGTGTGCCAATTAACGACACATGACACTTAATTCGACGACAGGTGATTTGAGGAAAAAGGTTTAATAAACACCTAGGGGCTAGAAACTGGTCATATGGGTGACCAGAGGTCTTCCATAGGGGATGGGTGTATTTTTCAAGGTTTTATGTCCATGACCTCAAGGAATTTGTGGACATAAAATCCCGCCAGGCTCCTGGTGCTGACACATGTCCTCCTAAAAATTGACTAACTCTCGAATAGTCTCTGAGAGGGTAACTTGGAACGATGATAACTTGAGCTCTTGGTGGAATGTATTAGTGAAAGTTATTATGATCTTGACTGGAAATGGTGTTTTGAATCCAATGGTTGGGGTATCATTTCTTGATTCATCCATTTTATCCTAGAAAAAGATGAATTTTGTTTTGGTACTCCACTTGTGTGTGAGAAAAACTACCTACAGACCTGAAGCTCCAAGGTGTTGTGAAAAATAAGGTTTCAACATAATGTAGGGCTTAGAATCCTATTTCCTTATATATTTTGTTTTCTCCTAAATCCATCTGGAGCTCCCAAAATCTTCTTCTTAAGCTCAACAACTATTTTAGGCCTGTGTACTACCTAGGCATTTGAACCTTTTTTTTACTCAGACTACTCCAAGTCCTTCAAAAATTCACCAAACCTTCCAAAATCATTTCCATGATCTTATAAGGTCTTAAATTTACCTCTATGTTGAATTATGCCCTTCTGTTCCATTCTAAGAGGGTTGATCCAGTCCTGGGAAGGCTAATGATATCCCTTCCCAATACTGACAAAAGATAGTATCTTTTCAGAACTTCCTAAAATCACCTAGGGGGAATGAATATACTTTCCTGAATCACCTAGAGGGATGAGAAAAATTAATTTTGAGGTAACTTGGACTGACTGGATAGACCCAGGGTGTCTTGGAATGATAGGACTTGAAAAATTTAACACAAGGGTAATCATTGTCGTGCTTGGAAATTGTCAATTTCCTTGTTGCAGATTTGCACAACAACATGTATATTGTATTAGAAAAAAATATTATGTATTTGACACTTTTGTTAAATAGAAATACTTGGTAGAGAATGAAATAGGTATTAAGGTAATATGTCTTAGGTCAGATAATGGAGGGGAGTATTGCAATAATTATTTTGTTTATTATTGTTCTAATAATGGAATACACATGTAAAATACAGTTCTATGAACTCCGTATTATAATGGGGCGTCAGAAAGGTTTAAAATTAAAATAATGGAATGTTCTAGGAGCATTATTTTTTTATGTGGGACCACCTCTTTCTTTTTAGGTAGAAGTGGTGAGCACAGGTGTGTACTTGATAAACAAAGGACCTTCAAGTTCCTTAGATGGAGGCATACCTAAGGAGGCTTGGTCTGGTAAGAAATTTGATTACTCATTTCTTAGAGTCTTTAGATGTGAGGCATTTTTCTATATTGACAAGGATGATAGGACCAAGTTAGAGGCTAAGTCATAAAAATTCACTTTCATTCATTATGGTGGTGATGACCTTGGTTATAAATGTTGGAGTATTAAAGTCAAGAAAATAATCTGATCTAGGGATGTGGTATTTAATGAGAGAGTTATGTATAAGAAAAAGTTGCAGGAAAATAAGAAATAATCCAAGAAATAATATGTAGTGGTAGAGGATCTTCTAGATTAGAAAGTAACTCATGAATAAGTTAAGGAACCCACTCAACAGGAACCCCAAACTCCTATTTTGAGGAGGTCTTCTAGGGAAAGAAGTGGACTTCAATTTTTTTATCCTTATCTTTATTATTTATTACTCACCGATGTTGGAGAGCCAACAAGATTTGATGAAGCAATACAGGTAGATGCTAGGAAAAAGTGGGAGAAATCCATGGATGAGGAGCACCTGTCTCTTATTGAGAACTAGATTTGGGATTTGGTGAAGCTACTTGAAGGAAAAAGAGCATTGCAAAACAAGTGGGTGTAGAGAGTTAAATATGAAGGAGGAAAGAAAATATATAAGGTCCAGTTGGTGGTCAAGGGTTTTGTAAAAAAAGGTATAGATTTTGATGAGATTTTTTCTCCTATAGTAAAAATAACTTCTATTAGAACTGTTCTTGGAATAGTGGTAGTAGAATAGTTGCACTTAGAGTAGATAGATGTAAAGACTACATTCCTCCATGGTAATTTGGAGGAGGATCTATATATGCAGTAGCTAGAGGGTTATGATGTCAAAGGTAAAGAGGAGATGGTGTGTAAACTTAAGAAGAGCGTGTATGGCCTTAAACAAGCTCCACGTCAATGGTATAAGAAATTTGATAGCTTCATGATGGAGAAAGGTTATATTATATGTCATTCTAACCATTTCATGTATACAAAGAAATTTCAAGATGACAGTTCTATTATCATGTACTTGTATGTGGATGACATGTTGGTTGTAGGAAAACACATACAAGAAATAAAAGTAGTCAAGAAGTAGCTAAGTGAGTCCTTTAATACAAAGGATTTGGGGGTAGCCAAACAAATCCTTGGTATGAGGATAATTTAGGGATAGGAAGGAACCAAAGCCGGCTTTATCTCAGGAAGAGTTCATTAACAAGGTCTTGGAGAGGTTTAATATGCAAGATGATAAACTGGTTGGGAATCCTTTGGAAAACAATTTTAAGTTATCAAAGGAGTTGTGTCCCAAAATAGAGAAGGGGAGAAACCAAATGTCTAAGGTACCTTACTCATCGACGGTTGGTAGTTTGGTGTATGCCATGGTGTGTACTAGGCTTGATATTTCTCATGCATTGGGAGCGGTGAGTAGATTTATGAGGGATCCAAGTAAATATCACTTGTAGGTAGTAAAGTGGACCCTTCCATACTTGAGAGGGAAAATAGGGACAATTTTGTGCTATAATGGATACGACACCATTTTATGTGGTTATGTAGATTTAGATATGCCTGGAGATATATATAGGAGGAGCACAATAGGTTATATTTTCACTATAGGTGGGACAACAATGAGTTGGATTTCATTACTACAGAAGCTTGTGGCTTTGTCAACCATGAAGGTTGAGTATGTTATTGCCACGAAGGGAAGAAAATAGATGATTTAATTACAAAAAATAATTTAAGAGTTGGGGCATAAGCAAGAGGAAGGGAAATTACATAGTGATACTTAGAGTGTTATACACCTAGCTAAGAACTCTGCTTTCCACTCTAAGATGAATAATATATACTTAATGTACCATTTTATTAGGATAGCCTTTGGAGGAAGAGAAGTTGAAGTTGGAGAAGATTCATACTATTCACAATCCTATAGACATGATGACCAAAGTGGTCACAAGGGAGAAACTAAAGTTGTGTTCAACTTTGGTTGGTCTTCACGGACAACAGTGAAGGGTTGAGAAACTTGCTAAGAGGAAAAATAGCCTCCAAGTGGGAGATTGTTATGTTGTGGAACTTGTTTTCATGTGTGGAATTGTTGAAGATTGTGCACTAAAATTATTGTACACTCTCCATAGTTTTATTTTCAGGGTTTAGGGGCAGTAGCCCTCGGTAGCGGGGGTTTGGGAGTGCAGCCCCCAAGAATTTGTTTTGCCTCAAAAAACATACCCGATATCTTAGGAAATGTATTCTTCTCATATGGGCAGGATTTTTGACCCATAGGGTTTATGGGGAAGTTTTTGACCCTGGTAATGATACCCACGGTATTTAAAAATTTCTTAAGCAGTGTCCTATTG
Source organism: Taxus chinensis (assembly GCA_019776745.2). Taxonomy (NCBI): domain Eukaryota; kingdom Viridiplantae; phylum Streptophyta; class Pinopsida; order Cupressales; family Taxaceae; genus Taxus; species Taxus chinensis. The sequence continues at coordinate 836,485,220 of CM034150.1, forward strand.
ATGTAGGGTAGACATATAATTGTATATGTGTGTGAGTTTAAGTGTGAATTCAGTAGAGTTTGTTGAGAATACATCCAAACAAATATGGGTTTTATATTAAGAGAAAGAGGTTGCTTTTAATAAAATATGAGGAAGTGATTCTTAGTGGACATAGACCAAATTGGGTCAACCACATTAAATATTGTCTCTTCTACAATTTAATTTCTGATCAATAATATATTTCTGCATATTAGTTTCTACTGTTGCAATTCTATGTGGGATTGTTATGCATATTTTACCCCTCATTTACTAATAGGAATATGGGTGGTTGAGTCAAATGTATGTGTGCATTAATGGCCTGATTGATGTTTCCCTATTTTCCACCTACAAAATCCCAACAAAAACAAATTTTAAATAGCCTAGAGTGTAGCCCACATTAGTATCTTTCCAATAATACCAAGAGCACATGAATATGATCTCTACTACAGAGTTATGACAATTTGAAGTTATGTAATGTAAACTAAACACACAAGACACATGGCACTCTCTGATCAATTGACGGATTTGGCTGAGTGTAATATTATTTTGTATTTTCTACCATGTGTCGTATATTTATTTGATGTTAGGATTCGACACATAGGTGGAACGTTCTGATAGGTTGTGTTTTGCACACTTAATTTGATGAGTTGAAACGTGGAACTTACTGACTAGCACAGAAGATTGCACTTGGTGCATGCACATGAATAAGAGGCGCAAAAATACATTTAAAATTGGTCTACAAGAAGCTACACGAGGAATGGGAAGAAAGGTTCATATCTCTAAAGATACATTAACATGCAAGAAATACGTGAGAATTTTATCAAATGGGACATGACAAGAAGAAGGAAAATGCACGCGGAGAACACATGCACGCGGGAATATGAGTGCAAAGTCATGATACACAAAGGAATATTACAAAATAGGTATGAGTACACAAAAAATGGTGTGTGGGTCTCAGGAGGGAAAGGCATGCATGTTGAAAGCATGCTAGGTACTTAGAAAAATTGATTGCAAGTCAGCATATGCATGTAGAGGGATGCGTAGACTGTTGGGATAAAAGTGAGAGGTCAAGGATTTGTGCGAGAGGAATTTGAGGGAGATATAATAATAAAGAAGGGAGGTGAAAGCATGCGGAAGAAAGAATGGAGAAGAGGAAGCACAAGGAAGAAGTAGGAAGGGAGTGAAAGGGCATGTGTGAAGAACTAAAGAAATACAAATGTGTTAAAGTATACAACCAAGAGCACACGTAACCTGAAAACTTGATGTTATATTCAGAATGAAATTGTAAGTTGTCTAAATAACTAGGGTGGTTATTTTGGAAAACAATTAATTTCCAATACCTTCATTACCATTCTTGTAGTCTGTGTAAATATGTAAATTGTTGAATATGATATGTAGATGCATAAAAAAGTAATTGAAATTCGATAGGGTTGTTTTGCATTCATATCTATCAAGAAAATTGTAACTATAACATCCAAAAAATGTTCATTCAAAAATCATCTTTTCCTTTACATTCGTACCAATTTAAAGATCTTATTTTGGCACAGGGTAGGTGTACATTGGAAAAACTAAATCTATTAGAATGGATGATACAATAGTCTCAATGCCTTATGAGATACCCATAGTTTACACCCTTGCATTAAAGATTTTTTTAAAATGTGAATGAAATAACTTTATAAAAAATGCATCCAATCAACTCCATGCAAACCTTTTTGGCACAGTTTGTTAACAAAGATTAATTAGTCAAATTGGGTGAAACTATGACAATGCCTTATGTCCATACCTGTGGTTCGAATGTCAGGGATTAATAATTTTCCAAATTGAGTGAAAGAGATCAATAATTTGGCATCGTGTTGACTTTTTCAAAAAAATTTAGTGAAAAAAAGGTAATTTAATACTTCATTCTTAGAAGCCCTTATAACCAAGCCTTCAAGACATATGAATCTTTGACATATCCCCACCTTAATGAATATTATTTTCAAATAACTTTTATCTACAAAAGGAAAATGGTTTCATAGAAAATAAAATCAGTTTATTTTCTGAACAATATTTTTCATTGAAAATCTTGTCCATTGTATGCATATGTAATTATATATCCCATATTTGAAATGATCCAATTAGAAAAATAAAAATAGAAAAGTTAATTGTTTGAGAATAGTTTTCCTATTACACTTCCTTAACATAAGTTTGTGTTAGATGTGATATAAACTAACAAGTGTAAAAAAAATTTTCACTTCATAGATGAAGTCCAAGTGGAATTGTTTTCTATCTATTCAAGTGAAAAATCCCCTCTAGGATATTTCTCTTCCAATGAGTTAGATTGGAGAAAGGTTAAGTATAATTCATGAAATGGCAAAGATATTGTTTCCTTGATACAACATGATCATATAGTTGATTTCCTACGCGATGTATGTAAGAGGGCAGGTTATCAACCCACCTTTCATATTGATGATAGTGTATTCAATCCTCTTCCATTTGACCTCCAAAAACTTACGATTTATAAATCTCTCCAATATATATTGCGAGTATGACGAAGGTAATAGATTTTATTTTTTAAATTAGAAATTGAATATTTTTTTATTTCCTAATTTATGTATGTTTAGTGTAGTTATTTGTGTGTGTACTGACCTGAGGATTATAGGGCTGAAGATGAAGTTTATTATGAAATTTATAAGGTTACAAAGGTTAGTACGGGAAGCCTACCTGGTCATAGGCATTTGCATCATGATTTTCAATGCCATTTTTCCATTCATGTGTTGATGAAGAAGCAAGAACATGCTTTGATTACATATAACAACTTGGAGGATAGATATCAAGGGGAAATGATTTACAATGGGTGAGATAGATAGAGGACATTATAGGTAGTCATTGTATTTTAGCTCCACACATAGGTGATGCATTAAATGATTAGGTCAAAATATTGTTGTTGTTGGGATTGACCCCCAAACTTGTTCATAAAAATAATTGTGAAATGATCCATGATAAACTCACATTGTTTGAAGGTCATACAGAGAGGGATGATTTCTTAACCAAAGATGATATTTTCAATATTGAGGGAAGGATAAAAGAAGTGAGATATAAATTTGAGATCAATGATGCAGATAGTTTTATAACATTCATAAAAAAAATCATGAAAAAGTATTTGTGTGTGAATTATTTAAAAAATGGGAGCAAATGACCAATTCCTTTTCTTAGGCCTCCAACTTCCTCAGCAACATGATTAGGTGTTGAAGTATGGAAACAATAGTATACTTGCAATGGAATCCACATATGGGACAAATGTGTAGAAGGTACTTATAGATCTCTAAATTTTAAAAATCATATTCAATTAATTTTATATCACTTACATTTGTCATGTTATATGTAGCTCATGGTGTACATGGTGTACATGGTTCTTGTATTTTCTAACATGCAAAACGGGCTTCTTGTTGCATAGGTGTTGATGTAGAGGGATACTATTATGGACCTAGCATTGAGGATCCAGAGGTTAGTGGTTAGTGCTCATTGTCACATGTTGGAATGTGAAACTAAATGATTTCATGGTGGCTGATGCTCTCACTGATATTTTTGTTATTAGTTAAGTGAATCCCATGCATATTTGGAATTTGGCTTATTATCAATGAAAAAAATGTTTTACCCACTAATTTTATTACTTTCACATTTACATTGGAAGGAATTATTTCAATGTGAGTTATACCTATGTAGTTGGCATGTGAAGAGAGCATGGCTAAAAAACTTGATTACATAGGTGAAGGATCCTGAAACAAGGTAGAAAATGTTTAGAAGCCTAGGTGAAATAATGTACGAGTATCCTATAGAGGAGGAGGAAATTCATGATGTGAACTTGTTCATGGAACAATATTCATCTCAAGAAGCATTCATTATCTATTAGAAAGATCAATGGTCCAACCACATTGGTATGTGGGCAAGATGTTTACATAAAATTCCTTGTGAGGGATAGGAAACAAATGATGTCATAGAAGTTTATCACTCTCACCTAAAACATATGTTTCTAATTGTAAATAAATTTTCTTCCCATCAAAGAGTCGATTGGTTGCTGAAGAAGTTGATAACTGTTGCATTTTTATATTATTGGTGGATCCAAATGTGTAAGGAGAATGTGTTTTATAGGAACTTCAAGTTAGAGAAGTTGGAAAAAAAAGGCATGTCTGAAATCATAATGCATCCCTGATGGTGAGATGATGTTAAGTGAGATTAGCATTGATGTGGCATTGACGAGGAGCCAAAGCAAGGAAGATTTTTTTTAAAAGGGTAGAATGAAGAGTCACTATTTTTCAATGTGTGAATACATGTGGTCAAACCAAGCGTATGTGTGTAAACACATGTTGAAATTTGTTGATTTGAGAAAACAATTGGGAGAAAAATTTTCTTCAAGAATTAATGTGTGTGCATGTATACTTTGCTAAATGCTAAATCAAATGAAGCAAGAACTACCACCTAAAATAGTTCTACAATTTATCTAAAACAAAGCATAAACACCATCATGATAATAATTAAACAAGGGTTAGATGCTAGCATTCATCAATACAAACTTTAAAACTAACAATGCTAAATATCTAAACTCCTCTATTCTCTAACAACAAATAAATGAATGGACCTAAGTAAGCTCCATGGCTATCAAAATAGTTGTCCTTAGTATGCCAAGTAACCTAGGAATGAGGGCCTATCAAAGTTGGGATACAAGACCCCTTTGACACCTCCCATATGACCTAAGCACTTAAGAAAGAGGCTTAACTCTTCAAGATGATGAACTCTCAAAAGGGCAAGGTGCAAGCTTTTAGTCTCTTTGCTATATGCTTTGCATTTTCTCTCTAAGGAGTTTAGGTGTAAGTAAAAAGGTAGGTGGAGGGATCTTTATATAGCCCAAAGGATAAAGGATTCAACACATTCTCATGAATGTGGGATAAAGGTAAAACATGATTAGGAATGGATAAGGTTGCTTTATTAAAGGTAACCTTACTTTAGAAGGGTTTAATACATGTTTAGCAAGTCATGGGAATTGGGGGGTGTTTTAATTAATCAAAGGTGACTAACTAATAGGTAGATGTAAGCTTATAGAAGATAATTAGAGGAATATTAGTACGATTTAGGATATTATAAGGGGATTAAATCAATTAAATATTTATTTATTGGTTAAATGGAAGGGAAAACTAATTAATTAATAATAATTAATTAGTCTAGGTAGAAGGGGTGATTTATTAACGGAAGGTCGTTAATTAGGGTATTTTGTGGATATGAAACTTAATTAATTAGCTTAGTGTAATTAATTAATGATGATATGAGGGAAAATGAGTGCTTTTGATGATATGTCATTGATTTGCGAGAAAGGGGATAATTAGCGCAATTTAAGTATTTAAATTGCTTGGGTGTAATTATAGGTATCTACATTTTCCCCTCTTTAGTGTGGCATAAGTGATGCCACTTCAAAAATAGTAGAAAGAAGAGATTTTGAAGGGATAGAAGAAAAATTATTAGGAGGGAGAGATGCCCCCTCGAGTGTCGATGGGGTGATGGAAGAAGCCGATCGATGATCAAAAAAGGTGAGAAGTAGGCAGAAGAATGGGGATGAGGCAGGATGCCCCAAGGAGAGGGAGAATTAGGGGAGAAAGGGAAGTGGTGTAGAAGAAATATGGATGAGGGGAGATAAGAGCTTAACCTCTAGTAGCTTATTTGTTTAGAAAATTTAAATGTCATCATATTTCCATAGGAACTACGTCATCGGTCCTTATCAAAAATATAAGCATACGAAAAAGGTAGAATGACATGAAAAGCCATAATACGAACAATTGTCCATTTCTTAAAATACCAACTCCACGCAACATACAAAATGTTATGTAATACGAGAAAGTGAAAGATTCCTAACTCCATGCAACATACAAAATGTAATGCAATACGAGAAAGTAAACAAGCTAAACTAATAGAGAAACATAATATAATGTTTTTATTATCAAGCTTCGGTTACGACCTATGTAAATTAATGACAAGGGTTGATGATGGTGCCCCAAGCAAGGATACATGCGAGGGGAAGAATGGAGGACACTTGGGTTCGATGGAAAAATAATGTGCACTACGAAACAGTACCAAACAACTCGTTGTGCCCCAGAGTACAGATGAAGTAAGCAACCTAGCTTTTACTGATGGAGGTAGATCAAGATGATCCGCAAGTCACACACATGAATAAGTGAGAATCAAAGAGTGACATTTTGTAGGATGATTTTCAATTTTTAGAAGTTTTCTGAAACATACTTGAATGTTTTTTGATGATTTTTTCTCTAACATATTTGAATTTTTTGGTTGATTTTAAAAGTTTTATGAAACTATGTATAGGAAGATGAGGAAGCGTGGATGCCCCCAATGATAGATGGGATGTACAAGGGCATAAGGCCACATGCATACCAGAAAGGTGAAGATGCAAAAATTTCCCAACAATTAGGTGGGAGTATTCAAAGGTAAAATCTTCACAGGTAGAAATGGGACCCAAGGCCATTATGGATAGGTTCAACATGATGGTGAACGTAAACCCATGAAGTGCTGGGAAAAGGCAAGGATTCCCCTATCGTAAGTTGGCCTAAAAACACATGATTGAAAGGAAGGAGAATATTTTTGTGGAAGGGGACAAAGGTTTCCACAAACATGGAAAACAAGTTATCTTATACACATGGATGTTCTAAATGAAGTAGAAGAACAATGTGAATGATATGAATGTAGCTTAGAAGCCGCGCGATGAAGAAGTGATTAGCCAAAGGCATAAATCGTGAGATGAGATATGGACTAGAGTAAGAGTCTGAAGAAGGTCCAAAAAAGACACTTGGTAACATACTAATCCTGTTTACTCATAGAGATCCAGTGCGTGCACATGGATTTTATTACCTCTTGAAGTGAAGATTTAATAGACAAAAAGTGAAGAGACCCTAGCCAATGTGTAGGAATGATTTATTTTGATAAGTGATTTTTTGAATGGAGGATGAAAGGATAGCCATATATTGCTCCGCTGTCAGCCAAGCGTCCATAGCTCTGACGGAGATGTATTTGATTCTAATCACAACATTGCTCTACTGCCAGTCAGGCATCCATAGCCCTGATAGGGATGATTGGAAATACCACAAGAGAGAGTTATATATTAATTTACTTTTTCTTTGTAGCTTTTAGCTTTTGAGTTTTGATTCTTTTACTTTCTGAAAACTTGTTTGAGATCTCTTGTTTGACAAGGGGTTAAGAACCACTGATGGCTTGATGGAAGGAGGTGGAAGTGATTGTGATGACGACATTGGCTAGTGTCAACAAATATGTCAAAAATTTCTTCGCAAAAAGTTTATGAGATGTTTGAATGTGATATGATCTCCATGAGGTTAGTCATTCTTTAATTTACCAAGGTGATAAAAGACTAGGGGCAAATAGATGCCATAGAGATAAATGTCACAAAATGCCTGCAAATAAGCTAACCAAAATATCACCAAAGGGATGAAAATGGTAGGAAGACTTGTAGAAGAATAGAAAGGAAGGGAAGAAAGAAATATCCATGTGTACACAACACCTGATTGTAATGTTTGATCTTTGTACCTTTGATTTTTGTTTTTTTTTTCTTCATGTTTTTTTGTATTTTTTATTTTGCTTTGTTTTTTATTTTTTATTTTTTTGAACTGTTGTTAATAAAAAAGTCACTCTGTGTGATAGGATCTAACAACGATGTTTGCGACTTCCTTGATAAGGGAGACTAAGTGTGTTTGTTTATCAAGAGTCATGTTTTCCCCAATATGATGATCGTGGTGAGTTCACACTCAACAAAGGACTGTGATTTATCCTGAAACATGGATTTTTTATGCGGGATCTTGAGTTCCCTATCCAGAGGTTTATGCACTTTGCACCATACTTGATGGTTATGTTGATGTGCGTTCTTGAATCGCGCTTGATTTACAACTTTGAGATTGTTCTAGTTGTTGGGGGATTTTGAGCTCTTGGAAGTTTTGACCTGAGCTTGATAATGAACCTATTTGGGTTTCTTATAAGATGACGCTTGAATTTTATGACCTCAAGAAGGAGAAGAATGCCAACATTTATGATTGATGATAGGAATGATAGAAATGGTAGTGGGCTTGCCACAACCATTGAAAGAAGAAATATGTGATAGATGAAAAGGATACGGTCCAAGAATTGAAGAGGATGGGCTACCAGGAGGTGAGACATGGATAGAAGGTGAAAGGCTACTAGGATGTGGCCCAAGAATAGAAGAGGAAGGGCTATTAGGACATGACCCATAAATAGAAGATGAAGGGCTACTAGGATGTGGCCCAAGAATAGAAGAAGAAGGGATACTAGGACGTGACCCATAGATGTAAGATGACGGACTACCAGGATGTGGCCCAAGAATAGAAGATGATGGACTACCCGGGGGTGATCCATACATAGAAGATAAGGGGCTAGTTGGATGTGCCCAAATAATCGAAGATAGTCGGTTACTAAAAAATGTACCACAAATAGAAGAGGGAGGGCTACTAGAAGGTGACCCACAATTAGATGAAGATGAAGGGCTACTTGGCACTGACCCCACAAGAGATTGTGATTGAGGAATTATGATAGATGAAGAGTTATTGGGTGATGAGAAGATATGCCATGGATCTATGCAAGACCAAGGAGTTTCATCACATAATGAAGAATGTGAAGATGGAAGAATAAGAGGAGGATCAAGTTGCATGATTTGAGGCTCTTCCTCCATTTCTTGATCAAAGGAATCAACCTTTTCCTCACAATATGCATATGCATCAAAGTCTAAAGAGAATCCTTTTTTTTAATCTACTAAAGCAATATCTTCATATGCCCCTATAAATGCCCTGATTGTTTCTTCATTCTGAAAGAGATCAATCGGTATGAGTTGTTGATCGATCCCTAGGGGTTTATTGGAAGAAATAGGTTCACTTGGTGTGGAAGACTTAGAAGATGTTTGATGATTATTGATAGATGAAGATGATGTGGGGGATGAAGAATATGTGTAGCTAGATGTCTCAGGAGTAGAATAATGTCGTGTGGACCTACTTATACAATGGTATGTCATATGTAAAATAGTAGGATTAAGTCCAAAGTCTGTAGATTACAACACATGGGTCAATTTAGATGTTTGTCTCGAAGGACTTTAAGTCACACAAATCTTCACAGAAGGAAGATTCTGTGGGGGTGATTGATGAAAAAGGTCCTGCAAAGAAGGGGAGGACTGTGATTCAAGCATCACATTAGATGAATGATGACAAGGTTCCTATGAAGAAAGAGAGGACCACGATTCAATAATTGTATTATACTTCTGATTGGAGGGATTTGGAGTCATGTGTATCTTCAAAGGAAGAAGACGTCATTAGGGTGACTGATAAAAGGGGTCCTACAAAGAAAGGGAGGACCGCGACATAAGAGTCACATTAGATGATTGGTGAAGAGGATCTTACAAAGAAAGGGAGGAATGTGATTCAAGCATTGCATTAGATGAATGATGACAAGGGTCCTGCGAAGAAAGAGAGGAACACAATTCAAGAATTGTATTATACTTCTGATTGCAGGGATTTGGAGTTGCGTGTATCTTCAAAGGAAGAAGACGTCGTTGGGGTGACTGATAAAAGGGGTCCTGCGAAGAAAGGGCGGAACGCGACATAAGAGTCGCATTAGATGATTAATGAAGATGATCTTGTAAAGAAAGGGAGGACCATGACTTAGGAGTCAAATTAGATGAATCTAAATAGTAGTTTGGATCTGAATCCTCAGAAGAGTCAGAGGAAATATTTGGATTGGAATCCTCAAAAGAAGAGGAAATTTTTGGATTAGAATTAGAAGAAGAGTGTGGGGAACTCGAATAATAATTTAGATCAGATGTGTCCAAATCATACCACTGACTATGAGATGAAGGTGGGGAATGAGTTACCCGTATGGGCTCTATAGCACGAAGAACCAAACAAGGTTTATTTGTGATGGGAATCCTATGATTTGAATTGCTGAACCTAGGTTTTGTATTTTTGTAAGTATGGGGAACCGTGTAATAGTTACTCATGTTTGGCACTGTTTTAAGCACAAATGTCTAGATCTAGATACTATGATGGAACTCCTTCAAAGGGAAGGAAGTGACATGTCGATTTGGGTAGCATAAGGACAACCAATTAGACATTTTATAAGTATTGATATGCATGTGTGATTTTCTGAAGAAGGTCTAAGGAAAATAGACATCGTGATGACGCAATATCGATGAGATTGTCCTAGAAAATAAATTTTTTGAATGAATAATCACAAGGAACAGTCATGCAAGTGTGAAACACAAAGCCAATCAACAAGGAAATATACCATATGAAAATGTGATGCAAAGATGATCAACAAGATGTTTTCACTTATGCCAAGTTCAAGGAAATGAACAAAACGTAAGTAAAAACAAGAAGTCAATGCAATCTCCCAATCAAGATATACGATGAGTGAGCTCAAACTTGATTAAGACCTATATCTCAAAAAGTTTCAATTACAATTCACGAATGAGACAACAATATCACAAAGATATGTTAACCCACTTTGCGAGAAAGTGAAGTATTGATATCGAGGTGTTATTTATATAACCCGCACAAATGGTAACACCTAGCACTCTTTGAAATCAAGGTAATAATAGAACCAAACTAAAAAGCTCAAAGTTTAGCTAGGAATAGTTAAAAATGTGTTTAACGTAACCGTATAATATAGGTATTTATGTCGAGTTTACAAGAAACAAGACGTAAATATCGAAATTGTAGTGATACGATACAAATAAGCTAACTCTTCTAAGGAAGTCCACGGTGATGAACCACGCCTAACTACAATGACGAACTTGACATGGGTATCAAGATCACAATGGCTACCAATGACGTGAAAACACCTCCGCACACTTTAGACATTTAACTAACTCAGCCGCAAACATGGATGGGCGTAAACGGACATAAAAGTGAGAGAAACAGTCGATTGGTAACACAAAGGTAGTCACCCTTATTTTGATCAACAAAGTGTCAAAAGAATGTGAAGTAAGTAAATCAAAAAAATATGAAAAATGTTGGCTTCACTTCAATAGAGTTTCACCTTGCCCTAAGGCAAGTGAAAACTAGGTGAAAGTACCACGTCACACGTTTCTCAAAAAGAAGGTTCACAACTTAACACTATTTTAAAATGGCCAAAGTGGGCTCCTGGCCAAAGTATATTCTATTAGGTGGTTCTCTCATCCTAGGTGTTACAAAGTTGCCACGAGTGAGCACGATTTACCCAAAAAGTCACACTGACTAGTTTGGGAGTATCTCGGCTTTACTTTACCCCCTTAAGAATAGTAGGCAACTAGTGCGTCTACGTGTACCATCACTGGGGTCGCCACAACGGACAACCTGTAATGCTATCTTACAAAGGAATCACTAGTCAAGTAGGTAGTGCAGAGCACTTCCTGTTTCGTCCATAAGGTTCCCTCTTGCGTGGACTACTTTGGGGTTCCTGGAACCACCCCCATTGTTGTAGCTTAAGGTGTTATGCCAAAGGGGTTATGTTCTAGTTGAGTCGAGAGGGACGTACACTTTTCCAAAACTTGCAATACAGTGTTTTGAATATGTTATTATTTTTATCTTATTTAATTAGGTGTGGTTTTCTTGAACACCTTTTGGCAACTTGTATAACAACTATATTAGTAGGTTTTGATTTCATTTTGATTCCTCCTTTCTTTGACAAGCGTTTTTAGGTCCTGCACTCAAGCGTTAGTAGTTCTTCAAGAAAGTCACATTATTTAAAAGAGGATTAAGAGGATTCCAAGGATGCAAGAGAAGAGCATACACAACAAATAATCCAACTAAAAAGTAAAAAAAATATTTTCAATCAATGAACCATACAAAATTCTTGATAAATGTTCATTCCCCTAAACCAAAAGTGAAAGATGAAGTTTCCAATTTACCAAATGTTATAAAATGAAGACTAAAGTTGTTTTTGATTCTCAAGATCACCCTAAGGTGCAAGATAAGAGCATACACAAACTTTATCCCAACTATATAGAAATGGAAAACTTCAAATCAAAGGACCATTGAAAAATGCTTTGTAAAAGGTTCATTCCCTTAAGCAAAATGAATAATCAAATTTCCAAGTTTAATCCCAATGTTATAAAGATATAGATCAAATTTGTTTTTGATTTTCAAGATCACCAAAAGGTGTAAGAGAAGAGCATACACACGCTTTGTTCTAAATCGAGGAAGCATAGAAATACAACATTCATCAAAACATTAGACATGTTAGAAAATGACTATTTTTAAACTAACAGAAAAACCTATAATTTCTGTAAGTATAAATCCCAAATTTATGTTTTCATTACATATTTAACTTCAATACCTTTCCAACACGAAAAAAATGGAGTCATTTTGAGTTCAGGAGCAAAAGTTATGGCCTTCGGAAGATGGGTTACGCATATGCTCTTATGCTCACGCGTATGCACTTGACATGCACTCAACAAATGTAAAAAAAAATGTCTCTTAATCTGCAAAATGGGCAATTTTTTCCAATCAAGATTCAATTTTGACAACAACCCATCACATTAATATGTAAATAGAAGACTCAACACTATCAAACACTAACATACATGCTCAAGAATTTAAACTTTTCAAGAAATTGACAAAACTAGCATGTAGAATGATGAAAAAGTAAGCTCTAAAAATGAAAACATGATGAAATCTTGAAATTTTATCACCAAGATTAAATTTTGAAAGCAACCCACCACATTAATATGTAAATAAAAGAATCATCACTATCAAACACTAACCTACATGCTCAAGAATTTAAAATTTTCAAGAAATTGACAAAATTAGCATGTAGAATGTTGAAAAAGTAAGCTCTAAAAATGAAAACATGGAGAAATCTTGAAATTTTCCCATTAATTCCAATTTTGAAATCACTTCACCTCCTTCATACCTACAAGGAAGACTCAACAAAACAAGTTAAAAAAATAAGTTAGATCAACATGTGTAAAAGAGGATTAGTAACCAAAAAATGAAACTTAACTACAAAAACTTGAAATTAAGTGCAAAGGACAATGGAGTAAGTCCCACTAGGCGTGCCAAATGTGTGCATGTATACTTTGCTAAATGCTAAATCAAATGAATCAAGAACTACCACCTAAAATAGTTCTACAATTTAGCTAAAACAAAGCATAAACACCATCATGATAAGAATTAAACAAGGGTTAGATGCTAGCATTCATCAATACAAACTTTGAAATTAACAATGATAAATATCTAAACTCCTCTATTCTCGAACAAAAAATAAATGAATGGACCTAAGTAAGCTCCATGGCTATTAAAATAGTTGTCCTTAGTATGCCAAGTAACCTAGGAATGAGGGCCTATCAAAGTTGGGCTACAAGACCCCTTTGACACCTCCCATATGACCTAAGCACTTAAGAAAGAGGCTTAACTCTTCAAGAGGATGAACTCTCAAAAGGGCAAGGCACAAGCTCTTAGTCTCTTTGCTATATGCTTTGCGTTTTCTCTCTAAGGAGTTTAGGTGTAAGTAAAAAGGTAGGTGGAGGGTTCTTTATATAGCCCAAAGGATAAAGGATTCAACACATTCTCATGAATGTGGGATAAAGGTAAAACATGATTAGGAATGGATAAGGTTGTTTTATTAAAGGTAACCTTACTTTAGAAGGGTTTAATACATGTTTAGCAAGTCATGGGAGTTGGGGGGTGTTTTAATTAATCAAAGGTGACTAACTAATAGGTAGATGTAAGCTTATAGAAGATAATTAGAGGAATATTAGTACGATTTAGGATATTATAAGGGGATTAAATCAATTAAATATTGATTTATTGGTTAAATGGAAGGGAACACTAATTAATTAATAATAATTAATTAGTCTAGGTAGAAGGGGTGATTTATTAATGGAAGGTCGTTAATTAGGGTATTTGGTGGATATGAAACTTAATTAATTAGCTTAGTGTAATTAATTAATGATGATATGAGGGAAAATGAGTGCTTTTGACGATATGTCGTTGATTTGCGAGAAAGGGGATAATTAGCGCAATTTAAGTATTTAAATTGCTTGGGCGTAATTATAGGTGTCTACATAATGTTCCATTTTCTTCAACAAAAAATGTTTTTTCCCCAAGTAAGTGTTACGGGTGTTGGTTTTTACCTTTCCCTATTCGTTTGATTTTATAAATCAATTTCATAGTGTTATTAACATGCATTCGTGCCGGTTTGCTGATCCACACTAGTCTGTAAATAGGGATGGAGGAGGCATGAAGGCTGCTAGGGATTCGCCCTGCTCTAAAATTTGTGATGATGTCCCTATCATTGGCAGCGGCTTTGGGAAACCAGAGGTTTCTGAGGGTGGTGGCTAAAAAAATGAAGAGGATAATAAAGCACCAACCTCATGGATTGACATGGCTTTCAATGCTAACCAAGACTCTGCTTGTCAGAAAAAATGAGTTGGAGTTTCTCTGCTTGGTCACAAAACAGGGGTGCTCTTTCATGGGGCTGGTAAAGATGGTTCAGACAAAGAATCATCATCTCCTTTAAAACTCAACACTAGCAACTTCAGGTTGCAAGGGACTATGGGTGGCTCTGGTGATGGAGGGAGAGAAACAGGGGTCAGCTAGAACTAGGACAAACAAAACAATGACAATATGTCCAGATCTTATGCTTCAGCGGTCTCCAAACAGAAGGAGAATGCCAGAAATGAGCTCTTGAAACCATCCCAAGAGGTCCCGACGCTGAAAATCGAGGAGGATCTACTTCTAAAGGTTCTTAAGGAGGAGGAAAATCTCTCCCACCTGGGTCTCATAGGCAGATTTCACAAATTTTGGCCTAAGCTTTCTCAGCTTCATGACTGGATAACCCAGAGATGGAGAGAAAAAATACAAGGTAAGATTGAGCTTTATCCTTGTGCTAAAGCTTACTTCATTGCTGTCTTTGAAACCCCTGAAGATAGGGATTTAATTTTTAGCCAACATTGGGTTTGGGGGACACATAGGCTTATGTCCAAACCATGGTATCCATCTTTCGACTCGTTAAAGGAGTCTTTTGATACCTACCCGATTTGGGTTCGTTTTTTAGGACTCCCACTGCAGCTTTGGAACAGATCTTGTCTCATTGCTATAGGTGATACTCTTGGCTCATGTGTGGCAGTTGATGATAAGACCTCTATTCAAGCACATACTACTTATGCTTGAATCCTGGTTAACCTCGATACCTCCAAACTGTTACCAGCAGAAATCAATCTACAGATTGGTGCCAGGCTCTGGGTGCAGAGGATAGCCTATGAGAGACTTGCCTTCAGATGTTGGCGTTGCTTCCAAACTGGTCATGTTATAGATGATTGTGAACACTCCAAACGTAAGACCAAAACAGCCTGGTGGAAGGATTCTCTACCTGAACATCTTACAATTGACTCAGATCCGGCTAAGGAATCCAGTGCCCCTCTGCAAGTTAACTCACCCATCATGGTTGATTCATAGACCAATACAGAGAATCCTCCAGACTATTCTTTATAGGTTGTTGATTCAGTGATTAAGGATATTTTGACCCCCCTTCCTATGGGTCACATCCCCATCAAACCCATTGCAGTTTTTCTTCCGACTGTAGTGGATGTGGGAAATCAAGAATGGACTGTGGTGGATAGGAAAAAGAAGGGAAATTCAAAATCTAAATCCCCCACCATGTCAGACAAGGTTTGATTCCTATCTTTTGGGTGCTTTCATTGCTACATTTAGGAAAATGGTCTAATACGCAGTTGCTAGGCAGCTGTGTTGCTGTTATGTTGTTGTTTATTTGCTATTTTTGTAGCAGCTGGTTTGCTTTTGTTGGTTCTTTCCTTGACATATTTTTTCTGTTGTTGGGATTTTCTGGGATAAAATCTTGCTGTTGAGCACTTTTGTATAAAGGTATAGTCCCTTTTAGAAAACTATTTTCCCATAATAAAAAAAAACATGCATCCATTTGTGTATTTTTAGGATGATTCAAATAACAATTTTCTTGACCTTGTTTCCAACAACATTTTTAATGCTCCTCTAAATGAAAACATTATCAGTGATGTGGATGACCCCAATGAACCCCAAATTATCAAGATCCGTCGAATGCTAGAAAAATCCATTATTAATCTTCTAGTTGATATGATAAACCTTAATTTTTCTTAGAATATTGTTGAAGATGGTTGTAACAGGTTTTGAGAAAATTTGATCTTTAATAATGGCGAGGTCAATCATCCTAATGCACAATGTTTCAAATGTTTAAAAGATGGTTTTGGAACCACTTTACAATGTTCAATCAATTTTGTTGAGATTAATACAATTCATAGGCGTGCAATTCCAAAATAAATGAATATGCTCAATTCCATCCCAAACGTAAATGGTGATCAAAGCGCACTGCTTTTTAAGAGGGTCTTGAGAGAGCGGTTACAAAAGATGTGGAACAATAACAATTCATATGATTTATAAATCTTAAATTTCCATAGCTATTCAAAATTTTCTTGATTGAATTATGGTTAACATAATGATTTAGTCAATAGTCATGCTACATAGCTTAATATTTTCTTAAAAAACATCACACTTTTTGTTGTTTTTTTTGCACAACCTCCACATTACATTAAAATATGTTTTAATGCATATAAAAAATAAGAATAACTTACATGGTTTATGTTCTATATTTCTTCATTTCTTCTAATAGTTCCATAGTATATTTACAAAATCTATTGATATTTATATTAAATAAAATAATGTGGCTTTACTTCCATTACATTTCAAATATGTGTATCTATTTTTCTAGTTGTCCTATTATAAATAATTACGTTTCCTCTTTGTGGTATTAAATTTTTGTAAAATTGCAAAAATAAATTGTAATATAATTTTCTAATAATAATGCATACATATGTGAAGGGAATCATGTTGAAAATTGAAGCTTATGAATATAGAAGATGTGGATTATAGTGCAAATCATGTTTCTAAAACCCATTTTGTAATTATTTTAGTGATGTGCAATGATGCTTCTTTCCCTTATCTTTGTATGCCCTCTTTCTAAAACCCAAACAAATGATATTCATGTGTTATCCTTTTTTTACTAGTATCACTAGAAATAAAAGGCATGAGATACTCTTGATAACAATGTATAATATCTTGAAATATATTTCTCTTTAATAAATAACATTCCACATATAAGAAACTTAATGATATTGAAGTGTAAACCCATTATATCTAGCATCAGTGAAAATGAAAGGCATGTGATACACTTGATTATGGTATATAATACCATGATTCAAAAAATAACATGAGAGAATCTCATAGAAATGTACAGGAAAATATATATTTTCATAACATTGTCTAATTCAAATGTGAGAGAGACTAGTTAAAACTAATCATTTTCTATGAAGTGTACATATTATCCATCCAGGAAAAAAATGTATTTAAACTTTGGCAAATGGTGATATTTCCATATAATACATATTGGCATCTTCCTATAAGAGGTTTTACCACATTCCATAGAACAAACATATAAACAACTAAAACCTTAAAATCTGAATTTAGCAAGCATGGTTATTGTTGTGCAAAAACTAAAAGAGGGTTTTAGTCACAAGGATAAAAAGATAAAAAACCTCTCTTATAATTTTATTTTGAGAACTTTCAAATTTTGCTCATTTTTTAAGGCTTCTTTGCATACTTGCTTTTCCCTAATATTTTACTACTTGTTACAAATGTCAAAAGATTTATGCAATAAGATTTTTGAATGTTGTGTTGCCATATTGAATAGCAACAAGTAAGTTGTTGATTTTCATATTTGTGTAATGATTCTTCCTTATTTATGGCCAAGTGTGATTTATGATAACAGACAAGAGTGGTAAATGGTATAATTTTGTTGGCCATAGGATTTTTTAAGGTGCATTCATTATTCTATGAGTTCTTTGAAATTGTTAAGAGGGTAAAACTTCTAAAATTGTAGAATTTAATTGGTTCCATCTTTAATGTGTGTTCTCATTGTCTAGTTGTCTAATTTTTGCAACCTTTTTGACATCATTGAGCTTGAGAAAAAAAAACTGCTTATCTTTGTTAGCATTATGTCACTGTTAGTGCAAAATCACATCACCCCTGGATGCAGATCAAGTTTCTAGGTTGATCACCTGGCATCCAGTGTGATTGCATAACATTGAATCCTTTCTCCAAGTGTGGGACTTGAAAAAATGAGAAAGGATTCTCCAGAGAAGGCTGGTTCCTATTCCTCTGTTCAGATGCACACGAAATATGCAGAGGGTTTTCTCAAAACCTAATCTATTCTGCCAAGGAGACAAGGTAAGAAGATGCATAAAATAAATCTAAGCTAATAGAGGTGATGCACCAAGGAATGAAGAACACCTATTTTGCCAGTGAACACAGACCATTCAAATGTGATATAAGATCAAGCACAGATAACAAAACTTGTAGTGAAAGACCAGGAGGATGCAAGATGAACACAGAGAGGGTTGAGAATCATCCACAGACATGTATTACTTGCTCCAAAGATTGATACAATACACTGCAGAATGCCAGGAGGAAGAGTCATATTATAGTTCAAATGAGAGGTTCAAACTCCACAAATTCGCCTGAGGAGAAGAAGGGAGAGGCAAAACAGAAAAATGTTTGACCTTGAAAAGAAGCTCCTCTTTACAATATATAGAAAGAATGAGAGAGGAAAGAGAGAAGGGAAAACCAAAACTACCCCAACCACCTCCAGGTTGCATTCAATTCATCTCATCATGGCAGAAGCGGTGGATCTTAGAAAAACGGCGGGCTGCCTAACAGAAGCGATGAACTGTCTGCTACATTAAAGTTGTTAGTTGAAGCATTACTTCTGCTTGTTATTTCATGCCAGAGGCGTTTCTTGATTTTCTCTCTCTAAACTGAACCAAAATGTAATACTGACCCTGGAATCATGTAGAGAATCTCACAAGCTTTTCGTTGATATAAGGAACGTGCAAATCCGAGCTCTGGATCAAAAGATATGACGATCTGAAGATTTAGGGCACGTAACAGACCAAGATGGATTTTGAAATATTTCCCGTGCTTTGCCACCTGGATGACACGTGGCACGCATTGATTGGTCACGTGATTCTCTCTCTTCTACCTTTTGGTGGGCTTTCTTTTGAAATTTCCTTATGGGCCCCTGCTGGGACACGTGGCACTATCCCATTGGTGCGGTTCAGTGCTCGAAAACTCGCCCCTTTGACCTTTTGACTTTTTCTCCTTGTGACACGTGTCATGATCTGGTTGGTTCTCAGCCCTTTCGGCGATCCGTGTCCCACGCGTCCCTATGTCCCATTTTTCCTTGTGTTCCTTGTGCTGATTTCAGCTGAACTGGCCGGTTCGCGTCCCTTTGTTCCAACTGTCCCAGAAACAGTTCAATTTTCCTTTCCTTCGGCTGAACCGCCTTTCCGCGTCCCACGCGTCCCAAAGGCTCAACTGCTTTTGGAATGACTTGACTCTTTTCTCCCGGTTCGGCCGGTTCGCGCCTTTTTGTCCCAGATGTCCCAAATGCTTTAGGACCGTCTGTTTTCATTTTGGCTGATCCGGCTGGTTCGGGTCCTTCGCGTAATTTTGTCCCAATTGTCCCGCTCAGCAGTTAGCCAATTTTTCTTCTTCTTTCAGTCGGATTGGCTTCTCACGCCCGCTGCGTACTTCTGGCCTGATTGTCCCAAATGCTTAGTGGGTTGCTTGGAGGCTTTTCGGTCGATCTGCATCTTTCTGTCCCACACGTCCCAAAGGCGACCTTGAGCAGGACTTAGCCAATTTTTACGATTTTTCCTGGATCAACCTACTTGCCTGGGACTTGAATATTCTAATGCATGTTATCAAAATTACCCTGGGGGGGTGAATTTTGGATAACAATTTGGTGACTCAGCAGGGTCACCTGCCTACTAGGTAGAAGATCAGTGGCCTTTTAGCGATCCATTAGGCACGAAGTTATAAGCAATAACCTGAAACGAGCCTGATACTGCAACTTCTTCTCCAGCAACACTCTGAACTGTAAAAAACAACCTGAGAGTAGCAAAACCTGTGTCGAAGCACTTAGGAAAACTGAACCTAACTACAACAGGACAATGTGCACAAGCACTTGGAGGAATGAAAATCTAATTAATATTTACAAGGTAGTGAACTTCCCTCTAGAGGCAACGCTTGAGGTAGATTCCATTGACTGGAATCTGCAGTTCTTCACCATCCAATGAGGCCAATTGGAAAGCATTGCTGCTCTTGCGCTTTGTGACCATGTATGGGCCACTCCAACTGGCATCAAATTTGAAATGCCTTCCTGGTTTTGCCCGATCTGCATCCCATTTCAACACTAGATCTCCTACTTGAAAAGATCTATCCTTGGCCTTTCTGTCAAAGGTCTTCTTGATCAAAACTTGATCCTTTTCCATTGCTTGGGATGCCTGATTTCTGATCTCTTGCAGCTCCATCAGTTATGCATATCTTACCTCCATAGGCTCAAATTCAAGCAACTCCATCTACTTCATGAGTTCCAATGTTGGCAACTCAAGTGACATGGGCAAGATTGCCTCTCTTCCATAGACAAGCTTAAATGGAGAATTACCTGTGGATCTTTTGGGAGTGATCCTATCAGCCCATAAGGATGATTTCAGTTTGGTATGCCAAGCCCTCTGATTCTCATCAAGAGTCCTCCTAATGATCCTCAGCAGGTTCTTGTTTGTAGACTCGGCCTGGCCATTACCTTGAGGGTAATAGTTTGATGAAGTGCTCAGGTAGATCCCGTTCTTGACAGCCCACTCAGTCACTTTAGATCTAATGAATGCCAATGCATTATCAGAGATTATTGTAGCAGGTACACCAAATCTGGCAGTTATCCCCTTGTAAAAGTCCAAGATGCTAGACTCATTCACCTCTTTGAGTGCTACTGCTTCTGTCCATCTGGTGAAGTAGTCTGTGGTTGTCAAAATCTATTTGTGCCCTTGGCTTGAATTGGGATTGATGGCTCCAATGAAGTCTAAACCCCATTGCATGAATGGTTGGTCAACTGAGATTGGATGTAATGGAAGGGCAGCGAGTCTCTCTTTTCCTGTGAAGAATACACAATTCTTACATCTCTTGATCCATGCATAGCAATCACTAAAGATTTTAGGCCAATAATAACCAGCCTTCATGATTTTTAGAGCTGTCACTCTTGGTACAAAATGGCCACCAGCTGGTCCATCATGAAACTCTTTTAATACCCTTTGGATCTGACTTGTGTTAATGCATCTCAGCAGCACTCCATTCACATCCTTCTTGAACAAAACTCCATCAATGATGGTATATGGAACGACCTGCAACCTGAAGTATCTCCTCTTTGCTTTGCTCAATTCTGGAGGGCATAGGCCTATTTGTAGGAAGTGCATAATGCCTTGGGTCCAACAAGGAGTGGACACATCATCATTTTCCTATTTTTGATCATCTTGTAATAACAGGACAGCGTCTTCTTCATCTTCTGGGTTGTCTGGTTGTTTGGAAGCGAGCTGCTCACACAAACCTTTGCCTCTTACCAGCTTGGTGATCTTGATCTCAATGTCATACTCCATGACACGGGTGATCCATCCTACCCTTTTCTCATTCAAATCCTTGTTGAGGAGGAAATCCTTAACCCCAACATGTGAGACTAGCAACTGGACCTTGTTGTTTGAGACTAAATGCTTGAATTTTTTCAAGCTTCTGATTACTGCAAGCACATGCTTTTCGATAAAAGAGTACCTCACTTCGCAGTCACCTAGGCTCTGGCTGAAGAAGGTAATCGGCTGTTCATCATTATCTTTGTTCTGTTGTACCAAAATGGCAGAAATAGTGTCATGACCTCCAAATGCATAGAGGATGAAATCCTTGGAAAAGTCTGGGTTGATGAGAGTGGGTGCCTGGGAGATAGCTTCTTTGATTGCTTCAAAACTATCCTTTCCTTCTACCGTCCATTTGAAAGCCATGCTTCTCTTTAACATTTTGGTGATGGGCTTGACAAGGGCTGCGAAATCTGGGACAAACCTCCGAACAAATTTTATCCTTCCCAGGAAACTCTGAAGGGCTTTCTTGTGGCTTGGCAATGGTAGAGCTCTTATGGCTTCAACCTTCTCTGGATCGATTGCTAATCCTTCCTTGGAGAAAATATGGCCAAGGAGCTTCCCTTCATGTGCAAGAAAGATGCACTTCTTAGGATTTAAGGACACTCCGAACTTTCTACACCTCTGAAACACTTGCTTGAGGTGAAAGAGATGGTCTGCAACATTCTTTGAGAAGACAGTAATATCATCCAGGTATATCAGCACTATCTTGTTGATCAAGCCTTTAAATGCCATATCCATAGCTCGCTGGAATGTTGCTTCGGCGTTTGACAGTCCAAATGGCATCTTCTTGTAAGCATATGTGCCCCATTTGGTTGTGAAGGCTGTCTTGAACTGGTCTTCCTCCTTTACCATAATCTGATTGAAGCCTGAGTAACCATCAAGTAGTGAAAACCTTTCTGAACCAGCTACGACCTGCAATATTTGCTCCATGGAAGGGAGTGGATAATGGTCTTTGAGTGAGGCTCTATTCAAATCTCTGAAGTCAACACATAGCCTGATCTCTCCACTCTTCTTCCTGACTGGAACTAAGTTGGCAACCCAACTAGAATGCTTGATTGGGAATATGATTCTTGATTCAATCAACTTGTCCAATTCTTTCCTCATGAGAGGCTCCATGTGTGGATTGACTGGTCTCTGTTTCTGCCTGACAGGCTTAGCATTTGGATCCAATTCGATAGTGTGCTGAGCTAAGTTGGGATTGAAACCTTTCAAGTCTTCATAGCTCCAAGCAAACACGTCAGGGAATTCTTAACATAGCTGTATGAACTCACACCTTTCTTGCTCAGTTGTCATCTTTCCAATTTGTAATGGCTTGTTCTCTTCTACCAAGATGGATACCGAATCTTCACTCTTGACCTGAATGTTTGCTTTCTCCTTTCTAAACTGATCATTGGGGTTAAAAATGGACTCCAAAGTGATAAGTCCCTTGGGAAGCTTGTCAGTTCTCAGCTGTATCACTTGGTCACCATATTGCTGCTCCAAATTTTCTTGATTCTTAGCTGAGAACTCAGCTTCTTCTTGGAAGAAGTGGATGATTTGCTGGTCATTCTCAAATACCTGCCAACTGACATTGTTATCCGACACTGAAGGCCTCACAATCACGTGGATGTTTGGCTGTACCTTGTCTTGTTGAATGTTTTCTACAATGTCAAAGGATGCCCCTACTGCTACAAGCCTGTCAGCAGCTTGATTCTCTTTCCTAGGGATGGATTTGATGCCAAAGCCCTCAAAATATTCCATGAGGTCCCATACCCTGTTCTTGTAGCACCTGAGTAGATCATTTTTGGTGGCATGCTGTCCTTTGACCTGATTTACAATTAGCTCACTGTCCCCAAAGACTTGCAAGTTCTTTATTTTTCTCTTGATTGCCCAATGCATCCCTTGCACCAAGGCTTCATATTCAGCAATGTTATTGGAGCATGCAAACTGAAATCTAAAAGCTGAATAATACTTTACTCCTTGAGGTGAAATAAGCACGGCTCCACCTCCTGCGCCTTGTCTACTCCTTGATCCATCAAAAAACAGCTGCCATACCTCATTGTCATCCTTGTGGATTGGCTTGGTGATGCTAGGAATAGATTGACTTTCTTCATGTATACAATAGACTCCTAGCTCAGATTCTTCTATTCCTTGATAAGGATCAAAAGCATGCACCTTGTTTTCCCATTCATCAAGAGTTAGATCTGGGATGTTTCCAACTTTAGTGTCAGTTTCATCCGTGCTTGGGTGATCTTCTTGATCAAATGCTGAGCAATTGGCATTGATCTGACTTGGAGTGTAGGGCTCAATGTGGAAGTTTGCAATAGGTTCTGACCTAATTGTAGCCTTAGTTCCATATCTTGTTTTGAATAGCATGTGAGACCAATCAGCGGACAAATATCCTCCAATTTTGGCAGTGAAGTCCCTTGACAAACATAGGGCAAAGAGTGGTGGAAGGTCTATGACTGATATATCTTGTAAGACAACAACATTTGGACATGCATGCAAGGTAAGACTCAAATTTCTAATCACTCCAACTGTTGCTATTGCTATCCCATCCAGCTGCACTACTCCCTTAGATGTTATTTCATACTAGAGCCCTAACTGATCAGCTATCTGTTTAGGCATTACTGAGCTACTTGCCCCGGAATCTATCATGCAATTATGTACTAGCTGATTTCCAATGATTAACGAAACATAAAAAGGGGGAGGCTTCAACATTCTACCTTGTTGTGCTCCATGATTTCCTTCAGGCTGGGTAGCATTTGTGAGTACCTTCTCTTGCATTTGGACCTGCTGATTCGAAGTTGGCCAATCCTTTATGGCAGCTTGCAGCAGATTTCTTTGGCCTGGGATGGATAGGGATTCCCACATAGATATATTGACGTTTGTCTTCTTCATCTGATCAATGATACTAAATGGTGATGAAGGATCTCTCTGCTGTCCCTTGGTTTGCACATTTACTCCTTGTATGTGGGTAGCAACAGCTGGCATTTGAGTTGCCCTAGGGGCTGTTCTTGGCTGCCCTTGTGCATTTGAAACGGGACTTTGCCTGCCAATCATTTGTGGAGCCATGGAAGGTTGTGGATTGGCTGGGGCTAATGGCTACTCTTCACCCAAATTTCTCCTTTTTGAACTTGTGTTGGCTGCAACACCTTGAGAAACTGCTTGGTTCATGCCACAAAAATCCTCTGCTTGCCAATTTACCAATGTGGTGTCATTTGGGGCTGATTGCTGTTGGAATGTTTCTTGTTGTTGGCTATTTTCTTGACTATTCTCACCCTCCACACCAGTAGTTGTTATCATTAAAGCTTGAGTTAAAGCACCATTATAGCACATGGATTGATTATGAGGTTCATTATATGGAAAACACCAATCATACTCCTGGGCAATGTTGTTTTGTGCTGGTACTAATGCCTTAGAGGCAGATATGGCATTTGGATTATAGGGCTGGAATGGTCTATTGGCAGGAGGACTTGTTTGATTCAGATTTGTAGCTGGATTGGATGGCCTTTGAGGCTGATATGGCTGCCTATTAGGTTGAGCTTGAGGCTGATATGAAGGTCTAAAACCTTGAGCTTGCTGTCTTTTGAGAGTGACCAGCTCATTGCCTAGATTTTGCAATTGCTTCATGACCTCTTGAAGCTCATTTAGGGCACTTGGAGATGAAGTGGAGGCTTCATTTAAACTCTGATTTCTAGGAGTGGGAATAGGAGCTAAGACAGGTGCTTGACTAGCACTTGGGCTCTCTAAACTTGGATATAATGGCATTGGAGGCCTAGGAGCTAGCTTGCCAGCTTGAATCAGACAATTTTCAGCTCTAATGGCAATACTATAAGCAACAGGGATAGTTGTGCCTCCCATAGATTGAACCAACATAGAAATATCAGAATTTAAAGCTTTAAGGTAATATAGAAAAGCACCTTCTGCTGTTGGCCTGACTGCTACTGGAATCCTATCCTAAGACCTTTGAAATCTAAAGTTGAAATCAGTCAGCTGCTCGTTTGGGGCTCTCTTGATAGTTGTCAGTTGCTCCAAAAGAGACAAGTTGTCTCCCTTCTCTCCAAATTGATCATGAAGTGCAATACACAGCTGATTCCAGTTTGTGATAGAACTAGATTCAAGGCTTCTGAACCATTGCAATGCCTTCCCTTTGGATGATGATGCCAGCACTTTGACAGCCACATCCATTTCATTTATCTCATGGATTGCACAGATGTTAGCAATGTCTTTGACATGATCACCATGAGTGGTATGATTTTCTCTAGTAAAAAATGGAATGTTCTTCAACGCTGCAATTGGAACTGGATTCTGTGCATTGAGGGCAAGTGGGCTGCTGCTAGTGAAATTGACAAAGGGATTTGCTGGTTGCGCCATTCTGATTGGTCGAAGGACTCTTGAATACTGAATGAAAGGCCGAGCAGGTGGAGGAGTTGAGATTGTTCTGTTTGGTGGAGATGGAGACCTTTGAATCCTCCTTCCTCTTTGCCTTCGTCTTGGAGATAATTACAGGTATTCAAACAACACTTCCTCTTCTTCAACTCTTGACCTTGTGATTCTTCTCATAAGCTTTCAGGTCTGTACTACTGAAACCAGTTGATTCTTCCCCTTGGAGTCACCATATATGCAAATAATAGCTCTTTTCAAGCAAGAAAATTGCAGCATATGCACATCAACTTTTCTGCAATAAAAATGAGACCTCTAGTCCCACCAGTCGTGCCAAAACTGTTAGTGCAAAATCACAGCACCCTTGGATGTAGATCAAGTTTCTAGGTTGATCACCTGGCATCCAGTGTGATTGCATAACATTGAATCCTTTCTCCAAGTGTGGGATTTGAAAAAATGAGAAAGGATTCTCCAGAGAAGGCTGGTTCCTATTCCTCTGTTCAGATGCACACGAAATATGCAGAGGGTTTTCTCAAAACCTAATCTAATCTGCCAAGGAGACAAGGTAAGAAGATGCATAAAATAAATCTAAGCTAATAGAGGTGATGCACCGAGGAATGAAGAACACCTATTTTGCCAGTGAACACAGACCATTCAAATGTGATATAAGATCAAGCACAGATAACAAAACTTGTAGTGAAAGACCAGGAGGATGCAAGATGAACACAGAGAGGGTTGAGAATCATCCACAGACATGTATTACTTGCTCCAAAGATTGATACAATACACTGCAGAATGCCAGGAGGCAGAGTCATATTACAGTTCAAATGAGAGGTTCAAACTCCACAAATTTTCCTGAGGAGAAGAAGGGAGAGGCAAAACAGAAAAATGTTCAACCTTGAAAAGAAGCTCCTCTTTACAATATATAGAAAGAATGAGAGAGGAAAGAGAGAAGGGAAAACTAAAACTACCCCAACCACCTCCAGGTTGCATTCAATTCATCTCATCATGGCAGAAGTGGCGGATCTTAGAAAAACGGCGGGCTGCCTAACAGAAGCGGCGAACTGTCTGCTGCATTAAAGTTGTTAGTTGAAGCATTACTTCTACTTGTTATTTCATGCCTGAGGTGTTTCTTGATTTTATCTCTCTAAACTGAACCAAAAAGTAAGATTGACCCTGGAATCATGTAGAGAATCTCACAAGCTTTCCGTTGATATAAGGAACGTGCAAATCTGAGCTCTGGATCAAAAGATATGACGATCTGAAGATTTAGGGCACGGAACAGACCAAGACGGATTTTGAAATATTTCCCGCGCTTCGCCACCTGGATGACACGTGGCATGCATTGATTGGTCGCGTGATTCTCTCTCCTCTGCCTTTCGGTGGGATTTCTTTTGAAATTTCCTTGTGGGCCCCTGCTGGGACACGTGGCACTATCCCATTGGTTCGGTTTAGTGCTCGAAAACTCACCCCTTTGACCTTTTGACTTTTTCTCCTTGTGACACGTGTCATGATCTGGTTGGTTCTCGGCCCTTTCGGTGATCCGCATCCCACGCGTCCCTATGTCCCATTTTTCCTTGTGTTCCTTGTGCTGATTTCAGCTGAACCGGCCGGTTCACGTCCCTTTGTTCCAACTGTCCCAGAAACAGTTCAATTTTCCTTTCCTTTGGCTGAACCGCCTTTCTGTGTCCCACGCGTCCCAAAGGCCCAACTTCTTTCAGAATGACTTGACTCTTTTCACCCGGTTCGGCCGATTCGTGCGTTTTTTCCTAGATGTCCCAAATGCTTTAGGACCGTCTGTTTTCATTTCGGCCGATCCGGCCAGTTTGGGTCCTTCACGTACTTTTGTCCCGATTGTCCCACTCAGCAGTTAGCCAAATTTTATTCTTCTTTCGGTCGGATCGGCTTCTCACGCCCGCCGCGTACTTCTGGCCTGATTGTCCCAAATGCTTAGCGGTCCGCCTGGAGGCTTTTCGGCCGATCCGCGTCTTTCTGTCCCACACGTCCCAAAGGCGACCTTGAGCAGGACTTAGCCAATTTTCATGATTTTTCCTGGATCAACCTACTTGCCTGGGACTTGAATATTCTGATGCATGTTATCAAAATTATCCTGGGGGGGGTGAATTTTGGATAACATTCACCCTACACTTAATTGGATTGTAAATAAATTCAATAAAATACTATATGATCATAGAACATAATCATTCTATCATTTAAAAAATTCACACTAGGATTTAGCATCAGGTGTGTTTTAGTTAGTTATAATTTGTTCAACTGGAAAAAGCCTAAACTTGTAGCATCTAATAATCATTTGGCATATGCCTTATATAGATATTTCTGTGTAAAACAACTACAAGATAAAATTTGGGTTAAATCTTGTTCACACAAGTGGGTCCAAAAATATTTTATTTATATTCAAAAGAGAAAATACAAAAGGGTTCCTACATTCCGTTAACCCTTGTTATATAATGGTACACCTATTTAGTGAATTAAAATGGGATTGTCCCTAATTTAGAACCTACACGATTTTATTTCTATCTTATCAACATTTGATATTGTTACTGCAACAACTTATTCCTTGGACATCTTATATTTTTTCCCATTGGTATGTAAAATTTGATTTTCAAGTAGCTATAATCATTGTAAGAAAACATGAAATGAAAAATTCAATGAAAATAATGTGTTTGAAAGATGCCCAATTATATCTCCAATCTTTTCTTTCACTACACAAGTCAAAAAATCCATGACATTTGATTTCCAATGAACTCTTTAAGAAAAAATGGAACAATTACGCTCCTAACATATACTGTGAATTATAGGAAAACTATAACTGCAAAATGTAATCCCAATGGTTTTACTTTTTCCTGCCATCATACAAAATCATACCTATATATTAGTTAGAATATGATTCCAATATCACAAAATATACATACATTTCACTTATCAAATAAGAACAAGGACCACACTATAACATGAGTACATGTCATAACTATAGAAGATAATAGAATTGGTGAAATGAGAACTACATGCAAGCTTGAAACTAAAAATCAAGATCTTCTCCAAGTCCAAGTTTCCACAAAAACAATTGTATCATACTTTATTGGAAAGATAATATACAACTAGAAAAGTATGTACATAGATTGGCTTGCATTTGCATATAAATAATGTTCCTCTTCTAGTAAAAACTCAGAAATTTGCACTAACATGTTCCTCTTCCCTGAATTGAACATATGCATTGCCATTCTATAACAGATAATCTATATTAAGAATTATATACAATACACAAAAAAATCCAAAGTAACATCAAAATGTTTCTATGACTAAAGGAGAACTAAACTAGGGAATGAAAACTATCATATGGTTTGCCAAGTTGTCATACATATTGAGGCTTTCAATTTCCCCATACTTGTTAAGCTCTTAAAGTAAATATTCATAGAAATAATGAAAAGATTCATTACAAATAGATCCAAAAAAACAAAAAATTATAATCCTATAAGCCAAAAAACAAAGGAAATAACAAACAAATAAATAATAAAAAAATCTAGGTGTATAAATTTAAGCAACGAGAACATTTCAAGTTTCAAATAATAAATAACATGAACAAAAATATATGAGTTTTTTGTGCCTAGGAATTCGGTTGATAATTAAAAATTACGAGATGTTTGTATAGTGCTCTACCTAAAATTGTTCCTAGATTTTTCTAGGATCCATATCCTTGCAATAAGGATAAATGGTTTGGGTTACTATATCTAGCCTTTTATACATGTTTATTAGATTATACTTTTTTGGTATGGATACAGTACCCTGCAATAATTTTTTTTTAAAAACCTCGGGTATGGTACGCTATGGGTACACTTTTACAATATATTTTTTAAAAGTAAAAAAATTAAATAAATAAATATTTAAAGAAAACAAGAAGCTTATAGTATCATCAACCTATACAATATTAGAAGCCAACAACAAAATTATTATGAATCAGAACCCATCTAAAGAAAGACTTTTTGAATGAATATGAGAAGACCAAAAAACATTAAATGTACGAGTCCATAAACTAATGGGCTCATAAACATTCCACTTATTGTTAAGGCCCAAGGAAAGGTTTGGGGAGAAAGAAATATTTTTATAGACTTTTATGGAGGTAGCCTATTGGAGAGGGTGCCCTTTAAGCCACCTCATAGTATCCCAAAGTTATTCTCAAATCCATAATTAGTCTAGTAGAGGAAGTTGTGAAAGCATTTCTGAGAATTTTATTGATTCTGAACTGAGATTGAAAAATCATATAGAAAGCTTTAAGGTCTATCCTTTCCACTCACTTCCCAAATATGAACAAGTCATGAAATCTTTTAATTCCTTTCTCAAACCTAAGGATGGTAGAGAAACCTCTTATCAAGGCAAGGATCTTGTCATTATATTTTAGATTTTTAAAAAATGATTGGTAGGCTTAGCACCTAGTGTCAAAGGAAGATAATATAGGCTACCCAACCACCAAGTGCTTCACTTATTCCCATACCTTCTAAATTTACTGAAGAATAAATTACCCATGAGGATCAACAAGAAATCCCTCAAATAGTAAGTCAACCAAATGAAGTCCTTTTCATCTCTCTTAGACCTTTAGAGCCTATTGGCAATATTTAATCTCACACGAACTTTGCAAGGTTGAGTTCTAGTCAAATCCCTCATGTTTTATTTATTTTTTACATTTAAAATAATCATCTGGGTACACTATGAGTACATACCCACAGGCCCTGTGTACATCTTGTGTATGGAAATCCATACCCGGGACATACCTAGGGCCTATGGGTACATACCTTAACCATACCCATACCCGATATGTATAAATCCTAGCACGGGGGGTACTTTGGCATTTTCGGGTAGTCTAGTTAATAGAAGAAGAGTTGGGATGATGTTAAGCCTTGTGCAAAAACAAGAATAACATTCCCCATACGTACATGAGTCAATATTAAAATTTAATGTGAAATTCACCCCATCAATTTCAGTACCAAATATTGAAGCTAAATGTTCTACCATAGCTTCAAATGGATAGAGAACAATAACCTAGTATGGAATAATCCATGCATGAGTCCTCTAGTTACCTATAAAGAAAAATTGAAAAACCTAGGAATAGGAAAAAAGTAGCACTTATCTATTAGATAAAATTATGGTAATAAAAAGAGATAAGAGGAGAAATATTAAAAATTTGAATCTTTACAATAGTATTTATATTATATTTGTGTATTAAAATTATGCAAAGCTGGGGGATGCTAGAAAAGGATGTAGAGTCTAGCTTTACATCGACCAATGCATTTTCTTGAAATTTTTACAAGGCCTTTTCAACAAAACCATTTTATGTGTATCCTACAATCCTTATAGTCCACAAGACAACATTTCTTTAAGTCATTTTGTAAAAATGGGATATTTGTTTTTAATAGATTTGATAAGAAGGGTAAATACCATGAATGATTTTTACCACACAAGTACATGACATTTAAGAAAACCACATTAATACTCAAATGAGAAATGAAACATGTACATACCATCAAATGATGGCAAGATAAAACAATAAAATGGAGGGAGAGTGAGGTATTTGATAATCAATATGCATATCTCATGGTTTGTACTTTATTCAATTAAATTATTTTGTAATAAACGTGGGTTAACAACAATAGTATTCATTCAAATACAAAATCTAAGAATAATATAATGTTTGTCAAATAATTTTTCATGTGGAAAATTAATGGGTTTTTATCAACAGTACAAGCTAAGCCCCTCCTTATTGTGTATGAGGATCCTCCCATTACCGAATGTAAACGATCCTAATTTTGTGTGGTAGCCAAATAGGCCGGGGACCACACAGTAACACTTCAATGAACCTTTGAAAAAGTGCTTGTATGGGGTATTAGGGAGGAATTTATAGTGATGATAGATAAAGGAGAGAAATTAGGAAAGAGATGGTTATTATTGTGAGTAGGCACTAAGAGAGTTCACACATAATAACCAGAGTAATTCCACATCCAATTATAATAACACAATAATGAAAGCATGATAAGAAAAAATAAACCATAGACACATATTTCCATTGATTTATTCATCAAAGGTGCAGACACCTTTCTTAGATTTACAAGATTGTCCTATATGCAAAGTTGGAAAGAGAGAGTAGAGGAACTTAAGACAAGAAATAGAATAGTTGCAACTTTTATTTCTTGATGTAGAAGTGGAAATATCAACAACATACATTCAATCAACAATTTCCAACCCTTTGGAATGGAGAATCCATTCCAATTCATAACATCACAATATTTTTTTCATCTACCCCCCACATGACTCTTCACCTATCTTCATCACTTGTGGTCATTCATATTCGTAGGAAGTGATTCTTTTCGTTCTCATTGGAAAAAACGACTCTTACAATGTTTAGCTAATGGTCACTTAAGTGAATAGGATGAAATAGCAAAAAGAACATTGTCAATTAAAAATTATAATATGGAGAGAGAGAGAGAGAGAAGAGAGAAAGGGAAGGAATTACGATAAAAAACTCAAGGGGGTTTCGGAATTAAAAGGACATATTAATAATTGTGCCATATGTAAACAAAAAATCTATCTTTGAGAAGAGATGTAAATACTCAAAATTATCTCAAAGAAGAGATGTATATAAATTTATCAAAGACTATGATTACAATAGATACCTCCATGAGGAGATGTCATTCTTTCCCTTTTAGGTTACATATATTTATATACTAATATTAGAAATATGAAGAGGAACCTAGAAGAATGTGGAAGGTCACCAATATTGAGGGAGATAAGGTGGTTCATCTTTCATGAACTACATAGGTGACCATTTCATGAATTTAATATTTTTTAGAATTTACTGTTTTTAGAAAACATTACAAAATTGGATTTTTAAGCCGTTAGATGCAAATTTCGAGGGTCAAAATTTTTCTAACATAGTTCAGCACCATTCCATCATATTCTGTGTTCCAAGATTTCCATTGCATTTTGAAACAAATTCAATTAGAGCTATGCTACAGAAGATATGGTTCCCAGAAGTTACTCCACTATAATTGCCACCTGGGTCGTTGTCTAGATCATTCCTCCCTCCTTCAGAAGCAATGGTCCCCATTACACCAAGTGGTCCCCTGAAGTGTTGAAATTGTTTATGTATCTGTAACAAGTGTTGATAATGGTGTTTCTTGTGCTCTTTATTCACTTCATGTATAATATCATGGACATGTTGGTAAGTGTACTAAGATAAATAATCATACTCAGTTATGATTTGGTTCGTCTGCTGCTTTTATTGCACTAAATGTGTGTCTGAGGTGGCTGTAACAACATCCTGGTCAGTTTTTACCCTGACTATTAGAATAAGGGAATATTTTGTTTTGTCTACCAGATTCTTTCCTTGCTTGACACCAAGGAGGAAAATCAAGTTAGAGGGAATAACCTTGGGTATTTGATAGCATTGATTCCCAATGGTAATGGTGACCCTTCAAGGTCATGAATCATAGATGTTGTGTCTAGATCACATGAATGGTTTTCCCAAGAGTACATCATAAACATCTATTGAAACAACATCACATAAGACTTTATCCTGGAAGGATTTGACCGCATATGAGAGGAGGAACTATTTTCTGGTAGGGAGATCTCTTCCTAGATTTAACAACCTGACACTACATGGATGGGGGTGTGGGTTTATAGGAAGGTTCAAACTTTTCACAACATTGGAAACATTTAAATTATTTTTACTTCCACTGTCAAAGATAAAATGTAGAGGCTTACCCTTTACCTAAAGCTAAGAATGAAATATCATTTCCTTCTCATACATATTCTTGACTTGTGTGGTGGAAATGATCACATCTAGTGGCATAAATTGACTAATATGTTGCTAATGAGGAACTTTTTTATCATGATCCCTTAGGAAGAGTCTTTGAATTGGGTTCCTAACATTTGAATTCTTTACTAAACTGATCCACCGTAGGTGCCACCTTATCTACTTCTAGAATGTAAGTGTATCCCAACACTTTGATCCATGCCTAGGGAGCTATTGTCCATTTTTACACCCTTGCAAAATTGAACAACTTAAAAAAACCGTTCTACGTTGAAAACCATGGAATTAAGGGAACAAAGTCGTGGAGGAAAAAATCCACATAAAACTAAAATAGGAAAGTCACAGCCAATGGTGAAATCCACTGAAGTCTGAATCATGCTGCGGAGGGTGGGGGAAGGATAATGCCACGGATGTTTAAATCATAAGCCACAGATAAAGAAGATGCAAAAATCCGCGGGGTGAAGAAAGGAAGTCCACAGATGTTAACATGAAGTCACGCCACATTAAAAGCTGCAGAATGAAGAAGATAAATCTGTGGGGGTCTAAATCCATACAATACTAAAATAGGAAATTACGTATCAAAGAAAGACCACAATTTTCCATGGAAAACTAAAATGCATTTAACCTTCAATTTGGTGATCAGATCTTTCCAAATCTGATACTATTTGAAAAAATCTCTGCCTCTTCCACACAATGAAATCTGATTTCATGAATTTAATGAAGTTAGGTGGGAAAAGCTGAGGAAAGCTTCTCCAGCATGAAAAATTTCTACTTCAGATGGCATAACCAATAGCATAAAATGAAGTATGGGCATCATTCCTATTTTGACAAGGAAAATGGCATGAGCAATCGAAATTTGCAAGACAATCAAATCTTATGAGGAATTTAATGAAGGTGGTTAGTTAGTAGGAGGGATTTGAATTTCCCTCTCTTTTATTCTTCCATTCTTCTATATATTGTAAAGTGATGATTAGTTTTAATGTTGGATACTTTGGGAATGTGTGAGCATTATTTTATATAACATAAGTGTTCTAAGGGTCGGATGCCTTTGACTCGAATTATGTAAATATTTTTTCAACTTCCTATTGTATTGTAATGATATGTGCATGATATTTAAAAAATAAAATATTCCATTTCATGGCTCATTTCCACCTTAGCTATTGTTTTATTTCACTCTCTTGCATCTCATTTATTTGTAGGTGTGTTATATGCATTGTTTTAGAATTTGCGTCTATTGTGCATCGTGGAAAGTGGAACCATGGATGCTATTTGATCTGTGGATTTCACTTTGGCCCTCTTCATTATCATTTCCTCCATTTTCTCTCTTGGTTGATGTATTCATACCCTTATTTTTTGTGTTAGCACCTTATTTTAGATTAGGGTATTTGTTTTATGCATCTCTTTCTCAACTTGGTCCCTTGGAAAATTAGAGTAGAGTTAAATAGTTGCATTTAATTCTTTGGGTAATTTTAACATTAGGAGTAAGTAGAGGAAGTCGGCCTTCTCCAGAGGTCTATCTTACTTTGAATCCCGCAACTTGGAGACAGTCCCATGTTGTCTCAAATCCTGAATTATCTATGATTTGGGCATGGGTGCATATTTCAGCTCTAATAGGAACATCATTGATCTTCTTGCATAGACCAAGCCATTCTTTATGATCTCTTTCAATTTCATAAATGGAACTTTTGATGTTAGTCAGGGACTTTAAGGTATATTCATTAAAGGAAAGATATTCTCCTACCTATTTCATGACCAATTCCTGGAAGGATACAATGAATTCTTCTAATGATGACTTCTCGATGTGTGGAGGGAACCCAAGTCTTTGAACACAGTTTCAGACTTCATTCAAAATCTCACAATCCTTTTCTCCATCAGAGTTAAGTTTGGAGATGGAATTTATTATCATACCATGTCTTTCATAGATGATGTAGACCCAAACTGGAGACATGTTCTTAGTAGATGATGTAGACACATTTTTACTCATGAGTGTGTGAGAGTTGAAGGATATCATCTCGAACACAAGTTGGAAAAACCTCATCCCAATGAGTCTTCTCTTTTAAAATCTCCCCCCTACTTTATTTTCTTCTGACAAAGTGAAAATAATATACTTAATTAAAGAGATCACTTTAGGAAAGAATGTATTACCTTTTTCGATGATCTTCTTGACCCATCACTCAACAACCTTCCCTTGTTTCATATAATTTTATGCTTTCTTGATCACCTTGGGATCAAAACTACTAATCAGAGGAATTTATTCTACAAGAATACAAAATTTTTAATTAGGATCAAAGAAAGATTGAATGTAAGCACTAAAGATTTTTCATTTGTTCCTATAATTTATCAATTGTTTTCTTGTATTATTTGTTGAAAATCATAAGCAATGAGAAGGAAGGGGTGAATAAGTACTTCTCATAACTTTGAGAACATTTAAAAACTCAATACGTTATTCAATCTTAATCATATTATGTCATTATAGAACAAGGAAACTAAACAAAACCAAATAAATTGCAATCACACATGGATACAATGTTTAATGTGGGAAACCCTTAAAGGGAGAAAAAACCACTGAAATTAATGCACTAGTGTGGAAAATTATCCTATAAAGATTACAAATATTTCAATTTTTTGAGCCTCCACTCAACTTTAAGTACCTAATCCAAAATTTAGTTAATCTCCTACTCAACCTTTAGCAAAATCCTTCTTGCATGGAAGAAACAACTCCCAAGAATTCAATCAAATAGCTACTTAACCTTTAACAAGATCCTAATTTCAAGGAAGCTCTAACCCCTATTTTTATAAGCAACAACTTAGAATTTTACAAGGTTTTGATCACTTTCATTTGGTTTGTCTAAGAAAACTAATTTTGACATCTTATTCAACCCCTCTTCTCTCTCTTTCACACCTCATGATTTACCTCTTGTATGATATTCTCAATCTGTTGTGAGTATAATATTTAAGTACTTTTTCATACATACATTTTTACCTCATTCACACATAAGTGGACTCAATTTCCCCCACTCTTCATCATCTCCTTCTTCTGCTCATAATCTAGTCTTCAAGTCACACACACTTGGTCTCATACATAAGGATGATTCATTGTTTTACATTAACACTTGGCAATCTCAACATACCATATTTCTAGAAATCTTAGGCATTAAAATACATGAATATTCCACCTCTTACAATTCACTTTCCAACTCTTCAACTACTTTCTCCAGCTTATTCCAAGAAGGTTATGTATGACATCATCAAAACTATCATAATGGAATCATTACATTTGCAACATGTTAGTTACAAATTCTTACCTTTCTTGTGATTTTCATGACACATATAACAATTTTATGGACCTATAAAACACTCCTTAACTCATGACATATCTGAAGTAACTAAAAATATAACATTTTCATATCTAACATTGTCATTTGTAATTTTCATTTTCATTTTTGTCCTATTTCCAACGTGGTAATATTTTTCTCTTGGCTAATGTAATTTATTCCAAGTTTTTTCAAATTGTGTGAAAATTACAAGATACCTCTTCTTTATCTCTATAAACTTCAAAACCTCTTCAGCTTTCCATTTTATAACCAAGTCTTCATTTGAGCTCATATCCTTCACTAGGTTATGGTTTTCAAAACCATTCTTCCTCTTGAGTGTAAGAACCACACTTCCAGGCCTTGTCATGTCATGCAATAAAGAGGAGAGACACTTCAATATGTTACAACATCATCATGTACTTAGAACACTTCAGGTTAGAGCTCAATACTCTATTCCATCACTTCTTCTCATCTTGACATGCACATTTATGGTTACTTCAAAAACTAGTCACATGAATTCTTCACAATTAATAATGTATGGGCATTCATAACCTTTTGATTCTTTGAGAATTATTATAGGTACCTCAGGTTCACCTTCAAAAACTTAGAGTAGCTCAAACGCCTTCATTCTCACCATGGCATACTAATTTGGACAAGGTATCAAAGGAGTTAAAAACCCAGAAAAAATGAGTCATAACTTCATTCAAACACAAGTTCATGACTCATAGGGAACATTTATAGAAATATCTTATCCTTATATAACTATTAAATATACCAGCAAGCTTCATTTCAAAGTTTTGAGCATGAATATGCTTGTATTTTTGAGAAAGCTCTAACTAGCTCTCATGACCCAAAAACTAGTGTTGTTCTAGAAGGCTTATAACACCCCAAAACACATTTTTAAGACAAAAAAAATCATTAAAAATATCACTAAATTCCTGTACTTCAATTTCAAACACTCACATGCAGGGATTATGTGGATAAAATCATGCTTGCACTTTCATTTCTCATACCTTCTTGATAGGAAAACTAGGACATTTGTGGCCATTGAAACTTGAACACTAAACCACCTATATAAATCAAATCATGAGCTCAAACATGTCATATAATACTCATATCAGATGTCCATGCTCATATTTCACTTCCATAGTATGTGTTTGCATCATTAATCCTGCAAGATATCTTGACTAGTTTTGCCTTGTTAGGCCTTTAAGTAGTAGGTCAGCTTGGTTGACCTATTTCAGTAATATATTGCATAGAACCCAACTGAATCTATTCAAGATAATCTAGGAAACATCCTAATATTTCTTCCAAACTAAAATTTTCATAATGAAACCTTAATCACATGACGATACACACAAAATTCATCAAAACAAACATATTTCATTTCCTTACCAGTTGACCTGAAGAATGAGACCACCACTAAAATGAATTAGAGGGAGTATTTTACATGTGAAAATCATCACATCATCCTACACAAGCCACTTCATGATCAAAATATTCATTTCTTCTCCATTTCTTTAAAGGTAGGGTTTTACGAGGGTTTAGAACCTCCTTACCTTGTTAAACATCATTCATAAAGTTTTGACATTCATTTCATCCCATTATTTTTGATTTGGATTCTTAATTCCATGTATCAACATCCATGAAAGCCTCAAGGTCCCATGCACATCTCACACATGTGGGGGAGAAAATGAATTTCACCATCGAGTCTGGTTGTTTCCCTCCTAGGAACTCGGTAAAGCCAAAAACTCATTTTATTGCTCCTCCTTTGGACTCTTGACCTGAAATTTGGCCCATAGCATCATGATCACCTCCTCATACCTAATATTTCTTCCAATTATCATTTATCTCTTTACCTACCTGAAACACATCATACATTATGGTTTTTAACATGCATACCTAGCTTCTTCTCAAGGATATGCCTCCAAAAGACCTCATACATGCATGTATCAATTGGATTGATACCTGTAACATCATATATATATATATATATATATATATATATATATATATATATATATATATATATATATATATATATATATATATATATATATATATATTCTCTCTAAAATGTTCCTACACAATTAATACTTACAATTTCATGATTTATCTTGCATAACTCCATACTTAAGGATATGTTTGCACTAGGTCTCTAAATTTGGCCTAGTTGAGCTATTTTCCAGCTCATGCTTCATGAAACTTCCCTATTTTTGTCATGAAAAGCCTTGTCCTACATTATCACAATCACTTCAAGCTTCCTCTTATACTAATTCATCCTACCTTGTCATTAGTGATCCTTTTTCATCAGTGACAACCTAGGAAACACATGCCAATAATCTTTGTTTCAAGCAGAGAAAGTGGGAAGAAGATTCCTTTAACAAATGAGAGTTTTCATCATGTGTAGTTTGACCCAATGAGATGCAGATCAACTCATAATCTAATGGAGTCATTGTTATCACAAAAAATAGCACCCTTTGATTTACTTGTATGTTAATTTAATCGTACAATTAGTTTTTTGGGTAACATTGGACCATCTCTCAAGTTGTGGTGCCTGCTACTTAAGATGGGCCTCTAGAGAAGGCTAGTTCCTCTACCTAAACCTAACACTAAACTACTCCTAATAAAGGAAATGAAATTATCTAATTCTACTCTACCAATTCCAAGGGACTAGGGAGAGAGAGTGCATGAAAATGGAAATCCTACTGCAGCCACCAAATTTGGGTCACACTCCCCTTGGTCCCCTTCAATTAATTAACTTAACAAATTTAACTAATCATGACCCCTTTACCTGATATTAATATTCATCCTCACATTATTAATTAATTTAATTAATTTAATTAAGTTAATTTCATCCTCACACCTCACCTCATCATGACACATCACCCTAGACCCATTCTAGGGGCTTATAACTCATAGTGACCAAGTCATCACTCTCAGCACTGAATCATCACTCCCATTACTAAGTCACTACTTGACCTAACTAACTAAGATTTCTTCCTAAACCTAACTAGACTTCTTCTAAGATCTTATCACCTTCTCTCACATGAAATATACTTCCCTAAGCAGACCCAACAAGAAAATGATGCCAAATATGGGAAGATATGCCTATTTTTGGTAAATAATACTATTTCACCCTAATCGACGCTAGTTTATCCTCGAATGATGTCAGTCACCTAAAACAACATCAGTTCCTTTATATATAAATTTACAACCCTTTACAAAGGTTGGCCATTTTGATTTTGGAGATTTCTATTGTAATAAAATGAAGATCTCAGAGCCATTGCTTCATCCAAACGATGTATACAAACCACTAGAGAGTAGTACATGCCAGAAATTCCCTTCTAGATATTTGGAATATTCACAAGAAAACATAGGTCATATTGTCATGGCACTGAACCGGCTACTATCTCACCAATCAATCACCAACCTCCATCTAACCATGAGATCTTCATAGAAGCAAGTAAGTAACATAATATTAATCATTTGAGCTTCCTTTATTGTAGATCTCTTTCCTCCTTCATTATTTTTAGTTTCTACTATTATCTGGATATATCCATCTTCTCACCAATCCACCAACCAAAAATTTTCAAGCCTTTTCACCCTTTGTGACCTCTTTATCTATATTCTTGAGTCTTCTTAGCTATATTATGAACCTAACCACACCCTCCGTACTCTATGTGTAATCAAAGAGAATCCCAAAAATAATTTTTATTAAGTTATTGCCAATTGCCCCTACTGATGTCAATTTAACCTATCATCGTTAATTTCATCCTTGAACCAACATCGGTCACCTGACCAATATTGGTCTTTGTGTCATTTTATATTCTTAGACCAGCAAGCTTCCCACATCACCCAAAACAAACCCAGAACTCAACCAATCAGCCCCATACTCTTACCAAACCTTTTACAGACATGTCTGACCTAAAAAAACCCTAGTTCTAATTATATTTAGTGTTATTTTGATATGTACCATAAAATCTAGTGTATTGTGTGTATGAGAAACCTAAATCATTACATTGCAATAGGAGCTATTCATTCCAGTTTCCTATTCACATTGAATTTTTATTAAACATTGGATTGACAAACTCCTTAGGAAGCACCACACTTCTTGGATCTGGCATACGCTAGGCAGTCCACTATCATATGCTATTTAATACGCTTTTATGGTCTTGTTTTACATCTACAGATAGTCCTTCCCAAACAAAAGGAGTTCTCTACGATCAACTTGGATAACATCAACAATGCACACATTCTATCTTCCACATTTTCCTCACAAGTATTCCTCCTTAACCATTTACCTTCTATCTGTTTCATCCTAGAAAGCTTAAAAATTATTGGTGAAACATTTTGGTACACCCGGTGGGACTCATTTTGGATTCTTTGCATTATTCATTCTTAGGGAATCATTTTGTATTTATTTATTTGTAAAATAAAGTTCATATTAAAATATTCTCCCTTGGAAACATTCTTCTTATCCTACTGATCTCAATGAAACTTGTATTTTGGATTAAAAAGAAAAATTCTTTTTATTCTATATTGCA
The DNA here is from genome assembly GCA_019776745.2 of Taxus chinensis. Taxonomy (NCBI): domain Eukaryota; kingdom Viridiplantae; phylum Streptophyta; class Pinopsida; order Cupressales; family Taxaceae; genus Taxus; species Taxus chinensis. The sequence continues at coordinate 836,526,884 of CM034150.1, forward strand.
TTAGTGAAAGACATACTCTTTCCTACTCATTATTGCTCTCATCGACTTTCATTATGGATTTGGGTTTGAAAACTTTACATCTCATTTTTGTATGTTGCATTCTAGCTCATCTAAATTGTGGGCAACTCATATGCTGGAATTCATGCTCAGCTGTGTTATCTCCGTTTTGAGTTCATGACAAAACGATCACATAACCCCTACAAAATTTTTGAAGTTGATTTTGCAATATTGCCTCTTTAAGAGAAATTCAGGTTTTCAGACTTTCGGCGCATCGGAACATGACCTATCCAAAACATGCTTTGTGTCGCCTGTTTTCTAAAACCCAAAACCCGCTTCATGTAGAGTCAATTCGGGTTTTCGGACCTCCGGTGCATCGGAACATGCCTTATTCAAAACATGTTTTGTGTCACCTGTTCCCCGATACCCGAAGTCTGATTTAGTCCTTTGTATCACGTTTTAAGACCTCCGGCGCATCGGAACATGCCTTATTCAAAACATGTTTTGTGTTACCTGTTCCCTGATACCCGAAGTCTGATTTAGTCCTTTGTATCGTGTTTTCGGAGCTGTGAAGCATCTAAACATCTCATGCTCTATGTCTTGTGTTTCCCGAAACCTGAATCGCTCTAAGCTCCCTTGTGTCGGGTTTTCAGACCTCTCGAACATGCTGACATGGCATTAATGCCGAGTTGTCGGTGAGTTGGCACGTACCGAATTGAAGTGTATTAATTACAAATTTTCTTATAAATACGCGGATTTCCACGTCATTTTTGGACGTATTTTTAACTCGTGGATTTTCGTACATGCTCTTCCAATCTCAAAACCTGAAAGCTCGCTTATGCCCGATTGAATCGCCTGTTTTCGATCTTTCCTTTCTCTGGTTAAAGGTATTTCTCTCTCCATTGTTTGTTCCTATATTTTATGGATTGATTGTGCGTGAATTCTTCTCATTTTCTAACTGGGTTTTGAGGGATTTTTATTCTTCTTCTTTCTGGAGTCGTGTTCTAAAAGGGGTTTAGGTTTTAGGGTATATCTTTTTGAAATTACCACTTGGTTTTATTTCCTCAGAATTTTCTTATGTGCTTGGTACATGAATGGTAAGAAAAAAGGAGATTGCATGTTTGAAATTCAACAAAAAACTCTGTTTTTCCCTTCTCAGGTTTTGAAGGCTGTTGTGCAGTGTCGAAGACCTGAAGTATATTGAAGGTTTGGAGTGTCGAGCTTTCTTCAGTTTCCGACATCAACACAAGTGTCAGACTTTCTTCAGTTTTCGACATCATTAGTAGAGCCAGACTTTCCAGAGTTTTTGACACTCTCAGCGCATCGGGTTTCCTAGATTTCCCGCCAGTGTCGGACTCTTCCATTCTTCCGACATATCCAGTAGATCAGGTTTTTCACAGTGCTCGACATCCTCTGATCTCTAGAACTTCCTTCGACATCCTTCATGTCAGACCATGGTCCATCTCAAGAAAAGATAGAGAAGTTGGGAAGAATGAAATACAAGTTTAAAAAGGTGGAGTCTACATCATATATTGATTGCAACTAGGACATCCGGGACACAGAGCTCGGGAATATAGATATTGAAGATTTTTGGAGTAGGGTAAGGAGTTCCTCCCCAACTCCATGGATGAAATCTATAGCTGATAGTGGTTTGCCTCTCATAGCAGGTTTTCCCATGTCCGCTCAGTGTCCGGAATTCATCTTGGCCTGTGCCTCCAGTTATGACTCAGCTTCTCATTCTGTCAGAAGTCAGGCATGTGAAGTAGTGATCAAATTGGACGAAGGATACTTTGACGACCTCCTTAAATTTCCCAATTTTGAAGAGTATGGAGAGTTAGACATCAAGTCAGCTCAGAAAGCCTGGGACAACAATCAGGAAGACTACATCAAGCATGTAAACAAGAAGTTCCTAATCAAGGCTAAGCCGACTGTCTCCAGATTTCCAAGACTTATCCCAAGGAGTGATTTCATCCAAGAAATCAATGACATCATTACTCTGCTGAGTCGGGTTTTTGGTTTGCCCGAATCGAATGTGTTCTAGGGATGGATGTATCAATTCATGATCACCATCAAGAAGAATCAACAAGGGATTGATTGGGGCACTCTCATCAGCAATGAGATTGATTCCCAAATGACAACGGTCTTGTCAACGGGGAAATTTTATATGTCTTCATATGTCACATACGCAGCAGCCGGGATGAGGAATTATCCCAGGCTGGATACCAAGGGAAGCAGAACGGTGAACCAGGTGTATCAATACTTCCCTCAATTGAAAAAGAAGGGATCCAAAGACCAATTCAGAAGGGTGAATGATGCCTTCTTCTATGAAAATATCTGTAGGCTAAACCCTGAATTGAGGAAGACAAGAGTCTCAGATGAGGCTTGGGCCGAAGTTTCCAAATGGGGATGTATCTTCTTACAATTCAAGAAGTTTACATATCTTCGGGTGGTCATGTACTCGGGAGATCCTTTTTGCCTGCCCCTATATCCAGGGGATAAACTGATATTGATGGAATTGGTTAGGCAGCTGTTGGATTTCCATAAATTCCAACAAAGTAAACATAAGGCTGCGGTATCCTTCCCAATTTCTATTGGGAGATACACTTGCTCAATAGTAGTGAAGGCCAAAAATGTTGTCCACAAACTTCAGGACAAGTTGAAGAAGCATATGAAGCCTCGAGACGGTTTTGACATCCGAGGAGTGCTTAGGGCATATGGAACCTAGCATCTACACAGGCCAAACATAGAGGATATTTGGATCGATCTGCGTAATGAGGTTGCTGTTCGCAGAAAGGATAATAGAAAATTGACAATTGTTGAGATTCAAACACTGGAGCTTGCTGATTTACCAGAAGGTACGAGTGACAATGAAAGTGTTTTGGATCTTTCCTATGATGGGATAAATGAAGATCAATATGTTTTCCCACCTATTGATTGGTCAGTCAGTGAAAAAGCCTCCATTTCAAATAGGTCGGCTCTAATCCTTACTCGCACCAAAGCATGGCTCTCCTCTTGGGGAATGAATTTTAAAGATGATAAGTTTTCAAAGTTGGCTGCTTTAGAGGTGGGGCCCTCCAAAAATGAAAAGGACAGAAAGTCTTCTAGGGGGCCTATAAAGGTCAAGATTGTCAAAAAGAGGAAAGAAAGAGAAATCTCTTTAATTGTTTCTCCAGTAGAAACGGTGAATGTGCCAGAATCACCAACGCCACTAGAAATAGGAGAAATTACTTTGGAAGGAGAAGGAAGTCAGCCTCTAGTTTCACCATTTCTTGATTGCTCAACTAAAGAGATCTTATCTCTTGCATCCAAGGCTTTGGAGTCTGGATCTGTGCCTCTTTCCTCACAACCACTCCTACCTCCTTATTCTCCATCAACTTCTTCAGTAATGGCCAGTATTTTCTCTGGACTTTCACCCCTCTCTGCTGGTACCCAAGTGATCACCAACACGCCCCCTCCTGTGCCTCTTTTTATTGGATCTACTACCATGTTGGTAACTATTCCTCCTCCACTAGTAGAATCTTCTCCCCTTGAGAGTATGATACCAGCTTCTACAACCATGGCAACTCCCTCTGATATGCCGCAATGGCTACTCGAGCAGACTCCGATGAAGAGGAAGGTGATTGTGCCCCTACCACCCTTTGATTTTAGCTCACTCAAGGCTCCTACTGCTAAATCAGGCAAGAAGCCCAAAACAGTTTCAAGGGTTTTGGTGGACGCTTCAGGAGATAAGTTCGCAGAGATTGCCACTCACCCTCAACTGACAAAACTAGAGAGGATATAACAGCCTCTGATTATCAGATAACCAGGGTGGCTCTAGGGAAAGTGATAGCAGAAGGGGCGCAACAAGATGCACGGGATGCCACAAACGTGCTGTGCCAAAAGTTAAAAGAAACAAAAGACAACAGAGATGAGCTTAAGAGAAAAGTGGAGCAGTTGACAGAGGTTTTGCTTAAACTCTCAAAACCCCTTGAATCCATACCACCTTCTTCTGTCTCTGTCAGATTCGATTTCTCATCGATGCCTACAATTGAAAAGATTGCTAAAAAAGGAAGGGTGGTTGATGAATGGATCCAAAGGTTGCTCTAACAGGGGAAGGAAGTAATTCAAGACGTTGTGAAAGTTCATCAGTCTTTAGGGGACATTCAGAAGGAGGGAGAGAAGATGGATGATGAATTCTCTCAAGAAATTGGACATCTTGATTTGACTTTTGAAGCTCTCCATGTGTTAAAGCAAATACCAGCACATCTCTTAGTAGAAGAAGGTATTCTCCCGCATACGGATAATCATTTTCAGCTGACCAAGGCCATCAAGTTCAGAGTAAAGATTCTCAATGAAGCCTGCAGCAAGTTGAGAGAATCGAGGGATAAATTGATTGATGGAAAAAGTGATCTAGAAGAAGAATTGCTGAAGATTTGTCCAAAGGTGTCAGTTGGGAACTCAGGTATCTTATCAGTGGATGATCTCTTCAAACAAGTCCAAGAGTCTGTTTAATACGAACCAGTGCACGAATTTGGTCTTGAGATCATTGATCAGTTGGTAAGGATTGAACATTCTTTGGAGGCCTTAAGAAAGCTCAGCAAAGGATTGAAAAAGCTTCCCGGCAATGCCAGCGATACTCATGAAACTTGTGAAATTTGGAATGATCATTCCACTCCGCCTGATGAGAACGAGATGCAAGGCATAATTCGGAAGTTCCAAGAATTTCAAAACAAACAGTCTCAGCTGGAGGAAGAAAAAGATGAAGGAGCGAAGGATGACGATTCAGACTAAGTCCCAATGTTTCATGTCATTTCAATCTTGAAATTGACATGTCTTTTTCATTTCTGTTTCGTCACATAGGAAGCAAATTTTGACTTGGTCTCCTACGTGAGAGTCAAGCAAAATAGAACTCTGTTTTAAAGAACACTATTTTCTAGGATTTATCCTATTTTCTCTCGTTTCCTTTTATTATAAATAAGGGATGCTTATGCATTCTAAAGGGTCGAGATTTTTGTAATATTTGGAGCTATTGGAAAGAAGAAAAACTTTGTGTTTTCGTTCGATCATTTCAAAGAATAGGATTTGATATTATTTTACAAACTTTGTGTTGTGGGATATATCTTACTTAAGACATTGTTCTTATGTTCATGATCTTAAGCTATTCTTTGCATAGCATCTTAGTGTGGCTAATCATCTCAAACATTATATTTATGATCTAAAGATCGTATGATTATTTCGTGCTCTGCGTTTACTCGAAAGAAAATACGTTTCTCTCATTTCCTTTCCATTGTGCTTCTTTCATTGTAATATTTTCTAACCCCCTTCATTTATGAAAGCCATATCTTTGAATCGTGTGAATGCAGATTTCGGGATTCTATCCCAACCCCCAATGGTTAGATTAGTGTGAATACTGTATATATTGTTTTCGCTGTGTTTTAGATTAGTAGCAAGCAGGCAGCCTCACCTGTCTTTGAGGAGGGATTTAATCCCATATACTGTGGTTGAACCTCATATTTTGGTTTGACAAAATATCCAACCAACAAGCTGATGGTTGACAAAATGAACCATAGTTCACATTTTGCACACTCTTTATACCAAATCAATGAAAAAAAACTACACATTTCTTAAACAACATCTATCTTGGAAGAATCTATCAACAATCACACAATCAGAGGATTGACAGTGGGCTCCAGCTAGTTTTCTGGCCAGTTATCATATCAAAGAAGGATCCCCCACACCAAAACTTACCTGAAATTAGCCATATTTGTCATTTTATGTAGTGCAAATTTGGTAACCGGGTAAGTGCACCAAGTTGGGGGACAATTAAGTGGACATCAAATCCTGAATTTTACATTAAAAACAACAAAACATCAAATTTAGTCTTCCGCGGACTTGAACCATGCCGAAAAGTAAAAAATATGTCATAAAAATGGTACCATTGCATAGGGGAGACTATTAGCTTTGTAGAAATACTGATTTTAAAGTGAATAGAAGGGGATAAATATCATTTTATAATTTTTTACTAATAGTAGGTCTTTAAGACACTTTTTCCTGTGAATGTTTGTCTACATTTAAGACTGCAAAATTTGTTTCACTTATCAGAATGTGATAAAACTTATACCATCCCAACCGTGGTGAAATTATATACATGTTAAAAAAAAATTATTTGATTTCAATATTTTTTGATGAAGTTATGGCGGGCAAACAGAAAGTGCTCTGTTTTCTTTATGTTTTCATACCACTTTCACGGAAAAAATCATAAAAAATAAAATATTACTCAAAAAAATACAAAATAAAATCCATCCTAAGATAGATAGTGGCATATAACTTCTCACCAAAGGAAAAATATATATATCAATTTTTGGTTATCCAAATTGTGGGCAAACGGACTATAATCTTATCAGCATTTTTTAAAAAAAAACCAAGTCATTGAATTTTGAGTGTTTAATATAGGAAATCTTGTCCATTTTTTACAAAAATTAGTATTTTAGAAACTAGATTCCAGATGCTACAATTCATATTAATATAATTTTGTCTAATTTTGAGTGTATGTATTGCTAATAATCCCTACAAGTTGATATTATGTTGTTATTTGCAATATGATGTCCACGGATGACCCTATATTTGTCCATCAACTTCCTGCACTTACCCAACCAAAAACTATAATTTATTCACAAATCAGTCCTAAATGGCATAAGCCACAAAAAAAAGTATACATAATAGGATTTCGTGTTTTGATAGCTTTTTCTTGATTTGTGTTTAGAGATGTGAGTTTGTTCTCTTTATTTTTCTCTCCCTACACACTCCACCATCATAGTTGGTGTATTTTGAATATTTTTGAGTGTGTTAGGGTTGATCATTTCCATACTCATTCTCTGAGTTGGTCTTGTTATTTTACCTAAATCACCAAAAATTCACTTTTTCCATCTTTCATAGATTTCACAGTAACTAGTGTCGGTCCAACGACTACCATCAATTTCATCATCTTAACAGCGTTAGTTTACTGACCACCATTAGTTTTATGTTGTTTTGGTATTTTTTTTCCAAATTAGCATCAAATCTTCATTTATTTTCTTTCTGTGACTCCCTTGGTCATCTTACTAGTCTTTGAGTCTTTGATATTCCGTTAAAAGTCCAGTTCTATCTCATTTTCACCATTTATTACCAGAGTTACCAGTCTGAAATTTTCCCACAATCACCAACATCAGTCTATCTGACTAGTGGTAGTTACCCCCTCATACCAGCATCAGTAAATCCAACCAATGTTGGTCTCTGTGTTTTGATTTTTCAATCAGAACAACACATTTTAGGCCCCTTTTTTCCATTCCTATTGTATTATTAGTGAAACTCAGAATACATGTTCTATTGTCAGTCACATGGTTTTGACTCATAAATAAGCCAACACTCTGATGTTTCACGCTAACCTCCAGCCTCTTCCACCTAACCCATCACCCCCCTTCCATCTCATCACCTATGGACCCCAATCAAGCTCTTTTCATACCCATTGGTGATGAGAATTTTGTGAGACTCCTTGATCACAACCCCACCATTCTTCAATATTATCCCACTCATTCATCTACCCATGATTAATTAGGGAAAATTATATATGGAATGCGTGTGTCCATTCCTCCTAATCACGAACCCACTTCTGCATCATATACTACTAATTTTTCCTTACCCTCTTCCATCTTACGACCTGTTGTTTCCTAACTTGACCCTGCATCATTGATCTCTACTGCACCTATGACATTTGCTGTGAATTTTACATCTGTCATGCCTACAATGTCAACCATGCCTTTATCAACCACCTTAAGTGTAGGTCTATCTACACCCGCCACCTCTCATATACCTATTACGTCACAGCCACCATTAGTGTAGGCAACCCACACTCCCTTCCAAAACATTATCCTCTCCATCCTGTAGTCTCTTCCTTAGATTTCTATGAGAGTCTTTACGTCCACTCCACCTAAATACACTTATCACCAATATCCCCCTATTTCATCTACCACTTATTTAGGATACTTGTCATCTACATCTATTTTGGCCTATGTTCCTTCCTCACAATTTTAGTACTCGACACCACCATATATTGAGATTCCGCCCACGTCATACCTACATTATCTACCTCCTTATACTACAGGGGGTGCCTCGTCATCACAACCTAACAATGATCTTATGAAAATGATGATGGACAATATGTAGACATTAGAAGAATCTATCTCTGGCTCACATAACTCTCTAACATATAATGAGATTTGCAATGAGCCCATTCACCCATCCATTCCGATTCATCCAAACCCTCCCTATTGGGAAATGCCTAAATTAAACCGATTCAATAGTAACGATGCATCACTTGTGGTCTTTTAAACATGTGTGTTATCTGATCGGTCATGATGATGATTTTCTCTTGTGGACATTCCTAATGTCCTTGACATAACCAGCTTTAGATTGGTATAGTGTTCTACACAGGAATTCAATATTTCCATTTAATTAGGTATTCATTTAACAACACTGTTAAATGAACATTGTTAAGAAGATTACCATGAATGACTTGTATGCAACACACAAATATGAAGATGAATCTATCATAGATTTTGTCACTCGTTAGAAGAGCCTGATCAACCAAATCACATTCAAACTACCTCAAAATGAATTAATAAAGTTGTTCACTAGAGTTTTTCCTAGACACATCTCACTAAATCTCCAAGTTTAAACATTCAAGAAGTTTGATGAGACATTCACCATGGACTAGAAACTTGAAGTTGATGTCATTGAAGAGAAGAAGATACAATTGTGTAACAAGAGCGTTACTTTTAAATCAAATGATTCCTATTCTTCTTCCAAACAACAAATAATTATTCTAAAGAAAAAGGATATACCAACGCAGTATTTTTGAAAGTTGGCCCATCTCATCCATCCAACCCATTAAAGCCTTCTTCAAATATTTCTCCTATTCAAGATTTTTTGTTCAAGAGGGAGCAACAAAAATATACTCCCATAGGATAGGCCTACTCTTTAGTTTTATAAAAACTTCTAAAAGCTGGAGTGTTCATTTTTCCACCCATCAAACCACATACTGGTTTTGACCCTTCTTGTCTTGTGCTTGCATGGTACAAAGAAAATGATTACTATAACTATCATCGTGTTAGAGGTCATAGCGATGGTAATTGTATAACTTTAAAAAATATTGTCCAATAAATATTAGATAATGGAGATCTCATCTTGGATAATCCTAACAAACTGACTAATCAGAACCTTCACATCTTTAAGAAGTTGTTCCCAAATCACACCCCATCATCTATCCAAACCGACAAAACCTCAACCAGCTCTTCAACAAGTAACATTTGTGAGGTTCATGTTGTTTTTAACATCATACCAAATCTTCCTTCTCAATTTCCTCTTATTCCATCTATCGAGGGGATTCTTGTACAAGATTCCTCATCCACAGAGGGACCTATTTCATCTGTTCCTTTACCCATAGAGGAGGCTTCCTTATCTTCTCTTTCACCCATGGAGAAGTCCACCATATCTATTGATGTAGTTTCCCCACTCACCTCTCAACTTGATGAAAAATCCATAATACTTAATCTTCTACTCATAGGAGAGTCATGCTTACCTTCTTCTTCACCAAAATATGAACTCACCTCATCCAACTTGCCATCTCCCCTACCCACAGGGGATCGATTAGCAATGTCCCTTCCTATAGGTACAAATTCTCCATTTTCTTTCAAGGATCTTGTTGATATTCTCTTGTCTCTTCTACCCATAGATTTTGAAGCCAACCATTTCCTTTTCTCACAGAAATTCTTTACAAGGATTACTACCAAATCAATATTATCCCCCTACATCAGTGACAGTCTCACGTTTGGCCAAACACTTGGATTATGTTGACAATTCAATGCTTTGGGGATGTATTTGATTGCCTGTCTAAACTCAAATGGAGATGTTTTTTCCTTACACTTCCACGATCTATCCAAATGTGTTTCAGACAACCAAAACCACCATGCCCATTCCATTTGTAGCGGATGCTTCTTCATCACCCTCACCCACACATAAACGTTTACCAAAATTTTTTTTTTTCCTATCCCTAAAACCTTACCTGCACCTATATCTTCATCTGCATCCAAACCAATTACCACATTAGGAGTCATGTTGACATGAAGTCTAGTCCATCGTCTTATCAAACTATATTTAGCCACATCCTCACAAGCCATCACAAATAATATTCCCCCCCTTAAGAGGAAGACCCAACCCCTTAGGCCGTATACACTGACTTCATCAACTAACCCTCTGTCACCTTCACCACTTCCATCTATCCTAGGTCCCCACCCTTCAACCTTGGCCAATCAGCCTCCTACCCAAAGTAAACTAAAAACACAACAGCCCACCTTGTCATGATCCTATGTTAAACCCAAATTACCTACATATCTTATACCTTAGCCATCACCTACATCCTTTCTACCTCTTATACCTACACAACTTTCAATATCCTCATCATTACCCATGCCATTCCCTTTTCCTGAACCAGACCCTTCCACATTTCTTCTTACCACAACCTTCACTATACCTCCATTATCACCTTGACTAACCCGTCCCCTTCTTCCATCTACTTTCCCTTCTACATCACTCACTTCTCCTTCACCTAGACCACCGTCAACAACTAGTTCACGTACTACACCTTTACCCAAGAAGGTGCAATCCAAACCTAAAACCGTACTGTCTGCCAAATAAGTGGTCAAACTTATTGAACCTCAAATTCCACCTCTAGTGACACCTCTGACACCAAATTCACCCACACTTTCATCTAGACCCACACATACTTCACATTATAATCCATTGGCAGGGTCGTACACCAACATCTTAGCTAACCTTTTAGAAATATTTTTCGTCACATTTCCGCCACTTAGACCTTACAACCCAATCAAACCTATGATAATAAAATTTGAACTTACCATTGTGTGCCAGTTGAATAGGTGGAAATATGTAAGGCTCTTAAGACTATTCTTCTCAAACTATGTCCTCTTGAAGAAAAATTTGACGATGATGATTTTTTAGATGAGGACCCTATTCCACCTACACCTATCACCACACATTCTCGACCCTTACCTATTTAGCGACCTTCATGTATTTTTCACCTAATTGTTGTGTGATAAAATAGATAAGGAAAAAGGTCAAGGAGGAAAACCTATTATTATGTAGTTGTTAGGTTGAGTGCGTGCATTACTGATTTTATCCAAGCTACTTGTAGAGAACTCCTTTTTGTTTGAAAAGGACTACTTGTAGTTACAAAACATGACCACTAAATGATATTAAATAACAAGGGTTAGAGGACTGCCTAGAAAGGATAGACCTGGGAAATGTGATGCTTCCTTAAATGGTTGTCAATCCTCTGTTCTTTATCAACTTAATGAAAGTAAATGAGAGAAATAAAATTCCTATTGCTAACACTTTGATTTAAGCAACTCAAACTGTTAATAAAAAAACTAGATTCAGAAAAGTATTGAAATATAAACTAATCTATCATTAGGAAATGTATGTTTCTTATTGGGATAGGTCATAGGGGTGTTAGATAAGATCACAAAGGTATCTGGTAAGGTCTGGGTGGAATTTAGGTGATGTTAAAGATAATTTGGTGAAGGTTAGAAGAAAACAAAGTGATCAACATCAGTCTACTAATTGATGCCGGTAAAGAGGTGAGATTGATGATGGTTAAGGTGACCAACATTGGTAGGGGAAATTTGATAGAAAATTATTAAATAGAAGCTTTTAGGCTCTCTGTGATTGCATAGAGAGTGAGGGTAGTATGGTTTGGTTCATAATATGACTGAGAAGACTCAAGGATACTGTTATCGCCGAATCACAACACCCCTGGAGATATACTTGAATTCACGGTGTGATTGGATAACATGGGTACTATCTCCAAGTTGTGGGACTTGCTACTTGAGATAGACCTCCAGAGAAAGCTGGTTCTTGCTCCTAAACTACCTGCCACAATCTACTCTAATGCAGGGGAAACTAGCTATTCTAATATAAAATTCCAAGGGACTAGGGAAAGAGAATGCATAAAATGAAAGCCTACACTAAAGCGGTGATACACCAGAAAAGGAGGATGTGAGAGTAATCTCCAAATGTGTGAAATACAGAGGCAAAGTGCACACTAGAAGAGGTGATGATAGTTCACCATAATCTAGCAAATGCATTCACAATAATATTCCAAGCATACACAATGATAATGAATTCCTGCAAGAACATAATAAATAGACACAATATTCTTGTAGAAAGATAAAATGGGCAAGAAGAATGCAAGAAAACACAGCAGGGGAAGATACATCCACAAACTTGTATTTTATTGCTTCTTGGTATGCATAGTTCAGTTTATTACAAGATAAGGGCCTGGATCACCATGCAAGGAGTCCACTACAAGGGCCTGCAACACATTGGCTTCACAAAGCAATTTTGGCAGAGCTTTGTTACCCAAAAAATCTCTCTCTTACAATGAGCCCAACACCCCGATTTATAGAAAAAATGAGAAGGAGAAGAGAAGGGAAAATGGAAATCCCGAAATCTATCCTTCAACCACCTGTAAGAGACATTAAATTGAGTGAAATGGTTATCTATTACTTGCAAAAGGCTCCCCATACTTTCCCATGTGCTGCAGCAGAGAAAGAATGATGACCATGCCTCTTAATTGCACTCCCAGCTACCAAATAAAACACTGTTCTGAACCCGGCCATGTTTTCTTAAAAAACTCAATCAATTTATGATCAAATATGGAATTTATTGATTTCTGTGCATCGGGCTCAGAACCAAAATTCCAACGGTACCAATTTTGTGTGATTTCATTGAGAAATGCAAAAGTTATGGCCTTCTGAGTGCAGGCAGCTATTTTGGGCCTAGAAGGCGTTTTCTGTCACTTGACGGGAATGAGCATTCATTGACTGGAGCCGAATATGTTTCTCTTATTTAAATATATCTACCATCATTAAAAATAATAAATCTAGTTTTTTTGGCGTAGAGGACATCGTGCTCGTTCCAGAAAGTCCAATTTTTTGAAAATCGGAGCTCGGAGTCAAAAGTTATGGCCGTTTGAAGTTCCACGGGTCAAACGTTGACTTTTCTTCTCTGCCTTCGGCTGCTTCGGCTTTTCGCGCCCTTCGCATCCTTTTGTTCCAAATGTCCCAATGTTGAATGGGAAAAATTCTTCTGAACCACCTGAAATGGGCTTCCATGTCCCTTTTCTGCCGGTGACACGTGGCGTGATCTGATTGGCTTTCGGCTCCTTCGGCTATCCGCGTCCCGCGCGTCCCTTTGTCCCACTTGGCACAGTGCTGAAATTTCCCATTTCGGCCGAACCAGCTGGTTCGCGTCCTTTTGTCCCAACTGTTTCGGGACAAAAGTTCTCATTTCGGCCGATCCGGCCGGTCCGCGTACTAATTGCCCAGATGTCCCAAATTGCCTGTTTCAACAGTTAGTCAAATTTTTCCATTTTTCGGCCAGTTCAGATTTCCGTGTCCCACGCGTCCCTTTGTTCCAAATGTCCCAAATGCTGCGCAGACCGCCTGGCGGCCTTTCGGCTGGTTCACATCCTTTTGTCCCAACTGTCCCAAATGCTGCGAGGACTAGGACTTAGCCATTTTTCATATTTTTTCTGGCCCGAGCTTGTTTTCTGCAATTTTTTCACATTTTCTCAGAACTTGCTCTCTTCTAATTCCATCAGGGGAGTTAGAAAAAATCTGAGGGGACCCTAGAAACATGAATTTTTGCCCAAACTGAATATAATTGCTTGGGACTAAAGAATTTGATGCATGTTATCAAAATTACCTTGAGGGGTGAATTTTGGATAACAATTTTGGCGACTCTGCGGGGTCATCTGCCTGCCAGATTGAAGAATGACCAGCTGCTTGTAGCAATCCATTGGGCATGGAGTCTGTTTGATAACCTCTCAGCTGATCTGAAATTTGAAAAACCTGTGTCCTTGAGCCATTGAAACATTCGTTGAGCTGGTTTTCCTATGGCTGCAAATTCTTTTCCAGGAGCTTGATGAACTGCAACATGCACATACTAGAAGCAATAGGACATGTGCACAAGCACTTAGGGAAATAAAACTACTCTAACAGCAGTATAATGTGCATAAGCACTTAGAGGAATGAAAATCTAAATTAATATTTACAAGGGTGAAAATTTATCTTTCTAGTAGCAGCGTTTGAGGTAGATCCCGTTGACCGGGATCTGCAATTCTTCACCATCCAACTTAGCCAGCCGGAAAGCATTGCTACCTTTACACTCAATGATCATGTATGGGCCACTCCAGATGGCATCAAACTTGGAGTGCTTTCCTGGTTTTGCACGATCAGCATCCCACTTCAGTACCAAATCTCCAGTTTGCAATATCCTGGCCTTAGCTTTCTTGTCAAAACTCTTTTTGACCAATGCTTTATCCTTTTCTATGGTATGTATTGCGTGCTCTCTTGTCTCTTCTAATTCCATCAGCTCTGCATATCTGATTTCCATGGGTTCAAACTCAGCTAGTTCCAATTGTTTCATGAGTTCCAATGCTGGCAACTCGAGTGATATGGGTAGAACTGCTTCCTTCCCATACACAAGCTTGTATGGAGAGCTTCCTGTAGATCTCTTAGGTGTGATCCTATCGGCCCGTAGGGCTAATTTGAGCTTTGAGTGCCAAGTCCTCTGATGCTCATCAAGAGTCCTCCTGATGATTCTTAGTAGATTCTTGTTCGTAGACTCAGCTTGGCCATTACCTTAAGGGTAATAGTTTGATGAAGTGCTGAGATACACACAATTCTTGACAGCCCATTCAGCGATATTTGTGCCAAGGAATGCCAATGCATTGTCTGATATGATAGTGGCAGGGGCACCAAACCTCGTGACTATTCCTTCATAGAAATCTAAGATATTAGATTCATTTGCCTCCTTGAGTGCCACTGCTTCGGTCCACTTGGTGAAATAATCCGTTGCTGTAAGTATCCACTTGTGGCCCTGACTTGAATTGGGATTGATAACCCCAATGAAGTCCAATCCCCATTGCATGAATGGCTGATTTACTGAAATTGGACGAAGGGGCAGCACTGCTAACCTTTCTTTCCCCGTGAAGAATGCACATTTTTTGCATTTCTTGACCCACGAGTAGCAATCGTTGAACACAGTAGGCCAATAGTAACCAGCTTTCATGATTTTGAGAGTTGTCGCTCGTGGAGCAAAGTGGCCTCCTGCTTCCCCATCATGGAACTCGTGTAAGATCTTCTCAACTTGACCTATTCCAATGCATCTTAATAGAACACCATTGATGTCCTTCTTGAACAAAACTCCGTCAACAAGCACATATGGAATGGCTTGTAATCTGAGGTATCTCCTCTTTTCTTTGCTCACTTCTAGAGGGCACAAGCTTGTCTGGAGATAATGCACCAAGTCTTGAGTCCAACATGGGATGGGTACATCATCAGCTGGCTGTTCTTGATCATTCTGTAGTAGCAGGACAACATCCTCTTTACTTTTTGGCTCGTCTGGTTGTTTGGAAGCGAGCTGCTCACACAAGCCTTTGCCATGAACTAGCTTAGTCACTTTGATTTCAATATCATATTCCATCACCCGAGTGATCCAACCTGCTCTCTTCTCGTTTAAATCCTTGTTTAGGAGGAGGTCCTTGACACCAGCATGAGACACCAGCAGTTGAATCTTATTGTTTGAGACCAAATGTCTGAACTTCTTCAAGCTCCTGATGACAGCAAGGACATGCTTTTCGATGAAAGAATACTTTATTTCATAATCTTCCAAGGTTTGACTGAAGAATGCTATGGGCTGTTCTGAACCTTCTCTATTCAGCTGTGTCAAGATGGCTGAGATTGTATCTGATCCTCCAAATGCATACAACATGAAGTCCTTTGAGAAATCTGGGTTGATAAGAGTTGGAGCTTGTGATATTGCATGCTTGATGCTTTCAAAACTCTCTTTTCCTTCTGTTTTCCATTTGAATGCCAGACTCTTCTTCAACATCATAGTTAGGGGCTTCACAAGAGTGGAAAAATTAGGCACAAATATGCGGACAAAGTTTATCCTTCCTAAGAAGCTTTGGAGAGATTTCTTGTGGTGTGGCAATGGAAGCGTTCAGATGGCTTCAACCCTTTCAGGATCAATTGTTAGCCCTTCCCTAGAGACAATGTGGCCCAACAGTTTGCCTTCGTGTGCCAAGAATACACACTTCTTTGGATTCAATGACACTCCGAACCTTCTACACCTCTGAAATACTTGTCTGAGGTGAAAGAGATGGTCTGCTGCATTCTTTGAGAAGACAGTGATATCGTCTAGGTATACCAGCACTATATTGTTGATTAAGCCTTTGAATGCCATATCCATAGCTCGCTGAAATGTTGCTCCGGCATTTGACAGTCCAAATGGCATCTTCTTATAAGCATACGTGCCCCATTTTGTAGTGAAGGTCTGTCTTGAATTGATCTTCTTCCTTTACCATTATCTGATTATAGCCTGAATATCCATCTAGTAATGAAAACCTTTCTGAACCAGCTACAACCTACAATATTTGTTCCATTGATAGAAGCGGATAATGATCTTTGAGTGATGCTCTATTTAGATCGCGAAATTCCACACACAATCTTATTTCTCCGTTTCTCTTTCTTAACGGCACCAAGTTTGCAACCCAACTTGAGTGTTTGATGGGAAAGATGATACTAGCCTTAATGAGCTTGCTTAACTCTTTTCTCATGAGAGGCTCGATATGAGGATTTACTGGCCTTTGCTTTTTCCTGACAGGCTTGGATTCTGGATCCAACTCAATAGTATGTTGTGCCAACTTTGGATTGAAACCTCTTAAATCTTTGTAAGTCTAAGAAAAGACATCTGGGAATTCTTGACAAAGCTGAACAAAATCAGATTTCTCTTGTGGAGTACTTACTTTGCCAATTTGCAATGTCTTGCCTTCATCTACTAAGATAGGTTCTGAATCTTCACCCCTTACTTGAATGTTCGCTTTCTCATTCCGGAACTGATCATTCGGGTTGAAGATTGAATCCAAGGTTATGAGGCCTTTTGGAAATTTGTTAGTCCTAAGCTGCACCACTTGGTCGCCATACTGCTGCTCCAGCTTGTCTTGATTTCTCATGGAGAACTCAGCTTCTTCTTACAGGAAATTAACAATCTGCTGATCATTCTTGAAGACTTGCCAACTTGTGTTGTTATCTGGAACAGCTGGTCTCATAACCACTTTGATATGAGGCTGAGTTTTCTCACTTTTGATACTTTCTACAACATCAAACGCAGCCCCAATTGCTGCCAGTCTGTCAGCGGCTTCATTCTTTTTTCTTGGGATGGAAATGATGCTAAAAGCTTCAAAATCTTCAATGAGGTCCCATACCCGATTTTTGTAGTTCTTCAACAGATCATTTTTGGCAGCGTTTTTTCCTTTGACTTGGTTTACGATCAGCTCACTATCACTAAATACTTGTAAATTCTTGATGCATTTCTTCTTTGCCCAGTGCAGTCCATGGATTAAGGCTTCATACTCAGCTGTGTTGTTTGAATAGGAAAACTGGAAACGGAAGGCTAAGTAGTACCTTATACCTTGCGGTGAAATGAGCATAGCTCCTCCTCCTGCACCTTGTCTACTCCTTGACCCATCAAAGAACAATTGCCATACTTCATTCTTGTCTTTAATGATCTGGCTTGGTGATGCTAGGAAGAGGTTGAATCTCTTCATGTAAACAATAGACTCCCAACTCAGATTCCTCTATTTCTTGATAAGGATCAAAAGCATGCACCTTACTTGCCCATTCATCAAGAGTCAAATCTGGGATGCTTCCAACCTTGGTGTCAACTTCATCAGTGCTTGGATAATCTTCTTGATCAAACGCTGAACAGTTGGTATTGATTTGGCTTGGAGTGTAAGGCTCAATGTGAAAGTTTGCAATAGGTTCAGACCTGATTGTGGCTTTGGTTCCATACCTTGTTCTGAACAACATGTGTGACCAATCCGCCGAAAGATAGCCTCCAATTTTAGCAGTGAAGTCTCTTGATAAGCACAATGCAAAGAGTGGTGGGAGGTCTATGACTGACACATCTTGTAACACTGTTACGTTGGGACATGCGTGCAGTGTGAGGCTCAAACCTTTGATTACTCCAACCATTGTCACTGCTGTCCCGTCTAATTGCTCTACACCCTTGGAGATGAGTTCATATTGGAGTCCTAGCTGATCAACTATTTGCTTGGGCATTACTGAACTGCTTGCTCCCGAATCGATCATGCAATTATGCACCAGCTTATCTCCTATTATTAATGAAACATAAAATGGAGGGGGCTTCAACATTTTACCTTGCTGTCCTCCATGATTTCCTTCAGGCTGGGCAGCATTTGTGAGTACCTTCTCTTGCATTTGGACCTGTTGATTTGAAGTTGACCAGTCCTTCATGGCAGCTTGTAGCAAATCTCTTTGTCCTGGGATAGATAGTGATTCCCACATTGATATGTTTACATTTGTCTTTCTCATCTAATCAACGATGTTGAATGGAGATGAAGTATCCCTCTGCTGTCCCTTGGCCTGCACATTCATTCCTTGCAAATGAGTGGCAGCAGCTGGCATCTAAGTTGGTTTAGGAGCTGGTTTGGATGCTCCTTCTATGTTTAGAAGTACAGTTTGCTTGCCAGTGGCTTGTGAAGTGATAGAAGGTTGTGGATTACTCGAAGCCAATGGCTGCTCTTCACACCAAATTTCTCCTCTTTGACCTTGTGTTGGCTGCAACACTTTGAGAGGGTATTTGATTCATGCCACAGAAATCTTCAGCCTGCCAATTGACAAGAGTAGTTTCGTTCAGAAATGTTCCTTGCTGAGGTGCTTCCTGCTGCTAGTCTTCTTCGTGGCTGGACTCTTGCGACCCACCAATGGTTTGCACCATTAGAGCCTGATTTAATGCACCGTTAAAGCACATTGATTGGTTATGTGGTTGATTGCACAGGAAACACCAATCATATTCTTGGGCCATGTTATTTTGGACTGGCACTAATGATCTGGATGTGGATGCAACATTGGGATTATAGGGCTGAATTGGTCTGTTGGCATGGAGGCCTTGCTTGATTCTTGATTTACAGCTGGATTGGGTGGTCTTTGAGGTTGATATGGCTACCTGTTTAAGCTGAGCTTGAGGCTGATACGGTCTAAGCACTTTGTACTTGCTGTCTTTTGATAATAACCAGCTCATTTCCCAAATTTTGCAATTGTTTCATGACTTCTTGGAGTTCGTTTGAAGCACTAGAGGATGAGGTAGAAGCTTCATTCGAATTTTTATTTCTAGGGGTGGGAATAGGAGCTAAGACAGGCGCTTGGCTAGTACTTGGGCTCTCTAAACTTGGATATAATGGCACCTGGGGGGCCTGGGAGCCAGTTTACCAGCTTGAATAAGATAGTTTTCAGCTCTAATGGCAATACTATAAGCAGCAGGTAAGGTTATGCCTCCCATAGATTGAATTAACATAGAAATATTAGAATTTAAAGCTTTAAGATAGTATAGAAAAGCACCTTTTGCTGTCGGCTTGACTGCCACTGGGAATCCTATCCCAAGACCTTTAAAATCTGAAGTTGAAGTCAGTCAGCTGCTCATTGGGAGCTCTCTTGATAGTTGTTAATTGTTCTAGAAGAGACAAGTTGTCTCCCTTCTCTCCAAACTGCTCATGGAGAACTATGCATAACTGATTCCAATTCGTGATAGAACCAACTTCAAGGCTCCTGAACCATTGCAATGCCTTCCCTTTGAACGATGATGCCAGCAGTTTGATAGCCACATCCATTTTGGTTATCTCATGGATTGCACAGACGTTAGAAATGTCTTTGACATGATGACCAGGAGTGGTATGATTTTCTCCAGTGAAAAATGGAATTTTCTTCAATGCTGCAATTGGAACTGGATTCTGTGCATTGAGGGCAAGTGGGATGCTGCCAGTGAAATTGACAAAGGGATTTAGTGGTTGCGCCATTCTAATTGGGTTGAGAACCCTTGTTGATGTGAGAAAAAGGTCTACCAGGTGGAGGTGTAGACAAAGTTCTATTAGGTGGAGACGCACATCTTTGAGCTCTTCTTCCCCTTCTTTCTCTGCCTGGAGATAGATGCAGATAAACAAACAATCCTTCCTCCCTAGTTCTTGACCTGGTCTGTATTCTTCTCATAAATTCACCAGGCTTGGATTTGCAGAAACCAGCGGATTATGCCTCTTTGGGAGTCGCCAGATGTGCGATTTTAAAGCTTCTTCAAAGCTGGAACTCACAACAAGTTCACATCAATCTTGTTGCAATGAAAGTGAAGACCTCTAAGGTCCCACCAGGCGTGCCAGAACTGTTATCACCGAATCACAGCACACCTGTGAGATATACCTGAACTCACAGTGGTGATTGGATAACATGGGGTACTATCTCCAAGTTGTGGGACTTGCTACTTGAGATATACCTCCAGAGAAAGCTGGTTCTTGCTCCTAAACTACCTGCCACAATCTACTCTAATGCAAGGGATAAGCTAACTATTCTAATCTAAATTTCCAAGGGACCAAGGAAAGAGAATACATAAAATGAAATCCTACACTAAAGCGGTGATACACCAGAAAAGGAGGATGTGAGAGTAGTCTCCAAATGTGTGAAATACAAAGGCAAAGTGCACACTAGAAGAGGTGATGACAGTTTCTCCATGATCTAGCAAAATGCATTCACAGCAGTATTCCAAGCACACACAATGATAATGAATTCCTGCAAGAACATAATAAATAGGACACAATATTCTTGTGGAAAGACAAAAGGGGCAAGAAGAATGCAAGAAAACATAGCAGGGGAAAGATACATCCACAAACTTGTATTTTATTGCTTCCTGGTATGCACAGTTCAATCTATTACAAGATAAGGGCCTGGATCACCATGCAAGGAGTCCACTACAAGGGCCTGCAACACAGTGGCTTCACAAAGCAATTTTGGCAGAGCTTTGCTACCCAAAAACTCTTTGTTTTACAATGAGCCCAACACTCCAATTTTATAGAAAAAATGGGAAGGAAAAGAGAAAGGCAAATGGAAAATCCCAAAATCTGTCCTTCAACCACCTGGTAAGAGGCATTAAATTGAGTGAAATTGTTATAAATTACTTGCAGAAGGCTCCCCATACTGTCCCATGTGCTGCAGCAGAGAAATAATGATGACCATGCCCTCTTAATTGCACTCCCAGCTACCAAATAAAAACACTGTTCTAAACCCGGCCACGTTTTCTTAAAAATCTCAATAAATTTCTGATCAAATCCCAAATTTCTTGACTGCTATGCATTGGGATTGGAGCCACGATTCACAACGGGTACCAATTTTGTCTGATTTCGTTGAGAAATGACAAAAGTTATGGCCTTCTGAGTGCAGGAAGCTATTTTTGGTCTTGCAGGCGTTTTCTGTCATTTGACGGGAATGAGCATTGACTGACTGGAGCCGAATATTTTTCTGTTATTTAAATATATCTATCCTCATTAAAAATAAGAAATCCAGAAATTCGTTTGTGGCATAGAGGAGACGTCATGCTCGTTCCAGAAAGTCCAAATTTGTGGAAAATCGGAGCTCGGAGTCAAAAGTTATGGCCATTTGAAGTTTCACGGGTTTAAATGTTTGACTTTTCTACTTCTGCCTTCAGACCGCTTCGGCTTTTCACGTCCCTTCGTGTCCCTTTGTCCCATTTTTCCCAAATGCTGCGCGGGACAAATCCTTCCGAACCGCCCGAAATGGGCTTCCATGTCCCCTTTTTCTGCCGGTGACACGTGGCGTGATCTGATTGGCTTTCGGCTCCTTCGGCTATCCACGTCCCGCGCGTCCCTTTGTCCCACTTGGCACAGTGCTGAAATTTCCCATTTTGGCTCGAAGCGGCCGGTTCGCATCCTTTTGTCCCAACTGTTCCGGGACAAAATTTCTCATTTCGGCCGAAACCGTCCTGTTCACGTACTTTCGGCCCGCGCGTCCCAGATTGTTTCGGGCTGCCTTGACTCATTTCGGCCGATCCGGCCGGTCCGCGTACTAATTGCCCAGATGTCTCAAACTGCCTGTTTTCAACAGTTAGTCAATTTTTTCAACTTTTTCGGGCCAGTTCAGATTTCCGCGTCCCGCGCGTCCCCTTTGGCCCGGATGTCCCAAATGCTGCGCATACCGCCTGGAGGCCTTTCGGCCGGTTCACGCCCTTTTCTCCCAACTGTCCCAAAGGACCGCCTGGACTAGGACTTAGCCATTTTTCATGATTTTTCCTGGCCCGAGCTTGTTTTTTGCAATTTTTTCACATTTTCTCAGAACTTGCTCTCTTCTAATTCCATCAGGGGAGTTAGAAAAAATCTGAGGGGACCCTAGAAACATGACTTTTTGCCCAGACTCAATATAATTGCTTGGGACTAAAGAATTTGATGCATGTTATCAAAATTACCTTGAGGGGTGAATTTTGGATAACAGATACTAAGAAGGATGTTTGTAATAGTGAAAAGGCTTGGCATCATTGACTGGTGGGTTGGTGGGAGGAAGATGATGTATAGGAAATAAGGGAAATAAACTATTGAAAGAAACCAGAGATCTACAAAGGGAATAAGAAAAATGATTAGGATAAAAATACTTATTTGATATCTTGCAGATCTTAGGAGTTGGGATGGTTGATGGTTGATTAAAGAAAAAATTCTTGAGTCCAATGATATGGAAATACAACCTTTGTGCTCCCGTGAGTTTTCCAACACTTTAGAAAGAATAACCAAATACTTGGCTTACACTATGGTTGTGTGTGTTCATCATCTTGATGCAAGAGGGCTTGAGGATTCACATTTGAATGCAATAAGGCTCCAATAAATGAATGAACAACATGAATAAAGAGTTTTAAAAGTGTATATAAGGTAACTGATGATGGTTAAGGTTACCAGTGATGGTTGAGGGATAAAAAACATTGGTTAGGGCAAGAAAGTCTAGGTCTACCAAAAATAGGTAGATCTTTACTATTTTTGGCATGATTTTGATTGAGTCCACTTAGAGGAGTGAAGTTCACATGAGATAAGGTAGGAAGTTCATAAAATAAATATAATTAGGTTTTAGGAAGAAGTCTCAGTTAGTTAGGTCAAGTGGTGACTCAACACTAGGAGTGATGACTTAGTGTTAAGAGTGATGACTTAGTCACTGTGAGTTATATTCCCCTGGAATAGGTCCAAGGTGAGGTTTCTAAGTGATGTGTAAATTAACTTAATTAAAGTAATTAAATTAATTAATAATGTGAGCATGAAAATTAATTCAATCATAAGTAATTAAATTAATATAAATGTGAGGTAAAGGGGTTATAGGTAGGTGAATGCATTGCATTAATTGATTGAAATAGGACCAAGGGGAGTGTGACCTAAATTTGGTATCTACATTTGCCACTTTTTATCGCGTAGCTTGTATTGATAAGTGATGTTGAAAAAAATAGGAAGCCGATTCTCTAGGTGTGTGTGAAGGTTAGGTTTCCCCAAGTAGGGCTGAAGGTATATCCCCCTTAAACTAGGAACTGATGAAGTTGTAAAAATAGTTGGGGGAGTGGTTTGATAAATATGTGATTGAGGAAAGTGAGGGTTATTAGGCAAGGGTATGGGCATTATGGGCAATGGGTAATGGGGAATGACAATCAAACGCACACACACGTATAGATTGTGATACATTACCAGGTGAAAGAGTGTGCAAAATCTACATTGTCAAAAGGGAAATAGGTTTATTCAAACAAGGTTGAAGTGATTTAGCTATCCAAGTTATAGGATATGGTCTTGAAGCACAACGAGGTCAGGTGTAGGAATGGGTATTAGGTTTTTTTCTATGGCACCAAAGGTTTGGTCAAGATAAACATCATGTCATTAGGCAAGGAAAGGTCATTAGGCTAAATAACATGGGTAACAACATCATAAGCTATAACAAGTAGAAAAATTAAAATTTCACAAAAGGTGATTCAAGTCAGGGCATGTAGGTTAGGGCATAGGTAAAGCCAAGGTATAGGTAAATAACATGTCCCTAAATGTAGTTAAGGAAATGTACATGTAGTGTAGGCTTGTGGGAGGGTGTAATAGGTATTGGGAAGGTCAAAAGTTGTTGGATCAATAATTGTTTTAGGAAAAATAGGCATGGGGTGGGTCAAATGGGTGTGCCAGGTGAACGATGCTAGTTATAGGATAACTGACGCCGATTAACTAGGGCACGACATGACCGACATTAGTCATGTCAATTTGGGGTGTAAAAAAGAAAAATCCACTTTTTACAGATTCATTTGACCTTGCTACTTTTAGAAAATGACAGAGGAGAGGTTGAGGAGTGGAAAATGATAGTACAAGGTGTTGAGCTAAGTTTTCAAGCCACGTAGTTGGTGAATGACATTTGATTGGTAGGTCTATGAGATCTATTCAAATGATTCAATTGGTTTGGAGCTGACGAGTTGATTTTGGGCATGGATGAGGTGGGAGAGGGGTTGGGTGGACCACCGATGCAATGAACAGATGTGCCACCATAGAGACTATGCTGAGATGAGGTAGGAGTCAATCTGAATCCGTCATTTGGTTTAAAATAGTTTGTTGAAATTAGTTTTGTTTAAAATTTGAGTGTAATGTGAATTTTTGAAATTGTGGGTAAAAATTAAGGAAATGAGGGGTGGGAAGGTCAAATGTAGGTTAAATATGGTTAGGAATGAAGCTAGGATAGCTTTGGGTGTGTTAGAGTAGGTTTTGATGTTGGGTTCTGTGAATTTTTTAGAATGGGGGATGGGTTTTTTGTTTTTGGCTGAAACAGAGACTGACATCAGTCATGGGTTGGCCAACATTGGTGGGATTTGGTTAGTTTTGGTTGCATTTGGCCATTATTGGTCAAGATCAGGGTGACCGATGCTGGTCAAAGAGGACCGGGGGTGATGGTCAAGGTGACCGATTTCGGCCACAAGTATGAGTAAATAAGGTAAATAAGGGATAGGTAGGAAAGTAAAATAGGCAAGGAAGGGGTAGGTGAAGATTTAGGTAGAGAGAAGAGGGTTAAATTTTATTTTAGAGATGTGGGATAGGTAAGTAGGTGAAATGAAATAATATAATGGATAATGATGATAGGGGATAGTAGATTTGTAGGTGAGTATTGTGTAGTGGGTAATAGGTGATTTTAGGTGGTGTATGTCTTAACAAGGTTATGTTGGATGATGCAGGAAAAATATCAGCTGAGGATAAGGGACAAAGTACCACCCCTATTAGTACAGATGTAGCCTAGCATGACCACAAAGGAGTGGGGGGCACTTGATAGACATTGGACCTTAGTGTGATCTAACACTATAGGTGTGTATCCCGAGTATCATAGTTTGATGTTCACTCTCATCGATAGATGGGACTCCATGACCAATAGATTTCACTTACCGATGGGAGAGATGACCATCACTTTAGAGGATGTGTATAGGATCCTAAGAATTCCTATTTTTGGGAAGCCAGTATATTCCATTTCGTCTGAGGCATCAGTGGAGCTAATAGTGGTGGTATTTGGGGAGGTGATGGGTGAGATGAGGTATCATAGTGCGAGTCTCACTTATGGTGATATGTATGTAGCCCATCTGTAGGAGACTAGGATATTAGTGTTGATGATGGTTGTAGTAAGATGTTTTTGATCTTATAGATTCTGAGGGTGGGAGATTTCCATGAGCACTGATTGGTGTGCTATAAGACAAGACATGATCAAGGAGTGGATACATTTTTATTGGGAACCAACCTTCCTAGTTTAGCTATATAGGGAACTATGGGCCTATGGAAGACTGAGGATAATTGGTATGTGTTGTACCTATTTATTACACTGTTGGGCATATGATAACATTGCATGTGTCTATGCTCAATTAGTTTACCACGACATGATTGATTCGGTGGTGGCATGTTCATATTTGGTTTTAGACGATGGGTACTAGTTAGTGGATAACTAAGGGTGGTAATGGACACATATTATGTGTCATACTATAGGTAATGATTGGAGGGCCTTTGGGTAGTTGATATTGTATGGAGGCCATATATTAAACTATCCATCATATAGAGGTATGGATAAGTAGTTAGAGGAGCTTTAGCTACTGTGATGGATACAAGGGACGACATGTCGCAAAGCATGAGATGTTACTTGTGGACAAGGTCAGATGATAGTTTGGACTATGGCAAGATGTGCCCCTGACATTCCCATAGTACCATAGAGATGATGTGGAGAGACCCATGTATCCACCATGTCTGAGTGTTCTAACAGGGAAGAAGGATTAGGTACGGGATAGAAGGATTGATGATGTAGGTGTCACTTATGGATATAAGCAGTTGTGGGGTGGCATAGCTATGAGAGGCACCACCGAGGCCAGGGTAGCCTAATTTAGCTACTGTCATAGTGCATAGGGATACATTACAAGGTCAAGTTACTACTCTATAGGAACAAATTATAGGTTTGTAGGGACAACTGATAGGGTCAGAGGCACAAGTGACTACGTTACAGGCATAGGTGGCAGTCGTATAGGCCTAGGTACCACAAGAACAAGCTCCCGCTATTGGGACTTATAATGTTGGCTAAGTACAAGAAAACACATGGGTGTGCAGGACCTATATGAAGAAGGGCGCGCTTGGTGAAGGCGCATAGGACAAGGGTTTTAAGAGGGTTTATTAAAACCCAAGGCGGGCGTGTTAAGAAAAGTAAAGGGTTTGAGGTCTTAGCCATATGCGTCATTTCTAGCAGCACTAGAGAAAATCGTGACCCAAATCAACATGTAGAGTGGATAAGGTTCCATCTTGGAAACTCAATGGTCAAGGAAGGAATATTCCATGTGATGGAAAAATAAAGAAAAACATCATTGAAGAAAGTGTAGAGTTCAGATGGGAAGAAGCATGCTCCATTGCAGGACCACATGGAAACTTGGAAACTAATCTATTACTTCAGGAAGGCATGGCGGTGGATTTTAAAGCTATATATAGAGATACTCAGGTAGAAATAAGGGACAACTCTTTGAGAAAAGTGTGTGGTCACTAGCATCACATAGCGATTGAAGAGGCGAAGCTCTACAGAAATAGGATGGTTATAGGAGAGATGACATGTCTAGAGGGATGGTTATGTGATCATTTTTGTAATATGGGAATCATAGTTAGGATTTCAAATGCATGAGTTTTATCCGCATTGATACATTAGTTGGTTATGGCCTGAAGTAATGTAATGTGGTTATTGAACTAAGATCAATGACGAATATATGGTTTTTTTCTAAATGTACATTGTTCATGGGTGTAAACGCTAGTGTATCTTCTTTATATTATGAATCAAATTTGTTATCTGTTTGATATTTCTCTTATTATCTGAATGAATGCATTAATATAATGCCTCATCTTAAGTTCTAAGAATGAATGCATGTTTCTTTACCCTTTTTTCTAATTTTCTATCATTAATCAATGTATTCTCACAAGAATCACATAAAGTAGGGGCTTAGTGCCCATGCGTGCCTTAGGTGAGCACCCAGTGCCCACTGGGTGATAGGCTGGTGCGCATGGGATTATACTGTTGTTCTAAGGGCATAAAAGTGACTAAATCTTGGTTCCGTTTCCGGGACCTCGTTTTGAAGTTGTGTTGAGAAATGGATACATCTACATCTTGGTTCCATTAATGTGTGATGAATAAGAACATGATCTTGGGTAGTGTTGAAGCATGATTTGGGAGCATGGAGGATGAGCTTTCTCAAAGATTGAGTCCAAGACTTGATTTTGATGCACATAGATGGGTAGAAGAGCGCCTGTATCATGAGTTGTATGAAACTTTATTCTCCTGCTTTCAAGTAGAATTATATGAATGGATTTAAGAATATGCATCCTGATCGAGTTGGTACTATACATTGCATGTATGGACCCAAGATGATTACCAGAAGCTGTAGGATGCGGATATGACTTGAACACATGTTGTTGATCCCTAGTGGAATAGAGTGTTGACCAATTATACTTTAGAATACACCATTTCTACGTATTCTTGTCTAAAGGTTGCTGAATTTGAATTCCTAAGGGAACCCAGAGGATCATTTTTACATGTTGTCCCTTTTTCTATGAAGATATTTATCATTACCCTAAGTTAATAGGTGTTTCTTATGGCCGGCTAAGCTTATCTGAGCACTGAGCAAGGAAGCTAGGGTGGAGGAAGATAGCGGACATTGCAGATGAGAAGGAGAGGGAAGAGAGATGAATCAAGTATAGTGAATCTCGTGAAAGGGACATGGTTAGAAAATGTGAGGTTGGAGGAGTGATGGATCTATGGAGGTAGACATTACGGGAAGGAGTTGAGGTTAATGCAGAGGACAGAGGAACTTGAGCAATCTATGCTCTTGTCAAGTGTGCGAGAGAATCCCCTTTAGCTTCTGATGAGAGTTTCATTGCATGGAGGAAGTAGAGTCATTGGCATGCATCTAAACCCACCTAGTAACCAAACCCTAGCACTTGGTTTTCTAGATCAAGGAAGAAGTGTTGCTAATCTTGTTAGTATCGATGGAAGTAACTGATCTACGCCTTGAAGATATAATTTCTCATTTGGGACATCCATGGTTGCACAAACCATTCCTGTGTTTGGAAGAATTTTTGGACAAGGTTAAAATACACAAGGTTTGGGTATCACGTCTAGAAGTGGTGTGGGGAACACAACTAATAGCAAGATAATATCACAAACCACCGACATGTAGTTGAGTGGGACATTGGGGACACTAGGTGTGACCACTTTAAATAATTTTTCGGCTACAGAAGGTGGATCTGGTGGTGTAGGGGCCAGAGGAACTTGTGGACCTAGTGGATCTAGAGGATCTGGTGGGTCAGGAGGGACATGACCTGGTGGGTCTAGTGGATCTAGTGGCTGAGGAAACATGGGAGGAAACCAAGGTTTCGGGTCAGGTGGAAAAGGACCTCAACCACCCTTGTAAGTATTTTTTTTATTTCTTTACACCTACAAGACTACAAAGGTATTGAGGATGATGCAGAGCATGTGCACAAGTATGAATTACTATGGCACGTGAAGGGTATCACTACCTCAGAACGAAAGGCAAGTCGGTTTGCAAAAATGTTGTAGGGGCACATGTATAGATGGTACCAACGAGTATGACCCCCACCAGATGGTCATGGACTACATTACATTTAAGAATGCCTTCCTATTATATTTCCATATCCATTTTTTCAAGAAAAAAAGCAACAGCACCCTAAAGGAGATCCAACAAGGAATGACAGAGAGTGTGTGAGAGTATGATGCACAGTTCAAAACTCTTTTATCAAAACTATCTTATGAAATACACCCCTCTCAACATGCTCAATGGTTTTTTGGGGATTGATAACACAATTTATAAGGGAACTATCACACAAGACCTTTACAGACCTGCATGAGGCCTTGGAGGATTCCCTACATGCTGAGGCTATTGGGAGCATTGATATCAGTGTGAGCCCTTTTCTGGAGGCTCAAATTGCTACAATGGCCAAGAAGTTAGAGAATTTTTCTATAAATTGATCTCATGAGGTTCGTAGTGGTCTTTGATGCACAAACTATGAAGTGGAGGGACATATAAAGGATATGTTTCCCTCGGAAGTGGGTACATGCCATGGCGGTAGACTATGATATTCTCCACGGGGATCATGATGCAAACAGATGTCCTCTACTACAATGTGCAATCCAAAATAATGTTCATTTTTATTGCAAGATTTGTACCTCTATGACCCATGATACCAAGGATTATAGGCTAATTGACTAGATTCATGATGTTATTGATCTTGGTGTGCGTCAGGCTAGCCTTACAAGTAGTTCCAAGGATGATGATTTCCACTATGAAGGGCGTGTAGATGGAGGAGTGTGAAGAAGAGGTTTTTGTGTAGGATTTCATGGTCACAATAATCACAGCAGAGGAAGAAGTGAGTTCCCACATGGAACCTGTTATAATTGTGGATTAACGGAGCATTATAAATGTGAGTTTCTTGACTTGTTGCAATGCTCGTGGTATGAAAAAAATAAGTATGAGTATTTTCCTGAGTTATTTGAACACATGAGCCAACAACACTAAAAGGATAAAGGCACTAGGATGGTAAGTATAAATAAGGTTGCCCCACAGTGGATGCCAAGAGTGACGCGTGAATCATGATTATAACCGATACTAGTGACAATACGAGTAGAGGCTATGCACGCAAGGGAGATGCCAAGACATAAACTGGTTATTAGGGAATAAGGGATACATGGGAAGTATCTACATCCTACTCATCAGAAAGAAGTATATCAAGAGACTATGGATGTGATTCATGGATTACAAGGAGAGATCTAGTGTCTAAAGGATAAGTCAAGATAGGTGGAGTAAAGGAATAATTTTGAGGCTCCGCAGAAGGATCTAGATGAGGTCAGGGAAGTGTGCAAAATCTTAAGGTAGGAGAATATCATTCCCTTGTTAGGATAATGGTTACGGGAGAAGGTACCATGTGCCAAGAGAGATCACAAAAGGCAATATATACATTCCAACCTTCCTCCTCATAGCCTTGACTATGATAAAGAGGTAACATTGAATGCAATTATTGGTGTGTGGATTTTGAGAAATATCCTCATTCACATAAGAGCAGAGGTCAATGATCTCACCTTGGATACATCACATCAAATGGTAAGGCTTGCATTACAACCATCTTCAAATGGGTTGTGTATGGATTACAAGGAGAGATATAGTGTTTAAAGGAGCAGTCAAGGCAGTTGGAGCAAAGGAAGAATGCTGAGGCTCCGCAGAAGGATCTAGATGAGGTCAGGGAATTGTACAAACTATTAAGGAAGGATAATACCATTCCCTTTCTATAAGAATGGTTACGGGAAAAGGTACCATGCACTGGGAGAGAGTGTGAAAGGCAAGTTCTACATGCTAACCTTCCTCCTCATAGCCTTGACTATGATAAAGAGATCACATTGAATTAAGTTGTTAATGGGTGGCTTCTGAGCAATATCCTCATTGACACAGGAGTGGAGGTCAAGGTTCTCACCTTGGATGTATGGGATCAAATGGGAAGGTCCACATTACATCCGTATTCAAATGATTTGTATATGGATAATAAGATAAAGGCAATTCCCATCGGAGTCTTGAAAGATGTGGTTATTACTATTCAAAAGGCCAAGTTCACTGGGGACTTTGAAGTCTTGGCACTCACCGAGGTAGATAATTTTCCAGCATTACTTGGTCACCCTTGGTGTTATAAAAACAATGCCAACCTACAATTTATCAAGGGGTATACCAATTTTGAGAACAAGGAAGAAAGGGTGATCATTCCTTTAATAGATGGGAAGTCAACACCTTATACTAATCCCTTGGGAGAGGATTTCCTTGAAAGAATATATGTGTTCCATCTGAGACCCTTAAATAATTTATCCTACAGATGGATTTATCCAATTTTAAGATGCTCAATCGATGAGTGATACAACTAGCATAGCATGTGACAATTGGACGCATGGGACTTAGAAGTTAATTGGGTGGTAATTGAGAGGATCTGTAACAAGGGTGAGAAAGACACATACAGTCAAGCACCTAGGAAGGAAGAAGCTACCAAGTTACTCTAGAGGAGTGAGCCCTGATGATTTATTTTGAGAAATGGAGGCTAAGTGGAAAAATGTAGACAAAAGGAGAAGTATGCTCAATTATAACTTTCTCAGGACTACAACGTGTTGGTGGGAAACACATCGTGAGAATCTCCTAGAGAGGCGTAAGGAAAGAGTCACATTTTTTGTAAGATTCTGCAGAAGAAACACACCTATCGTTATCCAAGACTACCATGGCAAAGAACCCGCCTCTTCCCATATCAAAGCATGTGAGATGGCTTGGATGGTAAGGCATAAAAGCTTTACCACCTTTTTTATGGGTGCATAAGTTATATTCCACATTAAAGGGTTGTGCGTGTGCATGGTATAATCACTCATAGACACACGGTCAGACATGGAATTGGTAAGATTTAACGATTGATCTCATTCAAGATTTTGAGTATCGCAGAGTACCAAGATATTAGTGGATATGACATTACAAGTTATCAAGTGCCTTATAATGGGAGATAGTACCATGGAAGAAGATAGGTTAATAGAATTATTTGGGTGAACCTAGTTTGGAGACATGTTTCAATGAAGAAGAATCTGAAGAGATACAACTTGAGTGTGCGTGCATTGAAAAGGAAAAAGTGATTATGGCGAAGAAATAGAAACTTTGGATGTAAACCATTATGAAGGTACATGTGAAGTCATATATAACATGGATGAGAGAGCATACACCTACCATGAGACCTTGAAAACAAAGAACGTTAACATTGGGAAAGAGACAGAACCTAAGGAAGCTATCATTAGGGATTATTGGTTGGAGAAAGAGGTTTCAAAAATCATTGATCTGTTACAGGAGTTTCAAGATCTATTCCCACATGGTACCATGAGCTCAAAGGAATTCACCATTCCTTGGGGGAGATGAGGATCAAGATGAAGGAAGGTGTGCACTTGACTTGGAAGAGACCTTATTACATGAATCTGAACTTGCACATAAGAGTCAAGGAGGAGATAGAAAAGATGATAACATCTAGTATTATTGAGGCCGTGGAAGAATCATAGTGGGTAAGCCCAATGGTTATAAGCATTAAGAAGGATGGAAGGATAAATATATGTGTTGATTGTAGGGAATTATGATGAGGCCAGAATATGTCTGATTAATGTATAATATATGATCTCATCTTACTCTCCTTTTTATTAAGTTGATTGCATTTTGTAACTTTTAGTTGATCTGATATAAGTTAGGATGTAATTATTTGTCTTTTGATTGATTGTGATTCTAATGTTAAAATCTCTAGAATTCCTGACAAAGTGTGTGTTTGAAATTCAATTTTGTAATAAAGTAGGTCTAATTAGTTGAGGAAATGAAGAAGGTAGCATTCAGTATGTTTTTGATAGCATCTATTCCTACATAACTTAGTTTTAGAACTTACAAGCTAGTTCTGGAACTCCATTATTTAGTTCCAGAATTTTCGGACTTAGTTCTGGAACTCTTGGGCATAGCTCCGGAACTCTCACAGTGTTGATCCTTAACAATTTCCTATGGTTCTCAAACTTCTCTGAACTTCCGGAACCGATGGGAGTTATCTATTATAACCACATCTTGAGATTTTGCATTTACGACCCTTTCAATCAGGAAAGGATGAGAAGATTTCTGAACACAGATCCAGGGATAGTTATCTTACAATTATCTGATCATCCACAATCTGACTCAACATCTATTATGGGCATGATTCAATTTCATTAGAATCATTGAGATAGCTGTGATTATAAAATGTATATAAAAGTAGACCTGTAGTAGATAGATAACATATAGAATATGATATGAGATAGAAATAGAACAAAGAAGAGAAATATACACTAAGTACTTAGATCTAGTACATTTTGTAATACCAAATGTTTTATCAATAAAATAGCCATTCCTATTTGAGAGAATTCTAAGTTGTTAAATCCTGATTCGAGGAGGAGCAAGGGCCCACTCCCTTAAGGACTAGGATATTCGTTTATTTGGTATTTATATTTCTTCAGCAAATAGCTTAGATTTGTTAATTCTGTATTATTTTAATTCTTTCATTTAAATTATATTGTATACTTGTTCCTACAGGTGTTTAGATATATTCTTATATTTTTTACAGTTGTTTTCAAGCATTCTGTATTGAGTGTGTTTAATTCCAAAAGCAAGTGTGTTTACTTTCAGAAGCAAGTGTGTTTATTTCCAATAGCAAGTGCATTTCCATTCTGCACAGTGTGTTTCCTTTCAGCAAAGCTTTTAGTGTGTTTACTTTCAGCAAGTTTTCATAGTATGATTTAAATAAGGTTTTACCAAGAAGTCCTTAAGACATTGAAGAGATCCCCCAGAAAATTAAAAAAAAATAACTACAGTCAACTACTAGATCAATAATATTACTCTTGTTGCATATAGCTTTAGACACACCCCTAGTTTGATATGACATCAAAAAGAAGTTGATTAAATAAAGGGAATAACAACACCCATCATTTTTGGTGTTGTTATTGGGGAACACTAGTTGGAACTTTCTAATTAAGTGTTAGCAAGAGCAACAAATCATACATCTAGTAGTTGAAGGATCTTCCCTACTATATCACAAAATATATGAGTAGATCAAGAGACTCATAGGGTAGATTCCTCCCAAAAACATATTCAAAAGAATTCATAACATCCTCTAGTCAAAGTAAGGAAAGTGATCAAGAATTGGAGACACCATCATCCCCTGTTAGACAAGAAACATAATTTCCATTTTTGGAATTCTTATATCAGTCACCTGAAGGAAGTGGAACTTTTAGGAGAAGGCTTATTTATCAAGATCCATTTAGGGTGATTTTTGATTCTCAATTGAGTATTCAACCTCCTACTCTTGATTTTTCACTTTCCCTAAGGCATACTGCTTACCACATTGATTGGGAGGAAAATCTAGAAAATATTTTTAAAATGGCATGAGAAGCTGCGGGAGTACCTAATAGGACCTTTACTTATCCAATCCAATTGGGATATGATGATACATCAATGAAAAATATCTCACCTGCACATTTACCTACATTTAGAGGGATGTCATCTAAAGATCCTGACCAATTTTTGTTTGAGTTTAGGGTACTATGTCAGACCTATGATTATAAGACAAATAATCAAAAACTCAAGTTGTTTCCATCCACTTGTAAGGATGCAATAATGAGGTGGTTCATGGGATTACCATCCCACTCTATTAACACTTGGGGAAAAATGGAGACTGCCTTCCTAGATAAATACCAGGATTATTGTAGAGGGAGAAATAGGAAGGAAGAATTATTCAAAATCAAGCAGGAGGAAGATGAAAACATAGAAGACTATTTAGACAGATTCCTCTTTATTAGCAAAAGATGTGGATTTGTGATTTTAGAGGAGTTAACTAAAACCATTTTTCTGAAAGGTTTGGATGATGAATCTAGGGAAGCCCTTAACTTTATAGGAGGTGGAGATATTGATCAGATAAGAATGAATGGAATTAAGGAGATTTGTAGAAGCTATTCCAGAACAAAAGGTGGATGTAGAAAAGGAAAATTAGTGAAAAGTATGAATCCAGATATGAACAAACTAATGGATGAGTTAGCAAACTTTAAAATAGAAATTTTAGTGCAATTAACCTCTACTATGGATGGATTTAAAGCTAATGCAAATGCCAAAACTGAACTGTTGGCTATGTATTGTCCTAGATGTAGGAAGAAGCATGCACTAAGAGACTATCCTTTGGATAAAAAAGAAATGTGTCTTATCTGTGAATCTAAAGAACATGATACTGATGTTTGTTCTTTACTTCCAGTTATTAAGAATAAGCTTAAACAAACTAGTGTCTCATCTACTAAAAAAGAATTGAATTTTGTTCAGAGATAACCTAACCAAGGGAAGTTTATACCAAGATCAGTCCCTAACCCCTGGACAATGCCATGGGTTGCTCAATCAGTACCATAAAATTGGAGAAAATCACCTTGGGTACCTCAACCAACTTGGAACCCTCAAGATTGGGAAAATCAAGCTTGGTATGCTCAGGGACATCAACAACCATGGGTTGGTCATGGAAATCCTTATGCTTGGTCACAACCTAGATGGAACCCTAGTAATTATTCTCAAGGAAGAACATATCCAAATCAAAATCAACAGGCCATCATGGAATATCTTGCACATAATCCAAAAACTAATAATGTAGTCTAAACACAAATGCCAGCACAACCAGTAGCAAATACAAGAAACAAACAAAAAACTCTTGTTTATGGAATAGAACCAGAAAAATCAGTTGATTTACATGCTATGGATTTTAAGGATATTCAAACTAGATATGGGAAAATCATTAACAGTCCACCCCTTATAATCAATGAAATGACAGAAGAAAATGAAATCCCTAGTACTGTTGTTCCAAAAGAGGATATAGAAAGAAAATAAAAGGATCCAGATAACAACACTACTGAGACTCCATTTCTAGAGAGATTCAAAGAAGCTATAGAAATCATGGAGTCTGAATTGGTACAAGAACTAAGGAAAATGAATATTGAAATACCACTATTACAAGTAATTAAAGACATTCTAGAATTGAACAAATTAATCAAAATGTTATGTATGAAAAATCCTGGAAGGAAGAAACAGTACACCAAGACTATCAAAGTAGATGGGAAACTTGCTGATTTATTAGCAGGAAAAATTTTACTTCCCAAATACGGATATCCTGGAAGTCCTGTTATTTTTGTCTCTATAGGAAATAAGGATGTACATAATGTTTTGGTAGATTTGGGAGCTTCTTTCAATGTAATGATAGTGGATACTCTGAAAACATTACCATTAATGGGTATACAACCTACTAATACCATATTGCAGATGGACAGACCAGTCTGTAGCAAAACCAGAAGGAATTATTGAAGACGTGGTGGTTATGGTGGAGTCATGGGAATATCCAGTTGACTTCCTTATACTACAACCAAAAGGTAAAACATTGGGTTATCCCATTATTTTGGGTAGACCATGGTTAGCTACAATTTCTGCTTTAATAGATTGCAGGTCAGGTGATATGACAATATCGAATGGTAATAACTCTAAACAAATTTCCTTATATCCTACTACACAACCTTTTATTGACAATCATGAATAATTGTGGGTTGATTCTCCTTAAACTAATAAGAAAAATTTGTCTTCTTTGGCTATGATCACATTGCAGGATCATGTAAGAGAAGTAGAAGAGATGATTAATCCACCATTGGAGGAGAACCAGATGTCCTCAAGATAATTAGAAATAGTTCTGGAACCCAGTTCTAAAACCTATGAACTTAGTTCTAAAACTTGTGAACTTAGTTCTATAACCCGCGAACTTAGTTCCAGAACCTACAAACATAGTTCTGGAACCACCACATTTAGTTCCAAAACCAAGACAACATTAGTTCTCTTTGATTGAAAATAATTTCACTCCGGAGGAATGATATTTCTCATGGGGAGAGGATGAATCTGTAGCTTTAGTTTCAAGTACATCTGGAAGTGGTGAATAATTTTTGAAAGTAGCAATGACGAAGAATTTGTCCTACAAAGAGATAAGTATCATAATTCTCATTACTATCCTTTTTCCAGTATTCTATCTCAAGGAACTTTTGGAGATGTTGCTACATACCATATGCATGTTCATTAAATACTTTAATGAAACCCTTCTCACAAATCAGTTCATCACATATTGCAATGAAGCATGTTGAAATTCAATTGGGTAAAACTTTAAACATTAACAGCTAGTTGAAGGATGATGAAGAAGCTAAATTGTTTGATGTTCTAAAAAATCATACTAAAGATTTTTCTTGGGATTACAAAGACATGAAGGGAATTCATCCAAGTATCTGCACTCATCACATCTAGACTAAAAACAATAAACCAGTTAGGCATCCTCAAAGAAGGATTAACCTAACTTTAAGGGATATGGTCAAACAAGATATTGAAAAACTATTACAAGTAGGTTTCATCTACCCTATCTCAGATAACCAGTGGGTATCTCCTCTTGTAATTGTTCCCAAAAATAATGAAAAATGGAGAATATGTGTTGACTATAGGGAGCTAAACAAAGCCACAATGAGAGATTATTTTCCCTTACCATTCATAGATCAAGTCCTAGATAACCTTTTAGGTAAACAATACTTTTCTTTCTTGGATGGATTTAGTGGGTACAATCATATCAAAGTTACTGCTGAAGATCAGGACAAAACTAAATTTACATGTCCATAAGGAACCTTTGCCTATAGGGTGTTACCATTTGGTTTATGGAATGCTCCTGCAACTTTCCAGAGAGTTGTAATTGCAATCTTTGTTGATCTAACAAATGATTGTGTTGAGGTATATATGGATGAATGCACTGTATACATGGAGATACATTTGAAGATGCTTTGAGAAATTTAGATAGAGTGTAAACAAGATGTGAACAACACAACCTATCTCTTAGTGATGAAAAGTGTTTCTTGATGGTGGATGAGGGGATTGTATTAGGACACCATATTTCAAAAAAAGGAATTTAGGTGGATCAAAACAAAATTAGGATCATTTCAGATTTACCTATTCCTTAGACCCCCACAGATATCAAATCATTTCTAGGGCATGCTTGGTACTATAGGTGCTTTATAAAATATTTCAGTAAAATTGTTGCCCACATGTTTAATTTTCTAACCAAGGACTGTGATTTTCTTTGGGATGAAAAGTGTCAGCATGCTTTTGAATAAATTAAAGACAAATTAATTAGTGCCCCAATATTGAGAGGACCTAATTGGGAAAATCCATTTCATATCCAAATAGATGCCTCAAATTATTCCATTGGTGCAATATTGGGACACAAAGATGAGGAAGGAAAGATGTATGCCATTTATTATCTTAGCAAGAATCTTACTCCCACTGAAAAGAATTACACCACCATTGAAAAATAATTTCTTACTGTGATTTATACAATCAATAAATTTAGATATTAAATTACAGGGTACAAGATATTTATACACACAGATCATTCAAAAATTAAGTATTTAATGGACAAACCAGTGGTTAGAGGAAGAATAATTAGATGGTTATTACTTTTGCAAGAATTTGATATAACCATTGTGAACAATCCAGGTAAATCTAATGTGGTAGCTGATTTTTTGTCAAGACTAACCACCACAGGGGAGCAAGATCCAGTCAAGGATAAATTTCTAGATGAACAACTGTTTTCAATCTCATCAAGTACACCATGGTTTGCTGATATGGAACATTATCTTGCTAACAGGGAAGTTTCCTCTTTCTTTCACTAAGAAACAAATAAAGAAGTTAATTAAAACCAGTGCACAATTTAAATGGTTAAATGGAATGCTATTTAAATGTGGTCCTGATTTTGTCTTGCGTAGGTGTGTAAGAGAGGATGAAATCTTTGACATCCTCAGAGCATGTCATGATGAACCAAGTGGAGGACATTATTTAGTGAAAAGAACAACTCATAAGATACATGGCACTGGTTATTATTGGCCATCTCTGTACAAGGATGTGAAGAGATATATCAAGAGGTGTGATCCTTGTCAAAGGATGGGACATCCAACTTTCACTAATGAAATGACTCTTCAACCTAAACTTGTGGTTGAACCATTCGAGAGATGGGGATTGGATTTTGTTGGTCCCTTTAATCCTCCTTCACAAGGGAAGGAATATATTATTTTGTTTACTGACTATGTGACAAAATGGGTAGAAGTGTAGGAATTGAAAAATGCCACTGAAGAAGTAGTTGCTGATTTCCTTTGGAACAAAATTATGATAAAGTTTGGTCCTTACCACCCACAATCAAATGGACAAGCTGAAGTAACAAAAAGAGAATTGGAGAACATCCTTACCAAAATAGGTTAAGCTGGGAGAAAAGATTGGGTAAAGAGACTACTTGAAGTTGTCTGGGCTTATAATGCAAATTAGAAAACTACAACATGATTTTCACCATATGAATTAGTTAATGGGAAAAACCCTTGTTGCCTATAGAGTTTGAACTTCATATTTTCAGGACAACAGTGAAGGTGGGAATTGAGTTGAATATAGCTCAAAAAGAAATAATCCTTCAACTCAATGAGTTGGATGAATTAAGGATGGAAGAACTTTAGTAGATAGAGATAATTCAAGAGTAAAGGAAGTAATGACATGACACACATATCAAGAAAAGGAAATTCAAAGTAGGAGACTGGGCATTGCTGTTCAATTCTAAGTAGCAAAAATTCAAGGGAAAATTGAGAACCAGATAGTTGGGACCCTATCAAATTGAGCAGATATTTGACAATGGTTCTATTCAGTTACTTCCCATTGATGGTAGTAGTAGAACACTCTTGGTCAATAGAAATAGGCTGAAACTCTATAGGAAGCCTGCCACTAACGATAAATTCTTGAGGAAGATTGAAGGAGACAAATAATTTGATCATATTGAAGAACCCAGTTCTTCCAAAATGATCAAATAACCAAATGATAGATCGAAAATAAAGGGAAGAAGATGAAAACCAGAAAATGGCATTTTCTTCCCCCCAAAAGAATAATAATAATAATAATAATAAAATTCTCTCAAAGGTCAATTGAAAACCAGAAAATGGCGGTTGACCTTTTTTCTGGCTAGTTCAAATAAAGGGGAATTCTTTTGAATTCCAGCTGTCTTATCTAATCATGTTTTGTTCTACTTGTAGGAATGATGAGTCATCATAGAAAAAGGATTACATCATCAAGGATGGTAATTATATCTTTCAACTTATTTAGGGTTGAATTAAATGTTTGCATGTGTGATTTGACTTAATTTAAAAGTAGGTATGATGAGTCATCTATTTATACATTATGATTATAAGTGTGTAATCATGAAGATGATTTGGATGGAATAAGTGGTGGCATGGTTATCATTAGTAATCATTATTGAAAAAATCAAGTGAAATAAGTTGCAGAGATATTTTGAGGAAGGAGCAAAAAACTAATTTTGTGCCGCAACAAAGAAAAAAAAATTCAGCAGCTAAGAACAGAGGTTCCACAGCTAAGAATAAAGGTTCCATAGCCAAAGTTTCAAGTTTTGTAGCTAAGAAAGAGGTCTTGTAATCAATTTGCACAAAATCAAAAGAGACAAAACTCGAGCCAATATGGGGATTAAAAAGAAATCAGAACCAAAGGATGATTCCTAGCTGCTTATAGATGAAGAAGTGGTATCCATATTTGAGCATGTAGGATGGATAGAGTTCCTGAAGAAATTTTCAAGGCATAACGATGAATTGGTAAGAGAATTTTTCATAAACCTAGAGAAATCCAGGACAAAGGAGAGAAATATATTTATTCCTTTTTCTGTGAACACTATAAGTAACATGTTTGGAGTGCCAATTGTGCATGTCCCACAACTTGCCAAAGGGACTTTGAAAGAATTGGTTGAAGTCTTAGTAAAAGAAGGAGAAATTGAACCCCAGTACATCTACAATATAAAGAAAATCATAAAATGGGTCAGAAGGGCCAGTTTACCCAAACCCTTTGACAGGGTTGCATTTTGGATAGTGAAATATTTAACCTTTGATGGTCAATTTGGGTCTATGGGAAAAGAATTCCTAAAAATTCTCATATATATAAAGTATGGAGGCATAAAACCTGAGTACATAATAAACCTTCCAAGGTTTCTTTTTTATTCTATCTATACCATGGCTCAGAGGTATTCCTGGGGTGTTGGGACAATCAGGCATCACGGTCTAATTTATTTAATATGACAACACCATTTTCTATTAAAGAAAAATGGAGAATAAATTTGGGACAAGTTTCTTGGCAAGTTCAAGAAAAACCCTAATACTATCAGAAGGAAAATTCCAGCCCCATTTTCTCCTTAAACTAATCTAGAAATTGATGCCCCTGCAAAAGAACATAGGGAATGGGAAAGAGAAAATATGCCAAAAAGAAGAAATGTGAGAAAGATCAAAATAGCAGAGCCTTCTGTACCTTTAAAGAAATTTCATCTTCTGCAGTAGCTTCAGGGGAGCCAATATCTGTCTTTGACGGTGATAGCTCACCCATGCAAGAGCAAGAAATAATAGTAAGAAGAAGCTCGAGTAGGAAATCCACCACTGGGAATGTTGAAATTCCCCAGAGAAGAAAAATTTAGAAGAGATCATGGGAAACCCCAGAGGGAAGGAGTGAGAAAGAAAGGATGGAATAAGAAGTTGCTGACATTTTGGGCAACATGGCCATGACTCCTCCTAGGCCAAGTCAAGCTAAAATGGACAGAGGCGAGGATAGACTTGAAGAGTAAGATTTTTAGGAATTGGTTGAACCATCAACATTGCCACATGAAGAAGAAGAGTTGGTTTTCTGGAGAAGAAAATAAAAATTTCCTTTGATAGAGGAAGAATTCCCAACTCCTCAAGTAATTTCAGAGGAAGAAGAAAGACATCAAGTTAAACAGGCTCTATAATTGTCTAGAGTAGAGCTCATTATTAGGGAAAAGGATGAGGAATTGGATTTCCTTAAAGTCAAATTAGAACAAAGGGAAATGCTCATTAGAGAGCTAACGACTCATATTGTAGCCAAGAATGAGGAATTATCATCAACTAAGAAACAACTGATAGAAAAAGAGGAAGAATTTCATACTTCCAGAAAATAGAGTTGTGTCCACAGTCTCTGCACAGACTGAGTTAACCTATTTTCCACTCAAATAGCTATGGAATGACACTTATAGGGAACTTAGAGAAGCCAAAACATGAAATGAAGAATTGAAGACCAATATGGAAGAAGAGATGAAGGAAAGAAAAGAATGGGAAGAAAAGTTTTATAAGGAGGAAGGAAATAAATATAAATGTCTTGCAAAAATTCATATGGTCTCTATTATGAGTGAAAAATTACTTGCCTATAGGAGGCCCTCTCCTGCATATAGTGTGTTTTTAGAAGAGTAGTTCATTTGCTGACAGCTATCAAGAATTACATGTGGGCTTCTACATGAACTAAAAGTTGAATCTGAATTCATGGCAGCTTACTCTCTATCTAGTCTTAAGAAGAAAAATATTCTGTGTGAATTTTATCTTTGTAATTTTATGCTAGAGAAAAACACAAGATTTATGATCAATTTGTATGTGGGGGAGAGCCAACTCAATGCATTTGTCCCTGTTCTGCAAAACCAAATTTCATGGAAGGAAAGGGAATCTGAATTTTTATTGAAATCTAGCTCAACAGGTCTCTGTATGAGAGCTCATTATGGTAAACCTTCTGCCTTCCTCAAACATTTTAGAACTCATGCCTTTGATGAGAGATTCAAGACACATTATCTTGCCATTCTAAAAAAGAGTATTGATGCCTTCACCTCATAAGAGGAGGAAAAGTTTGAAGATATTTATGAAGGATGCTGAAAGAGGTAGGAACTCCTTACTGTTTCCTTGAGAAGGAAGGAAGTAATTTCCCTTAAAAATCTGATCTGGAGTTTAGAAAGGGAAAAATCATTATGCACAATAATTCCCCAAGTCAATGAAACCTACGAGAAAATATGTATGGGAATGTGAACAAGGCCCCCTCTACTTCTCACCC
Organism: Taxus chinensis; assembly: GCA_019776745.2. Taxonomy (NCBI): domain Eukaryota; kingdom Viridiplantae; phylum Streptophyta; class Pinopsida; order Cupressales; family Taxaceae; genus Taxus; species Taxus chinensis. The sequence continues at coordinate 836,569,934 of CM034150.1, forward strand.
CCATGTCTCCTTGGCAAAACAAAGAACCTCAAGATCATACTAAATTTGAAGAGTGGGAGAGGAAAATAGAAGCATGAGAAGGGTACAATACATCTAAGTTTAAACATTGGAAAATCCAGTTTTAGCCATTTGATCTAAGCAATCAAATGGAATGCAAAACATATAACCCCACTTTTCAAGAATGAAGTTTGTAAAGGGACTTACAAACAAGTAAGTTTGGGGAAAATGATGAGGCCAGAATATGTTTGATTAATGTATAATATATGATCTCATCTTACTCTCCTTTTTATTAAGTTGATTGCATTTTGTAACTTTTAGTTGATTTGATACAAGTTAGGATGTAATTATCTATCTTTTGATTGATTGTGATTCTAATGTTAAAATCTCTAGAATTCCTAACGAAGTGTGTGTTTGAAATTCAATTTTGTAATAAATAAGGTATAATCAGTCGAGGAAATGAAGTAGGTAGCATTCAATATATTTTTGATAGCATCTGTTCCTATAAAACTTAGTTCTAGAACTTCCAAGCTAGTTCCAGAACTCCATCACACAGTCATCATTTAGTTACGAAAATTTCAGACTTAGTTTTGGAACTCCAGTATTTAGTTCTGGAATTTTTAGACTTAGTTCTAAAGCTCCTGGGTATAGCTGCAGAACTCTCTCGGTGTTTATCCTTAATGATTTCCTATGGTTCTGGAACTTCTCTCAAGTTCCACAACTTATGGGAGTTATCTAATCTAACCACATCCAAAGATTTTGCATCTATGGTCCCCTTTCAATCAGGAAAGGATGAGAAGATTTTCTAAACGCAGATCCAGGGATAGTTATCTTACAACTATCTAATCAGCCACAATATGACTCAACATATATTTTGGGCATGATTCGATTTCATCAGAATCATTGAGACAACTGTGATTGTAAAATGTATATAAAATCATACCTCCAGTAGATAGATAATATATAGAATATTATATTAGATAGAAATAGAACAGAGAAGAGAAATATAGACTAAGTACTTAGATCTAGTACATTTTTAATACCAAATGTTTTATCAATAAAATAGCCATTCCTATTTGAGAGAATTCTGATTTGTTAAATCCTGATTCGAGGAGGAGCAAGGGCCCACTCCCACAAGGACCAGGATATTCATTTATTTGGTATTTATATTTCTTCAGCAAATAGCTTAGATCTGTTAATTCTGTATTGTTTTAATTCTTTCAGTTAAATTTTGTTGTATACGTGTTCCTGCGGGTGTTTAGATAGATTCTTATATTTCTTGCAGTTGTTTTCAAGAATTCTAAATTGAGTGTGTTTAATTCTAAAATAAAGTGTGTTTACTTTCAGAAGTAAGTGTGTTTATTTCCAACAGCAAGTGTGTTTCCATTCTTCATAGTGTGCTTCCTTTCAACAAAGCTTTCAGTGTGTTTACTTTAAGAAACTTTTCATAGTATGATTTAAATAAGGTTTTACTAAGAAGTCATTAAGAAATTAGAGAGATCCCCCAGAAAATACAAAAAAAAAACTACATTCAACTACTAGATCGATAAGATTACTTTGGTTGCATATAGATTTAGACACACCCCTGGTTTGATATGACATCAACAAGAAGTTGATTAAATGAAGTGAATAATGACACCTATCAAATTGAATGTAGTATTTTTCATTGACCATTTTCCAACCCCCTTCATTGAAGAAATTCTAGAAGGAGTAGCCAGTTGCAAAGTCTATTCCTTCATAGATGTATTCTCCAGGTATCACCAAGCCAGGATTACAAAGGAAGACTAGAGAAAGACGACTTTCACCACTGAGTGGGGAAGTTTTGAAAACACGGTCACAAATTTTGGGTTGAATAATGTTCCTGTTGTGTTCTTGTGCATCATGGTACAAGCATTTCAGTACTTCATCCATAAGTTTCTTCAAGTCTACCTAGATAACTAAACGGTGCATGGGCTAGTGAATGACGTTTGTGACAATTTGAGACTGATGTTTGAGAGATGTCAGCTGTTGAGGATATCCCTCAACTTTAAGAAATGTGTCTTTGCTACTCAATTTAGAACCTTGTTAGGACATATATAAGGAAGGTTTGTTAGTGGATCCCACAAAATTTGTTGTTATTGTGGGACTGGGAGAGCCTACTAGTCAGAGCGTAGTGCACAGATTTATTGGGCATATGGGGTACTAGAGTAAGTTCATCAAAGGATATTCTAAGATCTCTGCACCATTGGAAGAATTGCTAGAGAACAAGAGTTCCTTTCATTGGGGAGAGGTGCAATAGAAGGCATTTAACACTTTGAAGGATAGACTTGTCAATGTGCCCATACTACATTTCCCTTCCTTGGATAAGTCATTCCATGTGCATGTTGATGCCTCAGGAACAACCATTGGAGTAGTACCAGAACAACCTAGTGAGGGGATTATTGATCATCCCTTGTGTTTTGCAAGTAGGAAGATGATACTAATCGAACAAAATTACTTAACTACTAAGCACAAGGCACTGTCAATGATCTACGTGCTGTATAAGTTTAGGGAGTATCTTCTAGCAATACCATTTATATTCTACACAAATCACATAGAACTGAAGTACTTGGTAAAAAAGTTAGTTTTGTAAGGGCGGATATGTCATTGGGTCCTATTCTTTCAATATTTTTAGTTCACGGTGGTTATAAAACTAGGAAAAACTAATTCAAGACCTGACCAATTATTAAGGATTGACTTAGGAGAGGATGTGTAGAGTATTGAGGATACGATGTTAGGCACGCAATTGTTTAGGTTGTGGAACATGCCCTCGGCCTTAGAAGATATTGTTGTGTTCCTCAAAATAGGCATGGCACCAGATGAGATGAAGGATTTAGAGAGAAAATATTTGGTAATATGTGTCATACCCTACATGTTGATTAGTGGAGATCTGTACAAGTTAGTTCATGATGAGGTTCTGTAATGATGCATATTAGAACATGAGCATGAGCTGATTATGGAGGAAGCACATAGTGGGATTGTAGGAGGGCACTATGCAGGAAATGCAACTACCAGAAATATTCTAATCATAGGGCTCTGGTGGGAAACCATCTACCAGGATTGTATTGAATTTTGCAAGGATTGTGACCATTTACAGTGCCTGGGAAAACCTAGAAAAATGGATGAGATGCCATTAAGGTCGATAGCCAGCACATATCCATTTGAAAAGTGGGTAATCGATTTTGTAGGACCAATTTCACTAGCTTCATGAAGGATTGGTTCATGGTATATAATTACTTGCACTGATTACTTGACAAGATGGGTAGAGGTAGACCCTACAAAGGATTGCCTTGTTACACCATCTGTTAGATTCTTATAGGAAAACATAATCAGCAAGTATGGATTTTCTTTGAGCTTGACAAGTGATAGGGGTACACATTTCTTGAATGAAAGGATCAGGATCCTATTATTAGAATTTATGGTGGCCGATCCCAAGAATACCCCTTATCACCCTCAAGTGAATGGGAGTACTGAAGCATTTAACAAGATATTGAGTCACACATTAACCAAGATTTGTGATTTTGGAAGACAAGATTGGGATGAAAAATTATCATCCGTTCTATGCGTGTACAAGACAACCTACAAGAGGTTGAATAAAGTCATGCCATATTAATTGGTGTTTCACGCAAAGGCTATTTTTCTAGTTGAATTGATGTTACCATCGCTACATATAACATGCGTAGGAGGATTGGATGATGAACATGTGCTCAAGGAAAGGATCGATAAGTTGATGCAGTTAAACGAGAGACGATCACTTGCTAGATGGATTCAGAATGCTAAAAAGACCAGAAAAAAGGCATGGCATGATCATCATATCAAGAACAAGTAGTTTGAGGTTAGGTAAATGGTTCTATTGTATGATTCCAAGAATTTCCACCATCCTGTGAAGTTGAAAGTCCATTGGTTGGGCCCTTACATTATCTCATACATCCTTGGCTCAGGCACTTTCTAGTTGCAAGCATTGGATGGGACAAGATTACCTGGCCATTTAAATGGAAGTAATCTGAAGCCTTACTATAAATAAGTCTTCCTTGTGTTTTTGAATAAGGCAATATTGCAAGTAGCTTAGGATTTCCCTTTCTTTTTGCTTGTTCCTTTATTTTTGTTCTATTTTTTGCCTTGTGCACTGGTAACCAATTATTACTTCAAAAATATTGTGTATGAACAGAGGATCATGCATCAAATTTAGCGTGGGGTGGAATAATGTGGAGTAGTGTGAAGTGTGATACAAACTGGTACTGAAATTTGTAAGGCCCAGAATAAAGGCGAAAAAAATATAAGAACAAACATGGAAATAGTGGATAAGATTTTTTTTGTTAGGATAAGGCTTTACAAAAACCATGTACAGAGAAGAAAAAGTGTAAGAACAACACAAGGTAGGAAAGGGCAAAAATCAGGTCAAGGACAGAAGAAATTCCTTCAGCGTTGCAGGTGGGCGCATAAGAGTCTTCGGTTAGTTAGGATTTTTTGCATGCTAGAAGGTTGTAAAATATTTTTGCATAGGTTTTTACACATGGGTAAGGGAGCTTAAGGTCAGATTTAGTGTAAAAATATGCATTTAATGCTAAGTACATTGGCAGGTGGTGTAGCCTATATTTCTGGAAAGGAGGAAAAATCTGTAAGTATGAAGTCAAGCACATTATTATTTACCTTGTAATTACAAAATTGAATAGCTCTTATGAACTAGAAAAATAGCAAAGAGAGAATTGTTTGAAGAAGGAATCATAGAGATCTGAGTGCGTGACTAGGGTTGATTTGCAAAATAGAGTGGAAGGAATACACAGGCGTAGGGAGAAAGTTTTAGAGGAATCCAATGTCTAATGGAAGAGTTTTTCCAAGTTAGGGTTCTGCAGCTAGGGCACAAAGATAAAGTGATTCTTTAGTGGATTTGATCCACAGGATTGGGCAGAGTTAGGAATCAGAGTAAGCAAGATGAGTTTAGGGCTTGGCTGAAAAGTAAAAATGGCACCAAAGAAGGTAACTGTTTCACCAAAGAAGAAGGCAAAGGGAAAGAAAACTACTGCGGCAAGTTTTAATGAGGAATGGTATGCAGAGATACAATACCTAGATGGAGTATTGTTAGGGAAAGAATGGGTATCATACATCAGGAAGATAACTGTGAGTGACTACAACCATCACATGAGTACCACAGAGAAGGAAATGACGTAGGAACTAGTTCATGAAACTGATACAAGGACTTCAGAAGTTATGTCGATCTACACCGATGAGGTGATAGTAAGGCTGGGTTGCTGCAACTATATGAGTTACCCTATTTTGGAAATCCCACATGGTTATACCAGTGGTTGATGTTACACATTCAGGAAGACCACTTCTATTTTGTAGGCTACAAAATGCACATTATTCCTCAACTCATATCGAATTTCACTGGCCTGATTTGTGAAGGGAACTCCATAGATGACGACTTGAAGGATAAGGAGGCTATAAAGGAGACAATAGAGACCTATTAATACAAGAAGGGTTTGCGCTACTTTTATATCATAGATATTTCCAAATCTGTAATGAGGATGGCCATGTGTTGGTTACAAAGCTGAATGGTCAATAAAGATGGACCCAAGTGAACAAGGCATGACTAAACGTATGCCGAAAGATCTTAGTAAGAACCATCTACAACTTATCTTCCTTCATTGCAAATAAAATCATAAGCGTTGTGCATGAGTGAGAAAAGATAATGTTTAAAAAAATTCTCCTCACCATCATCTTCTCGGAGATTGGAGTGCCCTATGGGCCAGAGAAGTTTGTATGGGAATACCGAGGTATATTTGAGAAATATACCTATGATACCATGGTGTCTACTCACAAGGCATGCCTAGAAAAATGATACAAGTGAATGCATAATGTATTTGGGGTAGAGTGGATGATACCTAAGAAATTTCACGTGCTTCTAGGTGAAGAGGATGATTTTTTTGTATATCAACAGTTATGCATCATAAGATTCACTTTGATGGATGGGACTGAGATTCCATGTTGGAAGTTTCCATTTTCCTTCACTGCGCAATACTTCCAAGTGGGGGTCAACCATTTTAAGGAGGCCAAAATAATAACGTTCTACCTTAGTGAGGTAGACCATGACCACTACAAGATATGTTGAAAGCTCGTGTATCCGAAGAATTGCACATATGTGGAGAAGTATGTCTCCCACAAAGTGTAGATGATGAAGCTATTGACACTACCAATCATTGGGAGGACTATAGCAAGGGTATACTTGCACATCAGGAAAAAGTTTGAAAAGAGAACCTACCTGGAAAATGATGTCTCCATTCCTGAGGACTCCATACAAAGGAAGAAGGCTACATCAAAGAAAAGGGAGAGAGAAGTGCAGGAGAAGAGTGCACCTAGTGTGTGGACAACACAATCTATGGGTGCACTGGAAGCAAGTGCTAAGCCAAGCACTTACGTGTGCAGGAAGAAGTCTCAAGTTAAAGAGAAGACCTCAGAAGAAGATGTGCCAGAGAAAGAGGATCCTCCCACACAAGAAAAGTTTCTAAGGAAGGATTCACATACTAATGAAAGAGAGAGGGAAGAGTCTCCTATAAAGGAATCACCAGTTAGGAAGAATTAGAAGGTGGCGGAGAGGGAAGACTCAGAGGAAACAGAGGGCTTGGAGGCCTACAGGGGCAAGAAGGATGATGATGAGGATAAAAAATTTCATAATCATCCCGTGTATTATATACATGATTCAAAAGAAGAAGGAAGTGAAGGGAAGGATGACGACGAGGAATAAGATGCTCAAGGAAAAGGGGTGAGTGAAGAAGTGAACACAAGAGATCAGAGGACCCCAAGCCTCACCAAGGAACATATAGAAGAGGCTGTAGAAAGAGAAGTGGTAGGCATCATTAAAAAATTAGTGGAATAGGAGGTACAACGTAGCGTGGATGAAGTGTTGAAGGAGATAGAAGAGGAGAGCATTGGAAAGGGTATGGAAACATGGGCGAAGACCCCATCCTAGTAGTAAGTTTTCGAAAGGTTGTGTGAACAAGTGGGAAGAGCATAGTGGCAACATAAGGGTGAGGAATTGGTTACATCAATGATCTAAACAAGGTGCTATGGGCGTGTTTCCAGAGCACCGTGCCAACAGAACAAATCCTGGCCACACCCTCATTTGATGCAGAAGGCACATACCCATGAACCAGGAAAATGCTATCTTGGGCATTTGAATCCCATGTCGATGAACTTGAGTTCGACGTAAGCCAAAGGGCACTAATGAAGATTCTAGAGAGAAAAGGGATGAAACAAGTGGTTAATGCTCAACATTTTTTAGATGAGAAATTTTTTAATGCACTCAACAAGTTTTTAGTTGAGGTCAAGTCCAGAATTTTTGGAAGGAATGATAGGGTGAGATTTCTAGAGGTAGAATTGGAGAAGAAGGAGGAGGAACTTCTCAAGAAAGGAAAGTACATGAAATAATAATAACTAATCAACACACAGCTAAGGCACAAACTAAAGGAGGAGAAGGCAAGGGTATGCGATGTATATAAGAAAATAGAGATGATTATGAATGTTATTTTCTTAAAGCATCCTAACCTAGCATTAACCGAGAAAAAATATGAATCAACCTTGTAGTTTCTAGAGGATTTGAGTCCCATACTCACAATGGAGAGGTGCCCACTTGCCTTAGAATCTACAGAAGAGGCATTTGTGTGCTAAGAAAGGGAGGAGAATCTAAAGGTGGTAGAGATCATTTTTTGGTATACCAAACTCCTCACCGATGTAAAGGCCGTCATGTAAGTTGCTCAAGGAATTTCAAGAGAATAATAAGGGAAAAAGAGTAGAGAGAGATAAGATCCTGGTTGAAGTGGAAAATAAATCAAAAGCTATCGAGACCTTGTAGGGCTCGATCAAAAATCGGCTGAAGGAGTTATATCCCTAGTGTTTCGCTCGGAATGTTTCATCTTTTTGGGGATAGAGTTGCTTCTATCCTTTCCTTTTAGAAACAGATAAGGGTTAGGGCTAGGAGGAATACCTGTTGAATGTCGAGATGGTGTGCACGTACCATAGAGAGAGATCAGGTTGATTGTGAAGAACTCCCTTTTGTCTTGGAAGGACTACCTGCAAATAAGAACACAAGACCACAAGATTTTGATTAGACAATAAATGAGGGAACTGCCTTGGGCCCAGGAAATATAAAACTTCCTTTCGAAGGTGGTCAGTTCCCCTACTAATATAAATTAACACGAAAGATTGTAAAATAACAATTTAATTTCCTCGTTGAAACAAGTAGGGGGGAAAGGCTGGTTTTTGGTTTTGAGTCAAGGTAACCGATACCGGTCGCTGCTAACCGATATTGGTAGGTTCTATGTTTTAGGGGCTTTTGGTGAGGGTCAGTTGTGGAGTGGTTGTGTTGTTTTTAAGGCTAATAAATGAGTGGGATTAGGTAACGGGGTGATGAGAAGGTAAAAGAATGATAATTAGATGTAATGTGTTACTGGGTAGTAGATCTGGGAATAGATTTATGACGGCTGTGATTCAAAAGTCTAAGAAATGTTATCAAAGAGAACATACAAGACTCTACTTACCATTTATTAACGAGGATGCAGGTCTGAGAAGTGTAATGACAAAGGTAGAATTCAAGTAGGATGGCCTGGCACTTAGGAGATGAGATACCTCCCTCCCAATGATCAGCTGAGTATCACAGGGCTCTGATTATTCAGTTGCAGTCTTGGGCTTGGTCTCCTTCGCTGTAAACTCTTCTTGTCTCTTCACTTCTCTCTTGCTTGGCTCAGCAAATCCGGATGCTTTTTCTCGCTTCTGATGATCCTGATTGATCCAAAAATCCTTCGAACTTTGTTTCTGGTTAGGGGAACCCATTTACAGGGAACCGATGGTGGTTATGTAACCGACGGCGGTCGAGTAGGAACCGGTATCGGTCAGGTCAAAGTGGGCTATTTTTAGTAAAATAGCCAACTTTCCCTCCTTTTCTCCCGAGGGATTAGTTGCGGGCTTGGTCAAATGACTAGAAGGTTGGTTTTGGGTGCGAGAAAGGGGTCATTAGTCATGGGTGTGGATGTAGACCAAGTTATAGGTCTTAATTAGATTAGTTTAGGGTTAGGCTTAGGTCATGATGAGGTGGCAAAATGAGGTGGCGGGTAAGGTGATGTGGATTTATTAATTATAGTATAATTAATAAATAATTGTGTAAGGTTTAGGTGGTGAGGTTAGGTTGCGAAATGAGATGCGGGTCACAAGGGGTCGTAAGACACAAATTTGGTGTCTACACCTAGATCACCCGCATAATGGACGCACTCAATGACCTTGGAAAAAACTGGAGGGTATTATTTATACGATGAGTGATAAGGGAGAGGAGCTAAGTTTTGAGGAGGTAAGCACCCTAGTACATGACCTCTATCAGTAAGCAAAGAGTGAGGTAGATGAATGGGAGATGCTCGAGGTGGATATTAGAAACAATTTCCCATTCCTCCTTTAGCAATAAATAAATTCTTCTACATTCCCTCCATTATTTAATTCATTCTTCACTCATTCTTTATTCAAACTATTTAGAGTCTTTCATTCTTTACTCATTTAAGGAAGGTGTTCCCACGAATAAAGAATAGGCTTAGGGTGCGCTGATGTTGGGCCTCAGAATATTGGCCAAGTACAAGAAGGCATGTGGGTGTGTAAGTCCTATATGAAGAAGGGAAAGTGGGGTGAAGGTGCATAGGATAAGGGTTTTAGTAAGGTTTAGTAAAACCCATAACTCCTGCTAGGAAAATTAAAGGGTTTTGGGACTTAGCCATATTTGACATTCCTAGTTGTATATGAGAAAAGCGTGGCCTGATTGAGCATGTGGAGTCGATAAGGTGCCACCCTGACAACTCAATGGTCAAGGAAGCAATATTCCATGCAATGGAAGCATCCAGAAAGACATCATTACATAAATTTGAGAGCTCAGAAGGGAAGAGGAATGGTCAATTGAAGGACCACATGGACACTTGAAAACTGATCTATTACTTCAGGAAGACATGATGATGGATATTAAAGCTATATAGAGAGATACTTGGGTAGAAGTAAGGGACAGATCTTTGAGAAAAATGTGTGGTCACTGGAATCACATAATGATTGAAGAGGTGAAGCTCTATAGAAATAGTAATGGGTTCTATGGAATCTCATTAGAAGGATGATATGAGAGATGGCATATCTAGAGGGATGGGTCTGTGATCATTTTCATAATATGGGAAACATGGTTAGGAATTCTGATGCATGAGTCTTATCTACATTGATACATTAGTCTGTTATGGCCTTAAGGAATGTAATGTTGTTACTGAACTAAGATCAATGAGGACTATATGGTTCTTTTCTAAATCTACATTATTCATGGGTGTAAACCCTAGTGCATCTTCTCTATATTATTAATCAAATCCATTATCTATTTGATATTTCTCTTGTTTTCTGAATGGATGCATTAATATAATGCCTCATCTTAAGTTCTTAGAATGAATGCATGTTTCTTTATCCTTTTTTCTAAATTTCTGTCATTGATGAATGTATTCTCACATGACTCACATAAAGGATGGGATTCTCACCTACACTTGCCTTGGGTGAGCACCCAACACCTGTTAGGTGATAAGCCAACGCACATGGGATTAGACTATTGTTCTAAGGGTATAAAAATGACAACATTTTGGTTCCGTTTCAAGGACTTCTTTTCAAAGTTGTTGTGAGAAATGGATACATCCACATCTTGGTTCCATTGATGTGTGATGACTGAGTAATTAACCTTGGAGAGTGTTGAAGCATGGTTTGGGATCACAGAGGATGATTTTACTCAAATTTTTAGTGTGTGACCTGAGTTTGATACACGTAGATGGGTAGAAGAGCACTTGTACCATGAGCTATATGAAAATTTATTTTGCTAATTTCTAGTAAAATTGTATGAATGGCTTTCAGCATATGAATCAAGATCGAGATGGTAATATAGATCATGATATGGACCCAATATGATTACTAGAAGCAACAAGATGTGGATCTAACTTGGACGCATGTTGTCAATAACTGGTGGAAAGGAGTGTTGACCAATTATACTTTAGAATTGCCATTTCTTTGTATTCTTATTTGAAGGTTGCAGAATTCAAATTCCTAAGGGAACCCATAGAATCATTTTTATGTATTTTACCTTTGGCTATGAAGACCTTGATCATTACCGTAAGTTTAGAGGCATTTCCTAATCTGGTTAGTATCTGTTCAAGTAATTGATCTATGCCTAGGAGATATAATTTCTCAGTTGGGACATCTATGGCTATGCAAACCATTCCTGTGTTTGGAGGAATTTTTGGATAAGGTGCAAATACACAAGGTTTGGGCATCACATCTAGAAGTGGCGCGGGAGACACAATAGGAAATGAGACAATATCACAAAGCATTCACGTGTAGTTTAATGCGACATTGGGGATATTATACATGACCACTTTAGGCTAGTTTCTAGCTATATGAGGTGGATTTGGTGGTGTAGGGGCCAGAGGAACTGGTGGGCCTAGCGGATTTGAAGGATCTGGTGGGTTAGGAGGGACAAGACCTGGTGGGTCTAGTGTATCTAGTGGCGGAGGAAACATGGGAGGAAACCAAGGTTATGGGTTAGGTGGACAAGAGCCTCAGCCATCCCCGCAAGTATTTATTGAGATGTCTTCATACCTATGAGACTATATAGGTATTGACGATGGTGCAGAGCATTTACATAAGTGTGTATTGAAATTCAAGTCAATTTGTAAAAAAATTGCAGGGGCACGTGCATAGCTGGTACCACAAGTATGAACCCCACCAGATGGTCTTGGATTACACTACATTGAATAACACCTTCCTTATAGAGTTCAATATCCCTGAGTTTGAGAAAAAAAGCATCAGCACCCTGAAGGAGATCTAGCAAAGGAATGACGAGTGTGTAATAGTATGAAACATGGTTCAAAACTCTCTTATCAAAACTATCCTATGACATACACCCCTCTCAGCACACTCAATAGTTTGTTAGAGGATTGATAACATCATTTAGAAGGGAAATATCACACAAGACCTTCAAAGACCTACGTGAGGCCTTGGAGGATGCCCTGTGCACTGAGGCTATTGGGAGTATTGATATTGATGTGAGCCCTTTCCTAGAGGATGAAATTGTTGTAATGGCCAAGTAGTTGGAGAAGCTATCTATAAATTTAGCACATGAGGTTTGTAGTTGTCTTTGGTGCAAAGATTGTGAAGTGGAGGGGCATACAAAGGATAGTTTCCCTTAGAATTTGGTACGTGCCATGGTGGTAGATTGTTAGATTTTTCATGGGGATCATGATGCAAACATATGTCCTCTACTACAACGCGTAACCCATAAGAATGTTTCTTGCTATTGAAATATTTGTACCTCTATGACCCATGATATCAAGGATTGCATGTTGATTGACCATATTGATGATGCTATTGATCTTGGTGAGCATCAGACTAGCCTTGCAAGTAGTTCTAAGGATGATGATCACCACTATGAAGGGCACGTAGATGGAGGAGCACACAGAAGAGGTTATCGTGGAGGATTTCATGGTCACAGTAACTAAGGCGAAAGAATAAGTGAGTTCTCGTGTGGAACTTGTTATGATTACAGATGGATGGAGCATTATAAATGTGAGTGTCTTGACCTATTACAATGCTCGTGGTGCAGAAAAATAGATAAGTATGAGGAGTGTCCTTAGCTATTTGAACACATGAGCCAATAACACCGAAAGGATAAAAGTGTTGGAATGGTATGTATAAAGAAGGCTGATTCATAGTGGATGCCAAGATTGGCATGTGAGTTAAGATTAGAACCTATGCTTGTGATGACATGAGTGGAGGAAGTACGCGCAAGGGAGATGCCAAGATAGAAACTGGTTATTAGGGAAGAAGTGGCAAATGGGAAGTATCTATACCATTCTCATCAGAAATAAGTGTATCAAGAGAGTATGGATGTGATTCAGGGATTACAAGGAGAGATCTAGTGTCTAAAGGAGCAGTCAAGGAAGTTGAAGCAAAGGAATAATGTTGAGGCTCCGTAGAAGGATTTGGATGAGGGCAAGGAAGTGTGTACACTATTAAGGAAGGATAATATCATTCCCTTTCTATAATAATGGTTATGGGAAAAGGTACCATGCACCGAGGGAGAGTGCAAAAGGAAGGTTCTACATGTTATCCTTCCTCCTCATAGGCTTGACTATGATAAAGATATCACATTGAATGTAGTTGTCTATGGGTGGCTTCTCAGTAATATCCTCATTGATACAAGAGTGGAGGTCAAGGTTCTCACCTTGGATGTATGGGATCAAATGGAAAGGTCCATATTACATTCATATTTGAATTATTTGTATATGGTGAATAAGAAAAATGTAATTCCCATTGGAGTCTTTAAAGATGTGGTTATCACTATTCAAATGGCCAAGTTCATTGGGGACTTTTAAGTCTTGGCGTTCTCTGAGGCGCATAATTTTCCCGCATTACTTGGGTACCCTTGGTGTTATAAAAACAATACCAACCTACGGTTTAAAAAGGGGTATATTAGTTTTGAGAAAAAGGAAGAAAGGGTGATCATCCCTTTAATAAATGGGAATTCATATCCCTATAATGATCCCTTAGGAGAGGAATTCCTTGACATAATCTATGTGCGCTACATCAAAGATCTTGAAATAATTCACCTTACATAAGGAGTTATCCAATTTGAAGATTCTCAGTCGATAAGTGATATAACTATCATAACATATAAAAATTGGGTGCACAGGACTTACGAGTTAAATGGGTGAAAATTGAGAGGATATGTAACAAGGGTGCAAAGGTGCACTTGTTAAAGTGCCTCGGAAGTAAGAAGCTACCAAGTTACTTCATAGGATCAAGCCTTGATGATTTCTTATGAGAAATAGAAGCTCAATGGACAAATGAGGAAGAAAGAAGAAGTATGATTAGTTATAACTTGCTCAAGAATGCAACACATTGGTGGAAACACATCAAAAAAGTCTCCTAGAGTGGCATGAGGTAAGAGTCACATTTTCTGTAAGGTTTTGCAAAAGCAGCGTGCCCACTGTTATCCAAGACTACCATGGAAAATAACCTACCTCTTCCAATATCCAAGCATATGAGAAGGCCTAGATGGAGGGCACAAAAGCTTTAACACCTTTGTTATTGGTACATATGTTATATTACACCTTACAGGATTGTGCACACACATGATATATTCACTCAGAGACACGTCGTCAGATAGGTAATTGGTAGGAATAAACAATTGATCTCATTCAAGTGTTTGAGTATCGAAGTACTAAACCATTAGTGGATAAGTCATTTCAAGTTTTCAAATTCCTTACAATGGGAGATAGTGCCATGGAAGAAGATAGGTTACTAGCATTTATGCGTGAACCTAGTTTGGAGACACGTTTCAATGAAGAAGAATCATAAGAGATACAGCTTGAGCATGCGTGCATTGAAAAGGAAAAAGAGAAGATGGTCTATGCAGTAGATTGTGAATAAATGGAAAGTTTGGATGTTAACCATTCTGAAGGTACACATGAAGTCATAGATAGCACTGATGAGTGAGCACATGCCTAACATGAGTGCTTGACAACAAATAATGTTAAGATTATGACAAAGACAGAACCTAAGGAAACTATCATTGGGGATTAGTGGTCAAAGAAAGAGGTTTCAAAAATCATTGATCTATTACATGAGTTTTAGTATCTATTCCCACATGGGTACCATGAGCTCAAACGTGTTCACCATTCCTTTGGGGAGATGAGGATCAAGCTGAAGGAAGGTGTGTGCTTGATTCGGAAGACACCCCATCAGATGAATCCAAACTTGCGCATACGTGTCAAGGAGGAGATAGATAAGATGATAGCTTTTGGTATCATTGGGGTTGTAGAAGAACTAGAATGGGTAAGCCTATTGGTTATAAGTATTAAGAAGGATGGGAGTATAAGGATATGTGTTGATTACAGGGAATTGAACGTAGTTTGTGTCATTGACCCTTTTCCAACCCCCTTCATTGAAGAAATTATGGAAGGAGTAGCCGGGCATGAGGTCTCTTCCTTCACAAATGGATTCTTTGGGTATCACCAAGTTAGGATTGTAAAGGAAGACTAGAGAAATGTAACTTTTTCCACTGAGTGGGGAATTTTTTCATACATGGTCATGCCTTTTGGGCTGAAGAATGCATCTGTTGTGTTCTCACACATTGTGGTACAAGCATTTTAGGACTTCATTCATAATTTTCTTCAAGTCAACCTGAATGACTGAACTGTGTATGGGCTAGTGAAAGACCATTGTGAAAATTTGAGACTGATGTTTGAGAGATGTCAATATTTGAGAATATCCCTCAACTTTAAGAAATGTGTCTTTGCTACTCCATTTAGAACCCTTGTAGGAAATATTATATGTAAGAAAGGTATGTTAGTGGATCTTATAAAAGTTGTTGTTATTGTGGGATTTGGAGAGCCTACTAGTCAGCGTGTAGTTTGTGAAATTATTGGGCATACGGGATACTATAGGAATTTCATCAAAGGATATGCCAATTTCTTCACGCCATTAGAAGAATTGCTAAAGCACAAGAGTTCCTTTCATTGGGGTGAGGCACAACAGAAGGCATTTGACACTTTGAAGGATAAACTTGTCACTATGCCCATAATATATTTCCCTTCCTGGGATAAGCCTTTACATGTACATGTTGATGCCTTAGGAACAACCATTAGGGCAGTACTAGCACAATCTGGTGAGGGGATTTTTGATCACCCCTTGTGTTTTTTTAAGTATGAATTTAACACCAGTAGAACAAAATTACACCACTACTAAGCTCAAGGCACTATCAATGATCTACACACTGCACAATTTCAGGAAGTATCTGCTAGAAACATTGTTTATATTCTACATAAATCTCATGACACTGAAGTACTTGGTAAACAAGCTAGTTTTGCAAGGGTACATATGTTGTTGGGTCCTATTATTTTAAGAGTTTGAGTTCACAGTGGTTATAAAACTAGGAAAAAGTAATTCTAGACTTGAGCACTTATTAAGAATTGACTTAGGATATTACGCGTAGATTATTAAAGATACCATGTTGGATGTACAACTATTTAGGTTGTGGTGTGCACCCTCTGACTTAGAATATATTGTGGCGTTCCTCAAAATAGGTGTGGCACTAGACAGGATTAAATATTTAGAGAGAAAACAGTTAGCAATACGCGTCATGACCTACATGTTGATTAGTGGAGATCTATACAAGTTAGGCCATGATGAGGTTATGCATCGATGCGTATTAGAACATGAGCTTGAGGTGATTATGGAGGAATTATATGGTGGAATTATAGGAGGGAACTATACAGGAGATACAACCGTGTGAAATATTCTACTCACAGGGCTCTAGTGGGAAACCATCTACCAGGATTTTATTACATTTTGTAAGACGTGCGACCATTTTTAGTGCTTTGGAAAACTTGGAAAGAGGGATGAAATTCCATTAAGGCTGATAGCCAGTGCAGACCCATTTGAAAATTTGGCAATCAAATTTGTAGGACCAATTTTTCCATCCAAGTGAAGGACTGATTCATGGTTTATTATTACTTGCACTAATTACTTAAAAAGATGGGAAGAGGTAGCACCTACAAAATATTTCACTATGGTGACAATTGTTAGGTTCTTATGGGAAAACATAGTCAGAAGGTATGGATGTCCTTTGAGCTTGACAAGTGAAAGGGGTACACATTTGTAGAATGAAATGGTTAGGATTCTATTAGTAGAATTTATGGTGGCCCATCACAAGACCACCCATTATCACCCTCAAGCGAATGGGACTGCTAAAGCGTCTAATTAGATATTGAGTCACACATTGACCAAGATTTGTGATGTTCAAAGACAATACTAGGATGATAAAGTATCAATTGTTCTATGGGTGTATAGGAAAACCTAGAATAATTTGAATAAGTCCACTCAATTTCAATCAGTGTTTGGCATGGAGGGTATTTTTCCAGTTAAATTCATGTTACCATCGTTGCGTATAACGTGCACAGGAGGATTGGCTGATGAACAAGCGCTCAAGGAAAGGATCGCTAAGTTGATGGATTTAGATGAGAGATGATCACTTTCTATATGATGTTAGAAGACTAAAAAGGCTAGACAAAAGGCATGACATGATCTTCATATCAAGAATAAGAAATTTGAGGTCGAGCATATGGTGTTGTTGCATGATTCTAAGTTTCTACACCATCCTGGGAAGTTGAAATTCCATTGGTTGGGCTCTTACATCATCTCATCCATCCTTAATTTAGGTGCATGTCAGTTACAAGCACTGGATGGGATGAAGTTACCTAGTCATTTCAATGGGAGTAGGCTGAATCCCTACTATAAATAAGACTTCCTTGTGTTTGGAAATAAGGAAGTATTTCCAGTTAGATTAGGATTTCCCTTTATGCATTTTCTTTTCTTGTGTTTCCCTTTCTCGTTGCTTTTTCCTTTCTTTTTTATCTATACTACACCTTGTGTGCTGATAACCACTTATTACTTCCAAAATATTGTGTATGTGCATAGGGCCATGCATATGATTTAGTGTGGGGTGGATTAATGTGGAGTATTGCGGAGTGTAATACAAGCTGGAGGTGAAAGTTGTAAGGCCTAGATGAAAGGATTAAAGGTGAAAAAAAATAGAAGAATGCTTGTGCAAACAGTGAATAATTTTTTTTTTGTTAGGATAAGGCTTTACAAAAACCATGTACAAAGAAGAAAAAGTGCAACAACAACATGAGGTAGGCAAGGGAAAAAATCAAGTAAAGGATAGAAGAAGTGCCTTCATCACTGTAAGTGCGCACATAGGAGTCTTCGGTTAGTTTCGATTTTTTTTGCATGCTAGAAGGTTGTAAAATATTTTTGCGTAGGTTTGGGTGTGTGGGTAAGGGAACTTAAGGTCAAATTTAGTTGAAAAAGTTGCATTATGTTATCCTGTAAAATTGACAAGGGCAATTTTGTAGGTAACCATACCAAAAATTTTTTCGTTTCCCAGTTAAGGTCCCTTAGCATTCAGAATGGCATAAAATCCCTTTCCGGAGAATCTAATTTTTCGAACTTAGTCATTTGGTCCTTTTTTGGCTAGGCACAGATTTTATTCATGCAAAATCAAATGAATTTGCACCCCCTTCTATTCCTTTGGCGCATCCTTTGGAGTGTCGACATTACAAATGTTGCGCCTTCCCATGATGAACCCTTCTCGCCTGCGCCAAGGCACATGTGCCACCCTGTCGACACTAAAATTGTTTCACCCCTGAATGGTGCGCCAAGGCGCTGAAGAGGTTATGGCGATAGTCCCATATCTGTGCCTTTGGTGCACAAATTTTTATGTTGACATCCCTTTTTGTGTGCCTAACCAAAAAGTTGGTGGTGCATTTATTACACCTTTTTCTATAAATAGGCACATCCGACCTGTCATTTTCACGATTGAAAAATGTGAAAAGTTAAAATACTATGCACCTGTCACTTCTCTTGTCATCCCTGCATCGCTTTACGTCACATTCGTGGACCCCACATCATTTCTTCTAGCCTATATATTCCTGGTAAGTGGTCCTTGCTCTTCTTGTGTTGATTGTTTGTGGGATTTTCGTATTGTTTTTAGGGGTTGTTAAAAACAAAGAAATTAAACCTAAGAAATAAAACACAACCTCCAACCCATTTTGTAGTCAACTCTCCCTCCCAAACCGGTTTTACCCTCCTTCCAGATCTACTAGCCTGGAGGGCTTTTGTCTCGGAAATGAATCCAGAATCCTCTTTGCCCTTTTCCTCTCATTGTCAAAATATATGTTGTAAGAGTAAAAGACCATAAACCTATCAAAAAGAGAAAAAGTCTAAAAGTTATCACAGTCTTGAACCATGGCATTTTCCTTTGGCACAAGCACAAATCCAGCTACACCAGCATTTATGTCATGCAGACTCTCCCTATGCCGTGCCAAAGCTAAGAACTGGTGCATCTTAACTTAGTGATACACCATTTAAACCTGCGCCCCTTTGGCGCACCATAACTATTTGTAGCATGTTCAATATCTACGCCATTGGCGCATCCTGCCACCTTGCATCACTAGAATTATTTGTGCCCCATTTAAAATCCTTCATATGGCGTAGGCGCACATTCTTTAACACCAAAACTGAATGTTGTGTGTAGTATTTCTGTGCCCTGTGCCATTTTGCACTGTTTTCTTCCATGCAACACTCTCCAACGGTGCACCTTGATTTTCTGACCCTGCACTCTGCAATAGAATTGTGCCTTGCACCCAGAGGCTTGTAAATTGATAAGTTTTATTTCTGTAAAGCTTTGATGGATGATTTAACAGCTAACATGGCTCTTCTACGGTGGACTTCCCTACTTCTTCTTGCAGATCAACAACTGAACTTAGATTCACACATGTCTTCATCAAGTAAGAGGCCAACCAAGTCAAAGGGTAAGGCCAAAATCAAAAAAGAAGAAATTAAGTACAAATACCAAAGGGTCAAGATGCCTGAGTCCCTTGCAGAGTGTAACTTAGACATCAGGGATTCATAACTTGGCCACATTGATATGGAGGACTTCTGGGTAAGAACCAGAAAGGTCACAAGTAGTCCATGGATGGACAAAATGGTCGGAAGTGGTTTACATTTTGATTGGGGAATTCCCGTGAGCACGGTAAACAATGAATTCATGATGGTCGTGGCCCGCTGCTACAATAAGGACACAAGGTGTGTTGAGAATGAAAAGGGCGAGGTTATAATCAAACTCACTTCCTAGCACTTTGAAATCATGTTGGGTATCCCACACCACCGGAACTTTGTGGCAATAAGCCAAGAAGACTACATAAGAGCATGGGATGATAATGAGGACAAATGCATGCAGCTTATGAACGAAGTGTATTTGAAGAACAAGAAGGTGATAACCAGGTGGCCATAGGTTATTCATCGTAGTGACTTCTTAGAGGAGCTGAGAGACACCATAACCTTCCTAAGTAGGGTATTTGGGCTTCCTAATTCCCATTACTTCCACAAATGGATGCTTAGATATCTGGAAATAATGATAAAAAATGTTCCCAATCAACATTTCAAATGGGCGGAGATCATCTGTAGCACTATCTTCGAGTAGCTTCAACAACTCTTGACAACGGGGAGGTTCTACATGAACTCCTACGTAGTTTACGCTGCTGCCTCAGAAAGAGACTACCCAGCACTAAGTCGATGTGGGGTGTGGCCCCAAGTTAAAATATATGAATATTATCTAGAGTTGAGACTAGAAAACAACATCCCACAGTTCAGCAAGATCAATAATGCCTTCTTCTATGACATCATTTGCCTCTTAAGGCCCAATATGACTCACGGTCAGACGAAAAAGAGTGTGGTGACTGCCACAGAGAAGTGGAGGGCGTTATTTATGAAATTCCCCACTTTCACCTATCTCAGGGCCGCTAACTTCTTAGGGGAGCTTACCAAGCTACCAAGGTATGTGGGGCCTAAGCTGATCCTATTGGATCTATCCAAGAAGTTTTATCACATATCACGAGAAGTACCTGAAAAGAAATAAGGGTAGAACTCCTTTCCCCCTCACAGTGGGCAGATACACCTGCACTTCTCACACCAAAGCCCAGGAAATGTTTATGGAGCTAGAATTGCTCAACCTGAAACACAATTTCCCTGCAAGGCCGATCTTTGATCCTCGTAATTTCCTTCCAAGGGAAAAGCTTGATCCAATTCACATCCCACAGATTGAAGATGTCTATATCGATCTGTATCAAGAGGTCGAGCTCAGGAGAAAGGATCACTCCCGCCTAGCCCTAGTAGAGATCATCCAGTATGGTGTGGCCATTGTCCCAAAAAGTTTCCAAATGACTAATCAAGAAGTTGATTAGGTCTATCTAGATACGGATGGAGACAATTGGCCATTTTCTGAGATAGATAGAACAAAGGCACCTCAAACTATTGAGGAAAGAGTTAAAGGCAATCTGCAGCGCACAGAGCATTGGTGCAAGATGAATGGTGTCATGTACCTTGGGGTAGACTTCACCTCGTCTCCTTTGGGTAATGCTCTTGCTAAGCCAAAGCACTTACCAAAGGGAAAAGGAAAAGATAAAGATGGAGAATCAAGCACTGCTTAGGAACAAGCTCCCGAGAGCCCTCCTTCCACCACCTAGGAGCAGATAGTAAGCCTAGTCTCCCCAGAAAAAGAAGCAGTGGTAAGTGTTCCAATGGGCACATCCACTCAGGATGTTGCCATTGTTGTAACTGTTGAAGTTCCCACCGTCCCATCTTCCGCTCCTCCTTCCCCTCCTCGCGTCACTCAAGCAACCACTCCTTTGGTTGTGTCTTCTCCCTCGTCTTCTAATTTTCCCCCTTCCTCTTCCTCCATCTTCTCTTCCCTTGCGGAGCTATTCCCTAGCATTTTTTCCCTCATCTCTCAGATCCCTTCCACCCCCATGGTTTCCTCTCCTACAGTGAGTCCTACCCCTGTGAGCATTGGAGATTCGACTTCTTTATCAATGCTACCGGTAAGCATCTCGACACATTTCCTTGAGTTCACTGTAGCCACTCCTTCTACCTCTGTTCCCTCTTCTCCCTCTGGTCCCACTCCCTTAAGTCCAGAATGGATCTCTAAGCACCTGAGCCAGCATAAGAGGAAATTCCCCATTGCACCTATGGACTTCTCTGTCATTCCAACAAAAGGAGCTAAGAAGTAAAACCTGATAACCCACTTCTCTCAGAGTGCTTCAGGTGAAAGGGTAATAGAGATCGCATACCCTGATCCCATAAAGGACAAAAAGGATCTGTCTCTTACAGATTATACAGTGACATAGGACACGATGGGAACATCCTCTGAGAGCCTACATGGAGAGGCCTTATCTGCGGTTGATGCCCTTTGCAAGAAACTTTAAGAAGCAAAGGAAGAGAAGAGGATACTGAAAGAACAAAATAGACATCTCCTCCAAGCCCTGCAGAAAATGGGCAGTGCACCTCCTACAACTACCACTGAAACTCCTAAGGCCCTTAGTCAGGAAAATATAAACGAGTACACCAAAATTGGTGAACAAGGTATGGCAATATCTACTTGGAGAGACCAGATCCTCAAGGATAGTGAGGAAGTAATTGTAAAGTTCACAGAGCTATATCAGAATATTGATCAGTCTAACAAGGAACTCCGGGTGATTGCAGGGCCTATCTTCAAAGAGTTAGACCATGCAAGGTTACAACATGAGACATTCCAAAAGATGCTCGACTGCCTGGTCGATGACCTAGTGAAATTTGGTGTCTTCGATCACCCAAGAGCACCCAATAAAGTCCTTACTGCTTTGGACTATCGGGTTGATCAGATGGAATTCGTCTTGGAGAAAATTAACAAAATCAAGGAGGAAGCCTTAGATGCAATGCATCAAATGGAGTAGATCATCCTAAGGATGTCTCTAGGATTTCTTACCCCATCATATGCCTTGAGAAAGGAAAATGACACTATTCGGATCTTCAAGGAGATCATGTCACAAGGATTAGGGCCAGAAGCCACTTTCGACATGGAATCCATCAACAACCTTCTGGCTTGCCGTGACTTTGTGGGTTACCTGATGGAGGCAGGAAATGAATACTTCAAGCTCCCAGAAAGACTCAGAGATGAACGGGAGACTTGCAAGGTCATCGGTGATCACACCAAGGGTCCCACCCAGGATCAAATTCAACCGATGATTAGCAAATTTATGGAGTATCGGGCTCAATTCCACATTTCCTCTCCTAAGCAGAAGTAGGATACTCCCTTCCAACCGCGGGACGATGACGAATAGGCTCCTTCCTTCTAGGATTGTTCCCCTTTTTTGTAAAGTATTTAAAAGTTTATTGGCACAAATGATGACATCATCCATGTTACACCATGGGATGTTGTCATCCATCAAATTACCCAAAGTCAATAGTTGACTTTTAGATATTTTGTAAATATTTTGTAATTAGTTGTTGGTTTCTTTTTGCATTCTTTCTCCTCCTCCTTCTATATATACTTGGATATTGTTGTATTCAAGTGTGGGCATTTTTTAGATGAAAAATAGAAGTGAGAAGAAAAGGATTTATACTTTTTGTGATAGAAGAAAACATTAATAAAAATATTAAGACTTTGTGTTGAATACATGTGTTATATACATCAGATCTTTCTTACGTCAGATTTGTGTGTTTATTCTGTCAGATCTATCTCTACTTTTTTGTCATTTTCTCATCAGTATTGCTTTGTTCATTTATGCAAGAAGGTTCGGCTCTGTTTACTACCAGCCCAAAACATAAACCCTCTGACCTTTCTACTTTGGAATTCATTTCTTTTCTCCCTTCAAATTTATTCTATCTCCTCTCCTCCCTTAGTTCTTTTCTACTCACAGCCGAAAATACCCAAACTGGGATGATATCGCAAACCCCTGAAGGTAGAATACTATGGGACTTACACGAATTCCTGCTGGTAGAATAGCAAGAAACTAGTTTCGCTTTGCTATCTCGAAGAGGGGCTATGCCCTAGACATTGTTGGCTCATCTATCCATAGATCTGCCCTCCTGATAGATTTTCGAACCAATAATTTTTGGCGACTCCGCTAGGGACCGAACAGATCTATGTGAGTGTTGTGTCAGTTAAAATACACTAACAATTTTTAAGGTTGCTAAGGTAACTAAGAAAATAGATAAAACTGGAGAAAATCACTATCTGTTTGCAAATCTTAAACTTTTTTCTTAAAATTCAAAATTTTTACAAAAGTGATCCAAACCAAAAATTTTCTTCAGAGATCCATAGATCTGGGCTAGTTAGAGATCTTTAGTTTGCTAAGTTTTTACAAATACCCATATATTTTCATAGATTTGAGATTCTGACAGTTTTACAAAGATTTTCAAACCCTTGCAAAAAGTCAACTCTAAGATCTGAAAATCAGCTTACTAAGTTAACCATAATTTTATCCTCCTTGAGCTTTGTCATTAAACTGCAATCGGTTTTCAAAAAGGGATAAAATTAAATATTTAGAAAAGTAAATGCTGCTGATTTTTGTCAAAAAAATTAGAAAATCAGTAGGTACAACCAAAAAGGGTTTTTAAATCTACTCTAAATACATTGCAGATC
Source organism: Taxus chinensis (assembly GCA_019776745.2). Lineage (NCBI taxonomy): Eukaryota > Viridiplantae > Streptophyta > Pinopsida > Cupressales > Taxaceae > Taxus > Taxus chinensis. Next base: position 836,594,016 of record CM034150.1, read on the forward strand.
TGAAAGATACACTAGCAGGTGAACCGTTTACCCATAGCAGGAGAGCTCATGGAGAAATTGATCCTATTTTTGATCTACTTCAAAGACATAACTTTTGTATCATGTCAGTACACTTCCCATCACTAAGTTCAACTGATTGGTCAGCCAGAAGTGTCTCGCTTCCACAAAGGAACCATTTTTCGCAAGGAGCCTCCACATCCATTTGCAGTGTTTTGTTGCTTAGCGAAACCGTGCTTCTGGCTCCATCCTTTTTCCAGCATTTCAAATGGCAGTACCATGGGGAAATACTATGGGCCCTCTTGCGTTACCACATCTTGTTCATGCACTCCCTCATGAAAACTGAAAGAATTTCCCAAGATTTGATGGGAGCGGAAACCAAAGCAAAGATTCACATATATCCACATTCATTATGTCATGCAACATCCTAGATGTGACCCATGAATATGTATCAATGCACCTCTTGCTAGAGACCTTGCAAGGACCCGTGACAGAGTGGTTCCGACATTTACCAGCCAGATCTATCACCAGTTGGGCCACATTATGAACTCCATTTGAAGACAGGTATAAACCTTCAGAAGATTTGTTCGCGTTATTGTCAAAGATCACTCACCTGAAGAAGGAAGTCAATGAAACCATGCATGATTTTATCACTCGTTTCAATTCACTCATTAACCATGTGCTGCCTGCCATGCTGCCAACACTAGAAAATTAGAAGTGTTTCTTTGTGAATGCCATGAGCTCGAGAGTAAGTTTCTTACTCTTTCAAGAACAAATCACCACCATGGTTCTCACTCAGGCTACTGCCATTTGGATAGAGGATAACCTACTTATATCTGGCGAATTAAAATGAGATCCATCCAAGCCCAAATTTTCAACTCCTTCTCAAGCCACTTCATCAGATCTAGCATTCCAGAAGATGGCAAATGACTTACTCGCATTGAAGAAGCAATTAGATCAAGCTTCTCCTAACACTTCATACCGAGATATCCCATGGAGAAATTTCAATTCCAACAATGCCCCACAAAGGCCGCATTTTCCTATAACTGCTCTATGGTTGGCACTTGAGGCCCCTCTGGTCAATGCCCTGGTCGAGATCGAAGAAGAAGAGAAAAATTATGAAGAAGCTTCATCCCCAGGTGGAGGTGATCAAGATGTTGGTGAACCGACTGGCGACTCTACAATCGGATATATGGAATTTGAAGATGAGGAATCTGATGAAGAAGAGGGTACCCAAGGGTATGCAAGCGGGCAGTCATATGTTTTTTTCAACTTCTCTCAAGGAAAAGAAGTAGAAGTTGCTGACAGGATACACAAAGAGAAGGCTATGTCAAACACACCTCTAACCATTGCTAAAAGAGGTAATCTTCTTCCTGCTCAACCTCCTATTAAGTCCCTTACGAAAAAATCTTTTCCTCCCATCTCTCCTCCAAATCAGCTTTCTTTTATTCCCATAAAGACCAGTAATCCTACACCTCCACCGTGAAGTGAGGGACTCATTCCCTCATCAACGCAACCCTTGGTCACATTCGACATAATCGACCATGCTAAAAAAACTAAGATTCAAATGTCTGAAGCTGAATATCTCCAGTCTAATCCTGAGTAGCTTGTAAGATTGACCAAATATATTCAAAGCCAAGATTCTGTACCCCTTCATGCCTCCCCTAAAGGAATCCTTTCCACTCCCCCTGCATCTCACATAAATATTTCCTCGAATTTTGTGTCAGGAAAAATCAAACCTTTTTATCTCTCCCTCCTAATCAATGGTCATAAGCTGAGCAACTAGATAATTGATTTCGGGGCTTCTGATAATGTCATGCTGGAAAAAGTTGCCCATGCTTTGGGCCTCACTCTTACTAAGCCTTTCGATAGGTGTTACTCTATGGAATCCAAACAGGTTTCGTTGATTGGTAAAGATGCGTTGTTTGCCTTTACGACATTCCCAGAGAAAGGAGTAAAGATGACCATCCTCGTTGTTGATATTCCAGCGGCATATGGAATTCTACTAGGAAGAATATTTTTTAGAGAGGTTGGTGGAGATATCCATATGGAATGGTCCAAGGCTAGAATCCCCGTCAAAGGTGTAATGTAGACATTGGAACCTGAATCGTAAAAGATGTACTTGGTAACCAATTCTGACGACCCTAAAGCCCAAGTTCTCTTTGAATCATTAGGAATGGGAAACTACTTCTTATCTACTGAGTCTGATAAAATGGATGTTCTCATCCAGGAAGAAGACCTTAACAAGGTTTGGACATTGCAGTTTGATGACAGTTGTGTAACTAGTGGATGTGGTGCTGGACCTCTGTTAATATCTCATGAGGAGGATATTTTTCCTCTCTCTTTCAAGTTACAGTTTTTTAATACGAATAATACTGCTGAATATGAATATTTTCTACTTGGTATGCAAGCTGCAAAAGAAAGGGGAATCAAGAACCTAAAAGTATGGGGTGATGCCGAGCTAGTTGTAAATCAAGTAAAAATAATATACCAAGTAAAGAATGAAAGGCTCAGGCATTACAGTATCGCAGTATTGGACAACATTGAGTAATTTGATGCCTTCTCAATAAAATCCGTTCCAAGAGCTCAGAACGACATGGCCAATTCACTGGCTGTCTCAGCATCTCTTATGCTCCCTCACCCAGGGTTAAAGACAGACACATATACCATTGAGGTAGTCTTCCGCCCAAGCGTGCCAGACAACTCTCAGCACTGGCAGGTATTCAAAGATGATAATCAACTTATTACCTTTCTAGAGAAAGCAAAAAAAATTAGTGAGCTTTATTTTGAAGGATCTAGTTTTGCATGCCATGAATCTGTCACTAATCAAGCAAACAAATCAAAAGGAAGTGATGGCATATGTCAGCTCAAAGGAAATAAAATCCCAAAAGGCTTAGTCTCTCTGGAATGATTGTTTGAAAAACATGATCGTTTTGTCAGGAAGAAACTACAAGATGATCCTAACTCTTCTCCAGAGACTGAATCGGTTAATTTGGGTACTACAGAACATCTGTAGTTTGTGAACATCGGAAAATGTTGCACACCCGAAGAAAAGCGGAAGTTTGTCAAATTTTTGAAGAAATATATGGACGTATTGGCATGGTATTATGCCGATCTAAAGTCTTTCAAGCCAAAGGATGTTCAGCATGACATCCCATTGAAAGAAGATGTCAAACCTTTTCGCCAGAAACAGAGGCACTACAATCCCAAGATCTTGGGTACCATCCAGGCAGAAATACAGAAGATGTTGGATGCAAGGATCATTTTTCCTATACATCATAGTACCTAGATCGTAAACATCATGCTAGTACGAAAGAAGAATGGTTGAAAAGTAAAAATTGGAACCAAAGAAGGTGATCATTTCAACAAAGAATAAGGGCAAGGGAAAGAAAACTACCACAAGTAGTTTTAATGAGGATTGGTATGTAGAGATGTAGTACCTAGATGGAGTATTTTTTGGGAAAGAATGGATATCACACATTAGGAAGATGGTCGAGAGTGACTACAACCATCATACAAGTACCAAAAAGAAAGAAATGGTGTTGGAATTGGTTTGTCTAACTGATACGAGGACACCAGAAGGTATGTTGATCTACACCAATGAGGTGAAGGTAAAGTTGGGTAAGACCGGGTTACTGCAACTATACTAGTTTCCCTATTTTGGAAATCCCGAGTGGTTATACCAGTGCTTGATGTTGCACATGCACGAAGACCAATTCTATTTTACAGGCCACAAAATGTGCATAAATCCTCAACTCATATCAAAGTTCATTAGCCTAATTTGTAAAGGAGACTCCATAGATGATGACTTGGAGGATAAGGAGGCCATAAAGGAGATAGTAGAGGCCTTTGACTACAAGAAGGGTTCAATCTACTTAGATATAATAGATATCCCTAATCATGTAATGAGGATGACCATGTACTTGGTTACAAATTTGAATGGTCAAGAAATATGTCCACCTAAGTGAGAAAGGCATGGCTGAATGTATGCTGGAATATCTCAGGAGGAACCATTTACAACTTATCTTCCAGATGAATCATTAGCATCACATAGGAGGGAGAAAAGATAATGTTTGGAAAAATTCTCCTCACCATCATCTTCTCGTAGATTGGAGTGCTCGATGGGCCAGAGAACTTTGTATGGGAATACCTAGAAGAGGATCCCTCATCTGCGAATATATTTGAGAAATATACCAGTGATACCATGACGACCATTCACAAGGCACATCTGGAAAAATGGTACAAGTGAATGCGTGATGTATTTGGGGTAGAGTGGAGGATACCTAACGAACTACACATGCTCCTAGGTGAATAGGTTGAGTTTGTTATATATCAGCACTTCTGCATCGGAAGATTCACTTTGATGGATGGGACTAAGATTCCATTTTGCAAGTCACCATTTTCCTTCACCACACAATACTTCCAAGTGGGGTTCAACCATTTTAAGGAGGCCAAAATAATAAGGTTCTACCCTAGTGAGGTAGACCATGACCACTACGAGCTGTGTTGAAATATCATGTATCCGAAGAATCACACATATGTGGAGAAGTATGTCTCCCACGAAGTGTAGATGATGAAGCCATTAACACTGCTAATCACTGGGAGGACTGCAGCATGGGTATACTTGCACATCAAAAAAAAGTTTGAAAAGAGAGCCTACCTGGAAAATGATGTCTCCATTCCTAAGGACTCCATAGGAAGGAAGAAGGCTGCATCAAAGAAAAGGGAGAGAGAAGTGCAGGAGAAGAAGGAACCTAGTGTGTAGAAAACACAATATGTGGGAACGTCGAAAGAAAGCACTAATCCAAGCACTTATATGTGCAGGAAGAAGTGCCCAGTTAAGGAGAAGACCCCAGAAGAAGAGGTGCCAAAGCAAAAGGAGCCTCCCAAAAAAGAAGAGTCACAAAGAAAGGAGTCACCTACTAGAGAGAGAGAGAGAGAGAGAGAGAGAGAGAGAGAGAGAGAGAGAGGGAGGGAGAGGGAGAGAGAGAGGGAAGAGTCTCCTTGTTGGTCGGATATTTTTTCGCATCAAAATATTAGGTTCTACCACAATGCATAGGATTAAATCCCTCCTCAAAGATAGGCAAGGCTTCCTATTTATTACTAATCTAAAACACAGGAGAAATAATATGTTTAGTATTTACACTAATCTAACCATTAGGGTTAGGATAGAATCCCAAAATCCATATCCATGCTAGGCAAAGATGTTGTTGTTTTTTGAAATAGAATGATAAAAAAGGAATACACAATTGAAAGGAAATGGCAGGAACATATTTTATTTTGAGCAAACATAGATCACGAAATAAACATATGAGTTATAGATAACAAATATAATGTAATGTTTGAAACAATTAAAATGATTGAAAATGCTAAACAAAGAATAGCTTAAGATCCTAAACATAAGAACACTATCTTAAGAGAGATGAATCTCACAACACAAATTTTGCAAAAATAGCATCAATTTCTATTCCTCAAATGACTAAAAGAAAACACAAATTTTTTCTTCTTCACAATAGTTCTCAATATTCCAAAAATCTCAACCCTTTGGAATGCATAAGCATCCCTTATTTATAATAAAAGGAGTTGAGATAAAATAGGACAAATCCTAGAAAATAGTCTTTTAAAAGAGAGTCCTATTTTGCTTGACTCTCACATACAAGACCAAGTCAAAATTTGCTTCCTATGTGATGAATCAAAAATGAAAAAGACATGTCAATTTTAATATTGAAATGACATGTCGCATTGTGCTTATTCTGTATCATCATCTTTATCTTCCTCCAACAAAGATTGCTTGTCTCATAATTCTTGGAATTTTTAGATTATACCATGCATCTCATTCTCATCAGGCACAGTGGAATGATCACTCAAAACTTCACATGTTTCCTGAGTATCACTAGCATTGCCAAGAAGCTTTTTCAATCTCTTGTTGAGTTTCCTCAAGGTCTCCAAAAAATGTTCAATTTTTATAAACCTTTCAATGATTTCCATGTTGAATCCGTAAGTTGGTTCATGCTGAATTGATTCTTGGATTTGTTTATAAAGATCATCAACAGGTAGGATACCTGATCTTTCACTCAACACTTTAGCACAGATCTTGACCAACTCTTCTTCTAAGTCATTCCTACCATCGACCAATTGATCTCTTGATTCTCTCAATTTGCTACAAGCTTCATTGAGAATCTTTATTCTGAATCTGATGGATTTAGTTAGCTGAAAATGTTTATCCCCATGTGGAATGATGCGTTATTCGACCAAGATACAAGATGGAACCTATTTTAGCATTTGGAGAGCTTCAAAAGTCAACTCTAAGTTCCTAATTTCTACTGAAAACTCATCATCCATTTTCTCTCCATCTTTCTTTATATCCTCCAAGGATTGGTAGAATTCCACAGTATCTCCGATGACTTCTTTTCCCTACAGGAGTAGTCTTTGGGTCCATTCATCGACCATCCTCCCCTTTTCATTAATCTTCTCAATCATGGGTACTGATGAGAAGTTGAACCTGATAGGAGTAGAGGATGATGGTGTTGACTCAAGAGGATTTGAGAGCTTGAGTAGCACTTTTGTTAGCTGTTGTACTTTCTCTTTTAACTCATTTCTATTTACCTTAGTTTCCCTTTACTTCTGGAACAACACATTCATGGCATATTGTGTGTCTTGTTGTGCTCCCTTTGTTGTTACTTTCCCCAGAGCCACCCTTGTGATTTGATAATCTGTGACCATTATGTCATCCTTAGTTTTTTCAGCTGTGGGAGTAGAAATTTCTAAAAACTTATGCCCTGAGGCATCCACTGAAATCTTGGAGACTGTTTTGGGTTTCTTGGCCAACTTGGTAGGAGTGGCCTTGAGGGAATTGAAATTAAAGGCTAGTAACAGAACAACTACCCTCCTCTTCCTGAGATTTTGATCTACCAACCACTGAGGTGTACTAGAAGAAGTTGCTTTCGTTGTATGTGTTATGGTCACATCTTCACATGGAGGAGGATTAGCTTATGGAGTGGTAACCACCGTAAGCGTATCACCCGTGGTAGTGGATTTAAGGAATAAAGGAGCAGTAGGAGGAGGCATGTCCATGGTTAATTGGGGTCCAGTGGGAAGAGGTTAGAGGCCAGAGAAGATACTAGCCATGGCTGAGGAACTTGGTGAAGAAATTTGAGGCAAGGAAGGTTGAATGGGAGGAGGCAAGGATTCCTGAATTAGAGCTTGAGAAGCGGGAGGAAGACTTACCTCTGATGAAATGTCCACCAAAGGAGGAATGGAAGGTTGAATAATTTCTTCTCTTGAAGGAAGACTCCCTTATTTTGGTTGTGGAGGTGAATCAAGAACCTCAACTGTTTGTGGAAGAGTAGCTACTAGTGTAGTTCCTTGGTCTTCTCCCTTTCTTAGAAATTTAACCTTCATTGGCCTTTTGGAAGGGTTATTATATTTTTCCATTTTCCCTTTTAAGGGTCCCACTTCCAAAGCATCTAGCTTTGCAAAAATCCCTTCTTTATAACTCATTCCACAAGAAATGAGCCACGCCTTAGTACGAGCAAGAATTTGAGTAGCTCTTTCCGTGACAAAAGCTTTCTCAGCAATTTACCAATCAATGGCTGGGAATACATATTGATCATCATTCAACCCATCTTATGAGGCATCAAGGACACTCTCATTATCTTTAGTGCATTTGGGATTTCAGATAAATCTAGCATCTGGATTTCTTCAATTGTCAACCTGCTATAATCCTTTCTTCGGATGGAAACTTCATCCCGAAGATCAACCCAGGTATCTTCTATGTTAGGAAAATGTAAATACAAAGTCTCGTATGACTTAATGACTCCTCGGAAATCAAATCCATCTCTGTGCTTCATGTGCTTCTTAAACTTGTCCTGAAGCTCATCCACCACATTCTTAGCTTTGACCACCATTGAGCACATGTACCTTCCAATGGAAATGGGGAAGGATATAACAACCTTTTTTTTGATTTGTTGGAATTAGTGGAAATCTAACAACTGTGTTACTAACTCCATTAGGATCAACTTATCACCTGGGAATCTAGGAAATCTGAAAGGATCACCTAGATACATGACCACCTGAAGGTATGTGAACTTCTTGAACTACAAGAAGATATAACCCCATTTTGATACTTTGGCCCATTCTTCATAAGAGACTCTTCTTTTCCTTAGATCAGGGTTCATCTTATAGATATTTTCATAAAATAAAGCATCGTTCACTCTTCTGAACTGATCTTCGGAACCTTTCATTGTCAGCTGAGGGAGGTACCGATATATGTGCTCTATTACCCTATCTCCTTTTGCATCCAATCCTAGATAATTTCTCATGCGAGCTGTTGCATAAGTGACATATGATGACATATAGAATTTCCCCATAGTCAAGACTGTCTTCATCTGGGAATCAATCTCATCACTTATGAGACTGCTCAAATCGATCTATTGTTTGTTCTTCTTCATAATAACCATGAATTGATACATTCATCCTTAAGTCCCTTAACTCAGGGATTCCAAATACTTGACTTAGCAAGGTGATGATGTCGCTGATCTCAAGGATGAAATCACTCCTGGGGATAAACTTGGGAGACCTTGAGACGACCAGCTTGGCCTTAATCAAAAAATTTCTATTCACATGCCTGATGTAGTATTCTTAATCCTTGTCCTGGGATTTTTGTGCTGACTTAAGATCTACGTCAACATATTCCTGAAAGTTGGGTAATCTTAAGAGGTCATCAAAATAACCCACATCTAACTTCACTATGACTTCTCCTGCTTGATTTTTCACTGAGCAAGAGTCTGAGTCATAATGGGAAGCAAAAGCCAAAATGAACTCAAGGCATTGAGTAGACATTGGGAATCCTATTGCAAGAGGGAGGCCACTGTTGGTTATTACCTTCATCCAGGGACTCTGATAAGAATCCTTGGTTCTGTTATAGAAATACTCCATGTCAATGTTGTTGAGTTCCGTATCTCATATTTCATAATTGCAATCTATATAGGAGAGGGATTCCATTTTCTGATACTTGTATTTCATCTTCCATGACCTTCATGACTTGTCTTTAGATGATTCAGGATCTAACATGAGAAATCTTGAAGAAAGAATGCCTAGACAACTCTTATATGAGAAATCAGACTTGGAAGCTTGTTGAGCAAACCCACAGACCTGCCACACTATCTAGATTTAAAGACTTGTAAAGCACCTGATGAAACCTGACACACTGGAGGAAGTGTCAGAACTTAGGTCTTGTCAGACACTTCACAAAACCTGACACACTGGAGATAATTTCAAAACTTCGTAGGTGTTGGACACTTTGCAAGACCCGATACACTACGGGAATCGGAAGATGTTGAGCACCTTGCAAGACTCGACACACTGGAAATCAGATGAATGATGATGTTGGATGCCCGACACTTAGAAAATCCTGAAACAATGGAAATTGGATGTTGGATGTACGACACTTAGAAAGTCCCGAAACAATGCGGAACTTGGAGATTTTAAAACACCCTACAAAACCCAAAATAAGGGATTGGGTTTTTGAGATGTCAAGACATGCAATATTTCTGCCATTTCAATAGTTAGGACTTGGTATTCTTATCCTTATCTTTATAACACAAAAAGGTATATTCCAAGGTATATAATAGGAAAACACCCTAAGGGTGCATTCTTATCAATAATTTCTATTGGAATATAACCCAAAAAGAAGAAGAAAACCTAAAACCCTAAACCTAGAATAAAAATAGGAAAGGAAGGAGAAGAGATGTAAAGAACATCACAAAAAAATTTTCAACAAAACTCATAAGCAGAGGGCAGAGAAAATACCTTCAGAAAATTTGAAAAATAATAAAAAATGAATCACACAATCGAGCGCAAAATCAAATCGGGTTCGAAGGTTGAGAGAACATGTATGAGAAAATCCACGCAACCAAAAGAACAATAGATAAAAATGACGTGTAAATCCAACTATTTATAAAAACTGTGCATTTATTACACTTCACATGACATGTGTGCCAACTACTCGACAACTCAAATTCAATGCCATGTCATCATGCTTGGAGTTCCAGAAAACCCGATACAAAGGATTAGCTATCAATTCAGGTTTTGGGTTTTGGGAAACAGATGACATGAAACATGAGATGTTTGGGTGTTGCAAGGTTCCAAAAACCTGACACAAAGAGACATATTGGATTTCAGGTTTCGGAAGTAAGTCGACATGTAACATGCTTTTTGCAAGTCATGTTCTGATGCTCATGAATTCTGAAAACCCAAAGTACTGTCTAGTTTTAGGTTTCGGGTTTTGGGAAACAATTTACATATAGCATGTAAAAAACATGTTTTCATATTGTTGAAACCCGAAAACCAGAAAATCTCTTCAAAAGGGAATTTTAGGAGATTTTTCCAAAAAAATTATACAGTTATCTTATTTTTAGCTGGAAGCACTAAAATGAGATAACAATTGGCTCCAGTTGGGGACTTTCTTGGTGACATCAAAGGAAGAGAACTTAGAATCTCTTGTTTTATCCATTGGGTATGGAGTCTGAAGAAAGAAGAAAACCAAAAACAAAGAAAGAAATAAATAAAACAAAAAGCAAGCACATGATAGAAAACAAATTATGTACAATGCAAGAGAGCATCTTGCATTACTGATGGAACAGATTCAGATGTTGACCACTGAAAGGTAGAAGGAGTAGATCTCCATCAAGGTATGATAGATAGAAGATATTTTCACCATTCAGCTGATGTATTTTGAAAGGTCCTTTCCATAAAGAATTAAACTTTCCATGCATTCCTTTCTGCTCTCTTCTCTTATCCCAGAGGAGTACTATATCTCCAACCTGGAAATCACGTTGCTTTGATTTCTTATCTAATATTCTTTTGAATTTGATCTGATGATCTATGATGTGATCCACCACCTTGCTCCATTCTTCTTCTATCCTAGCTAGGTACATTATCCTTTTCTCGATAAAACTTTGAAAAGTTTCATCCTCAATTTCTTTAGCCAACTGTAAGGTTGGTAATTCCACAGAGATAGGTATCTTAGTGTTAATCCCATACAACACCTGGAATGGAGACATCCCAATAGCTCATTTAGGATTAATCTGATCAGACCACAATGCATCATACAATGCTTTGGGCCATGTCCTTTGATTCTCATCAACCAATGTTCTGATTATGGTCACCAGGTTTTTGTTGCTCGATTTAGCTTGGCCATTGCCTTGAGGGTAGTAATCAGATGAATGAGCCAATGTGATCCCAAATCCATAAAAAAATTTTGTCAACTCATGGGATAAAAAATTTGAGGCGTTGTCAACAACAATCTTGTGAGGCATGCCAAATCTGAAAATTATATTTTCTTTGAGGAAGTTACAGACAACTTCAGATGTTTCCAGCTTGATGGGTGCAGCTTCCACCCACTTGGTGAAATAGTCTGTGGTAACGAGCACGTAGTTGTGTCCTGCAGTGGAGGCAGGATTCAATACTCTAATGAAATCAATTCCCCACTGGCGAAAATGTTCTTCAATGACCACAGGCCTCAGGGGAAGAGCCGCTAACATAGGGTGACCAAAAAATGTTGACAAGCTTCACATTTTGATACCCATTCTACTGAGTCTTGAAAGAGAGTAGGACAATAGTATCTATCCCATAGGATCTTATAAGCTATCACGGAGGAGGAGAAATCTCCTCCACATGACAGATTATGGAAGCACTCTAGCAACCTCACCTGCTGTGACTTATCAGCATAGCACAAGAATACACCATCAATACCTTTCTTGTACATTCCATTATCCCACAAAATGTATCTTGCGGATCTTAACTTAACTGTCCTCTTCTCCTTTTGGCTCACATTCACCATAAGTCAGAAAGAAAGAAAAATCTATGTATCATTCGTCGGTTTTTCTCACAAAAAGCACCATGGGCAATTTTGAAGAGGTGTCTTTAGTTTTTTCACATTCTATCTCAGCATTATTTTTTGAAATCAATTGGCACAGGCCCCTTCCTCATACCAACATGGTAGGTCTGATGTCCAAGTCATACTCTTGGATTTTAGCAATCCAGATACCCCGTTGACTACCCATCTCTTGTTGAGTCAAAATGGATTTAACTGCAGTATCAGGAATGAGAATGAGGGTATGAGAACTCAACACATAATACCTGAAATGTTTCACTGCTCTCACCACCACATAAGCATGCTTTTCAATTTGTAACATTTTCAATTTTTTTTCTATCAATGGGTAGTTCATGAAAGTGATGGGAGCTTCAATTCCTTCTTCATTTTCCTAGATCAAGATGGCTGATATGTTATGAGTGGAAGCATAACTGTACATGATGAAATATTTTTTGAAGTTTAGACATACTAGGATGGAGGCATGTAAAATTGCCTTTTTGACCTCTTCGACAAAAATCTTCCCTTCAGTGCTCCATCAAAATGGAGTTTTCCCTTTCATCATTCCAAGGATATCCTTAGTTTTATCAGCAAAATCAGGTACAAATTTTCTTAGGAAATTAACCTTCCCAAAAAAGGAGTGCACCCCAGTTTTGCTTGTGGGTAGGGTAAGGCATTGAATGGCCTTCACCCTCTCTAGGTTGATCTTGGTTCCTTCTCTAGTCACAATATGACCCAAATAATTTCCTTCTCTCACTCCAAAAATGGACTTCTTAGGGTTTAATGAAATCCCATGATGCCTGCACCTTAAGAGTACATGTTCTAGGTGATCATAATGATCACTTTGTCTTTTAGAGAAGACCGTCAAGTCATCCAAATACACAACTATGACCTTTCCCATTAAATCCATAAAAGCTAAGTCTATAGCTCTTTGAAATGTGGCCTCGACATTGATCAAACTGAAAGGCATCCTTATGTAAGAAAAGGTTCCCCATGGAGTGGTGAATGCTATTTTATGTTGATCTTCAGTAGCTACCTCAATCTGATTATATCCTGAAAATCCGTCAAGCATGGGTAACATCTCTGCCCTAGTGACTGTCTATAATACCTGGTCCATGATGGGCAACAGATAATTTTCCTTTAATGAAGACTGGTTGAGATTTTGGAAGTCAACAAAAATCTGAATTTCACCATTCTTCTTTCTCACATGGACAATGTTTACAACCCAGGTAGAATGTTGGATCGGAAAGATAATCCTTGCATCTAACATTTTCTGAATTTATGCAAGAATAGTCCCTGAGATCTTTGGGTTGTAATGTCTCTTCTCTACCTTTGGGGTTTAGCTTTGGGCTTCAAGGGAATGCTATGTTGCACATCCTTGGGCTTAAAAGACTTTAGATCCATGTATGACCATGCTAGGACATCCATGTATCTCTTCAAGAGTGAAGAGAATATTTCTTTTTCCTCTGGTTAACAACATTTACTGATGTTTACCATCCACGGTTGATCAACAAAACCCAGGTTAACTTGATCTACCTCTGATGAGGAAGCACCTTCAGCTTGCCTTTTATCCTAAATAAATAGGTCATGCTTATCGAAAAAACCTTCCAGAGAAACCAATCCCTTAGGGATCTTGTTAACTTTTAGCTGAGTGAACTCACTTTCAACCTCTTGATATGAACTTGAAACAGATTCACGGAAAGCTGATTCTGATCCTTAAAAATATAGTTCACTAAAATTATCAGCTTTTTCAAGGAAAGACAGTACTTGTTGATCATCATTGAATACTTGCCAATGTGCTGAATTATCTGGAACACTGGGACAGTACACAATATCAATGGTGTATGTGTCTTGTTTGAACTATGGATGAGGAAGGAGAAGGGATGTAGACATGGACAACAAATTAGCTTTGTCGTTATAATCCCTCAAAACAGCCTTGATAGGAAAAGCATTGAAGCATTCTATGTTGTCCCATACTTTGTTCCTATAATGCTTTAGGCAATCATTTTTCACTTGATAAAATCCTTTCACTTGATTTACAATGAGCTGTGCGTCTCCCTGAACTTTGAGGTTTCAGATTCCCTTTTGTCTTGCCATTTCTAATCCTAATAACAAAGCCTCATATTTAGCTGTGTTATTAATATTATCAAACCGCAACTTGAAAGCAAAGGAAAAGATCTCAAAATATGGAGATATAAGAACTACGTCAGCACCTGATCTAGTATTTGAATAGCTCCCATAAAAATTGAGGGTCTAAATACCATTAGGATCCTCTTCCTTAACATCCACAACTAGTATCTCTGATGTCATGAAATAATTCCCTAAGCTAGCATCTTTGAAAATAATTTGAGCCTTGGGGTCATCTGATTTATTGACTAAATACTTTGCTTGAGGCTATGGATGGAGAATATGAGGAACTCCATTAACTAGAAATTTAGCCTTGGTCTAGTCCATATTGATCTCCCCTCTGACATCTTTACAGAAACCTCTTCCTAAGAGAATACCGTAAGTAGCTGGGATATCAGCAACCAGAATGGTCATTTTTACTCTCTTCTTTGGGAAGGTGACAAATGCAAATTATGCATCTTTGATTTGACCGATCAAAGGAACTTGCTTGGTTTCCATGGAGTAACACCATCCATATGATTTAGTTAAAGTAAGTCCAAGGGCATGAGCTACTTTTATAGGCATCACATTATCGGAAGCTCCTGAGTCAATTATGCAATTGCTGAGTTTGAACCCATTTATGAGTAAAGACAAATAAAATAGTTCGATCTTTCCTGAAGAAGAAATAGAGGTCATATTGGCCGAAGGCGAAGGTTGAGTAGGATTTGACAGAATGCCTTTTGAAGATGAAGGAACAATAACCTTTCTTCTAATGAATTTGGCAAGATTTTCAAATTTCTCGGGATTCGACTAAAGATATTCTGCTTCTGACATTTGGATCTTAGTTCTTTTTGTATGGTCAACAATGTCAAAAACAGTATATGACGGAATGATGGTAGGCTTAGTTTTGGTTATATTGGTTTGAGTTGAGGTACTAGCCTTGAGAGTAGGAGAAGGAGAATAAGAAGAAGTTGGTACCTTTTTAGTTGTCTCTCTTTCAGTTTGTGCTGAGATAAGAGAGCCTCTCTTGGCCATGACCACGAGAGCTTCTTTATCCTTCTCCTTAGAGCCTTCCACTAGTTTTCTAGGATTATAAGATTGGGATTGAGTAAAGAACAGAAATGACTAACTATCATGTTCACCTCCTTCTTTCTCATATCCGAATACCCAATACTGGAGTCACCAGCTGAATCGTCATAGGACTTATCAGCACATCCTGAAGCTTCAAAATCTTTGTGAGAATCTTTTTCTTCTCGTTCTTCTTCTTCTTTGACTATCTCTACTGTAGCATTTATAAGAGGAGCTTTAATAGCAAGTCTCGGTTGAGCAGCAGTCAACCGTAGTCTATCTCTTATAGGAGTTCCATTAGTATTATTGAAATTCCATCTAGGAATATCCTGATACAGAATGTTGCTCACCTGTTGAGACATTTTCTTTGTCAAAGCGATCAAGTCATCAGCCATCTTCTGAATCATTGGATCAGTAGTACTATGAGAAGAACTCTAATTTTTAGGCCTGGATGATTCTTTTCTGATCTTTCTGGGCCAAAATAATATCATCTTCTATTTTGGTGGCCATAGCTTGAGCGGTGGCGAAATCAGGGATAACAGATCTTCTTAACAAGAAGCTTACATCCAGAGGTTCAGCCTTGATGAAGAAACATTTCTGATTCTCAAGAGTAGGAACAGTGCGATCTAGAATCTTTTGAATCAACTTATTGAATTTGGCTATGAAGTCCTCGCATGGGTTCATAAGACTCCTTCTTCATGTGGGTAAGCTGTGCTAGCAAGGCATGAGAATCTTTAGCTGGTTTGAACCTTGCTTCAAATACAGATCTCATGGTAGCCCATTTGGTAATGCGTGCATTTGGGAGATGATAGAACCATTATTCTACTACGCAATGCAATATTTCAACGAAGAGTTGAATAAAGACATCTTCGTGGGCAACCCCAAGAACACCGCATGCAACAAGGAATGAGGCAATGTGTTCATTAGGATTTTTTTTCCCATCACCATTGAACTTAGGAATATTATTTCATGATCCATGAGGTAGGTCATGCAATGGTGGAGTAAGGGAAAGGGGACCAATAGCTACGCCCCAAGGCACAAGTTGTGTTTCCATTATCCTAAATGAAGGTGTGAACAGGAATTTGAATATCTAACAAGAATAATTCATGAAAAGTTTATGAGACTTCTTGTTCTTGAGGAATCTGATTCCTCTGGATGGGCGAAGAAATTCTTGCCTCGCTAGATGCAACACTGTTGGGTGAAAATTTGAAATTATGCTATTGAAGTAGATCAAAGAATAGATCAGTTTCAACCTTGGCTTGGCTTAATCGAGTGAAGATCTTCCTGGCCAGCTTGAACTAGAAAATGGATCTTCTTGAAAATAAGGAAAAAATGGAGTCACCAGACACCAAAAGGATAAGCTTAGTCTTATCAATCCATATTTCCCTAGCGGAGATGCCAAAAACTATTGGTCGGATATTTTGTGGTGTCAAAATATGAGGTTCAACCATAGTGCATAGGATTAAATACCTCCTCAAAGACAGGTGAGGCTGCCTGTTTATTACTAATCTAAAACACAACAGAAATAATATGTATAGTATTTACACTAATCTAACCATTAGGGTTAGGAAAGAATCCCAAAATCCATATCCATGCTAGGTAAAGATGTTGTTGTTTTCTTGAATAGAATGGATCAAAAAGGAATACACAATTAAAAGGAAATGACGGGAACGTATTTTCTTTCGAGAAAACATAGATCATGAAATAATCATACGAGTTATAGATAACAAATGTAATGTAATGTTTGAAACAATTAAAATGATTGAGAATGCTAAACAAATAATAGCTTAAGATCCTGAACATAAGAACAATATCTTAAGAGAGATTAATCTCACAACACAAAGTTTGCAAAAATAGCATCGATTTCTATTCCTCAAATGATTAAAAGAAATCAAAAAGTTTTTATTCTTCAAAATAGTTCTCAATATTCCAAAAATTTCAACCCTTTGGAATGCATAAGCATCCCTTATTTATAATAAAAGGCGTTGAGAGAAAATAGGACAAATCCTAGAAAATAGTCTTTTAAAAGAGAGTCCTATTTTGCTTGACTCTCACGCAGGAGACCAAGTCAAAATTTGCTTCCTATGTGACGAAACAAAAATGAAAAAGACATGTCAATTTCAAGATTGAAATGACATGTTGCATTGTGCTTATTCTGTATCATCATCTTTATCTTCCTCCAACAAAGCCTGCTTGTCTCAAAATTCTTGGAATTTTCAGATTATACCCTGCATCTCATTCTCATTAGGCACGGTGGAATGATCACTCAGAACTTCACATGTTTCCTGAGTATCACTAGCATTGCCAGGAATATTTTTCAATCTCTTGTTGAGTTTCCTCAGGGTCTCTAAAGAATGTTCAATTTTTACAAACTTGTCAATGATTTCCATGCCGAATCCATAAGTTGGTTCATGTTGAATTGATTCTTGGATCTGTTTGTAAAGATCATCAACAGGCAGGATACCCGAGCTTTCACTCAACACTTTAGCACAGATCTTGACCAGCTCTTCTTCTAAGTCATTATTACCATCGACCAATTGATCTCTTGATTCTCTCAATTTTATACAAGCTTCATTGAGAATATTTATTCTGAATCTGATGGCTTTAGTTTGCTGAAAATGTTTATCCCAATGTGGAATGATGCCTTCTTCAACCAAGATGCGGGATGGAACCTGTTTCAGCATTTGGAGAGCTTCCAAAGTCAACTCTAGGTTCTGATTTATGCTAAAAAATCATCATCCATTTTCTCTCCATCTTTCTTTATATCCTCTAAGGATTGGTAGACTTCCACAGTATCTCCGATGACTTCTTTTCCTTGTAGGAGCAGCCTTTGGGTCCATTCATCAACCGTTCTCCCCTTTTCATTAATCTTCTCAATCATGGGTACCGATGAGAAGTCGAACCTGATAGGAGTAGAGGATGATGGTGTTGACTCAAGAGGCTTTGAGAGCTTGAGTAGCACTTCTGTTAGATACTGTACTTTCTCTTTTAACTCATCTCTATTTGCCTTAGATTCCCATAGCTTCTGGCACAACACATTCATGGCATCTTGTGCATCCTGCTATGCTCCCTCTATTGTTACTTTCCCTAGAGCCAACCTTGTGATTTGATAATCTGTGACCATTATGTCATCCTTAGTTTTATCAGCCACGGGAGTAGCAATTTCTACAAATTTATGCACTGAGGCATGCACTGAAATCCTGGAGACTATTTTGGGTTTCATGGCTGACTTGGTAGGAGTGACCTTTAGGGAACTAAAATCAAAGGCTAGTAATGGAACAACTACCTTCCTCTTCCTCGGAGTCTGATCTACTAACCATTGAGGCGTATTGGAAGAAGTTACTTCCATTGTAGGCATTATGGTCACATCTTCAAGTGGAGGAGGATTAGCTTGTGGAGTGGTAACCACCGTAAGTATAGTGCCCATGGTAGTGGATTCAAGGAATAAAGGAGTACTAGGAGGAGGCATGTCCACAGTTAATTGGGGTCTAGTGGGAATAGGTGAGAGGCCAGAGAAGATACTTGCCATGGCTGAGGAACTTGGTGAAGAAATATGAGGCAAGGAAGGTTGAATGGGAGGAGGCAAGGATGGTTGAATGGGATGAGGCAAGGATTCTTGAATTAGAGCTTGAGAAGCGGGAGGAAGACTTACCTCTGATGAACTGTTTACAAAAGGAGGAATGGAAGGTTGAATAATTTCTTCTCTTGAAGGAATATTACCTTGTTTTGGTTGTGGAGGTGAATCAAGAACCTCAACTGTTTGTGGAAGAGTATCTACTGGTGTAGTTCCTTGGTCTTCTCCCTTTCTTAGAAATTTAACCTTCATTGGCCTTTTGGAAGGGTTATTATATTTTTCCTTTTTCCCTTTTGAGGGTCCCACTTCCAAAGCATCTAGCTTTGCAAAATTCCCTTCTTTATAACTCATTCCCCAAGAAATGAGCCATGCCTTAGTACGGGCAAGAATTTGAGTAGCTCTTCCCATGATAGAAGCTTTCTCAGTAATGGACCAATCAATGGCTAGGAATACATATTGATCTTCATTTAACCCATCGTACGAGGCATCAAGGACACTCTCATTGTCTTTAGTGCCTTTTATGATGTCAGATAAATCCAGCATCTAGATTTCTTCAATTTTCAACCTACTATTATCCTTTCTTCGGATGGAAACTTCATCCTGAAGATCAACCCAGATATCTTCTATGTTGGGAACATGTAAATATAAAGTCTTGTATGACTTAAGGACTCCTCGGAAATCAAATCCATCTCTTGTGCTTCATGTGCTTCTTCAACTTGTCCTTAAGCTCATGCACCATGTTCTTAGCTTTGACCACCGTTGAGCACGTGTACCTTCTAATGGAAATGGGGAAGGATACAACAACCTTTTGTTTGCTTTGTTGGAATTTGTTGAAATCTAACAACTGTCTTACTAACTCCATTAGGATCAGCTTATCACCTAGGAATCTGGGTAATCTGAAAGGATCAACTAGATACATGACCACCCGAAGGTATGAACTTCTTGAACTGCAAGAAGATACAACCTCATTTTGATACTTCAGCCCATGCTTCATCAAAGACTCTTCTTTTCCTTAGATCATGGTTCATCTTATATATATTTTCATAAAAGAAAGCACCGTTCACTCTTCTGAAGTGATCTTCGGAACCTTTCTTTATCAGCTGAGGGAGGTACTGATATATGTGCTCTGTTACCCTATCTCCTTTTGCATCCAATCCTAATAATTTCTCATGCCAGCTTGTGCATAAGTGACATATGATGACATATAGAATTTTCCCATAGTAAAGATTGTCTTCATCTAGGAATCAATCTCATCACTTATGAGACTGCTCCAATCGATCCCTTGTTTTTTCTTCTTCATAATAACCAGGAATTGATACATCCATCCTTGGAAGTCCCTTGACTCAGGGATTCCAAATACTCGACTTAGCAAGGTGATGATGTCACTGATCTCAAGGATGAAATCACTCCTAGGGACAAACTTGGGAAACTTGAAGACGACCAGCTTGGCCTTGATCAAGAATTTTCTATTCACATGCCTGATGTAGTCTTCTTGATCCTTGTCCCAAGATTTCTGTGCTGACTTAAGATCTACATCAACATATTCCTGAAAGTTGGGTAATCTTAAGATTTCATCAAAATAACCCCCATCTAACTTCACTATGACTTCTCCTACTTGATTTTTCACTGAGCAAGAGTCTGAGTCATAATGGGAAGCACAAACCAAAATGAACTCAGGGCATTGAGTGGACATTAGGAATCCTACTGCAAGAGGGAGGCCACTATTGGTTATTGCCTTCATCCAGGGACTCTGAGAAGAATCCTTGGTTTTGTTCCAGAAATCCTCCATGTCAATGTTACCAAGTTCCATATCTTGGATGTCGTAATTGCAATCTATATAGGAGGGGGATTCCATTTTCTGATACTTGTATTTCATCTTCTGTGACATGTCTGACTTGTCTTTAGATGATCCAGGATCCGACATGAGAAATCTTGAAGAAAGAATGCCTAGACAACTCTTATCTGATCAATTGGACTTGGAAGCTATTTGAGCAAACCCATAGACCCACCACAATATCTGGATTTAAAGACTTGTAAAGCACCTGATGAAACTCGACACACTAGAGAGAGTGTCAGAACTTAGGTCTTTTTGGACACTTCACAAAACCTGACACACTGGAGAGAATTTAGAACTTAGTAGGTGTTGGACACTCTGCAAGACCCGATACACTGGGGGAATCAGAAGATGTTGAGCACCTCACAAGACCCGACACACTGGAAATCGGATGTTGGATGATGTTGGATGTACGACACTTAGAAAATCCCGAAACAATGGAAATCAGATGTCAGAGGATGTTGGATTTCCAACACTTAGAAATTCCTGAAACAATGCGGAACTTGGAGATTGTAAAACTCCCTGCAAAACCCGAAATAAGGGATTGGGTTTTTGAGATGTCAAGACATGCAATATTTCCACCATTTCAACAGTTAGGACTTTGTATTCTTATCCTTTTCTTTAAAACACAAAAAGGTATATTCCAAGGTATAGAATAGGAAAACACCCTAAGGGTGAATTCTTAATCAATAATTTCTATTGTAATACAACCCAAAAAGAAGAAGAAAACCTAAAACCCTAAACCTAGAAGAAAAATAGGAAAGGAAGGAGAAGAGATGTAAAGAACATCACAAAAACATTTTCAACAAAACTCACAAGTAGAGGGCAGAGAAAATACCTTCAAAAAATTTGAAAAATAATAAAAAATGAATCATGCAATTGAGCATGAAATCAAATCGGGTTCGAAGGTTTAGAGAGCATGTATGAGAAAATCCATGCAACCAAAAGCACAATAGATAAAAATGACATGTAAATCCAAATATTTATAAAAACCCTTGCATTTATTACTCTTCACATGACACGTGTGCCAAATACCTAACAACTCGGAGTCAATGCCATGTCATCATGCTTGGAGCGCCTGAAAACCTGATACAAAGGATTAGCTATCAATTCGGGTTTTGGGTTTCAGGAAACAGATGAAATGAAACATGAGATGTTTGGGTGTTCCAAGGTTCTGAAAAACCCAACACAAAGGGACATATTAGGTTTCAGGTTTCAGAAGTTAGTCGACATGTAACATGCTTTTTACAAGTCATGTTCCGATGCTCATGAATTCTGAAAACCCGAAGTACTGGCTAGTTTTGGGTTTCGGGTTTCAGGAAACAATTTGCATATAGCATGTAAGAAACATGTTTTCATGTTGTTGAAACCTGAAAACCTGAAAATCTCTTCAAAAGGGAATTTTAGGAGATTTTTCCAAAAAAATTGTACGGTTATCTTAATTTTAGCTGGAATCACTAAAATGAGATAACACTCCTATACTAGAATCACCAGTTAGGAAGAACTAGAAGATAGTAGAAAGGGAATGTTATGTTTTTGGATCTTATTTTCATGTTAGAGTTTGGTACACCTTCTATGTGTTACACTCAGGTATTTTTACGGTGGCACCGCTCGTCGATGAGTAGGTCAAGGGGGTTCGGGGGTGAAGCCCCCAAAGCAAATTTTCATGGGTGGTTTATTAACCCATGGCTAATGGGTAACCATTTTGGGCTATTTTTGGGCCCATGGTTTTTTGGCACCCATTGTTTTAATACCCATAGTTTTTTTCCCATGGTTTTGATACCCACAGTTTTGTATCAAATTGCTTAAGCAATTGTCTATTTATATGGTCTTATGCATATGATACATAAACAAGCAAATGCATTACAGATGTGCTTTGAATTTGGGTGTGAATTCTGTAGAGTTTGTTGAGCATAGCTCCAAACAAATCTGGGTATTAAAATATGAGCAAGTGATTCTTGGTGGATGTATCCCTAATTGGGTGAACCATGTTAAATACTGTCTTTCTATGTTGTGTTATTTATTCTACACTTTTATTTGAGATCTATAATATTTTCTACATATTACTTTCTACTGTTGTGATTCTGTAAGGGATTTTTCCGCATATTTTATCTCTTATTTCCTATCAATTGGTATCAGAGCATAGTTTTGGTTTGCTAAAGTGTTGAATCACAAGGAAATTTTTATCTTGAGTGGGAACTATGGCAGATGATGGAAGATCTAGGGTTGATAAATTCAACGGGAAAAAGTTCATTCTTTGGAAGATGTAGATGGAAGATTACCTTTATCACAAGGATCTTTATACTCTGCTATCTGAGAAGGTGAACAAACCCTTGAGTATGACAGATACAGAATGGGATTTTTTGGATCGGAAGGCACTTGGAACGATCCAGACTGTGTCTTACATCTTCGGTATTATTTAATGTTTCAAAGGAAAAGACTACAAAAGATCTAATGGATGCATTAGGGAAGTTTTATGAAAATTCCTCTGCCTCTAACAAGATATTTTTAATGAAAAAGTTGTTTAATATGAAGATGTCTGAGAATAGTTCAGTAGCAAATCATTTAAATGATTTCAATACGGTTATGAATATTCTAGATTTGGTTACAATAGAATTTGATGAAGAAGTTAGGGCTTTATTAATTTTGTGCTCTTTACCTAAAAGTTAGAATAGCCTAGTCATGGCAGTAAGCAACTCGATTCTAGCTAACTCGAATTTGAAGTTTGAGGATGTTGTAGGGGTGATTCTAAGTGAGGAAATGTGAATAAAAAACTCCAGGGAATCTTCTACTTCAAGGAATGCTTTGACAATGGAAACTAGAGGGAGACAGAAGAATAGAGGAAATCGTGGAAAATCGAAAGATCGGGCAGAGGTCAAAATCCAAGAGTAAGATTGTATGTTGGAACTATGGAAAGTCTAGGCATGCAAAGAAGGACTGTTGGGAGATTTGAGATAAGAAAAAACAACAGGAAGAAAACAAGGAGGAAAATGTGGCATCAGGTAATGTATGTTGAGATGCTTTGATTCTTTCTTTGCATAATATTACTGAATCTTGGGTTTTAGATTTAGGGAGATGGAAGATTACCTTTATCACAAGGATCTTTATACTCCACTGCCTGAGAAGGTGAACAAATCCTTGAGTATGATAGATGCAGAATGGGATTTTTTAGATTGGATGGAACTTGGAACGATCCGGCTGTGTCTTGCATCTTCGATATTATTTAATTTTTCAAAGGAAAAGACTACAAAATATCTAATGGATTCATTAGGGAAGTTTTATGAAAAACCCTCTGCCTCTAACAAGATATTTTTAATGAAAAATGGTTGTTTAATATGAAGATGTCTGAGAATAGTTCAGTAGCATATCATTTAAATGATTTCAATACGGCTATGAATATGTTAGCTTTGGTTAAAATAGAATTTAATGAAGAAGTTATGGCTTTATTAATTTTGTGCTCTTTACCTAAAAATTGGAATAACCTGGTCATGGCAGTAAGAAAATCGATTCCAGCTAACTCGAAGTTGAAGTTTGAGGATGTTGTAGGGGTGATTCTAAGTGAGGAAATGCGAAGAAAAAACTCTGGGGAATCTTCTACTTCAAGGAATTCTTTGATAATGGAAAGATTGTATGTTGGAACTATGGAAAGTTTGGGCATGCAAAGAAGGACTGTTGGGAGCTTCGAGACAAGAAAAAAAAATAGGAAGAAAACAAGGAGGAAAATGTGGCATCGGGTAATGTATGTTAAGATGCTTTGATTCTTTCTTTGCATAATATTACTGAATCTTGGGTTTTAGATTTAGGGGCTTCTTTTCATTCTACTCCACATAGGAATTATTTTGTTGATTATGTTCAAGGGGATTTTGGGCATGTTTTTCTTGGTGATGATGATCCTTGCAGTATATTTGGAAAAGGTTCTATTTAGGTTAAGATGTAGAATGCGAATACTTGGCTATTGAAGGATGTCAGGCATGTGCCTACATTAAGGATAAATTTGATATCGGCGGGGCAATTGGGAAGTGAAGGTTGTACTGTGATATTTACAGCTGACTCTTGGAAGGTTACCAAGGGTGCTCTTGTGGTGGCAAGAGGTAAGAAGTTTGGAACCTTGTATTTATCCACTGATAGTACTAATGATTTTAATCTTGTGGCTTCATATCCAAATACAAAATTATGGCACTATAGGCTCGGTCATATGAGCCATAAGGGTATGGACATCATAAAGAAGAATTTTCCTGGATATACAAAAATAGGTTTGGATTTCTATGAGAACTGCATATATGGGAAACAGAAGCAAGTAAGGTTTCTCAAGGTTAGACCTATGAAGAAAGAGAGTAAGTTAGAGCTGGTACATTTTGATGTGTGGGGGCTAGCTCAGGTATCATCTCTTGGGGGTTCAAGTTATTATGTTACTTTTATTGATGATGTAACAAGGAAAGTTTGGGTTTATTGTATTAGAAAAAAATATGATGTATTTGATACTTTTGTTAAATGTAAAGCCTTGGTAGAGAATGAAATAGGTCTTAAGTTAAAATTTCTTAGGTCAGCTAATGGAGGGGAGTATTGTAGCAATGAATTTGATGATTATTATTCTAAGAATGGAATCCACAGGAAAAAGATGATTCCAGGAACCTTGCAGTAGAATGGGGTGTCAGAAAGGATGAACAGAACAATAATGGAACATGCTAGGAGCATGAGGATACATGCAAGACTGCCTCTTTATTTTTGGACAGAAGCGGTGAGCATAGCTATGTACTTAATAAACAGAGGACCCTCAAGTTCCTTGGATGGAGGCATACCTAATGAGGCTTGGTATGGTAATAAATTTTATTACTCATTTCTTAGAGTCTTCGGATGTGAGGTGTTTGTCTCATATTAACAAGGATGATAGGACCAAGCTAGAGGCTAAATAAAAAAAATGCACTTTTATTGGTTATGGTGGTGATGAATTTGGATTTAAATGTTGGAGTATTAAGGACAAGAAAATCATTTGGTCTAGGGATGTGGTATTTAATGAGAAAGTCATGTATAAGCAACAGTTGTAGGAAAAACAGGGAAGAATCCAAGAAAGAATATGCATTGGTAGAGAATCTTCTAGATGGGATAGTGACCCATGAATCAGTTCAGGAACCTACTCAACAAGAACCCCAAACTCCTACAGTGAGGAGGTCTTCTAGGGTAAGAAAATAACTTGAACATTTTTCTCCTTCTCTTTATTATTTATTACTCATTGATAGTGTAGAGCCAGAGAGCTTTGATGAAGTAATGTAGGTAGATTCCAATAAGAAGTGGGATCAAACCATGGATAAGGAGCATAATTCTCTCATGGAGAACCAGACTTGGGATTTGGTGAAGCTACTAGAAGGCAAAATAGCATTGCAGAGTAAGTGGGTGTACAGAGTTAAAGATGAAGAAGGAGGAAAGAAAATATATAAGGGCCGGTTGGTGGTCAAGGGGTTTGCACAGAAACAAGGCATACATTTTCATGAGATCTTTTCTCCTATAGTAAAAATGACTTCTATTAGAACTGTTCTTGGAATAGTGGCAGACAAAATACTTGCACTTAGAATAGTTAGATGTAAAGACTACATTTCTCCATGGTGATTTAGAGGAGGAGCTATATATGCAGCATCCAGAAGGATATGAAGTCAAAGGTAGAGAGGAGATGGTGTGTAAACTAAAGAAGAGCTTGTATGGCCTGAAACAAGCTCCGTGTCAATGGTATAAGAAGTTTGATAGCTTCATGATGGAGCAAGGTTATATTAGATGTCATTCTGACCATTGCGTGTATACAAAGAAATTTTAGGATGGAAGATATATTATCATGTGTTTGTATGTTGATGACATGCAGGAAATAAAATTACTCAAGAAACAACTAAGTGAATCCTTTAATATGAAGGATTTGGGGGCTGCCAGACAAATCCTTGGTACGATGATAACTCGGGATGGGAAGGAATAGAAGTTGACTTTATCTCAGGAAGAGTACATTAAGAAGGTATTGGATAGGTTTAACATGCAGGATCCTAAACTGGTTGGGACTCCTTTGGCAGGCCATTTTAAGTTGTCAAAGGAGTAGTGTCCTAAGACATAGCAGGAAAGAAACCATATGTCTAAGGTACCTTACTCATCAGCAGTTGGCAGTTTGATGTATGCTATGGTATGCACTAGGCCTAATACTACCCATGAAGTAGGAGCTGTGAGTAGATTTATGAGTGATCCAGGTAAAGAGTATTGACAAGCAGTAAAGTGGATCCTTCGGTATTTGAGAGGGACCATGGGGACAGTTTTATGCTACAATGGATCAGACACCACTTGATGTGGTTATGTAGATTTAGACATGGCTAGAGATGTAGACAGCAGGAGGATCATGACAAGTTATATTTACACTGTAGGTGGGACAACAGTAAGTTGGATTTCATGACTACAGAATCTGGTGCCTTTGTCAAACATGGAGGTTGAGTATGTTGCTGCCACAGAGGAAAGCAAAGAGATGATTTGGTTACAACAATTTCTTGAGGAGGTGGGGCATAAGTAGGAGGAATGTAAGCTGCATAGTGATAGTTAGAGTGCTATGCACCTAGATAAGAACTCTGCTTTCCACTCCAGGACGAAGCATATATAGTTGAGATATCACTTCATCAGGACAACTTTGGAGGAAGATAAGTTGAAGTTGGGTAAGATTCATACCAGTCATAATCCTGCAGACATGATGACCAAGGTGGTCACAAGGGATAAACTAAAGCTATATTCAGCTTTGGTTGGCCTTCGCGGATGACAGTGAAGGGTTGAGAAGCTTGATCTTAGTGGAAATCAGTTTCCAAGTGGGAGATTTTTTTTTTTGTGGAGCCTATTTTCACGTTAGAGTGTGGTACACCTTCTATGTGTTACACTCGAGTATTTTTACAGTGTTCCCACTTGCTGGTGAGTGGGTCAAGGGGGTTCGGGGGTGAAGCCCCTGAAGCAAATTTTCATGGGTGGTTTATTAACCCATGGGTAATGGGTAACCGTTATGGGTTGTTTTTGGGCCCATGGTTTTTCGGTACCCATTGTTTTGATACCCATGGTTTTTTTTCCATGGTTTTGATACCCATGGTTTTTTATCAAACTTCTTAAGCAATTGTCTATTTATATGGTATTATGCATATGATACATAGACAAGCAAATGTATTGCAGATGTGCTTTGAATTTGGGTGTGAATTCTGTAGAGTTTTTTGAGCATAGCTCCAAATGGATCTAGGTATTGTATTGAGAGAATGGAAGCTTGTAATAAAATCTGAGCAAGTGATTCTTGGTGGACGTAGCCCAAATTGGGGTGAACCATGTTAAATACTATCTTTTTGTGTTGTGTTATTTATTCTGCACTTTTTATTTGAGATCTATAATATTTTCTACATATTAATTTCTACTGTTGCGATTCTGTAAGGGATTATTCGGCATATTTTATCTCTTATTTCTTATCAGGGAAGACTCAAAGGAAATAGAGGTCTTGGAGGCGTATAGGGGTAAGAAGGATGAAGATGAGGATGAAGAAGTTTATAATCATCCTATGTATGATATAAATGATTTAGAAGAAGAAGGAAGTGAAGGGAAAGATGACGAGGAGGAAGTAGATTCTCAAGGCAAAGGGGTGAGAAAAGAAGTGAATAGAAGAGATTAGAGGACCGAAATCCTCACCAAGGAAAAAATAGAAGAGGTCATAGAAAGAGAAGTGGTAGGCATCATCAAAACGTTAGTGGAATAGGAGGTAGAGTGTAGTATAGATGAATTAATCAAGGAGATAGAAGAGGAGAGTAATGGAAAAGAGTATGGCATCATGGGTGGAGACCCTGACCTAGCAGTAAGCTTTCCAAAGGTTGTGCACGGACAGGTGGGAAGAGCATAGTGGAAGCAAAAAGGCAAGGTGTTATGCGTATAATTCTAAATAACTAATCAATGAGCTACGCACACACTTCCAAATAACCATGTCAACAGAACAACTCATGCCCATGACCTCATTTATCATAAAAGGGGCATACCCACGAACCAAGAAAATACTATCTTGGGCATTTGAATCCCATGTCAATGAACCTGGGTTTGAGGTAAGCCAAGGGGTGTTAATGAAGATTCTAGAGACAAAAGGGATAAAACCCTTGGGTAATGCTCAACAACTGCCAGATGATAAAGTCTGTAATGCACTCAACAAGGTTTCAGTTGAGGTCGAGGCTAGAATTTTTGGAAGGAATGATAGGGTGAGATTCCTAGAGGAAGAATTAGAGGAGGAGGAAATTCTCAAGAAAATCAAGGACGTAAAACAATTATAACGAATCAACGCATAGTTAAGGCATGAAATGAACAAGGAGAAGGAAAGGGTACACGAAGTATATAAGATAATCAAAATGATCATAGATGTTATTGTCTTAAAGCATCTTGACCTAGCACCACCTGAGAAAAAATATAAATCAACCCAACAGTGCCTAGAGGATTTGACTCACATCCTCACAATGGAGAGGTGACCACTCACCTTAGAATCCGCATAAGAGGCATTGGCACGCCAAGAAATGGAGGAGAAGTTAAAGGTGGTAGATATCATTGCTCGATATACTAAACTCCTCGCCGATGTAAAGGACTCTGCGTAAGTTGTTGAGGCCGCAAATGATAATTGTGTTGATAGAGATAGGGTATAAAGCATTTTAGTTACTACACATGAAGTGGAGCTCAAGAAATTTCAAGAGAAAAATAAGGGAAACAAAACAGAGAGGCATAAGATCCTTTCCGAAGTGGAAAAGAAATCAAAAGCTATCAAGACTTTACAAGGCTCGATCAAAAAATACTTAAAGGAGTTATATCCCCATATCACTCGTAGAATGGATGCACTCAATGACATTGGAAAATGTCTTTAGGGTATTGATGATGTGATAAGTGCCAAGGGGGAGGAGCTAATTTTTGAGAAGGTGAGCGCTCTAGTAGGTGACCTCTGTCAGCAAGCACAAAGTGAGGTAGATGCCTAGAAGAATCTTGAGGAAGATATTGGAAATGATTTCCCACTCCTCCTTCAGCAATAAACAATTTTTTCTACATTCCCCACATTCTTTAATTCATTCTTCCCTCATTCTTCATTCCTTAATTATTTATTCCAACTATTTAGAGTATGTTATTATTTATTCATTGAAGGAAGGTGTTCCCCCAGATGGAGAATAGGCTTAGTGTAGGGAGAAGTTGGGGCCTCAGAATATTGGCTAAGTACAAAAAGGTGCGTGGGTGTTTGGGATCTATATGAAGAAGGGCACGTGGGGTAAAAGCATGTAGGACAAGGGTTTTAGGAGGGTTTAGTAAAACCCATTGCATGTGTGCTAGACAAAGTAAAGGGTTTAGGGACTTAGCCATATTCGGGATTCCTAGCAGCAACATGAGAAAAGTGTGACTTGAATGAGCATGCAGAGTGGATAAGGTAATAACCTGACAACTCGATGGTCAAGGAAGGAATATTCCATGTGATGGAAGGATCTAAAGAGACATCATTATAGAAAGTGGAGAGGCTTAGATGGGAAGAAGCATGCTTCATTTAAGGACCACATGGACACTTGGAAACCAATCTATTACTTCAGGAAGGCATGATGTTGGATATTAAATTTATATATAGAGATGCTTGGGTAGAAGTAAGGGATGGATCTTTGAGAAAAGTGTGTGGTCATTGGAATCACATAACGATTGAAGAGTCGAAGCTCTATAGAAATAGTAATGAGTTCTATGGACTCTAATTAGAAGGATGATAGGAGAGATGGCATATCTAGAGGGATGGGTCTGTGATCATTTTTGTAATATGGGAAGCATGGTTAGGATTTTTGATGCATGAGTCTTATGTACATTGATACATTGGTCTGTTATGGCCTTAAGGAATGTAATGTGGTTACTGAACTAAGATCAATGAGGAATATATGGTTATGTTTAAAATATACGTTGTTCATGGGTGTAAACCAAAGTGTATCTTCTTTATGTTATGAATCATATCTTTTATATGTTTGATATTTATTTTTTTGTCTAAATGGATGCATTAATATAATGCTTCATCTTAAGTTCTCAGAATGAATGCATGTTTCTTTACCCTTTTTCTAAGTTTCCATCATTGATCAATGTATTCTCACAAGACTCTCATAAAGTAGAGGCTCGGTGCCCGTGCGTGTCTCAGGTGAGCGCTCAATGCCCAGTGGGTGATAGGCTGATGCACATGGGATTAGACTGTTATTCTAAGGGCATAATAATGACTACATGTCATGTAGGCATGATGGATTTTAGGTGAGTTAAGTATGGTAGAGTCATGTTTTTATGTTTGATTTAATTTCCATGTTATTGTTATTATGGAAAATAAATGATGATGTATATGTATGTTGTGGTGTAAATGTCCAAATATTTGATATCATGGAAATGTGAAATGATTGATGTATGATATGGTTGATGTCATAAAATGGTAAGTATGTAAGTTATTTTTATTTTTTTAATTTCCCATTTTTGTGTAAAATGGAAAACTCACTAAGGTATAATGTGAATATAAAGGGTGAAATTGGTTAAGGGAAGAGTGGTCGAGCTAACCTCCAAGGGCCCCATGCCCTCGAAGTGTTATTTAGATAGCCCTAGTAAAATGGGGCCTCAGGCCGTTGTAGTTCTCCCATAAGCTAGGGAAGAATATGAGGAGGTAGATACATGGGTTGGTTGGTTTTAGACATGATTTAGTGTAGGTCATTTAGGTAAGTTTTTTATTTAGGTTATTTAGGAATGGTTGAGTTTTAGGTCATGTAGGCATGGTTGAATTTAGGTTGAATGAGGAATTCCTAAAATGTAGGTGTTAAAGGTTTGGTCCTGTGTATGAGAATCAAATATTTAATTAAAAAGGTGAATGATAAGAAGAGACAAAAATTATTCCTAATTGATAAGAACAATTACGAGTCTATCATACCAAATATGGTGTATGAACATAAATCCCTACAAGAATTGCATGATTGACTGTTCTAAGGGTGAAGAAGGTCACATGATCATGAAATTTCACATTTACCTCACATCCCTTGAGTAGGTAGAAGGTTAGAAAGGAAATGCAGTGAGGTAAATGAAGCTGGTTTTTAGTGTAACCTAGTGTGAGACAACATGCTTCTTTGGCAAGAGACCTAAGATCATAATAGGCAAGTCCATGACGAAAAATTCATATTTTTTTATTTTTCTTTATAGACTGATCAATGCGGGGAAGTCTATGTGGGATGAAAAGAATATATCCTTGAGGTCTTCATGAAGCTAATCGATGTGGGAAGCTTCAGAAAATTTTTATTTTATTTTTGTAGGAATAATCTTCTTTTTGTGATAGGACTATGTATAGTATGGCTAGCTTTGTATAGATGTCCTTCAAGGGAGCAGGTCTATTTATAGTAGCAATATATAAATATTAGATGTCCTTTTTGAGGGATTCATCTTTTTTCGAGAAGTTTGAATCAAGGATTTTGAATTTGAAAATCTCGTATATTAGTTTTGAAATTATTTTTGGACTTTTAGGTCATGGACAAGACTATAGAGAAGTATAGGATTCTTTTATTAAGACAAAACCATAGCACACAAGGGTTATCTATGAAAGAGAGGTTTTAAGGAACAAATGAACATGGCATTCCATCTTGAAAAGGATGAAAATTATCCATGAGAATCATGTCATGAGTAGATTCGTTGTACTCATATTGAAGATAATGCTGAAGGGTGAAGGGTAATCACATGATTCTTGTGTATTCATTTGATCCTTAAATAGGTAATTGGAAGGTGAATTTTTCTCATGGGAAAAGTGCTTAATAGACATAAGGTGATCTAGGACTAGATTCAACAATAGAATGGTCTAATATGCAAGGAATTCAGGGGCTCAAGTTTGGGTTTACCTTTGAGTAAAGACTAATTATAAACACCTGATCCATAGGTACGAGTAATGATATAAGGTCCAAGAAAATTAGGAGAAAATTTCCCTTGTTTACTTTTCTCCTATTTTGTTACATGTTAATTTTCCGTCAGGACGAGGTCACCGACTTGGAAGATTCGTTCTTAGACATGTTTATCATAGGCACATTTGATACGTTTTTGGTAGATTTGGAGGTGATCGAGAGCATTGAGATGACGTTCATCTAATTAATTGAGTTGTGCCAAACGGTCCTGGAAAAATTCCTTAGCATTCTGCATGTCTTTGAGTGAGATACAAAGATATGGTATTTGGAGTTCAATAGGTAGGATATCCTCTGTACCATAGACCAAATATAAATGTGTGGAAATAATTGAGGTATGAATGCTAGTAATATAAGCCCACAAGTCAAAAGGAATGTGTGTGTGTGTCAATCCTTTCTAGTGTCATCGACCACTTTCATAATAGTTTTGTTTAAGGTTTTTTTGGTTGATTTTGCTTGGCCATTTCTTTGGGGATAATAAGGTGAAGAAAAATGAGTTGAATGCCGAAGGCATCAAAGATTTTTTGTAGGGTTTCATTTTTGAATTGTTTTTCATCATCAGTGATAAGGTGGTGAGGGACACAAAAGTGACAAATGATGTGATGGTTGACGAATTCACATATTTTCTCATCTTTTGTATAAATATGATGCATGGATTCCACCCATTTAGTGTAGTATTCGGGGTAGCAGTAATAATCCATTGATGGCATTAGAAATAATGAGGATTAATCTCTCTGACAAGATCCAAACCCCATCGAGAGAATGACCTAAGGTCTCGTGTGACCTGTAAGGCATGACTAGGGGTGTGATGAAGATTATCATGTTGTTGACATTTCACACAACACTTTTCATAGTGACAACAATCATGGTTTAGGGTTGGCCAGTAATAGCCCTGATAAGTAATGTGTTTAGCGACAACTAAACCACTAAAGTGACCCCCACAAATTTCATCATGAACTTCCTTGATGGTGTAGGAGATTTCAGAACTAGTAAGACATCATAAGAGGATAGCGTTAAAACCACATTTATAAAGAAGACCACCCATGATGACATAGTGAGAGATACTTTTGAGAAAGGCTCGTTGTCTATTGCAAGTAAGATCTGAAGGTCGAATGGAAATGGAAATGTAGTCTACAAACTACTTATACAAAAGGTCATGTGGGTCAGTTTCAATGTGTCTGACAAGGTTAGTATCTCAAAATAGATAAGAGGGTGAGTGCAAGCTTTGTAATATGACAAATATTTTTGATTCGGAGGGTGAAGCTGGGATCTAAGAAGCAAGACAAGCCATGGTATCTAGAAATTTATTAGTAAAACACAGGTTGGTTTGAAATTCATAACGATCAAAGGTAGTCAAAAGTATGTCAACATGATGCTTATATTTTTGAAGTATCTCATTATGAAAATGGTATATACCATTAAATTGGTTCACAACCAATTGAGAGTTGCTAAATATATTAATTAATTTAATGTCTAAGGCTATGGCGGTTTGAAGACCTAACACGAGTGCTTCATATTCGGTGATATTGTTAGTACAATCAAAATATAGTTTGAAAGATAATGGCATAGGATCACCATCGATAAGAATAAGGTCATCTAGTAAGTGCTATCATTTAAAGAGAGGGTAATGATGGATTCATAAGGGAAATCAAAGCTAGAGGATTGATATCTAGAGAGTGGTGCATCTACGAGTTTCTCAGAGATGATTTTTCCTTTGATAGATTTTTGATGGATAAATTTGAGATCTAGGTCTGCAAAAAGCATGATCCAACATGTCGCATGTTGATGTCGGTAGGGCTTAGCGTACATGTAATATAAGGAGTTAGTATTGGTGACAAAAAAGGTTTTTTGGTTGAGTAGGTAATGACGAAGTTTAGTGGTGACCAAAACTAAGGCTAAGTATAGCTTTTTGACATGATTATATCTAGTTTTGTAATCTAAGAGTGTATGGATTATATAATAAACCATTTTTTCCCTATGTTTCTTATCACGATGAGTGAGCATGGCACCTAAAAAATGATTAGTAGCAGAAATATAAAGTTAAAATGATTGGTTCTCCTTAGGGGGAATGAGCACATGTGATTAAAGGAGGTATAGTTTTAAGGCATCAAAGGCTTTGTGACATTCATCATCCCATTTGAAGGATACATCCTTTTTAGGATATGATGAAATGGATGGCAGCAGTCAAAAAACTATAAAATAAAGTGATGAATAGATTACAACTTGCCTTACAAAATATGAAGTTAAATAAGGTTAGTAGATGGAGGAATTTCGAGAATATCCTTGATTTTAGCTTGATCCACTTCAATGCCACACAAAGAAACAATAAAATATAGGACTTACTAGATAGGACAAAAAAGACACACTTCTTAGGTTGAAGTGAACACATTACTTAATGAGACGGTCAAAGATAGCCTTAAGCAATGTAAGGTGTTTAGCCTGATGTTTGGATTTGGTGATAAGTTCATCATTGTAATCTTCCAATATGTGATTCATAATGTCATGAAAGATATAAGTCATGGCTCACTAATATGTAGCACCAACATTTTAAAGGCCAAATGGCATGACACAATAGCAAAAGGTCCCCCAAAGAGTGATGAAGGAGGTTTTGTGTTGATCTTTCAAGGTGAGTAATATTTGGTTATAACCTGAGAAATTATCCATGAGTGATAGCATCTCATAGCTGGTGGTGATATTAACTAGTTGGTCAATACTAGGTAAAGGAAACTTGTCTTTGGGGCAAGCTAAGTTAAGGTCATGAAAATACGTGAAAATGCAAACTCCCCTTATCACTTTGGTGATTAGAACAATGTTAGAGATCCATTGAGGATAAACAATGGGTAGAATAAAGGAAAATGAAATGAGGCATTGGAGTTTTTGTTTGACAAAAAGGGAAATACATGGATGTATTTTACGTAGCTTTTGTTTCATGGGTTTGGTTTTAGGAATAGTTATGATATTCTGGACCACAATGTTTGGGTCAATACCGAGCATATCAGCATATGTGTAACATTCCCATTTTAAGACTTTAGAAACAAGGGATTCTTTTTATATATAATGTTAATTGTTCTAAATAAAACATTATTTAGAACACACATTCAATGCCAATCAATCTCATAACAGATAACCATATGCAATTGTAAATGACTCGGTGATACACCGATCTATTCATTCCATGACTCGGTTACATACCAATCTATTCATGTTTAACTTTAGTATTGAATACTTATCATATACTATGTATACTTGTTTCTCTTACCCTCCTCCAGGTACTGAGTAATCTATTTAAAGAATCTATCTGAATATTTGTTATCAATATTCATCTAACATCACGTTACTTTAAACTAGGTGACATAGGACAACGCAACCAGCAACTTGCGATAATTTGGCCAAATATTTATAGCATACTGTGTATGTCACTATTCCTAGATGACATACTCGTCATATTGGTATAAGTATTTCACCTCACTCTTCTATTATCATGATTGGTCTTTACTGACTACCGTTAGTCCACTTGTCGTAGGTTTAACCCTAGCCCTAGTTAGTAACATAAATAATTATAGGAAGATGCTCACAATGGCTTAGGGTAAATGGGTATACTCGGTTGACCTAAGTCAACTGGATGTGCCAAGGTACCCTGAGCCATTGGAAGCTAATTCCTATCCTAAATATGCCCCTAACCTGACCTAGAGAGAAACTAAGTTCAAGTCCAAGTTTGTGTGTAGATATAGATGATCAATGTGGAAGGGTGAGGCCACATGTCAACTACAATGATGTATTCTCAAAAATACCCAAGTCTTCTTGAAATTACATCCCTATAGTTGGTGTGTGCCAACATCCTTCAGAAACTGCCTCATCGAGATGTACATACTCAAAGGAGTTCATTAAAGAATTATTAATTTGGATTATGTCTAGATTACAACAACCCTGTTAAACCCTAATCCAACACTCCATAAGTTCTATCCTAAATATGTTTTATTTAGTCCATGAAGAACTTCCTTAGCTTATGATTACTTTTTAATGTTTGTTTTCACGGTTTAACCAACAGTTAACCAAAACAAGACAACGATGTCATAAGTTTTATTAAATGTACTTTAACTTTCAAGAAGTTTTAACAACCACATACTTCCAACTATAGTAGACTTCATACAAGGTGAAGTCTAATGATTATTAATCATATATCCAAACCTTTTAGGTTTACATCTAATTATGAGAGAGAAAGAGTCTTCCTCTATATAATTGAGTATTAGGGTATTTCATTTCCAATGTCCATAGTTTATACATCATGTTTATTATGCAACTTATTACTATGTTAAATTGATAGATATAACACATCATATTATGCAACTCTCAAGTTACTTCATTATAAGGGAAACTGAACTAATTCCCACTAACAATCTTATCAAAGATAACAAGATAAGCATACATAATGTAAAGAATATCAACAAGATGTAACTTTCATCTTCTTTATAAAAGTAAAAGATAATTTACACAACCAATACAAGTAAATTCCCAACTTTCATTTCATCTATGAAACTTATACATTTACAAGACTTATGCATTTTAGGCATACTGCATAACAATAACCTTCCTTTTTGAAAAGAATACAACTTGTATTTTTCAGTACAACTCAAGAACGAATCATAATTTTTCTCAAAGAATCAGACTAAAATCAGCCAATGCATCATATAAGTTTTTCCTTCTTTTATCACTTACGAAGTCCATCTGCAAAAATTGCTAGCATGGGTCAATTCAATGAACTGAGCATGATAAGCACTAAGCCTTAAAATGAAGTGCTTTCCACTAATTGTTCCATTAAAAAAACTCTTTTTTAATGAAACAATTAATATATCATACATATCAGTATAAGTAATATCAATTAGAAAAGAAGTACATTAATCAATCTGAATTTACTTCTAAGAGAAGAACAGATTATAATCCACAACATCTACCTTACAAAATTAAAGTTTAATTGATCCCATCAAATACCTACAAACAAACAACATATCATAACATCCTATTGTTCCCAATTCTATCATAATAGAATACAACATTTAACATTACTATAAGTCAAAGGAAGGGTTTATAGCATAGTTCCCATTAGGATGATTCATCTAGCCCCTAAGCAAGGAAGAATAATATCCATTCCAAACTATGCTCAACAAAAAAACATTTGAAAATAGAAATAGGTTCATAACATAAATTTAACTGTTTCATTTAAAGGACAACTACCTCAAAATTCAATATTTAAGATTTTCATCAGAACATAATCCCATATCAATCTAAGAAGGAATATAGAATTTAAACAGTCTGCCAACAAGATTATATTTTCTGTTCAACAAAACCAAAACATAAAATCTCTTCCTACATCACTTCAACAAATGATATGAACAAGGAAGACTAAACAATTATAATAAATCTTCATTTCACAAGAGAACTAATAACAGAAGGGTTCAATCAAATGAACTAATCCCAATAGGTTAGAAAAGGAATCTTATCAGAATTTGATTCAATCCTTAAATCATTTCTTTATACTTAACAACAAATTCCCTTTTCTAATCCAAACAATAAGCCCATAAACTAGTTCCTAGAAGAGAGAACAAATCCAACTCATTGTAAAGAAAATGTACTGTATGTCTCCCTTACAATCCTTATCATTTAAAAGCATGAGTTATAATTTCAGTTCAGAACAACGTAAACAATAAAGTTCAAAAACATCACACTGTCCTTAAGGATTCTCAATTTCCTTTTTTTTCTTTTAAAAGACTCAAGTATTCACTTATTGATCCCAACAAGAATAGAAAAACTAAACCCTTAAACTAAAACAGTTCAGGAGTATCCTTGGAATCAAAACTAAAATTCCTTTAAAATGCCTCCACAACATTGTACTTAAGAATAAGTGGTTCATAATTCTTTTAGAACCATAAAACAAAATCAAAATGAATAGAGTTGAGTAATCCTTCCACTACAATTTCTAAGCATTGGTAAAAAACTCATCTTTAAAAGAAGTTCCAAATCCACTATCAAACAAAAGCGTTTCTAGTTAAATCTCCAAAAGATATTCAAACAGCTTAGTCATACTACTTCCCCAGATTTACTTTGAGTAAGCATTTTGAATTAAAAAGAGTTATAAGCTTTCAACTTGAATGTAATTTATAACCAACTCACAACTACCAGAACAGAACCAACACATCGTTCAGGCTATAAATTCCAAACACTAAGTTCCAAATTACATGTACAGTGTTGAATCACAAAGTCTCAAATGTGAGTACAGATATATACAAATATCATGATACAAGATAGAATATAATACGAACAACCTTAATCCAGTTTATAGCATAAACAAGAAATCCTATTTCCAACTCAAAATGAAACAAAATTTTCTCACAGAAGAGTTCAAAATCATTCAATTAGATATTCACAGGTTCAGGGAAACCACAAGTTCCCATTCTAGTTTGTATTTCAAACAAATAAAACTCATTCCAGCTCAAATCGAAATACGAGCTTCTAACTAGAGTTCAGAACTATTCATATAATAAAATATGAGTGTTGTGTACATTATGAACTTCCATTAACAATCCAGAATAACACAAGAATAAACACGAGTACAAAGGTACATACAGACTTCAAACAACAATAGGATTACTCGAGAATCCAAACATGGTTTCAGAATAACAAGAACCTCCAACAAAAATTCTTATCAAAACACCAACCATGAATCAAGCTTAAACTAAACACAAACTCAAATACAGGCTCCAACGAAATACGAGTTCATATACAAGCTCAAGATCAAACAAAACATGAACCCGAATATAGGCTCCAATGAAATAAAAGTTCAAATACAAGCTCAAGCTCAAAAAAAACATGAGCTCTAATGTAATATCAGATGAGACTTAAGGTTCCCAAAAACTCAGAACCAAGTAAACAATGACAAGGGTCAGTTAAAAACACAACTCTTTTAATAATGATTTGAGAAATGACAAGCAGAGCCACAAAAACAAGTTTCTCATGCACGCTTTGTTATTTAACCCATACAAAGAAGGTTTCCAAGACTTACTATAATTTTCCATGGATTCATACCCAAATTTCCAGAGATTGTAAAACCCAGCAAGTAAATAACCATATAAAACATGCAAGCCAAAAATCTCATAAGAGAAGAGTTATTTTAATGAAACATTTTGAAGAAAGCAAGAGATCTTAATGGTTAGAGCCTATCATTCCTAATAGAACTTTAGCCAAATCAAAGGAGACTTCCAACCAAGCTTCTAACTCCTTTATTCCTCCACACAAGATCAGCCAGCCAATGAATTTCCTCAGAATTCCTCATATACCTTCCCATGATCGAAAATATACCAGGTGAGTTAAAAATAGCAATGAAGTGAAATTCAAACTGCTGTTTCGAAGAACCAATTTTCTCCATGCAGAGAAAAATCCGAAAATCATGGAAAAACCAAAAACCTCCCACAAACCCACCTTCCAAGTTTCTAAGATGGTTTGTGAACAAAACCCGAGGCCCATTAATTTCATTAATTCCAATTTTCCAGCTTATCTCTCCTTGTGACCACCTCCCAAATCTGGGGAATGCCCAATTCTCATTTAACATGCAATTCCATCTTTAGTGCATCTTCCACATAAGCCTCCGCCAAGTCAATTAGCCACTGCCAAATTGGCAGTACTTAATGCCTTAAAAACCTTATCAACAAATTTAATGTCATTGGAACCATTGTCATAGAGGCATGCGACCCTTTTAGGTTCCCATTTAAATGGCTTAGAATAGATCCCTTAAAACTTAGGTTAGTTTAGGAATAATTACCTTAGGTCTTAACATATTACCTTAGGTAATTCCAACATTAGGTTAGATTAATTCACAACCTTTTAGTTTTAGGCAATATGTTAGATCATCTCATAACCTTATAGTATTAGGTTTTAGGTTTAATTTAGATAGCCTAATAACCTTTCCATATTACCTTAGCACAAGGCTTAGGTTTGGACACCAACCCAACATAGCTAGGTAGTAATATTCTTAACTAGCTTAGGATTCCGTAGGATAATCCTTTAGTTTTAGGATTCTGAATCCTTCATATGTCATGAATAGCATGTATTTCATTTACGTCAGCAATGTACTGCCAAGATCGATCTCCAAGGACCTAAACACAACATACAACTGAATGGAAACACGTTCACACAAGATTAAAGAACTTATAATAAAAAATTTCAGTCTTCTATGTCCCTTAAATTATGGAATGTCAATTTACCATTCATTCAACTAAGAAGGTCTAAACATTCCTTGGATCACTGAAATTGATCCAAGGATGAGTCAGATAAAGAGATAAGTTTGCTACTCTTAAACCAGATTGCAACTCACCTACATGAAGTGAAAAATGGATTCAAGGAAGCCATTCTATTCTAGTCTAATGATTTTAAGAATAGAAAATATTTATCCATATCAAGCATGATCTCAAACAATCAAAAGAACACGTCTTTAGAAGAAAATCACATGTCAACACTTGAAATGCAAAGGAGGAATATAACAATTGTCTAGGGTTTTACAATATGACCAAGTAATATCTTTACTATGATCATAGATGAAATAATTAAAAGCTTACTATTCAGTAGCATCTAAATATTGTCCTATTTTTTGAATGTGCGGGTCATCTTGAGTGTGAATATTGATTTCAATGGTCAATTCATTTAACATGGTTTGTGTCTAAGAAGATAATGATTGGTGAATATAAGAATATTCTACACCAAGGAAGGTGATAATAGACTCATCGTCCTAACATTGAACAACATTAATATAAGGTGTATCATCATCGATCATGTCAGGGTACATAAATGGAAGAGAAGATGTAGGCTCGATATCTCATTGATAAGTTAGAGGTCCCATGGAAATGCTGTTCATTGAAAAAACAAATTAGGAGGAATGGATTTTGGATCCATAAACACTATAGGAAAAGGTGGTGAAGTTGGTAAATGGGGTGGAGAAGGTTTATCATCCTCAATGAGTTTAAATTGGGCCTTCTTGGGTGATTTTTTGGAAAATCCAATACCACTATGGTATTTATGTTTACGAGTGGTGTATGGGATGACAATATGATGGCCTTTCCCCCTTTCAAGCACAACAATGGAGGAAGGTGTGGGAAAAGTGGCAGTTGGTGAGATATTGGAGGTCAGAAGAAAATGGTTGAGTTTGGGAAGGTGGCTCAGGTGAGTAGGTAGAAACATCAATTACCCCATATAGTAAGTTGGTGCGAAGGTGGGGAGGACCATAAGGTAAAACCTCACCTATGTGGTGATAATAGTGGAGGTTTTGATGAAGTTTACCATACTCTTGAGGACTAAGGAATGTGTCAATATTATAAAGGTGGTATTCCCCTAGAGTGAGGTGTTGAAAAACACCTTCTAAGGGATTAGTAGTTGATATGTTGGTAGTAGGAATGGATGCATTAGTTGGTTGAGAAGTAGATGGGTTGGATGATGGGTCGACTGTAGAAGTTATGGTGGCAGAGGGAATAGAGGAGTTGTTTGTGGAAGAGGTAGCGACAACATTGGTGGATGTAGCAGTGGCTGAAAAATAAGTGGTAGCATAGTGGTAGATGCCTTAACTGGTAGAAGCACATCATTGGGTCGATACAACATGTTATAGGTATTGAATGGTAATGGGTCAACATGAATGGTATATTTGTTTCCTTCATGTTCAAATTTTAAACAACGGTGTAAGGTTGAAGGAACACAACCCATGGCATGGATCCAAGGTTGGCCAAGGAGCATGTTATACTGGAATTCCCCCTATAATACATAGAATAATTCCAGAATGGTATGACAACCCACATGAATGTGGATAATGATGGTGCCAAGGGTGGAAGTCATGGCATCATTGAATAAACGTAGCATAATTGGGTTATTATGAATATAATTGGTAGGGATGTGCATTTGGTTGTACACATGGGAGGAAATGATGTTGATACTGGCACTGCCATTGATCAAAATGTGTTGAATGCATATATTATCAATGTAGATAGAACTGTATAGGGCATGATAAAGATCATATTTTTGGAGAGGTACAATCTCATCGTCAGAGAAAATGAGAGTGGCTATTTGATGAGTGGTAGCGGGTGCAAAGGAAGGGGATTAAGTGGTAAGAGAGGCCACATGGTGAGGATTGATAATGGATGCCATAGGAGTAAGGTAATTAGGTAAGACCTCAATAGATTGTAGAACCTCAATGACGGCATGTCAATGAGACTCAGTGGTTTGGACCAAGTCATAGAAAGAAATTTTGAAAGAGGACTATTGTAATTGTTTAATCATTGTACAATGAGTAAATGCCCTCATAAATAGGGTATGTGGGTCCACGGATGGTGATTTTAGGTGCCAGGTGCAGATGGGATATTGGGTAAAAAGAGTGGTGGATGGGCTGGTTGTTTTGTCCTTT
Organism: Taxus chinensis; assembly: GCA_019776745.2. NCBI lineage: Eukaryota > Viridiplantae > Streptophyta > Pinopsida > Cupressales > Taxaceae > Taxus > Taxus chinensis. Next base: position 836,636,841 of record CM034150.1, read on the forward strand.
CCTTTTTCTTTCTAGGTGTGAGTGGCAATGTTAACCATATTAATATTTGGAAAAAGAGCAAGTGAGTTGTGATAGATGTAGCAATAGGATGGGAAAAAATATGGTGAGGGCTTATACTACTTTTGTGAAAAGAATGTAGCACATTGGAATTTTGGTAGAGGGTTGGATAGCTCTCTTATGCGAACCATATTGAACTCAAATGTTGGAGGGGGATAAAAGGGTTGTGGAGGTGGAAATGAAGATTGTTGAATAGGCACGGGATAAGGAGGTGTGGCGATATATGGAGGTGGAATAGGGTCCTCATCTAAAATATCATCGTCATCAAAATCTTCTTTAGAAGGACATAGTTGGAGAAGAACATTCTTAAGATCCTTATAGTTTTCCACATCATTCCCTGGCACATGATGGTAAGTGTAAATTTTTGTATCATCAAACCCTTCTAGTTTAGGTTTGAGTGGGTTGTAAGGTATAAGTGGTGGTAATGTGATGACGGAGGTTTTCAAAATTTTAGCTAAGATGTTGGCATAAGACCTTGTCAATGGATCACAATGCAAAGTAAGTGTGGGTCTAGATGGAAACATGGATGATTTTTTTGGGGGAGGCGCCATGAGAGTTGGAATCAGAGGCTAAGCTAGTTTGAACACCTACTTAGTAGGTAGTATGGTTTTAAGTTTGGATTGTACCTTCGTGGGTAAAAATGTGACAAATGAGCTAGCGGTTAAAGGTGTTATAGGTTTAACTACCTCGTTGGAGGCCATGGGTTTTCGGACTTTGGTTTTACCTTCTTGGGTAATGGTGAAGGAAAAGTGTGCGATGTAGAAGGGAATGAAGATGGAAGAAGGGGATGGGTTATCAAAGGCGATAATGGAGGTATGCAGTGAAGGTTGTAGAAAGAGGCAAGATTTAAGGTACTAGTTGAAGAGAAGGTAATATCATAGGTAATGATGAGGATACTAGAATTCATGTAGGTATAGGTGATAGAAAGGATGTAGGTTATGGAGAAGGTGTAAGTTGCTATAGGTAATTTGGGTGTAATAGATGACCGTTAAGACGATATGGGCTGTTGTGCTTTTGGTTTACCTTGGGTAGGAGGCTGCTTGGCTAAGGTTTATGGGTGAGGCCCTAGGATAGATGGAAGTGGTGAAAATGATGGAGGGGTAGTAGGAGAATTCATTGTATGTGGCCTAAGAGGTCGGGTCTTCCTCTTAGGTGGGGGAATAATATTTGCATTATCTTGTGAGGATGTTGCTAAATCTACTTCGATAGGGGGATGGACTAGGCTTGATGTTTGCATGACTCCCAATGTGGCAATGGGTTTGGTCATGGAGGAAGATATAGATGTAGGTAAGGCTTTAGGCATTGGAAAAATTTGAATCAATGGTAAAGATTTAGGTGTGGGCGAGGGTGATGAAGAAGAGGTTACTACAACTGGCATGGTAATGGTGGGTTTGGTTGTCTAAAACAACTATGGATAGATCATGGAAGTATCAGTAGACAACATTTTCATCTAGGTAGAGAAAGGCAGACAAAGGTATCCCTAAAGCATGGAATTATTGACATAATCCAAGTGGTCATCCAAACATGAAAATGGAACCAATGGAGGGGGGGATGATGGTTGTTTGGTAGTAATCCCTGTAAAGAATGTCTGTGAGATAGGGAAATGATTGGCTTGTGATTCCGTGGGTAAAAGAGCCAAGAGAAAATCAACAAGATCCTATAAAGCCAATGGAGAATTGTCCCTAATAGGAAGGGGCATTTTTAATGGATCCCCTATGGGTAGGGGATATGATAGGTAGGATGAGGTAGGTTCATATTTTGGTGAAGAGGAAGGTAAGCATGACTTTCCTCGTGGGTATGAGAGTTAATACTGTGGGTTGTTCATTAGTTTTAGTGGTGTGTGGGGAAACTGCATCGAAAGGTATAGTGGAATCCTCCATGGGTGAAGGGGGGAAATAAGGTAGACTCCTCTATGGGTAAAGGAGAAGATGAAAAATGTTCCTTCATAGAAGGATCTTGTGTAAGAATCTCGTCGATAGATGGAGTAGGAGGAAGTTGAGGAAGGGATGGTATGATGTCAAAAACAACATGAACCTCATGAACGTTACTATCATTAGTAGAAGGTTTGTTGGTTTGGTTAGATGACGGGGTGTGATTTGGGAATGGATTCTTGAAGATGTGAAGGTTCTGATTAGTTGGTGCATTAGGGTTATCCAAGACAAAGATCTCCACTATCTATCATTTCTTGGACTATATTTTTGAAAATTATACAATTATTGTCGTTATGGCCTTTAATGCGATGATAGTTGCAGTAATAATTTTCTTTGTACCATACATGAATAGGATGAGAGGGGTCAAATATAGTATGTGGTTTGATGGGTGGAAAAGATATGGCTCCGGATTTTAGAATTTTTTCTAAAACCGAAGAATAGGGTTCTCTTAAGGGAGTGTATTTTTGTTACTCCCACTTGAACTGAAAATCCTAAACAAGAGAAAGGTTAGAAGAAGGATTTAATTTTTTGGACAGGTGAGACGGGAAAAATTTCAAAACTACCATATGGGAAAATCATTTTTCTTTAGAGTAATTATTTTGTTTTTTGGAAGAAGAAGAGGTATTACACAATTGTATCTTCTTCTCTTTAATGACATGAATTTCAAGTCTTTGGGCCATAGTGAACGCCTCGTCGAACATGTGGAAAGTTTGAACTTGGAGATTTAATGAGAGTGTGCCTAACAAAATCCCTAGTGAACAATTCTATTAACTCAGTTTGAGGGAATTGAAATGTGATTTGGTTGATTAGGCTTCACCAATGAGTGACAAAATCAATGATAGATTCATCTTCGTATTGTCATGTCGAGTACAAGTCGGTCATAGTGACCTTCTTGAAAATATTGATAGAAAAGTGGTCTAGAAAAATCTTAAGCCACTTGGTTGAATGAGTAAATGGAGTGCCTAGGTAGACCTATATACCAATCCAATGCAAGTCATGTTAAGGACATTGGGAATGTTTGTAAGATCAAAGCATGCCATCATGAGTTATCAGATAAGAACCCATGTTTAAAATATTGCAAGTGTTGTTGTGGGTCTTCTTTGTTGTTGAATCGGTTTAATTTAGGCATTTCCCCATGCGTAGGGTATCGACGAATCGAAATGGATGGGTGAATGGGGCTCATTACAAATTTCTTTGTATTTGAGAGAGTTACGTGAGTCAAAGACCGATGCTTCCAATGTCTACATCTTTTCTATCACTATATTGATAAGATTGTTGGGAGGTTGTGTTGACCGAGCACCCCTTGCAGTATAAGGGAGTAGATGATGAAGGTATGACATGGGAAGCATCCCATTATAGGGTGGTTTCGAGTACAAAAATTGTAATGGGGGAATAGATGTAGGTGGCAAGTATCCTAAATAAGCAATAGATGAGATAGGGGATGTTGGTGATAAGTGTAGGTAGGTCGGAGTGGATGTAACAACCCTCGTATTAATTGGAGGAAGCGATTGTGGGATGGAGAGGACAATTTTTTGAAGGGAGTATAGGCTGCCAAAAACTAAGGGTGGCTGAGATGTAATAGTTATATGAGAGGTGGTAGGTTTAGATAGACATACACTCAATGTGGTTGATAAAGGAATGGTTGATACCAACATGTGAAATTGATGTCAAATATATGGTAGATGCCATAGGTGCAGCAGATATCGATGATGTAGGGTCAAGTTGGGACACCACAGGTGGTAAGGTGGAAGAGGGTAATGTCAAGCTAGTAGTATTTGATTCTGAAGTAGGTGCAAGGGTAGGAGAAATGGACACAGGCATGTCGTATACAAGCTGCCCTGATGAATCCCGAGTTAATGAATGGGTTAAATAATATTGTAAAGTAGTAGGGTTTTAGTGAAGGAGTCTTGCAAACTCCTCGTCACCGATATTGATGATAATAGGATGAGTGGGGTCCAAAGGTGATAAAATGGATGGTGGCGATGGTCTAGGAGGGAGTGGCTGAAGGATAGCATGGAATACGAGGACATTGGCTTCACTACAAGTCAAAACCATGTAATTTATAGTATACTTGGTAATTTGATCTCTATAGATGACACAAAGGCACATAAGGAATGGAGAAAATAGTTCTAAGAGGTGAAAATTAGTCACTATTTTAATAGAAAGATTAAAACATAGAAACTGACAGTGGTTGGGTAATCGATGTCGATGACAGAGGGTAACTGATGATGGTTAAGGTGACCAATACCAATAATTGTGTGAAATCAAAATATTTTTAAATGTGGCAATAAATGATGAAAATGAAGTAAAATATGTATTTTGACAATGACTTCAAGGACCCAAAGATATGGTGAAGTATCCAAAGAACCCCAAAAAGAATAGAAATGTGATGAATTCTACTTTTTTAAAAAAATGACCAAAACAATAGGAAACCAACAATGGTCAGGTTAATAGATAATGGTCAGATGAGTAAACTAATGACGGTCGCTAGACCGACCGCTAGTCACTATGAAATTTGTGAAAAGATGGAAAAAAGTGAATTTGGTAATTTAGATAAAAATAAAAGACCAACCAAAAACCTAAGTATGGCTATGATTGACCCTAACACACTTAGAAAGAGTTGAAATACACCAACTTTGATTATGGAATGTGAAAGGAAAGAAGAATGGAGAATACGATCTCACATCTCAAAACACAGATCAAGTAAAAAATAGCAAACATGAAATCCTACGTGGTGGATTTTATGTTCTGGCTTATGCCATTTAGGACTGACTTTTGAATAGATTAGATTTTTTGGTGTGATAAAAGGTGACCTATGAAAATCCAAGAATTAAGGCTAGTTTCAGGTAAAGTTTTGGTGAGGGGGTCCTTTCTCTGAGATAATGCCTGGAAAGTGATCCATTGGATTCTAAAAAGATTGTACTTCATCAGATTAGTCAGCATAAAGAGGAAAAATAAATACATGGAGGTTCCATATTTATATTAACAGGACCACCACTCTATGCAGAGTGGTGGTTACTGAACTGCCGCCCAACCAGGGCAGCAGTTCTGAGACCATATGTCTGCATTGGGCAGTGGTCCTGGCTCTTTCAGACAGAAAATAAAAATATGAAACAACCAACCCCATAATTTTAAAGGTTTTCCATGTCTCTTCTCCTCCACAACCTTTCCCATTCTTCAGTGCACATGAGGACATGAGAAAGGCTATAAATACATGTTTTTAGAAGATAATAAGATCATTGAAGCATGAAAGTAAGTGAGCAAGAAGTTCTTAGTGCTGAAATTTTTTTTTGTAGAAGAAAGGAGTGTTAAGAAATATCAAGCAAGCAATTGGGAGGAAATGCGAGATATTATCTACTCCTCCTTCATACTTATTGTAATTTATGTACTTATTGTTTTAATTGGATAATAAAATGTGGGAAGAAAGAGCAATTTCCCGTCCTGACTGGTTTTTCCTCCTCTAGAGGTTTCCAAGATAAAACTTGTTGGTGTTTATGAGTTTATATTCTTTCCTTTCCTAAAATTGTGGATTCTAAGCATAAGAAAAATTCATTCACTAGCTATCTTAGTCATTTTCTAATCGAAAGTAGAACAGAAGAGTTAATTTTAGATTTTGTGGATAATTCCAAAGTTGAAGGGTTTACACATCATTTTGGTATCAGAGCTAACAAGTATCTAGGACTATGGTATTCGTTCTTGGATTTGTATGACAATGACAAGATCTAAAGGTGAAAAGGATTTACCTTGAAATCCAGAAATTTCTACAAGAAAGTGGAAGCAAAGAATTTGGAGACAAATGGAGGAAGAGAACTTGGTCCGTAGAATTGAGATGCTGGAGACCATGATGGATAGGATGTTTATAAGCCAAGAAGAACTTGAAAATTTGTAGAAGACATCTTCTGTCAAACAAGACTCCATGGACTCAGTGGTTCGAGACTTAACTGAAAAGTTTTTCATAGGGAGGAGCCACCATGAGGAAGATTATAGGGAAGATCATGAAGAAGATACTTCAAATGTAAGAGAAAAATTAAAATCTAATCATACTCCTTTTAAAGTCGAGTTGAAAGTTGAGATTAAAGTTGAGATTAAAAGCTTTGAAGGACAAGTAGATGCAGAGTTGCTTGATAAATGGTTAAAATAGTTAGAAGTCTACTTTAGAGTCCATAATGTCACTGAGGAACAAAGGATCACATTTTCATGTCTCGAAATGGAGGGGCATGCTTTGGTTTGGTGGGAAAACCATCTAACCACTTGTTAAAAGAAGAAGTGTTCTATTGTGAAATCTTGGCAAGAATTTAAAGAATTACTTAAAGATAAATTCTATCCTATTATCCACAAGAGTGACCAAATGATTAAATAGCAGTATTTTAAACAAGTCAGTGGTCAAAGTGTGCAGGACTATTCTACGGAGATTTGGAGATAGGCGATGTTCTTAAACATGGACTTGGAGGATGAGGATATTCTAACTAAGTACTTGGGAGGAATTCACACTCACCTTCGAAGAAAAGTCATCTCCACAAAGCCCAAAGATCTCAATGAAGCATGTGTACATGCATACTACATAGATGATGAAAAGAAGTAAGGAGAAGTAGAGCCAAGGGAAAAGAAGTCAACAAATCAGCAGAAAAAAGAGTATGGAAAAAAAAGTAACAAGGGTAAGTGGAAATGGAAAGGTAAACAAGCTGTCACTACTTTAAATACTTGTAAAGATCCCACGAAGTTTTGCAAGAACTATGATATCAATGGTTGTACTGATGCTACATGTTGGAAGTTACATTCAGAGTTACATCTGAAGAACTGAAGCAAAGACTCAATGAAGTCCATGACAACTGTAAAAATAGAAGGGGAGGTGGAAATCAAAGATGACTTTGATGTAGATGAAAGGATTAGATGCATGGCCACTAACATGGACAACCAAGAAGAGGAGATGAGTAGACTATTCCAAATCAAAATCCAGATCAAGAGAGCTAAGGTAAGTGCTTTGGTTGATACATGTTCTCTGTCTAAGTTGATTTCTGAACCAGTTGGAAATAATATTGGTCTTCAGATTTACGAGCATCCACACCCTTATCCTTTGGGTTGGGTGAAGACGGGTGTTGAAATTCAGGTAGTAAGAAGATGTAGGGTCAAGTTTGGGATAAATTCCCAGTATATTTATTTTTTAGAAATTAATGTTATTCCACATGATGTTTTTGATGTTGTATTTGGGAGTCCTTACATGTATATTAGGGATGCTATATTTATGAGAAGGAAAAATTGGTACAGATGGGTCGAGGATGGGATCAGCTACAACATTCAGGAACACCAGCATAAGACACAAGTTACTATGGTGAGTGCTAAACAAGAAAAATGACTTATTCAAGAAAATCATAATCATTTTTGTTTACTTTTGTTAAAGGAAAAACAAGATGGGGTAGAAGTTTCAGAGATTTCTAACCAAGGAAAGCATGATTTGGATAGTATTATTCAGTCTTTTTAGGAATTATTTCAGTCTCGGTGGGTTACCACCAAAATGGGAAGTAGAGCATGAGATTCAGCTATTTCCAGAGTCCCCTCTACCGAATATTGGGTTGTATAGGAAATCCTTGCTTGAGAGTACTGAAGTAAAGAAACAACTCTAGGAACTACTAGACCAAGGGGTGATACATCTGAGCACCTCACCATGTTTTTTTTCTATTTTTATAGTGTCAAAGAAGGATGGTTCTTGGAGAATGTGCATCGAATACCACACTTTGAACAAGATCACCATAAAGAATAGATATCCACTTCCCCGCATTCATGATCTCTTGGACTAGCTTCAGCATGCCAAATTTTTCACGAAGTTGGAATTCAAGTCAGGTTATCACCAAGTCAGAATGAAGGAGGGGGATATATGGAAGACTACCTTCAAGACAAAACATGGTTTGTATGAATGGTTAGTACTTCCTTTTGGGTTATGTAATGCACCCACTACATTTATGATATTGATGAATGATGTATTGTCGTATTTTTTAGATTCATGTGTCATTGTATATCTAGAAGATGTCCTGATTTTTAGTTTCACATGGGAAGAACATATAACTCATTTATAAAAAGTCTTGCAAGTTCTTAGGGAGAAACAACTACTTTGTGATATGAAGAAATGTGAATTTTCCAAAGAGTCACTTGTTTATGTTGGGCACGTGGTTGGAGGAGGAGATCTATGAGTGGATCCAAATAAGGTGGAAGCCATCACTCATTAGACAACACCAACAGGAGCCATAGAGACTAGGAATTTTGTGGGATCAGTACAGTACATGCGGAATTTCATTCCAGGATTCTCCGCAATTGTAGCACCTCTACACACAGTGGCACAAAGAGTAAGAGTTTTGACTTGGGTAAGGAACAAGAAAAATCAATTGAGTTATTGAAATACAAGATTAGTCATGCTCCAGTACTTTCTCTTCCTAATTTGTGGCAAGCCTTTTTAAGTAGATAGATGTCAGTGATTATGTTATGGGTGTAGTGTTGCTTTAAGGAGGTAAACCCATATGCTATCATTCTAAAACTTTCACTTTAGTAGTTAAAGGATATTCATTATATGATAAGGAAATGGTATGCACTAGTTTAGGCAATTAAAAAATGGAAGCATTATTTATTGGGTAAAGGAAAATATTACACACACTGACCAAAAACCTCTCCAGTATTTACAAGCACGTTCTGAATTACAGCAGGCAAGCCACTACAAATGGATGGGGTTCCTTAAGTAGTTCCATATGGTGATCAAATACAAGAAGGGTAGTATAAATTTGGTGGCATACATGTTGTCTAGGCCACCCACATAGGAGAAGTTTTCCTGTTTGGCCACTATATCTGCACTTGAAGCCCTTCACGAAGGAAGATTATGGAGAGGCATATGCCCAGGATAGAGACTTTGGGGTGACATTTCAGCAGTTTTAGTCCAAAGGGACTGAAAGGACATGGATTGAGGATTGTTATCTTAAGGACCCGGCTGCTCTACCGATGGGAGAAGCTTTATGTTCCTAAAGAAGAAATACTTCTATTAATGAGGGAAGCACATACCTCAAAAGTAGTAGGACATGTCGGTGTTGGTAAGACCCTAGCCCACTTGTAAAGGTACGTGTATTGGACCAATATGCAAGAAGAAGTATCAAAACTTATACGTGGATGGAAACTATTTTGTACCAGCAAGCCTAATACTAGGAATGAGGGTTTGTAAATGAATTTTCCAGTACCTACTCATCCATGGGATGACATTTCTATGGATTTTCTAGGAGTATTACCTATGTCTAAACATGTCCATGACTGTCTAGATGTTGTTGTTGATATATTCAGTAAGACGTGTATTCTTATGGCATGTAAAAAGACAATAAAAGCACATGAGGTAGCAGATATTTTATTTGCTAATGTATGGGTGCATTTTGATTTGCCAAAGTCTATTGTTTCTGACAGGTATTCCAAGTTCTTGGGGAAGTTTTCGACTACTTTGTGGGAAAAGATGGATACCAGGTTACAGAGGAGGCATAAATTTCCATCCATAGATAGATGGACAGACTGAGGTGGTGAATAGGAATTTGGTACAGTTGATCAGAGCGTATAACAACAAATACCCAAGGACTTAGGATGAGTCCTTAGCCTAAATTCAACATTCCTATAAATGGGTAGTACACACATCCACTATTAAGTCATCATTTGAAACATGCTTGGGATATCTACCTACAAATCTGTTGGACATAGAAGTTGGGAAGCAGGATGAGGAGTAGACACGAGACACAAAGGTGACTAGAGAAAAAAAGTTCATTGAGAGGATCCAGAAAATCCATCTCAAAGTCAAATAACAGCTAGAGAAATCTCAAGCCAAGTACAAAGTTAGGCATGATCAGCATAGGAGGGAACATAAGCTTCATGTTGGAGATACATTTTGGCTTTACTTGAGCAAGGAGAGACTACAAGGTCAAGTACGGAATCTCAAGTCACTACGATATGGGCCCTTCACCATATTAGAGCAGGTTGGAGAAAATGCCTTTCAACTTGATTTACTATCATTTATGAGGATGTAATCTATAGTAAAGATAAAGATGCAGATGAAGGACTATAGTTGCTACCTTCCATTGAGGATTGCATCTTAGACTCATGACATGAATTGAAGGAGGATGTAGTGTTTGCAAGCCAGAAGGTTAGAGAGACTAGGAGAGGTCCACAGGAGTCTTGGCAGATTAGACTGACAGGAAAGACACCATGGTAGGCCTGGTGGTACTTGAAGGAGCAAGTGAGGGAATTATTTTCTCATCTACTCTCCCACTAAGCTTTTATGGGACCAAAATCCTCCTAAGCAGGGAGGTGCGATTGATAGGGATCCAAAAGGACTCTACTTGATCAAATCAATCATCACAAAGAGGGAAAATAAACACATGGAGGTTATGTCTTTATCGTAACATGATAGCCACTCTATGTAGAGATGTGGTTACAAACCCATCACCAAACCAAGGCAGCAGTCCTGAGACCACCGGTCTACATTGGGCGGCGGTCCTTCTCTTTTGGACAAAGAATAAAAGTATGAAACGAATAGCCCCAAAATTTGAAAGGTTTTCTATGTCTCTTCTCCTCCATGAACTTTCCCATTCTCTAGTGCATGGGAGGACATGAGAAAGGCTATAAATACATGTTTTTATAAGAGAATAAGATCATCGAAGCATGAAAGCAAGTGGGCAAGAAGTTCTTAGTGTTGGAATTGTGTTTTGTAGAAGAAAGGAGTGTTGAGACAGAGAAAACAAGTAATTGGGAAGAATGTGTGAGATATTATCTACTTCTCTTTCATAGGTATTGTAATTTATGTACTTTTTGTTTGATTTGGCCAATACAAAGTGGGAAGAAATAGAAATTTCCCTTCCTGACTGGTTTTTTCCTCCTCTAGAGGTTTCTAGGATAAAACTTGTTGGTGTTTGTGATTTTATATTCTTTCCTTTCCTACAATTGTGGATTCTAAGCATAAGCAAAATTCATTCACTAGCTATCTCTCTGTCATTTCTAATCAAAATTAGAACATCAACGTTAATTTTTTGATTCTGTGGATGGTTCCAAAGTTGAAGGCTTTACAGATCAGATAGAAAAACTAGTTTGATGCCCACTGTCAATTCTCTTGATCATGTGATTGTTGAGAGCTTCTTCCACATCAGATGTTGCTTAAGAAAATGAGTAATTTAATTTGTGTGGTTTGGTGTAGAGAAGAGAGCGTGTACTATGATTCAATTAGTCAACCATCATCTGGGCATGACTTTCAGTGTATAGGTTTCCCACAATATTTAAATCAGTTAAATATGCAACACTCAGAAATGATATGCAAATATTTTAAACCCAAATCCACAATGACATTCGATGAAAGCAATAATGAATAGGAAAGAGTATGTCTTTCACTAATGTAATAAAAAAATGAAGAGAATGGTTCTTTTTAGTCCAAAATATGAGTGTCAATGAGACAAATAGAAGATAGAGAATGTTTTAGAGGAAGTAATTTAATGTGAAATGATTTTAAAATGAAATAGACACACAATATTTTACCTAGAAATGAACAATGAAAAAGAACCCCGAATGGGTCCCACCGGGAGTGCCAAAATGTTTCACTAAATTGTTGTGTGATAAAACAGATAAGGAAAAAGGTCAAGGAGGAATACCTGTTATTATGTAGTTGGTAGGTTAAGTGTGCGGGTTATTTATTTTATCCAATATGCTTGTAGATAACTATTTTTTTCTTGGAAGGACTACCTATAGATACAAAACAAGACCACCAAATGATATTAAATAGAAAGGGTCAGATGACTACCTAGCAAGGCTAGATCTGGGAAACATGATACTTCCTCGAATGGTTGTCAATCCTTTGTTTTTATCAACTTAATGAAAGTAAATATGAGAAATAAAATTCCTATTGCTAACAATTTGATTTAGGTATCTCAAAATGTTAGTAACAAACTCGATTAAGAAAATTATTGAAATCTAAAGTAATCTAGCATTAGGGAAGGTATGTTTCTTATTGGGATAGGTAGCATGGTTGTTAGGTAAGGTCACAAAGGTATCTGGTAAGGTTTGGGTGGAATTTAGGTTATGTTAGAGGTAATTTGGTGAAGGTTAGTAGAAAACCCAACGGTGATTGATGTTTGTCTGGTGACTGATGTTGGTAAAGAGGTGATACCAACGATGGTTAAGGTGGACCGGCATTAGTAGGGGTAATTTGATAGCAAATTATTAAACATAAGCTTTAAGGCTCTCTATGATTACACAGAGAGTGAGGGTAGTATAGTTTTGTCCGTAATATGAATGAGAAGACTCAGGGATACTAAGAAGGAGGTTTAGAATAGTGAAAAGGCTTGAGATGATTGACTAGTGGGTTGGTGGGAGGAAGGTGATGTATAGGAAACAAAGGAAATAAACTAATGAAAGAAACCAGATATCTACAAAGGGAATAAGAAAAATGTTTAGGATCAAAATACTTACTTGATATCTTGCAGATCTTGGGATTTAGGATGGTTGATGGTTGATCAAAGAAGAAATTATTGAGTCCATTTTTGAGGAAATATGGCCATTGTGCTCTCAGTAAGTTTTCCAACACTTTGGAAAGATGAACCAAATGCTTGTTTTGCACTGTGGTTGTGTGTGTTCATCGTCTTGATGCAGGAGGGCTTGAGGATTCATGCTTGAATGTAATATGTCTCTAATAAATGAATGACCAACCCGGTTAAAGAGTTGTGAAAGTGTATATAAGGTAATCGATGATGGTTAAGGTGAATTGGGATGGTTGAGGGATAACCTGTGTCAGCTAGGATGGGAATGTCTAAAGTTTAACCAAAAATAGGAAGATCTTTACTATTTTTGGCGTGATTCTGATTGATTCCGCTTAGGGAAGTGAAGTTCCCATAAGAGAAGGTAATAAGGTCATAGAATAAGTCCAATTAGGTTTTAGGAAGAATTTCTCGGTTAGTTAGGTCAAGTGGTGACTCAACACTGGGAGTGATGTTTCGGTGTTGAGAGTGACTTGGTCATTGTGAGTTAAATGCCCATGGAATAGGTCCAGAGTGAGGTGTCTAAGTGATGTGTAAATTAAATTAATTATTAATGTGAGGATGAACATTAATTCAATTACAAGTAATTAAATTAATATCAATGTGAGGTAAACGGGTCATTGTTTGGTGAACATGTTATGTTAATTGATTGAAAGGGGACCAAGGGGATTGTGACCCAAATTTGGTTTCTTCAATCTCCAGCTCCACAACCATTTTATCCTCCTCTAAAATTTAAGATCAATATGGTCTGCATAAGAGAGCTAGCCAAACCTCCGCCAAAATGCCAATGTGTTGCATTGTTTTCACAAAACCAGTATATTCCCTCACCATATTTTTTCCCATCCTGTCACTACACCTATCACAACTCACTTTCCTCCTTTACCGAAGATTAATATGGTTAAAATTTCCACTCAATTCAAGAAGGAAAAAGTAAAGGATAAAATAACCAGCTCACCTACTACTCTTTTACCCAATATTCCATGTGCACCTATACCTTAAATCACCATCCTTAGACCTGGATACCCTATTTCTAAAGGGGTTTCCCATCATACAATGCTTAAACAATTACACCAGTCTCCTCTAATTAAGGACCTGTAATCTATTTAGGTTCTACCTAATGAACCTATTGCCTATTGCATTCATTAGCACTCCTCAACCATGTTGCCCTCTCTCACCACTCAACCCTTCCTCTGCTCCCACTACCACTCATCAAATATTCTCTCTCATTTTCTTTAATGATGAGATTCTACATCTTCAATCAGATGATCCTAAACCAACCCTATTTATTTCCATATACATTTATAATATACGTGTCTGAAGCATTATGATCGATAGAGGTGCCAGTATCAACAGTCATTTCCTCCCATGCATAAAACCAAATGTGCATCCCTATCAATTACATGCATAATAACCCAATTATGTTACATTCATTTAACGATGCCATGAATTCTACCCTTGGCACCATCATTCTTCATATTCGTGTAGGTAATTTTACTATTCCTAAATTATTTTATGTCATAAGAGGGGGAATTCCAGTACAACATATTCCGTGTCTTAATTTCCTCTGAGATTCATGTTGATCTCGCTTTGTGCTTGCATCAGAGCTTACATGTTGTACTTTCCTAAGAGCTTGTGTCAATCATGAAGGGCCCATGTATCACCATTCTAGCTCGACCCTTGATCTTTTCTCAAGAACTGTACCATGTCAATATCGACTCTGAACGATGTGTCACACTTACTAGTTGAGCTCATGCTACCACCATTACCTCTGAGTTGACGTCATGCCATGGAGTCGATCTTGGACTTCGACCGATCACATATGAGTTCATGTACATATTCCTTTGAGCTCATGACTAGATCACCTCTGAGATCTTCATCTAGATGACCGATCATCCAACCCATGCCCAATTCTGGAACATATAATGCACCTTCTAATATCACGCATCCAAGCTTTCCTTTGAGATATCTTAATCCAATCACAATGAGACCCACATATGAGCTTATGCAGAGATCACCTTACATAGGTGTTTGGCTTCAATCACCTTTGAGATCATGTTGATCTCACTCACATTGATTCCATTAGAGCTCATGTCCATACCTACCTCAAGAGTATGGTAACCTGTCACCAACACCCTTCCCATGTTCACCTCATAGGATATTGAGTTCCCCTATGGTCCTCCTCACCTCATGTAGCACTCACCTTAAGCATCATGTTGAGCTCACCTTGATGCTTACTACCTAGATCACGTGGAGCCAATTGTAGACACAAAAATTGGGTCATTTTAATCTCCCCTTAAATCTCCCATTAACCATAAATTCTCCCATATCCTTACTCCATTCACTATCCCTTGGTTTACATGTTAATTAAATTAATAGTAATATCCTCACTTAACCAGGCTCACCGTAGCCACCATTCACTCAATGCACCTACTTGTAAGAACCTCATTAATGACCTATAGACTGAGTATTAAATCTATCCTAAATGAACTAGGACTTAGTCTAGAAGGTTTAGACTTAACTCCTATTAAGGATGACCTAAACAGGACTCACCCGCTTATCATCTCCATGATCTATCAACTTCACCTATAGAGTAGAAGTTAATGGAGAATCACATTCCTCCTAACTAGCAACAATCATGGGCTAACATTTGGCTAACCTGGGATACTCCCGCTTTGACCAACGTAAATGGCAAGGCTATCTCAACCGACTTTCAGTCAGCTATATCTTGATATGATCAATTAGGTTACACCTATGTATTCCAAAAGTTATTTAATGCCCAGGCTGGTCAATTCTATTCTAGGATCTCATTCTTGGTGCAGAAGATTCTTAGATTCACTCAGTCATTTCCTTAGCAATCAGGAAAAGAAGACACACGTTGAATGCACTACTAGCATCGAAATCACCATTCATCATCCTTAGGATCACAATGCATAGATTCTACAACAGAGAGGCCATGGAGGTCTTTAAACTGTCCATGAACACGAACCTTACAATGGATCTTCTCTCTAAGATCTCTATTGTCAAAACGCCTTCATCAGTCCTACGTTGTTATGCCAATCTACTTAACCCATAAGTATTTAACATCTCTACAATACTGTAATCTCTAGTTTCCTTGATGTGATATTTATTTATTCATCTCTGTAGAAGCTGCAAAAAATGCATCCTCACATTTCCCTTCTTATCAAGGAAGAGCTCCAATCATCTCCTTTTGGTTTTCTTCATCTCTACCCATTTATTATCCCTAATGGATCTTTAACATCATTCTTGTCACTAAAGTGACAGAGGAGACTCCGTATTTGCACAGATTTCTATGACCTTAACTTAGCTTTGCCCTAAAGATGAATTTCCTCTACCTATTATTGACCAGCTAGTTGTTCTCACCACCGGCCATGAGATGCTATTACTCATGGATGGTTTCTCAGGCTATAACCAAATATTACTCATCCATATAAGATCAACACAAAACCACCTTCATCACTCGTTGGTGGGGCCTTTTGCTATCGTGTCATGCCCTTTGGCCTTAAAAATTTTAGTGCTACATATCAGTGTGCTATGATTTATATACTTTCATGACATTATGCATCGCATATTGGAAGATTACATTGACGATCTTATTACAAAATAAAAAGATTTGGCCAAAAACATCACAGTTATTAACGTTGTAATCTTCGACTGTCTCATCAAGTACTATGTTCACCTTCAACCTAAGAAGTGTGTCTTTGTTGTTCTCTCTGGAAAGCTCATTGGTTTTATTGTTTCATTTGTGTGGAATAGAAGTTCGATCCTAATAAAATCAGGAGTGATTCCTTGAAATTACCTCCACCCACTAACCTTCGTCAACTTCATAGTTTTGCAAGGCAAGTTCCAATCTATTCATCATTTTATTCACAAGCTTTTCCAACTCGTTTCCACCCACTTCATCATCTTCTCAAAAAAAGCATGTCTCGTTCAAATGGGATGATGATAATGACACAAATCCTTTGACGCCTTAAATCAATACCTCCTCCAACCACCTGTGCTCGTTCCTCCTAAGGATGACTAACCATTTTACCTTGTACATTTATACTACTGACCATTCCATACGTGTCCATGCTCGCTCATCGTGATGAGTAACATAAGGAGATAAGCAGTTTACTATATAAGTCACACACTTCTAGACTACGAAACTAGATACACCCATGCCGAAAAACTCTTCTTAGCCTTAGTCTTTTTCGCCACTAAGCTTTGACATTACCTACCCAAACCGCAATACATTCGTTCATCACCAATACTGACCCCTTACATTACATATATGCTAATACCATACCAATATCAACGTGATGGATGTTGGCTCATGCTTCTTTTGCAGACCAAGACCTTGACATTTAGCTATTAAGAATTTGTGAAAGGGAAAAACCATTACTGACTGAACCCGCAGATGCACCTCTCTCTAATTAAATCAATTCTTCTAACTTTGAATTCCCATGGATGAATCCATTGCTAAACCCCTCTCCTTGGATGATACCATTTTACCAGATGACCTTATTCTTCAATGGTTTACAAATGTCAACATGGGGGTGGTTCCAAAGTTATCCTCATTCCTCTTGATAGCTGAACCTATGCCATTATCTTTCAAACTAGATTTTTATTGTTCTAACAATATCACTGAATACGAAGCACTCGTGTTTAGGTCTTCAAGCCCGCCATCAGCCTTAGACGTTAAATCGATTAATATATTTGGCAACCTCTCAATTGATTGTGAATCAAGTTAATGGTATATACTAATGTCGTAATGAAGATACGTTCAAAAGTATAAATACCACGTAGATATGACTTTTGAATAACTTTGACCATTTTGAACATCAAACTAACCTGTCACATTCCACTAATAAATTTTTGGATACCATGGTATGCCTTACTTCTCAGATACTTGCTTTGACCATCCGACTCGAAAATATTTGTCACAACACAAAGGTTACAATCACCCTCTTATCTATTTTCGATATGTTCAACCTCGTTAGGAACCGTTGAAACTTGACCCACGTGAACTTTGGTATAAGCAGTTTGTTGGACTACCTTTCTCCTTTTAATTCTACCTCTAAATCTCAATCACAATGAACAATGAGCCTTTCTCAAAAGTGTCTCTTGACTATGTCATCATGGGAGGCCTTATTTATAATTGTTGATTTGACGGTATCCTCTTACAATGTCTTATAAGTTTTGAAATTCCAGATACCATCAAGGAAGTTCATGATAGGAATTTGTGGAGGTCACTTCAGTGGTCCTAGTTATCGTTAAGACATATACTTCACGCTTGGGCTATTACTGGCCAACCCTAAACCACGATTTTGTTGTGAATATGTCTCAGAGTGTGTGTGAAGTGTCACCAACATGTTAATCTTCATCACATCCCTAGTCACGCCTTACTAGGTCACACAAGACCTTTGGCCTTTCTCTCAATGGGTTTTGGATCTTTTCAGAGAGATCAATCCTCATTCTTCCCAACATCATTAATGGATTATCACCGCTACTGATTACTACACTAAATGGGTGGAAGCCCTGTACCCCTATCATTTCTACAAAATTAAATGAAAATATGTGAATTCATCAATCATCACATCATTTTTTTGCTTTGGTGTTCCTTACCACCTTCATCATTGATAATGGAAAACAGTTCAAAAACAAAACCCTATGGAAGCTCTGTGATTCCTTTGGCCTTCAATTCAATTATTATTCACCCTATTAACCTCTAAAAAATGGCCAAGCAGAATCCACCCATAACTAAACCCTAGAACAAAATTATTATGAAAGTGGTTTGGCGATACATGGGAAAGGACTGGCACATTCACATTTCTTTTGCCTTATGGGATTATCGTACTAGTATTCGTACCTCAACTGCAATACCACACCTTTCTCTATTGGGTATATGGTACAGAGGTTGTTCCTACCTCTTGAAGTCCATATTTTATCTCTTTGTATCTCACTCAAAGAGATGCTCAATAATGATGACTTTTTTCCAGGGATCGTTTCGAACAGCTTGATTTATTAGACGAGTGTCACTATCTCAATGATCTCAACTCATCTCCAAATCTATGAAAAATGTATCAAATGTGCCTATGGTAAACGTGTCCACAGAACAAACCTTCTAGGTCGGTGACCTTTTCATAAAGTAAAATCAACACGTAACAAAAGAGGAGAAAAGTAAACAGGGCAATTTTTCTCCTAATTGGCTTGGGTCCTTACATTGTTACTCATACCTATGGATCAGGTGGCTTATCAGTTTGTATTCACTCAAAGTTAAATCCTGAATATGAGCCCATCAATGCACTTACATCTTCAACCATTATATTATTAAATCAGGTCCTATATCACCTTATGTCAATTAAACGCTTTTCCCTTGAAAACCATTCACATTCTCATCTTACCTATTTTAAGGATCAATGAACTAAAAAAGAATCATGTATGACTATCCTATCACCTTTGAAGCCCTATCTTCAATGTGAGTACCACAGATCTACTCGTGGAATGATTTTCATGGATACTTTTTATATCTTTTTCAAGATGGAATCCCATGGCCATTCATCACTTAAACCCTCTCTTTCATAATTAGCCTATCTGTGTACTATGGTTTTGTCTACAACAAAATATCCTATTGGTCATCTATAGTCTTGTCAATGAATTAAAATTTCAATAAGATTCAAAAGTAATATATGGTATTTTCAAATTCCAACTCCTAGGAGGAAAAAACTTCTTAACCTAAATAGATGACTCCCTCAAAAAGTAACATCTATCTTTCTAATCTTGTTGTTATAATTAGACTGCTCCCTCTAAGGAAAGCTATATCAAAGCTCATCCATATTGTACATAGTCTATCACGAACTAAGAAGACTATTCTTGGAAACAATAAAATTAAACTTTGTAGTTTATGAAGCTTCAAGCATTGATCAGCTTCACAAAGACCTCAAGCAAGAAATTTATACTCATCCCACATATACATCTCGCACATCAATCTATCAAAACAAAAAGATCAGAAATCAAGAAGGAAAGAGATCCAACTTTTTTTTCATGGACTTTCCTATTTTGATCTTGGGTCTCTTTCCAAATAGGCATGTTGTCTCCACATTTGTGAGTGTTACGCTAAAACAATCCAATTTCACCTCATTACCTTTTTCACTTTCTAATTTTATACGCTCAAGGGACGTGACGTAAATGACATTTCGTGATCATGTGACTTTCTTCACCCTGGAGAGATAGTCAATCATGGAAGTGCCTGTAGAAGAAGATGATAAATTAAATAGGGGAAGAATATGAGCGGATATGAGAGGAGGGAGGAATGCATCTTACTAATGGAGGAAGAAGTTGTTGCTTGTCTAATCTATAAGGAGATTTACAGACAAAAACATTCTGTGGTCTTACTAATGTGATGCTACGACACAGGATGTGCTAAGAGCTAACTTTGAGCACCTGTCATTCTGGAAAATGCTGGGTAGAAACGAAGGTTCATGCACAGGTAGTTCAGTACCTGAAACTCAACCATGCATATTGAATGTAAGGCCGTGGCGTTCAATCATATCCAATATCAATAGTCGCCTAGTGTAAAGTCAAGACCTGGATATCATATGCATTGTGATAGGCTTCAAGCCATAGCTTAGTGGGAGTCACTACTTCGAGGCTCCAGACCCTCATCGTTCCAGGCTATATAGGTAGCACTCTGAGGGCATAGGTGCCCTTAGAGAGTTAACTAGGAAATTATTGGTCACCTATCAAACAATTAATTCCCCCATGGACATTCAAATTCTATCCTAGTTAGTCATCACATTTACACACAATATTGGAGCAATTAATGTACGCCTAGAGAAAATAAATAGAAAATATGTGGGTTGTCAACATGAGGATATTCTATGAAGCAAGCATTTCAGATTTCACTTCATATTAAAAACAAAAAGAAAGGCTGTAAACTGCAACGGATACTGATTACAACTACATTAGATCTCATTATCATGATTAGAATGACTGATGGAATATTACCTAGACTCGACTGGAATGTCTATACATGACTCCATCATGCCTAGAACATTTCGCAGTTCTATCATGTCTAACTCCACTGAGGATGACATGATACTCAA
The DNA here is from genome assembly GCA_019776745.2 of Taxus chinensis. Lineage (NCBI taxonomy): Eukaryota > Viridiplantae > Streptophyta > Pinopsida > Cupressales > Taxaceae > Taxus > Taxus chinensis. The sequence goes on from CM034150.1 coordinate 836,657,466, forward strand.
TAACTTTGTTGAAACTAACAATCATTATACTATTGCCTTTTCAATGGGGGTAACAATCGTCTGGATAAAAGCTATTGAATGTATTACTAACAAGCTTTGGATCTGATAGACTTGGGTTCAAAATTGTGAATCTCAATATCTGAAAACTCATATATAATCTTACGTAATGTCTATTGAGCATTGCACGTTGATATATATATATATGCCTTCTTACAATCAAATTGATAATACAGGCTCACATAAAACTGCACAATCAAATTCAAATGGGGCCTTCCTCTAAAATCGTTCCCATGTCTCCTCCTCTGCAATCCCTGTTAAATCTGGCACTAGAACAACATGTCTAAAGTCATAAATTTAGTTTGTCCCAGCCTAAGTTGCATCGACCTAAAAATTATGCCCTCTGCCATAGCCCAATCTAAATAGGACGCTATGTGAACCTGCACCTTAACCCTGGAGCTCTGGGGATTAATACCCTCTATCCCAAATCCAATGCCATTATGAGTCTTAAATCTGGGAATGCACTCACTGAGATAGACCTGCTAGACCCTACGGGTTAGCATTTGACGGAACGTTTAGATGTTTTTCATGATTTAAATTGTCCTATTACTTAGTGGGCCTCATTTGAAATAATCCATAAACCATGCAACTTGCATATTTTATGTGGTGACTGCCATTATACATATTATACTAATATGCCATTGAAAATAATGAAGTATATCCTAGACTAGTTCAAATAGGACCCTTTCTTTGTTGCTGAGTATCCTGGATTAAAACCAATAAATTCAGCGTATGCCTTGCCTATTCATGCTGTCGACAAAATATTCTTTGGCAAGCTACATAAACAATGAATGGATAACATACTGAGCAGATAGTCCAATGGCCATTCTGCCAAATATTTGTATTTAAAGCTGATTTTATTCATTGGTAAACAAAGGATGACATATCTCTCCAATTTCATGTGGGAGAACTCGAGGAGTACGCTGTTGATCATATTTAACAATAAAATAAAAGTTGAGTGGGAAAGAAAAAAACCACAACAAAATAAAAGTTGAGTGGGAAACTAAACCCATGTCAAAAAAACCCACGGCAAAATAAAAGTTGAGTGGGAAACTACACCCATGTCAAAAAAACCCACCAACTGATGACACATTCATTAATCTCGTATCCACTGGTACCTCCTCCTGTCTAGTGGGGTCTGTGGGCTGGGGTGGAGACAAAGGTCTCTCCACATCATCCCTGCGGTATTGTAGGAAGGGAGGTGGAACATCCTGCTGTAATCCAAACTAGCATCAGACTCTTTCAACTGGGATCATCTCATGCTCACTAACATATCTACAATCTATCCACTGCAATAACTGTAACTCATATAGCTCCTGAGCCATCTTTCTAAAAGCTATAAAATGAATATATGGCCTCAAGACTATGTCCATCGCATATAAGCCCTCCAGCTCCCACATGTAGTATACTACATCATGAGCTACCTCCTCTACTCAAGGATGACCACCTATGGCCACCCACCTCCTGTAACCTTCCCTCTTCCCCCCATGGTGCCAATCTATTACTTGTAGTCCTCATGTCTGCACTACCAAAATATGCTCGTATGCCCAAAAATGCAGTAGGAACGTACAATAGATGTTATAGCATCACATCCTTTGGTAAGCCCATAACTCCCTGTATATCAACACTAAATATGTAGATGCCCATGCAAAGAAGACCCAATCCTCAATCATATCTCACAACACTCCCATCAATCCTTTTATAATTCGGACACCCTCTGAATCTAGAAGTGCATAGCACCCCATCGCTACAATTATTAGTACTGTTAACTGTGTCTCATGTGGGTGTGTAGCATACAAACTCCCATTTGACACTATGCTTAGTCAATTTGTTATCCAAGATTCACCCCTCAAGGTAATTTTGGATAACATGCATCATTTCTCTAGGCTTGAGATAGTAGAATTGGTCCAAGGCCCAAAAATCAGGTTATGGAGGTCCTTTTGGCTTCACTCTCACTTCCCCATCTAAGGAAAAAATCCAAGAGTTAGAAAAATTGGAGAAAATCCAAAAACTTTGGCCTGTTCTAGTAAAAATTTGTAAAATTAGATGTTTTGTCCCAAACGGTCCATGGAACGTCGAGACAACCGGGACCCGCAATCCCTAGAGACAAGTTTGATCTCGCAAAAGTGTCTAGATATTTATCAAACTCTTTCTATACCGAGTTCTAGGTATCTGAAATTTTAGTGATTCTAGCTTGACAAAATTAAGATTTGTTGTTGTATGCGTTATGAGCACTTTGTCAAAAATATCCTAAAATGTTCCTTTTGAGGAGATGTTTCAGGTTTTTAGGATTTCAACAGCATGAAAACATATTTTCTACATGCTACATAGCAAATTGTTTCCTGAAATCCTGAAACCTGAAACAAGCCCTATTCTATCGGGTTTTCAGAACTCATCGAACATGGAGAACATGATTTGCAAAAAAAGCATGCTACATGTCAATTGAATTTCCAAAACCCGAAACCTGAATATGTTCCTTTGTGTTGGGTTTTTAAGACCTTGGAACATCCAAACATCTCATGCTTCATGTTGCAGTTGTTTCCCAAAACCTGAAACCCGAATTGATATTTAATCCTTTGTGTCAGGTTTTCGGCCACTCTAAGCATGATGACATGGCATTAATGTCGAGTTGTCTGGGTAGTTGGCACACATGTTGGTGAAGTGTAATAAATGCGAGGAATTTATAAATAGTTTGATTTTACATGTCATTTTTACCTATTGTACTTTTTCTGCGTGGATTTTTTTTCGTACTTTTTCCTACGACCTCCAAACCCGATTGAGCTTCTTGATTGATTTCATGTTATCGTTTTTTGATTATTTTTCAATATTATTGAAGGTATTTTTCTTTTCTTACCGATTTGAGGTCTTTTGGATTTGTATTTGAGATATTCTTTTGGTGTTCTCCTTCCTTTCCTTTTTTTTCCTCTAGGTTTAGGGTTTTAGATTGTTTTCTTCATTTCATGTTGTATTCCAATGAAATTTCTTGTTTGGAATTCACCCCTAGGGTGTTTCTTTATTTTATCCATGGAATATACCCTATTAATTACTGAAAAAATCTAAAATTCCTAACTAGTGAAATGGCGGGAATTTTTCATGTTCTGACACCTAAAAACCCGATTCCTTTGTTTCAGGTTTTGCGTAAGGTGTTCAACATCTTCTTGCTTCTGTCATTTGTCAGGATTCATCGGAGTGCTTAACAATCTCCAAGTTCTACCCTTTTATCGGGTTGTTCCAAGTGCTAGACATCTATCAACCTCTGACATACAATTTGCAGTGTATCGGCTTTCTCTGAGTGTTCAACATCCTCTGATCTCCGCTTTGTGTTGGGGTCTTACGAAGTGATTAACATCTTCCAAATTCCACCAATATATCCGAGTTTTACAAGATGTCCGACATCTACTAATTTATGAACACTCTCTGCAGTCTGTCAAGTTTTGTGAAGTGTCTAACAAGACCTTATTTCTGACATACATTCTAGTGTGTCAGGTTTCATCAAGGTGCTTTGCAAGTTCTAAAGTCTGGATAGTGTGGTGGGTCTGTGGGGTTTCCCAGCAAGCTTCCAAGTCTGATTGTTCAAACAGGAGTTGTCTAGGCATTCTTTCTTTAGACTTCTCATGTCGGATCCTGGATCATCTAAGGATAAGTCAGACAAGGTCAGGAAAGATGAAATACAAGTACTGAAAAATGGAATCCCCCTCCTACATAGATTGCAATTACGACATCTGAGATACGATAGCTTGGTAACATTGACATGGAAAATTTTTGGAACAGAACCAAGGATTCTTCTCAGAGTCCCTAGATGAAGTCAATAACCAATAATGACCTCCCTCTTGCAGAAGGATTCCCAATGTCTGCTCAATGCCCCGAGTTCATTTTGGCATGTGCTTCCAATTATGACTCAGATTCTCTCTCAATGAAAAATCAAGTAGGAGAAGTCATAGTGAAGTTAGATGGAGGGTAATTTGATGACCTCTTAAGATTACCAAACTTTCAAGAATATGTCAATGAGAATCTTCAATCAGTAGCATAGAAGGCCTTAGGACAAAGTTCAAGAAGACTACATTAAGCATGTAAATCAGAAAGTTATTGATCAAGGCCAAGCTAGACCATCTCTAGGTTTCCCAAGTTTGTTCCTAGGAGTGATTTCATCCTTGAAATCAGTGACATCATCAGCCTGTTGAGTTGAGTATTTGGACTCCCTGATGTCAAGAGACTTCTAAGGGTGGATGTATCAATTCATGGTCATCATGAAGAAGAATGAACAAGGGATCGATTGGAGCAGTCTTATAAGTGATGAGATTGATTCCTAGATGAAGACAGTCTTGACTACTGGAAAATTCTATATGTCGTCATATGTCACCTATGTAGCAGTCGACATGAGAAATTATACTAGGGTTGGATGCAAAATGGAGATAGGGTAACATAACACATATATCGGTACTTCCCTCAGCTGACAATGAAGGGTTCCGAGGATCAATTCAGAAGAGTGAATGATGCTTTCTTTTATGAAAATATCTGTAGGATGAACCCTGATCTAAGGAAAAGAAGAGTCTCTGACGAAGCATGGGCCGAAGTATCAAAATGGGGTTGTATCTTCTTGCAGTTCAAGAAGTTCACATACCTTCAGGTGGTCATGTACCCGGGTGATCCTTTCGATTGCCCAGATTCCCAGGTGATAAGTTGATCCTAATGGAGTTGGTTAGACAATTGTTGGATTTCCACAAATTCCAACAGAGTAAACACAAGGTTTCCATATCCTTCCCTATTTCCATTGGAAGGTACACGTGCTCGACAGTGGTTAAAGCTAAGAATGTGGTGCACGAGCTTTCAGGACAAGTTGAAGAAGCACATGAAGCATAGAGATGGATTTGATTTCTGAGGAGTCCTTAAATCGTACGGGACTTTATATCTACATGTTCCCAACATAGAAGATATTTGGGTTGATCTTCAGGATGAGGTTGCCATCCGAAGAAAGGACAATAGCAGGTTGAAAATTGAAGAAATCAGATGATAGATTTATCTGACATCCCAGAAGGCACTAAGGACAATGAGAGTGTCCTTGACATCTCGTATGATGGGTTGAATGAAGACCAATATGTATTCCCAGCCATTGATTGGTCCATTGCTAAGAAAGCTTCTATTACGTAGGGAGAGCTACTCAAATTCTTGCCTGGTACTAAGGCATGGCTCATTTCTTGGGGAATGAGTTATAAAGAAGGGATTTTTTCAAAACTAGATACTTTGGAAGTGGGACCCTCTAAGGGAAAAAAGGAAAAGGATAAGAACCCTTCCAAGAGGCCAATAAAGGTTAAGTTTGTCAGAAAGGGAGAAGATCAAGTAACTACACCAGTGGCCACTCTCCCACAAACAGTTGAGGTTCTTGATTCACCTCCACAACCAGAACAATAAAATTCTCCTTTAGGAGAAGAGATTGTTCAAACTTCCATTCCTCTTTTGGTTGACAGTTCATCAGAGGTAAGTCTTCCTCTTATCTCTCAAGCTCTAATTTCAGAATCCTTACCTCCTCCCATTCAGGCTTCCTTGCCTCATATTTCTTCACCAAGTTCCTCAGCCATGGCTAGTATCTTCTCTGACCTCTCACCTCTCCCCACTGGACCCCAGTTAACCATGGACATGCCTCCTCCTTCTGCACCTTCATTCCCTGAATCCATTACCACAGACACTACACTTGCAGTGGTCACCACTCCACAAGATAACCTTCCTCCACCTGAAGATGTGACCATAACACCTACGATGGGAGCAACTTCTTCCAATATGCCTCAATGGTTAATAGATCAGACTTTGAGGAAGAAGAAGGTGGTAGTTCCATTACTAGCCTTTGATTTCAGTTCCCTCAAGGTCACTCCTACCAAGTCAATGGACCAAGAAACCCAAAAATAGTTTCAAGGATTTCAGTGGATGCCTTAGGGCATAAATTTGCAGAAATTGCTACTCCCACGGCTGATAAAACTAAGGATGATATAATGGTCACAGATTATCAAATCACAAGGGTTGATCTAGGGAAAGTAACAACTGGAGGGAGCACACAGCAGGACGCATAAGATGCCATGAATGTGTTGTGCCAGAAGCTGAAGGAAACTGAAGGCAAACCGAGATGAGTTAAAAGAGAAAGTACAGCAGCTGACAGAAGTACTACTCAAGCTCTCAAAGCCTCCTGAGTCAACACCATCATCCTCTACTCCTATCAGGTTTGATTTCTCATCGGTACCCATGATCGAGAAGATTAATGAGAAGGGGAGAACGGTCGATGAATGGATCCAAAGGCTACTCCTAAAAGGAAAAGAATTCATTGAGGACACTGGTGGAAGTCTACAAATCCTTAGAGGATATAAAGAAGGATGGAGAGAAAATGGATGATGAATTTTCAGTAGAGATCAGGAACCTAGAGTTAACTTTTGAAGCTCTCTAAACGCTTGAAATAGGTCCCCATCCCACATCTTGGTCGAAGAAGGCATCATTCCACATAGGGACAAACATTTTCAACTAACCAAAGCCATTAGATTCAGAATAAAGATTCTCAATGAAGCTTGCAGAAAATTGAGGGAATCAAGAGATCAATTGGTTGATGCCACAAATGACATAGAAGAATATCTAGTCAAGATCTGTGCTAAGGGTGTTGAGTGAAAGCTTGAGGTATTCTTCCTGTTGATGATCTTTACAGGCATATCCAAGAATCAATTCAGCATGAACCAACTTATGGATTCGGCCTGGAAATCATTGACAGGTTTGTGAAAATTGAACATTCTTTGGAAACCCTTAGGAAACTCAACAAGAGACTGAAAAATGCTTCCTGGTAAATGCTAGCGATACTCAGGAAACATGTGAAGTTCTGAGTGATCATTCCACCGTGCCTGATGAAAATGAGATGCAGGGTATAATCTGAAAGTTCCAAGAATTTCGGGACAAGCAGGCTTTATTGGAGGAAGAAAAAGATGATGAAACAAAATAGGCACAATGTTCGCATGTCATTTCAATCCTAAAATTGACATGTCTTTTTCATTTTTGTTTCATCACATAGGAAGCAAATTTTGACTTGGTCTCCTGCATGAGAGTCAAGCAAATTAGGAATCTCATTAAAAGACTATTTTCTAGGATTTATCCTATTTTCTCTCAACTATATTTTATTATAAATAAGGGATGCTTATGCATTCCAAAGAGGGTTGAGATTTTTTGGAATATTGAGATCTATTGTGAAGAAGAAAGACTTTTTGTTTTCTTTTAATCATTTGAGGAATAGGAACTGATGCTATTTTGCAAACTTTGTGTTGTGAGATGTATCTTTCTTAAGATATTGTTCTTATGTTCATAATCTTAAGCTATTCTTTGTTTAGCATCTTGATTTTTCTAATTGTTTCAAACATTACATTTGTTATCTAAAGCTCGTATGAATATTTCGTGCTCTGTGTTTACTCGAAATAAAATACGTTCCTCTCATTTCCTTTCCATTGTGTTTCTTCCATAATAGTAATTTCCTTTCCGATCCATTTCATTTCGAAAGAGCCATATCTTCACATATTACGGATATGGATTTTGGGATTCTATCCCAACCCCAACGGTTAGATTAGTGTGAATATTATACATATTATTTCTACTGTGTTTTAGATTAGTAATAAACATGCACCCTCACCTGTCTTTGAGTAGGGATTTAATCCCATGTACTGTGGATGAACCTTATATTTTGGTGTGGACAAAATATCCAACCATAAAAGTTGCACATGTTCACAAGGGACGTCTGGGACCTAAAAAGCTGAAAAAGTTGCAGTAAAAGGGAATTGGCACAATTGAAAGTTTTTGTCCCGTGCGGTCTGCGGGATAAGTTGAGACGTTGGGACGTGCGGGCTCCGAAAAGATGACTTGCCTAATTTGTAAAGTGGATCAAGTGGGATGTGGATAAAGCAAAGGTCAATGGACCTTGCAGCCCTATCAACATTGGGACATCTGGGACACCAAGACCTGAAATAGCTGAAATAGCCACATGCAAAGAGAAAATTCAACTTTAGACCCCCACCTCCCGAACTTCAAATGGCCACAACTTTTGACCCCGAGCTCTAATTTTCATGAAATTTGAATTTCTGAAATGAGAATGATTCTTAATTTAAATGAGGGTAGATATTCTAAAATAAAGGAAACATCTTCAGCTTCTGATAAATTAAATGCCCATTCCCGTTAAATGACAGAAATGATTGGCATACCAAAAATAGTTTCCCACACTCAGAAGGCCATAACTTTTCCATTTCTCAATGAAAACGCACAAAATTAGTACTGTTAGAATCATGGTTCTGAGCACAATGTACAGAAATTAGGAAATATGTAATTTTATGAGGAATTGATGGTGGATTTTCAGAAAATGTTCCCAGTTCATAACAGTGTTTTATTTGGTAGTTGGGGACACATTCCATGAAGCATGGACTAACGTTTCTCATTGCTGCAAGTTATGAGACAGTATTGGGAGTGTTGTGAAAGTAACATAACCTCATTATCAATTCATTTACTACTTCTTGCAAGTGGTTAAAGGACATATTTTAGGATTTTCACTTTTTTCCTCTCTCTCTCTCTCTCTCTCTCTCTCTCTCTCTTCTAATAATTCTAGAAATAAGAGTGTTGGGCTCATTGTAAGGGGAGATAGTTTCAATTATCAAAAATCTATAAAAAAATTTTTGAAGACAATGTGTTCTAGCCCCTTGTAGTGGACTCCTTGCATGGTGATCTAGGCCCTTATCTTGTAATAGGTTGAATTGCGCACATCTATGAAGCAATAGATGCAAGTTTGTAGATGTATCTTCCCCTGCTGTGTTTGTTTGCATTCTTCTTGCCCTTTCAAACTCATTGAAAATATATTGTGTCTATTTATACTCTTGCAAGGATTCATTATCATTGTGCATGTATGGAATATTGTTATGAATGCATTTTTTTACACTATGGAGAACTGTTGTCACCCCTTCTAGTATGCAATTTTCTCTTATTTTCACACATTGGACAACTATCCTCATTCCCTCCATTTCTGGTGTATTACCACTTTAGTGTAGGATTTTTTTTTCATGCATGCTCTCTCCCTAGTCGCTTGGAAAGTTAGGTTAGGATTAGATAGATTTCACCTGTATTAGAGTAGATTGTCGTAGGTAGTTTAGGAGTAAGAACCAGCTTTATCTGGAGGTCTATCTCAAGTAGCAAGTCCCATAACTTGGAGATATTACCCATGTTATCCAATCACACTATGAGCTCGAGCACACGCACTTGTGCAAACCATAGGGTGTTGTGATATAAAGATAACACAAGTTACTCTCCATTTCCCTAAATACTGTAATCATCACATTGAAATCCCCATCTGCTAACACTGAGTAAACAAGATCACCAATAATCGGTAGCCACAAAATTCTATAAACATCCTCCAGCATGATCATCATCTCGTTAATGGGTAAGTGGAAGGTATTCATCGCTACATCCCATCTATCAATGAGAGTGACCATGAGAATGTGATCCCATCAAATCCACATGTACCACCTTATCCCAACCAAATCCAACCTCTCACATGTATGTCCACTCGTCCTTAGTGATGATGGGTCCCATCTCCACTAATAATGGTGGGACCCTGCCTTGCATCGTCAATGGATGTCGTGCCTACATCTAGGAAACTCAACAATTTCAAGTAGTTACCTACTTTACTCATTTATTCAAACCTACCTACCCCCACCCCACACCCACATTGCTCTACCTACATATCTATTTCTGGACTATTTCAATAACCTACCATCCATTTTATCTCACCTAAACAAGTCCCCATGTTCCATTTCATCATTTTCTCTCCTTTGATATTTGACCTAACCAATATCCACCTATTCCAAGCTATATCTACCTTCAACGCACCTACTTCTATTCTAATCTACCTCTCATATCTCTAAATTCAACTACCTAATTGTTTTTTAAATCTATTTTTCCCCATAATTTACCCTTTTCTACATTATGTCACTTTTCACCGTGACCAACATCGGTTACCTTAAACCGACACCGGTCACTCTAACCGATACTAGTCACGTATCTAACCAACAACGCCGGTATTTCCAACTGACGTTCAGTCGATGCCAAACCTTTGTTAGTTTCTATTTTGGCCCTAAGTTGGTACCCCCCACACCCCAAATTTTGAAAAAATTGAAAAAATAACCTAAATTCTACCCCAATCTCACCTAAACCCAATCCGAATCCATTTTCCCACTTAGTTAATCTATATTGCACCCTCCTAATACCTAGTTTCATTTATTTTTTCCCACATTTCAAAATTTTAATTTCCCACCTTATTTTTTCATTTTAGCTCAAATTTCAATTGAAAATAACAAGATATGGATTTATTCCTACCTTAACACATTGCCTCCTCCTTGGTGGCACCTCTAGTCTTTGAACTGGTGGACCTCCAGTGCCTCCCCCTCACTGCATCCATGCGTCATATCAAACTCTCGGTCCTCCAACCAATCCAATTGCTTTGGAATGATCTCATGGACCCATCCACCTACCTCCTCCCCGCCACTCAAATACCTCCAACTCAACCTGGTACAACACCTCATCCTTTTCTTCATGGAAAATGCTAAAAACACTTTGCTCTGTCATTTTCTAAACATGAAAAGGTTACAATGAATCTGTAATAGACTGAATTTTTACTTTTTACCCTACCCCCTGACCTGACCAACATTAGTTTAACTTGACTGACATCGGTCATGTGCCCTAGTGTATCATGGTCAGTTTCCCTTGACTGCCATCGGTTTTCCATAATCGGTATTGGTTAGCTTGTTTGAAAATATTTCACCATTTATCACCACATCTGATTTCCCGAAACCCTTTTCACCTTACCTAAGTTTTACCCTAGCTTTACCACTCAACCTAATGACCTTATTACGTACAACCTAACCTTAGAATCAATTAGGGCATGTTTTTTTCCCTACCATGGCCTTACCTATGGCCTTGCCTAAATCACCCAACCTAACCTCAATCATTATGACACTCAAAATTTTTTACTCGATATACCTTACAATGACGATACTTTTGTTGTTCAGCATAATGACCTTACCTTACCTAATCCCATGTTTTTTATGTCAACCTAACCTTTGGTTCCCTGGAAATAAACTATTTCCCATTCCAACACCTTTCCTAGTTGTGTTTTTAGGGACCATATCCTTTACCTTGGATACCTAAACCACATCAAACTTGTTTGGATAAACTTATCAACCTTTGATGTTGCAGGAGTTTGCAAGCTCTTAACCCAAGTACCTTATCGTACACTCTATTCATGTGAATTCGTTAAAATTCCACTTCCTATTACCCAAACTGAAATAACCCTTACTTAAAACCAACCTACCCTTTTTTCATCACTTACCGATTTATCAAATGACTCACCGACTCCATTTAACACCTCATCAGTTCCTGTTTTGAGGGGGATCCCTTGTACCCGCACTTGGGGAAACCTAACCTTCACTCATACCTGGAGCACCAACCTTCCTATTTTTTTCAGTGTCGCTTATCAATAAAAAATATGTGAAAAATGGTGGAAATATGTAGACACTAAATTTGGGTCACACTACCCTTGTTATCCTTCAATTAATTAATGTAACAAATTTAACTAATCATGACCCCTATACCCCATATTAATCCTCACATTATTAATTAATTTAATTAATTTAATTAAGTTAATTTCATCCTCACACCTCCACCTCATCATGACACCTCACCTTAGACCCATTCCAGGGGAATTTAACTCATAGTGACCAAGTCATTACTCTCAGCATCGAGTCATCACTCCCAGTGTTCAGTCACTACTTGACCTAACTAACTAAGAATTCTTCCTAAACCTAATTGGACTTCTTCTAAGATATTCATTCCTTCTCTCATGTGAAATCTACTTCCCTAAGTGGACCTAACAAGGAAAATCATGCCAAATCTGGGAATATCTACCTATTTTTGGTAACTAAGACTATTTCACGCTAACCGACACTAGTTTATCGTTAGTTGATGTCGGTCACCTAAACCGCCATCGGTTCCTTTATATAAAATTTTACAACCCTTTACCCAAGTTGGTAAATTTGATTTTGGAGAGTGTTATTTCAATCAAGTAAAGATCTCTATAGTTATTACTTCATCCAAATGACATCTACGCACCACCAAAGAGTAGCACAGGCCAATAATTCCCTTCCAGATCATTGGAGAATTCACGGGAACATACTTACATGCAGCACTGAACTAGCTATCACCTCACTAATCAATCACCATCCTCTATCCAGCCACGAAATCTTCATAATAGCAAGTAAGTAATGTGATCTTAATCGTTTGTGTTTTTTTTTATTGCAAATATCTTTCCTCCAGTATTTTCAGTTTATATTGTTTTCTAGATATCTCCATCTTGTCACCAATCCACCAACCCAACAATTTCAATCCCTTTCACCCTTTTTGACCCTCTCCCTTTGTATTCCTAAGTGTTCTCAGTTATGTTACAAACCTAACCACAATGTAGTGTCCACTTCCCTTTAACACCTTTTGATACTTATTTTGATACTCTTAATTACATTATGGACATTATTATGCATTGATTTAGTATGATGTTAGACATTTGATCATGGATTATTGTTGATGTTGAGTTGGTTATGATGCATGATGATTATAAGTGACACTTCATATGTGGATGATGATATACTATTTGACATGGATGTTTTATGGATGTTGTTCAGACTTGTGATTTTGGATATTATATGATGATGACATAGTTGTTGATATAAATTGTATGTGATAAATGTTGAAACTACCTTAATGTTATTGTGATTCACATATTTAGATGATTTTGTGATTATATTTATATTCATTTTGGATGTTCTGATATGGCCATGAGACCGAAGGAGGTATTTTTGTTTTGCACATTAAAAATCACAACAAACATCGGGGGATTGGAGACCAACCACAATGGAATTCTAGGTGAATTCTACAAGGTCACCATGGCAACTTATTTTATTATATTGTATTTGTTATTCTTAGGGATTGCCCATGGGGGGATCACCTTTAAATGTGACCATGGGTTTGTGTAATTATTAATGTGGTCAATTTTTATTATTTATGTATGTATTTTATTTGTAATGTGTCCCTTTCTTTATTTAATTAAAATTGTGGTAGATTAATGTCATAAATCATATGGTTAAAAGTTAAGTAAATCCAAATTGGGATATGGGAAAGTAATAATGGAAGTTGTTGGCTCTTTGTATTAAATACGTAAGGATGTGTAAGTTGTGTAAGAGTTGTGTAAGTCTAATTTTGGAGTATGAAACACTCCACCACCTTGGAAATTCGGAATTTTCCCTTGGGGGTTGTTTTTGGAGGCTTGTGGCACAAGTAAAACTTGTCCCATGCCTCTCAATTTAATTTACCAACCATACTTATGGATGGAGGGGTGATTTAAGAATTTTATAATGCATTTTATAAATCATGTTGCATAGTTTTGATTGCACTCTCTTACATTTTATTTATTTTGCAGTCCTTTGGGGTGTGGGCTTTTTGGAGGTGTGCAAGTAATTTGTCATATTTTCACCCACCTCTTTATTGTGCTTGGGATAATGAAATTTTGTCTTTTTTGTTTGGATTAGAGGATGTGTGATGTGGTATCCTACATAGATCCACATCATCCTCATCTCTTCCCTCTTCTATAAAATTCAAACTCTTTGCTTATTTTGGGTGGTTGAATCATTTTACAAACTTCTTTGGGGGCACATTTTCTAGTGTTTTGGAACTCTTTCTTTTGGAAGGAGTTTGGAGAAAATTTGCATGCTTGGAGATTTTTATTTTGGGACTGTGTTTTGGGCATATAATTTTTTTGTTTGGAAACAAAAGCTACTATCGAAAGGTAGGATTTTAACTCTTATTTCATTGTTGTGTTGTGTGAATGGTGAATGTTTTATGTAATTGTTGGCTGGATTGGGTAGACTACCATAGGAATGGTGTAGGAGAAGGCTATGGGGAATTCATGTGGGGGGGGGCATAAGGGAATTTCATTAGCATCATAATTTTGTGGAGGGAGTTTGGGTTTGGGATCCACCATGGAAAAGAAATAGCTTGCATTTCTTACTTTGTGGGGGGCATAAGGAAATCTGTGGGGGGCATAAGGAGGGATTGTGGGGGGAATAAGGATATGTGTGGTGAAATTTATTGGTGTTTTTTTTTGGTGGATGCCCAATTCGCATTGGGATACATAAATAGCTTTCCCCATAGTTATTGCTCCTTTGGCTTGCATGATAAAGCTTGATTTCTGTTTGAATGGTTTCAAATGTAGTTATAAACTGTTGTCTTTGTTTGGACTATGTTTTATATTGAATTATGCATGTTGAAAGAATTTTGTGGTGTTGTGGAAGCCAGTTGTTGCCATGGGTTGAATCACACCTGTTATTATATTATGGTTGGGGCTCAGGGGCCAATGATGAAGGATGAATTCTCATTTTATTAGATGTATTGGTTGGGTGGAGAGCATTGCCTTTCCCCCACATTTGTTGTGAGCAAATTGGAGAAAAATGAAAAATGGCATGTTGTTATTCTAGAGTAAAGGAAAATACAGTTTTGAAAGTCTCCTGTGAAACAAATTCAATTATAATCCTTTCCCACTTGATGTGGATGAAATTGTTTATATATATTTTTGAAGAAAGGATGTTGTAATTGGTTGTGAAAGTTTGTACATTCAAATGTGAAGGATAATTATACCCTGTTCTGTTTATTGGAAAGAAAGAAATAGAAATGTATTATTTGCAATCAAACATGGAAAGATGTAAAGATGTTTTCCATTTGACTTAATAAAGAATTGCAAGATATTCTCTCATATGTATTGTTGGGATTGAATTCAATGTTTTCATTGTATGGCAGAAAGGGATAGTTAGATCGGTTGTTTTGAAAAGAAGAAATGCATGTGGAAATAATGCAATATTTTATATCTTTAGAAATGTGTAAAATGGAATTTAGTATTTACATTTTGATTTAAAATGGTTTGTTTAAAAAAATTGAATATAATAGATCAAATTGGAAATGAAATGCCATAGTTGCATGCTGAAAAGCTAGATGGACCTCTTTTAATTTGATCTCTTGTGAATTTTTAAAATTGACAAATAACTTTATTTAAAAATGTACAATTCAGACCTGCACATAATAATCAACTTGGAAATGATATAATTTAGCATGTTGTATTATTAAGGAAATCAAATTGACAAGGAACACTTAAGAAAACAATTTAAATATTTCAAAATCGAGCCCAATCCCTTTCACGGCCGTTTTCCGTCAATTGTTGGACAAAATTCAAATTGGAATCAATCAAACAAATTTACCTTCACTAAAACACTCTAAATCCTTCCTAGATCAATTATCCATGTATGTTTGGCATGTTGAGTGAAGGAGGAGACCAAATTGAATAAATTTCATTAGTTAAAATTTACCAGTTGACTGTTTAAAATGCTTAAAGATCATTTTTGCAAAATTAACACCTTACAACTTTATCAAAATGTAAAATTTAGGTTTCCTATGCAAAGAGGGCATCGAGAGATTTCTAGAAAGTCCTCATTTTCCCAAAACTGATATTTCTAACAAAATTCATGGAACTTATGAACTTTTCTTGCCTTGGCGGGAAAATTTGGGAAAATTCTCCTTGGTGGGCCAATGAACTGAAAAACAAAATTCCCGTTAAAATCCTTAGAAAATTTTTTTAAAAATTTGCTTGGGAAATTTTTCGAATTTTCCTCCGCTGACCTGCAGCCAATCATATGCTACCACATGTCCTCATGGGGCAAATAGTGGAGGCATGGAATCATTTTATCCCTTGAGAATTTTTAAAAAAATTTCAGAAAATTTTTACCTTTTTCCCCACTGGCCCACGGCCTGTCACAGGCTACCACGTGGCAACATGGTATGTTGGCAGGAGGGGACGGAACCCTCGTGACGTTGTTGAATTCTGATAAATTTTATTTGAAAACCCCACAGCCCCCGCACTCCTGCCCTCCCCTTAGTGTTATGCCTCGCAGACGTGCAAACCCGCGTGTCAAACTTTTCCCTTTTTCCTCCCTTGGCAAAATTCTCCAAACTCTCCTGCCACCGCGCCCTTCCCTCTTTTCTCCCGGCGATGACTTTGATGCCGCCACGTGTACCTTGGAGGACCCGTGGATGTGTGGGATAAATTTTGACTTTACACCCGTGTGAAGAAAATTTGCATGCACCGCCCTTTGACCTGCCAACCTAGAAAATGGGTTTTCTTCCCTGCTCGAACATGTGTCCCCCTTGGGGGGAAAATTTGACCCCTAAAGTCCGCCTATCCATATCGGGAGTTTTACAAGGAGTTAGGAGGACTTCTTTATATTTTTGGAAAGGTGAGAAAATTTCCTATCCAATGGGAATGATTTAGGGAAATTTGGGATGTGTTAAGTGTGAGAAAAAACAAGTTAGAAACTCTGAGCCTGGTTAGAGAGTAGGTATGGTGTTAATTTACCCCTTGAACCTAACTAAAACCCTTAGCCCTAAAATTTGGACCTTATGACCTCTGGAAATTGTTAATAAATGAAAAGTATGTTCTAGTAATTTTATACATTTCCAAAACTTGATAGTGTCAATTGTTGTCTTGTAACTTGGTTGTGGACACTTCTAATAAAAAAAAAATTATTCCATAATTTTCCTAACCAACCCTAAGTTGTTTCTTGGGTCTCAAGTGGGTTGATTTAATGGGCATCACACTTGGTATCAAAGTAGTGGTTCATAAGCTTGGAAAATTGGGAACACTAGAAAACTTGGTACATGAAACTTAAACCTAGCACATTTTTAAATCTAAAAAAAAAATAACTTAGTTTAGAAATTGTGTATTTTAGTAAACATGGAAATGGAATAAAACCTAGAATAATGAACTAACTCTCACTTTGGTATATGCAGGAGGCATAGATGGGGTGAGGGAAATTTTCAAATAGACTCAGACTTACCACCACCACCACTGGATCAGGGTATAGCATCTATCCTACCCCAGATCTTACAGACACTTCAGGATGTCAATACCACTCTATGTGAAGAAATAAGAGGAGGACATGTAGCTAATCATGACAGAGCCCCTTTCATTGAGTTTCAAGTATCTCCTTGACCCAACAAGGAGTATAGAGGAGAGAAATCCCATTTTTAGTTAGTCAGAGCAGCATTGCACAGAGGGGATAGGGTGACCAAGTTTCAGAGCGTAGAGAGAGGTCTCGGAGCCCTAGGATTAGGGATGAGCACACCGAGAGACCTAGAGGTTGTCAGACCACAGTTGCGGATCATAAAAGGGAGATCCTAAACCTTTAGCCCTCACATTACTTAGGTGACATGGATGGATTTTAGATAGAGGCCTAGCTAGTGAGCTTGAGAAGTTGATTCAAGATTTTTCCTTGTTCTAGTAATACAAAATCTTGTGTTGCGATCCATCTACTGAGGGATGGAGCAGGAGTGTGGTGGAGGACAGAGGAGTATAAGCTGCATGTAGATTCTGAGACAGTGACTTGGGAGCTATTTGAGGAGAGATTCAGGAGTAGGTATTTGTCATGGAGGTTCATACAGTAGAGGATCAACGAGTTCCATGACCTCAGATAGGCATCTCTTTTTGTAGAAGAGTATAAGAGTAGATTTCTTGATCTACTCCAGTGTGTTAAGTTTATATAGGATGAGTAGGTATAGATTCACAGGTTCATTCAAGGCCTGAATTTAGATATTAGAGGTGCAGTGCAGATCCACTCCCCATAGACATTAGCTGAGGCCATTGAGAAGGCCTATATAGTAGAGGAGACTCAAGGGAAGACCCAACAGGCTAAAGACCAAGTTCGGAGCCGCATACAGTAGATGTAGGACAGTAGATCAAGGGTTTCATTACCTCCTCCTCATGGTGGCCAGGGTTTAGCACATTCATCCTTTAGGCCACATCAGCAGTAGTAGTAGTAGCAGTAGCAGTCCCACCCACCTCATAGACCTCCACAGAGAGATGATGCACAAAGAGGTTAGAGTATGGGGCCTCCTCTTAGGGGACCCATCAGGACATAGGGTGGACCTAGAGCTCATTCAATAAGAGCTCGCCAGTAGAGACCTCTTTAGACTATAGCTGGATCATTAGGATCCATGCCACATACTTTTAGGGCACCTACTAGAGGTGCTACTCATTGGAGAAGATCAGGAGGGTGTTTTCATTGTGGAGTTACTGGACAATTTTGGAGAGATTTCCCACATAACCTTAACAACAAGGGTAAGAAACAGATCTCCGAGCTGATTGTTGGTGACATGGGATGTACCCATAGGATTTATACAGTGGTTGAGAACTACCAGGTATAGCATCAGAGCACAGTCATTAAGACCATAGGTAGCATTGGTGGTATTCCTACCTCTGTATTGTTTGATTCTGGTTCTTCTGATTCTTTCATTGCACCATCTTTAGTAGAGTGATGTAGGCTAGTGGTAGTAAGGCAGGGTCTAAGTTGGGATGTTAAGATGGCTTCTGGAGCTAAGATCTCTATAGACTCCTTAGTCAAGGAGTGTGTAGTGGATTTAGGACCTTTCACCACTACCTTAGATCTTTATATCCTTCCTTTGGGCTCATATGGAGTCATTTTGGGTATGGATTGGTTATCTATACACAGGGCCAGGATGGATTGTTACCACAAAACTATATCTTTTGTAGATGATTTGGCAGTTGATTCAGTGATTTCAGGGGTTAGGAGACCCATTTATCTTCACACCATCTTTGCTATGCAGTTTAAATAGTGTGTGCGATGGGGTTGTCAGATGTATGTTGTTACAGTTAGTGACAGATTAGAGGATGGATCTAGTGGACCATTGTTAGATGATCATCCCATTTTGAGAGAGTATGTTGATGTCTTTCCAGGGGAGCTACCAAGCTTACCATGCCCACATGAGATTTATTTTCATATAGATATAGTTCCTAGAGTAGAGCCTATCTCATGGGCACCTTATCAGATAACCACCCTAGAGCTTTGTGAACTCAAGTTGTAGCTTGAGGACCTTTTACAGAAATGCCTTATTCAACCTAGTGTATCCCCTTAGGGTGCACTGGTGATCTTTGTGAATAAGAAGGAAGGATCCTTGTGGTTGTGTATTGATTACTGCCAGCTAAATAAGGTAACGATGAAGAATCATTATCCCCTTTCGTGTATTGATGACTTGTTTGATCAGATGAAGGGAGCCACAATTTTCTCTAAGATTGATTGTAAGTCAGGGTACCATCAGCTGAGGCTTTTAGAGGTGGACATTCATAAGAGCACCTTCCACACGAGATATGGGCACTATGAGTTCACAGTGGTGACTTTTGGTTTGACTAATGCCCCCACAGTGTTCATCAGTTTGATGAATGGGGTATTCAGGACCTTCTTAGATCACTTCTTTCTTATCTTCCTAGATGACATCTTGATATACTCACGTACGTGTGAGGAGCATGAGGGGCACCTTCATGAGGTTCTTCAGTGTCTTCATGAGTAGTAACTTTACGGGAACTTAGAGAAGTTTGCTTTCTTTCAGATAGAGGTGCAGTACTTGGGACATATCATTTCTAGGGAAGGTATCGCAGTCAATCCTTCCAATATTAGAGCCATTATGGATTGGCCAGCACCCACTATAATGACCGAGGTGCATATATTCATGGGATTCGTAGGTTACTACAGGAGATTTGTCCAGGACTTCTCTCAAATTATGCACCCTATCACTTCCCTTTAGAGGAAAGGGAAGAAGTTTTTTTGGATGGACAGATGTGAGCAAGCCTTTAGGACACTGAAGGAGTACCTCAATAAAACACCTATTCTTGTAGTTTCAGATCCACAAGGTGAGTTCTTTGTTTTCACGGATGCTTCTTTATCAGGGCTTAGAGGTGTATTGATGCAGGAGGGAAGAGTAGTGGCCTTTGAGTCTCATAAACTAAAAGATAACGAGCTTAATTATCTGACTCACGATCTTGAACTTGAGGCAGTAGTGCATGCTTTGGTTAGATGGAGGAATTTTCATATTGGCAGGACATTCACACTCAGGATAGATCACTTGAGTCTTCGTCACCTCTTTACGTAGCCCAATCTCAATGCTCGTCAGTGGCATTGGATGGAGTTGCTTTATGAGTATGACATGGAGATAGAGCATGTGAAAGGGAAGGAGAATGTGGTAGCAGATGATCTCAATAGATGAATACATGTGGTTATGTCCACCTTAGTGAGCATAGATTTGCGGAGCAGGATCCTTCAACAGCTTCCTCTTGACAACTTCTACATTGCAGTACAAGCATAGATCGAGTCACAGAGACCCCTTGAGGGGAAGTTTGATGGTTTTTCCTTAGATACATATGGTCTTCTTAGGTAGAGAGACTGGATATATGTTCCTAGAGATGGAGGATTGAAGTAGTACATCTTGGTAGAGGCACATCGTGCACTCTGTTCAGCCCATCCTGGGGTGAAGAAGATGCATGCCACCTTGCGACAGTTGTACCATTGGAGAGGACTTCATAGAGATGTGGCCCAGTTTGTGTCATGATGTTTAGAGTTCCAAAGAGTTAAGGCCAAGCATCAGCATCTAGCAGGCCTTCTTTATCCTCATGCTATACCAGAATGGAAGTGGGACACCATTTCCATGGATTTCATTATTGGGATATAGATTTTGAGATATCACCACAACGCCATCATGGTCATGGTTGATAAATAAACAACAGTGGCTCACTTTTCTCTAGTGAAGACCACTTATACATCTAGAGTAGTGGCACAGATATATTTTGATGAGATTTTTAGGTTACACAGGATTCTACGGAAGATCATTTATGACTACGACCCTTTATACACTTCACATTTTTGGACTACCATGCAGTATGTCCTTGGGACGAGAATCAAATTCAGCACAACATATCACCCTGAGACAGATGGATAGACTGAGAGGGTAAATCATATTTTGGAGGACATGTTTAGGATGTATGTGATGGATCAACAGGCTAAATGGGAGGAGTACCTGTACTTAATGGAGTTTGCCTACAATAATAGTTTTCAGAGTTCCATAGGCATGGCTCCTTTTTAGGCTTTATATGGTAGAGATTACAGGACACCTCTTAGCTGGGACGGGTCAGAGGATAGAGTAGCTCTTAGACCAGGTCTTCTACAGGACATGGAATAGTAGGTGGTTTTGATCAGGCAAAGATTGTAGGAGGCATAGGACAAGCAGAAGAAGTATGCGGATCAGCATAGGATTGACCATAGTTTTGATATGGGCATGAAGGTGTTCCTTCATGTCAAGCCACACAAGAGCCTTATCCATTATGGAAAAGGTTCTAAGTTAGCTCCTAGATTTTTTCATCCTTTTGAGATCTTGGAGCGTATCGGCCCTTTTGCCTACATGTTAGCATTGCCACCTAGCTTGTCTTGCATACATGATGTTTTTAATGTTTCAGTTCTCAGGAGATATATTATAGACCCTTATCATGTTCTAGATTGGACATCATTGTAGGTGTAGGATAAGGGGCAGGTGATGGTGGAGCCCATTTGCATCCTAAACCACAGGACCCTGAGCCTTCGAGGTAGAGAGGTTGACCAGGTTCGGGTGTGGTGGGACAGATATGATGAGACTGCAGCTACATGGGAGGATGCTACTTCATTACGAGTTCAGTTTCCACATTTTTTCTAGTGAATTCAAGGAGGAAGTCGAGGCTAAGGGGATGGGGATGTAGTGTCCACTTACCTTTGACACGTTTTGATACTTATTTTTATACTCTTAATTACATTATGGACATTGTTATGCTTTGATTTAGTATGATGTTAGACATTTGATCATGGATTATTGTTGATCTTGATTTGGTTATGATGCATGATGATTATTGGTGACACTTCATATGTGGATGATGATATACTATTTGACATGGATGTTGTTTGGACTTGTCATTTTAGATATTATATGATGATGACATAGTTGTTGATATAAATTGTATGTGATAATGTTGAACTGCCTTGATGTTGTTGTAATTCACATATTAAGATGATTTTGTGATTATATTTATATTCATTTTGGATGTTCTAATATGGCCAAGAGGTTGAAGGAGTTATTTTTGTTTTGCAGATTCAAAATCACAACAAACATTGGGGGATTGGAGACCAACCACAATGGAATTCTAGGTGAATTCGACAAGGTCATCATGGCAACTTATTTTATTTTGTTGTGTTTGTTGTTCTTAGGGATTCTCATGGGGGGATCACCTTTAAATGTGACCAAAGGTTTGTGTAATTATTAATGTGGTCAATTTTTATTATTTCTATATGTATTTTATTTGTAATGTTTCCCTTTCTTTTATTTAATTAAAATTGTGATAGATTAATGTGATAAATCATATGGTTAAAAGTTAAATAAATCAAATTGGGATATGGGAAAGTAATAATGGAAGTTGTTGGCTCTTTATATTAAATATTTAAGGGATGTGTAAGTTGTGTGAGAGTTGTGTAAGTCTGATTTTGGAGTATGAAACACTCCACCTCCTTGGAAATTTGAATTTTCCCTTGGGGGTTGTTTTTAGAAGTAAAACTTGTCCCATACCTCTCAATTTAATTTACCAACCATACTTATGGTTGGAGGGGTGATTTAAGACTTTTATAATGCATTTTATAAATCATGTTGCAAGTTTTGATTGCACTCTCTTATATTTTATTTATTTTGCAGTCCTTTGGGGTGTGGGCTTTTTGGAGTCACCCACCTCTTTATTGTGCTTGGGAGAATGAAATTTTGTCTTTTGTGTTTAGATTAGAGGATGTGTGATGTGGCATGTTGAAATAATTTTGTGTGTTGTGGAAGCCAATTGTTGTCATGGGTTGAATCACACCTATTATTGTATTATGGTTGTGACTCAAGGGCCAATGATGAAGGATGGCTTCTCCTTTCATTGGATTTCTTGGTTGGGTGGATAGTGTTGCCTTTCCTCCACTTTTGTTATGATCAACTTGGAGAAAAAAGAAAACTTGCATGTTGTTGTTCTGAAGCAAAGGAAAATGTAGTTTTGATAGTCCCCTATGAAACAAATTCAATTATAATCCTTTCCCACTTGATGTGGATGAAAATTTAATATACATTTGTGAAGAAAGGATGTAATTGATTGTGAAATTTGTACATTCAAATGTGAAGGATGATTATACCATGTTCTGTTTATTAGAAAGAAAGAAATAGAAAAGTGTAATTTGCAATCAAACATGGAAAGATGTTTTCCTTTTGAATTAATAAAGAATTGCAAGATCTTCTCTCATATGCATTGTTGGATTGAATTCAATGTTTCATTGTATGGCAAAAGGGATAGTTAGATCTCTTTTTTGAAAAGAAGAAATGCACGTGGAAATAATGCAGTATTTTATATATTTGGAAATGTGTAAAATGGAATTTAGTATTTGAATTTTGATTTAGAATGGTTTTTTTTAAAACAAATGAATATATTATATCAGATTGGAAATGAAATGACATACTTGCATGATGAAAAGTTAGATGGACATATTTTAATTTGATCTCTTGTGAATTTTTAAATCTGAGAAATAACTTTATTTAAAAATGTACAGTTCAGACCTGCACATAATAATCAACTTGGAAATGATATAATTTAGCATTTGGTATTATTAAGGAATTGAAATTGACAAGGAACACTTAAGAAAACAATTTAAGAATTGCAAAATCTAGCCCAATACCTTTCACAACCATTTTCTGTCAATTGTTGGACAAAATTCAAATTGGAATCAATCAAGCAAATTTACCTTCCTAAAACACTCTAAATCCTTCCTAGATCAATTCTCCATGTATTTTTGGCATGTTGAGTGAAAGAGGAGATCAATTTGAATAAATTTCATTAGTTAAAATTTACCAGTTGGCTGTTTAAAATCTTGCAGATTGTTTTTGCAAAATTAACCCCTTAAACTTTATCAAAATGTAAAATTTATGTTTCTTGTGCAAAGAGGGCATCGAGAGCTTTCCAGAAAGTCCTCATTTTCCCAAACATGATATTTCTAGCAAATGTTATGGCACTTTGAAGTTTTCTTGCCTTGGCGGGAAAATTTGGGAAAATTCTCCCTGGTGGGCCAGCGGCCTGAAAAAAAATCATGTTAAAATACTTAGAATTTTTTTTTAAAAATTTCTTGGGAAATTTTTTGAAATTTTCTCTGCCAGTGCATAGCCAATTAGAGCCTGTCATGTGTGCTCATGGGGCAATGGTGGAGGCACAACATCATTTTAGCCCTTGGGCCTTTTTAAAACTTTTTGAAAATTTTACCTTTTTCCCCATCATCCCATGGCCTATCACAGGCTACCACATGGCAGCATGGCATGTTGGCGGAGGGGGCAGAACCCTCGTGACCTTGTTAGATTTTGGGAAAGTTTGTTTGAAAACCCCACGGTACCCACACTTCTTCCCTCACCTTGGCATTATCCTCCATGGACACACAGACCCGCGCGTTAAACCTTTCCCTTTTTCCTCCCTCATCGAAATTCTCCAAACTCTCCCACCATCACGCCCTTCCCTCTTTTCTCTCGACTATAACTCTGATGCCACCATGTGTCCCTAGAGGACCCATAGAGGTGCAAAAGAAATTTTGAATTAGCACCCACATCGGGAAAAATTTCCAGCACCACCCTGCGACCTGCTAACCTGGAAAATGGATTTTCTTCCCCGCTCGACATGTGTCCCCTTGGGGGAAAAATTGACCTGTAAAGTCTGTCTGTCCATATCTAGAGTTCTACAAGGATTTTGGAGGACTTCTTTATATCGTTGGAAAGGTAATAAAATTTCCTATCCAATGGAAATGATTTGGGTAAATTTGCGATCCATTAATTTTAAGAAAAATCAAGTTGAAACTCTAAGCCTGTTAGAGAGTGGGTATGGTGTTAATTTACCCCCCGAACCTAACTAAAACCCTTAGCCCTAAAATTTGGACCTTGTGACCTTTGGAAACTATTAATAAATGAAAATTATTTTATAGTAATTTTAGACTTGTTCTAGAACTTGATAGTGTCAACTTTTGTCTTGCAACCTAGTTGTGGACACTTCTAATAAAAAAAATTATTCCATAATTTTCCTAACACACACTTGGTTGTTTCTTGGGTCTCAAGCGGGTTGTTTTAATGGGCATCAAACACACCCTCCTCACTCTCTATGCAATCACAGAGAAGCTCAAAAACCAATTTTATTAATTTATTACCAATTTCCCCTACCTATGTCGATTTACCCTACCACCATCAGTTTCATCCCTAAATCAACATCGGTCACCTGACCGATATCAATATATGTGTCATTTTATATTCTCATACCAAAAATCTCCCCGCTCACCCAAAACCAACCCAGACCTCAATGTATCAACCCCAGACCCTTACCAGACCTTTGACAGACCTGTCTTACCTGAAAAATCCCCAATTCTCATTAGATTTAGTGTTATTTTGATATCTAAAATAAAATATAGTGTATTTTGTGTATGAGAAAACTAAATCATTACATTGCAATATGACCTATTCATTCTAGTTTCCTATTCACATCAAATTGTTATTAAATAGTGGATTGAAAACATCCCTAGGAAGAACCACACTTCATGGATCTAGCATACACTATGCATTCCACTGTGATATGCTATTTAATACTCTTTTGTGGTATTGCTTTGAATCTACAAGTAGTCCTTCCCAAACAAAAATGAGTTCTCTATGATGATCTTGGATAACGTCAATAACACATGCATTCTACCTTCCACCTTTTCCTCATAGCTATTCCTCATTAACCATTTACCTTCTATTTGTTTTGTCCTAGAAAGTGTAAAATGAATTGGTGAAACACCTACACTAGCAAAGGTGATAGCACCAAGAAAAGGGGTGAAATATCCTGTTGAGGGAGAGTAGAGGAGGGAAATGGAGTTGAGAGAGGCTATAATAGTTGTTGCACAGTCCCAATTCTTCATTCACCACCAAATCTTCATGAAACAAAAAAACAAGAACCTATAAATGAAATAAAAATGCACATAAAAACAACAATAGGAATGGAAGTGAAGGAGATACAATAAAATAGATACAAGGGTTGAAATAACACCACAAAACATAGATTATATTGCTCTTAGAGTATGAAAATTCCATTACATTGATGAAATAGATGCAAAAATACATTTACCATGCCCATGTGAAGGCTTACAACTCATTGGTGTTGATGAAACAAATTTGACAGAGTTTCCCCTTAGCCCAGAATATCCCATTACTTCTCAAAAATGAGAAGTTTACAATATATAGAAGAAGTGAGAAAGAGAGAGATAGAGATAGAATTCTGAAATTCCCCTTTCACCCATAGATAAAAGTCATTAAATTATTTGAAAATGGTGTGGGAATCCTACTAAATCTATTCCCCAATCTCCTTTGGCTTGCGGAAGAAAAAAATGCCTCCATGTCTTCATTAATCTCTCGTTTATCCACTTGGGACATTGCTTTTAGAACTGGGAGAGTTTTTTTCATTTTTCTCCTAGATACTCTCACCAAAATTTTGATTTCTTGATTTCATGATTAAGTAATATGAAATAAAAATCCAACGGGTATAATTTTTTATAATTTGGTTCACATTGGAAAAAGTTATGGGGATATGGGTTCGAGGTCTCCATTTTGCTTTTTTTTCCAAACTTTTGAGCCTATTACTCCATTTGGCTCATAGCCTATAGTACATTGAGTTTCCAATTCCTTTGTTTTTTGGGTATTACAGAGGTTTGGAAAATCCAAGGTACACGTTTCTTATGGGTCATCATGGTCTAAATGAGTTTCACTACCTACATATACCTCTGCCTTGTATTTCAGGCTTCCATTGGCTTGCGGGATCCTTAACTCAGCAGGGAACTAGTTCTCCACAACCCCTAGTACTCCATGAGCCCATCTGGATTGCACTCCATTACCTATAACCCTGGAATTTTTATTTCATCCCTTCAGCCTCCATGAGGAACTTTGTTTCCCATGGGTCTCATGCCTATCGGGTCACACAATCTCACTTCAACCGTATAACCTACAACACAAACACTTTGTCCCCCTTCCAATGTAAATTGGTGAACTCAAAAATGCATGGAACCACTGACCCAGAGACCCTCATACCACCTAGACCTCCCATATATAACTTAGCCGCACAACATTAAAAATGAGCCCTTATTCCATTTTTCTTCAAATTTTCTAACTTTTTGGAATTTTTCTTGGATCAGGGAGTTAGAAAAAATTAAATGAAGTACTCCAAAGCTAATATTTCTATACTTTAATCAATTTTCACTCAAAATTGACTAAATATTGGATCCTGAAGTCTATAGAGAAGGGAAAATGCAGCCAAATGGTTCTAAGTGCCCAAGAAACATGAAAATACCTAAAACTTGATGATTCTCCATTCAAGTTTTGTTAAGTTTCCCAAGTCCAAATTTCCCAACTTGTCCATTTTTTCTAGCGGTAAAAATGGATAAGAATTTGGTGACTCTCATGGACATCTTCCTGTTATATGAGTTGATCAGTGTCCTTGAAGTATCCATTTGGCATGGATTCATCTTGGTAAACATAAAACTGATCTAAAACTTTCAAATGTTACCCCATGAGACCACTTGAAGTGCAGATTGAAATTGGAACTACTTTTTTTCTTAAATTTTCCATTTTTTCATAAGAAATTTTCTAATTTTTGATTGAGTGGAAAAAAATTTGAATCTATAATTTTATCCCTTTTCTCTACAATCTAATCTGTTGAGACAAGGATGAAAATCAAAGACTGACCCAAAATATGATTTCTTTGCCAAGTTTTGAAGAAAACTGAACTGAATCATGGCAAAGGTGAAGCATTGCAAATTTTTAAGAATCACATGCTGATTTAGAGTGCACTTGGAACTGTCAAAACCTTGCTTTCCCAAAAATGAACATTTTCTCCTAATGAACTGTGCAAGAGCAAAAAACACCACAAAACACTATGTAAAAATGGGAAAATCATACATGTTCCAAGTGGAAACATGCAGAGTGTGAATAAGCACTTCTTCTGCTAAAAAAACCTACCTAATCTACTCTAACTAGAGACAAAGGAAACTAAACAAAACCTAATATAGGTAAGGAGAAACATCATCATTTCCTCAAAATTTTATACCATGTGAGTGATTCTGTGATGAACATGGCCTTAAGTAAGAGTGAAAAAATAATCTGAATCCAATCTTCCACCCAATTTGAAAATTTATCAACAAAAAACAAATAAAATACCTCCTCAAGATGTTATGTTTTTGGATTTTGGAGGCTTTAGTGCTTTGTATCTCATCCTCATGCTCTAAAACAAGCATGAATAGTTACAACTCTGATATTAGTTCCAAATTTGCTAGATATTTGTTTAAACAAGGGGATTTTGGAACCAATGGGCTAACCCTTATGATTTTCCCATGCTCTTAAAGCTCAATCCCACAAGCAGAATCATCTTGCAAACTTTCTTGAATGGAGTTGCTTTTCAACTAATTTGGTCTTACTGGTGTCTCAACAAATAGCTTTTCCTCTGTCTTGATGACTGATTTGGTATTGTTTTCATCCTCCTCCTCCTACTAAGGTTTGAAGTTTGAAAGATCAAACTCTTCCTTTTCTCCTTCATGGAGATTGATTTCAATAGGTTCTTCATCAATGTTCTCCTTCATGGAAGACTCTTGGGAGTTCTTTGCAGTAAGAAGCTCTTTTTATTAGGAGGATGGCGGGATTTAGAAGTTAGTGATATCAATGGGCTCTTCTTTGCCAAAATAGTCCTCTAAATCTGATAAGAAATCAACCTCTTCACTGTCAAACTCTATAGCATCCACCTCTTGAATGTTATCCTCCTTTTTCTACTTTCTTTGGGATTAGGAGTTGATTATTATTCCCCTACTAATTTTGTAATTTTTGATGGATCAGCAAATTTTATGGTGCCTTCATGCATACTACATTGTGAACACTGGGACTATTGATCATCTTTTTCTTATTATTCTGGTAAATCAACTTTCACACCTTGCTCTTCAACTCCAACCTCTTGAATTCCTAGTCATCAATGGAATTTAACTAAATTGAAACTTGGGAGTCCAATTCTTCAAATTTTGGATAAGTTATTCTCTGCTAGGATTTTCAATTATCTTCCCTCCTTGACTAATTTTTTTACTCTTTTCATCCCAAAATGGGTTTAGGAATGAAAGATGAGGGGTGTGTTAGGTTATGACATGATTTTACAATTTTTTAGGTGGAAGGGGAGGTTTAATTTCTTCTTTTGTAGAAGGGGAAGAGTTTTATAAGGAAAGAGGGTAGAGAGTTGAAGGTTGGATGGAAGGCCAAAGGATGGATAAATGGAATCCACAATGGGAGAAGCAGGTGGAAAGCTAAGGGTATCAACCTTAGGCTTGAATGGTTGGAAAGGCAGTGGCATTGGGTACCAACATGGTAAATTTTTAGTAACATCCCATTGATTGGGTTCTTTTTCCTTAGCTTCATTACTCACTAATTTTAGCAATGAAGAAATGAAACCAACCATTTCAATGAGAGACTCACTCATTACCTCAAGCTTGTATTGTGGGCTAAGCCAACTAGGTATAGGATATCCCCATGGAAAGGGCTTCCTAAAACCATATTTTCTAGCATGCAATATTTGTATTTGTCCATTAACAACTTGAAAAATTTTCTCCATTATTTGAATGTTGTCTTAAAAATCTTCATCTCTAGGTGTAGAATGGCCTCTAAAATTTGTTTACTTCCACTATTAAACTACTCCAAAATTTGGTGAGTGGCTGAATTTGATTACACTTCACTTATATGGATATACATAATAAATTTTAATTTTCTCATAGAACTGATCTGGAGGTGTGTTGTAACAACTTGGAGATGGATTTGAATGGCACTCCTGAAAATGAGAAACCCATGATGGAAATGAAGTCATGATTGTACACCTTCATGAATGTAAGGAAATGGGAATTTTGTGGAAATAAAATGGATGGAAATGGATGGAATGGAAATAAGGGAAGGTATGAAACTCATAAAATGGGTTGTTTTGGATTAGTGGAGTTGGTAGATGTTTTTTGAAAATGCCTCCAAAGGTTACAATTTCAACAAGAACACATCAACTTGTTAAAATGAAGATGTAAAGCTCCTCAATCTTGTCCTACCTAGTGTGCCAAAACTATTATCACAGAAAATAACACCCTCTGATTTTCTTACATGTGAATTGAATGAGAAATCAGTGTTTTTTGGTAACATTGGACCATCTCTCAAGTTGTGGAACCTGCTACTTGAGATGGACCTCTAGAGAAGGTTGGTTCCTCTACCTAAACCTAGCACTAAACTACTCCTAATGAAGGAAATGCAACTATATAATCATAATCTACCAATTCCAAGGGACTAGGGAGAGAGAGAGAGAGGGTGCATAAAAATAGAAATATTACACTAAAAGAGGTGATAGCACCAAGAAAATGGGTGAAATATCCTATTGAGGGAGAGTAGATGAGGGAAATGGAGTTGAGAGAGGCCAAAACAACTTTGACATAGTACCAAGTATTCATCCACCATAAAATCTCCATGAAATGCAATAATAAGAACCTCCAAATGAATGAAACATGCATAGAAAAACAACAACATGAATGGAAGGCAAGAAGATATAATAAAATAGATGTTAAGGTTTGAAAAAACACCACAAAACATAGATTCTATTTCTCTTAGAGTATGCACATTCCATTACATTGATAAAATAGAAGAAAAAATACATTTACCAGGCCCATGTGAAGACTTACACCTCATTGATGTTGAGAAACAAATTTGATAGAGTTTCCCCCATCTGAGAATATCCCATTACTTCTCAAAAATGAGAAGTTTACAATATATATAAGAAGTGAGAAAGAGAGAGAGAGAGAGAGATAGAATCCCAAAATTAGCATTTCACCCTCCAAAAAAGTCATTAAATGCTCTAAAAATGGTGTGTTCAGCCTAAAAAATTCATTCCCCAATGTCCTTTTGCTTTTGGAAGAAGAAAAATGCCTCCATGTCTTCATTAATGTCTCTTCTACCCATTTGGAACATTACTTTTGAAAATGAGATAGTTTTCTTAATTTTTCACACAACTACTCTCACCAAAATTCAAATTTATTAATCCCAAGATGAAGTACTCTAAAATATGAATCCAACAAGTATAATTTTGTCCAATTTGGTGCACGTGGGCAAAAGTTATGGGGATACTGGTTCGGGGTCTCCATTTTTCTATTTTTCCAAATTTTTGGGCATGTTCCTCCATTTGGCTCATAGTCTGCAGTACATTGAGTTTCCATTTCCTTTGATTTTTGAGTATTATTGAGTTTTTGGTAACTTAGGGTACGCATGTCTTATGGGACATTGGGGTTCAAATGAGCCACATTGCCCGCATATAACTCTGACTTGTATTTCGGGCTTCTATTGGCCTATGGGCTCCTTAACTACACGGGAAACTAGTTCCCTGCAACCCCATGTGTTCCGCGGGCCCATGAAAACCAAACTCCACTACATATGACCTTGGAATTTTCATTTTATCCCTTTGGCCTCCATGGGGAACTATTTTCCCTATGGCCCCCATTCCTTCTGGGTCACTCGAGCCTGCTTCGATCGCATAACCCAAAACAAAAACACTTTGCCCCCCTTCTAATGCAAATCAGTAAAATCAGCAATACAGGGAACCATTAACCTAAATATCATCATACCGCCTGGGCCTCCTAGACTCAACTTAGCCACACAATATTAAAAATGATCCCCTTTTCCATTTTTCTTAAAATCTTCAAACTTTTTTGGATTTTTCTTAGATCAGGGAATTACAAAAAATGAAGCGAAGTACTCCAAAGCCATTATTTCTCAACTTTACTCAATTTTCACCCAACACTAGCTAATTATTAGATCCTGAAGCCTATAGAGAAGGGAAAATGCACCCAAATGGTTCCAAGATCCCAATAAACATGAAAATACTTGAAACTTGCATATTTTCCATTGAAGCTCTGTCAACTTGCCCAAGTCCAATTTTCCCAACTTTCCCAAGTCCAATTTTCCCATATTTTCCATTTTTTCTAGGGGGTAATAATGGATAACATTCATCTCCTTAACAAGAATTATGTTCTTCAGATGAGCAACTTCTACTTACTAGTTTCTTGAGACACCGTTAAATAATCAGGAAGTTGTCTTGGCCTTCTTCCTCTGCTTGGATCTCAAGGTTTTTGTTATAGCTCCAAGGTCAAGAATGATAGCTTGTTACGTTCTCCTTCGATCATTTTCAAGTAATTCTTGAATCCATGAGAATTTATTTTCAGGAGTTTACAAGATGTTGGTTGCCGAAGCACTTTCAGGAACCTGATGCAAGATCACTTCTTGTTCAGTTTGGGAAACCTCCACCATTGGGGAAGACATACCCATAATTTCTTGAAGAGAATGAGGCTATGATGGATCACCTTTTTTGACTCACGATGCTCACTTTGATTGACTTTTTAGAGAGATGATGATGGATTTGAGACACGATGTCTCCAACTTTCTTGATGAGTCACAATAAACTCTTTTGATTAATTTTTTGTGCTATAAGTTGTTTTATTGGGTGTTTAAGATCACTATGACATCAAGTGAAATTTATTCTTTTTTCTTGAATTCACATGAAGATCACATTTTTAGCCTTTGTTACTTTAGAGTACCTGAATGAACTTATACCTTGGATGTTTGAATACCTTTAATCTCATATGCTTCTGATGAAGTCCTCATTCACTTATGACTATGATGAAATCCTTTTATGATCTTATATTTCAATGGAGCCCTTGGCACCTTTCATACTACACAATGTTGTTGAGTTTCACTTGTTATAGACACAAAATATATGTACTTGTGTACATTTTTATGTAACAAACCATTACACCAAAACCTCGAGGCATTAGTGAAATCCACACATAAGGATCATAACATCCTACCACACTTTTGTAGCTTGGACCTCGGGATATATTTGCACCTGTATAGCAGGACCACACCCTGCCCTATACAAGCCTCAGGTGAACATTGCAATGTCGGTGTAGCCACTCGTGTCGGGATTAAACCTAGATTGTTTCTCTAATACCAAATGTAAAAAACCATTACACAAAAACCTCAAAATGTTTTTGAAATCCACACATGAGGATTATAAAATTGTAGGTCCTAGAGCATACTAATATATACATGTTTCCTAAGAAAAAAAACTAGTAATTGGCATTGGCTTTTGGTCATTTTGTTTTCTATTTTATAGTTTTATTGAACTTACACACCCTACAGACCTATCAATATTTAAATGAGTTATCTTTTATGGCCTTGGACAATAGCACCCATTTAAGACAGAAGTTCCCAGGAACTCTTGTCCCTTCTTAGCACTATTAACCCTCTTTTATTTCTGCTTTATCTTTTGGGTCATCTTTTACAACTTTGGGTTGGCCTTTTAGTTTTCAATTATGAAATTAAAATAAGGAAATCATATATACATAATTATAGCTCCCAAATGAAGGGCCAAGTACTAAGCATTATCTATCATGTAATGCCTTTAAGAATAATGGTTATAAGGATTTTTTGATTTTGAATACATTTAAGAATGTTTTTAATCCTTCTCGTCCTAAAATTAATTACCCAAAATCTAATAAAAAAGCCTTCCTACCCTATATTAAGAACACCAGTCATAAAATTGTTAAAATTCTGAATAAAAAAGGCATCGTTATGTCATTCTTTACTGTCAACACCCTAAAAACTAACCTTAATTATCTTGAGAATAAAATCGAGAGTTACATCAATTTTGGTGTATATGTGATTAAATGTTCTTGTGTTAATCTTTGCATTAGTGTAACAGGGAGGTCAATTAAGACTCTGATTAAGGAACATGATAAAGACATTAAATATGACCATATTGATCATTCTGTGTTAGTAGAACATTC
The DNA here is from genome assembly GCA_019776745.2 of Taxus chinensis. Taxonomy (NCBI): domain Eukaryota; kingdom Viridiplantae; phylum Streptophyta; class Pinopsida; order Cupressales; family Taxaceae; genus Taxus; species Taxus chinensis. The sequence continues at coordinate 836,691,446 of CM034150.1, forward strand.
TCTTAATACTAAGCGTGCCATCTGTATAGACTTGGCATTGGTTGTTTCCTCTGAAGCAAATTTTGGCAAAAGACATCTCCATGAATCCATTGAAATTATGCGCCATGATAATAATTTAAATAGTGATAGAGGTTGGTTTTTTAGCAACACCTAGAAACCTTTGGTTACAAACCTCCCTAAATAGCTAATATATTTATGTTTTTTTAATCATATTTGTATTCTTTTCATCTCTTTATTTAGTTTATTGGAAACTATATTTCTCGTTCTGCCAAATTTTCCTCATTGTTTTTTCACTTTTTACTTCCTTACTATGAATAATTGGTTAGGATTAAGCCATTTATATTCAATAATTTACTCTTAATTTATTTCTTTATCCCCCTTTTTTTCATAATTATTTACGTATGTGATAATTAATTAATAATAATATTTTACTTTGATAAATTTTGTTTTGATTTTATCGTAATTTATTATTAAAAAGTTTTATCTAAAAAAAATTCCTCCTTTGTTCATTACATTTACCTTTCTATATTATTATTCCCAACCGAATACTAATAATTTCCTCCTAATTGTTATTTATTAAAGAAATTAATTTCAATAATCTTATCATTTCACTTTATTTTGTTTGTCCCTGATGATGGGTCCAGATTTGTGACCCAAAATGTTGGACTTCTCTAAACTCTTACATGATTTTTCCATATGAAATTTGTAATATGTCTAACTGTGGAAATCTTAGAAAATCAATTATATATCATCACCAAAGCTTGCATTTAAAGTAAAAATAGAATTACAAAGGCATTCATCTAGCACATTTCACATAAGGGACAAGGGTGGCATCACTATGCATATACAACATAGGAGGGGAAGTTCTTTTATTCCATCTCACACATTCTATAAATTTTATGCATTCTCGATTTAGCCCATTATCACTATGCAACTTGCACAAGGGCATCCTAGGGCATCATTACACAGTTACACATAGAACTACATGGATTTTGAAATGTAATGTAACACTTGGTACTAATTTCACTCTTCATGTGATCGTCGGGGTTAGTTGGATTCCACATATTGCATCTTTATTTTTAGGATTATATTTAGTTATTGGGTATGTGTAGCTGGATATCCATTTTGTAGGATTCAAGTACAATCGGTGACATTAAAGTGATACCAAAGTGAAAAATAAGGATCAACAGTAAAACTCCTTATGCACAGAAAAGACTAAAACCTAAGCATCTAGGTGGACACTAGCACCCACATCTAGTCACCAACACCCGAGCACTCCCATCCTTCTGTGGGTTCTTCTATCTTGCACATTTCTCAGTTACATAACCTCTTATGATACCTGATAACACTCTTCTCATTTTGTTTCAGCAGTTCCTCAGTCCAAGACACTTCATTATCACTCAAAAACCAACTAAGTCACTCTCTCACTCCCTCTTTCTTAGGGCTTCACATCATTAGTTTCATATTGCTTGTCCATCACTATATTTTATCACCTATACGTCATTCATTACAGTAGTTACTCTAAAATTAGATTTAATTCAATTTATATCAAATCATTTGGTGAACCTCACTTGTGATCAAACACTTGGATATTTATTTTTCTTATAATATCTTCTTTCATGGATCCTTAAGTCTCATTGTATCAATTACTTCAAATGCACCCACCTTGTAAATATGTTCCCCAAAAATCCCTTGACACTATGTACCACCCTCGCAATACGTAACTTACATAAGTGGCATTTTCGATCATCTCTAATGACCCTTTTAGTCCTTAGACCACAACCAATAAACCCATATTTGATTTAATTCAAGATTTACACCATTTATTTCAAGATAAATTTCAAGTTATGGAAACCATGATTACATCCCTCACAACTGAAATCCAACATTTCAAGGATTCTTCTTAGGACCATTGTAGTTCTTCTTCTACACCTTATCCTAATCCTATGTCTACTACATGTGCTCATATAAGTGAATCCCAAGTCCCACCTCTACTAACACCTCTAAGGTTTTATCTAAATGCTAAGAAACATGATATTCTTTCTGAGCTTCTCAATCACTAGTTAATCAACTTGTCACATAATCATTACTACCCTCCTTATGTTTGACAATTTTTCCTCTCCTGTTCTAAGTTAATGAAATAGTATGCTAGAAAAAAAGAAACTCCAAATATGGGAGGGTTTATAGCTACCTATAATGTGTGATAGTGATAATGATGGGAGACGAGTACACAAGTCCTTTTTGTAGTGAGCTTAATGACCTGCATAACGCCAAGGATAACTACACAAGAAAAATATTAGTAGATTTGGATGTTAGGCTACCTGACCAAATCTAGCCCCGATAAGTGATGAAATTCTTAGGAAGAATGAGAGACCAATTTTTTTAGAATATTGATTGAAAATAAGAAATATATAACATGCATAATATAACCAAAAATGAAATGATTAGAAATATGGTAAAACAAATATCAGATAATGATAAATTGATAGAAATATGGTAAAACAAATATCAGATAATGATAAATTGATAGATTAAGATAAGGATGCCAACCAGACAGGGTTTGACAGAAACCAGAGGTAGTCGAATATGATTGTGACAGAAAAGTGAGATCATGAGGTGTCATACAAGATGAACAGAGAGATTTCATAATCTAGATGTTACAGGGACAGAGAAACTGGTGGCAGGAGGGACATAATATAGGGAAACAGTTGATATAGATTAGTTTGGCGGTAACCAGGAAGAAATCGATGATGACTGAGGTTGAATTATGGTTTGGTGAGGGTTGATGTGTGCCAAACAAACTATATGAAATAAACAAGGCTGACTGATGTGATTGTACAGATCCAAATGAAGAAAACATCTCTAGATGGCTAATGAAGAAGTGATGAAACAAGAGAGGTATCCCAATAATATCTGAGATTTATATCTTCCAAGATGATTGATAAAGGCTCTAAAGTATCTTTAAGAAGTTATTGGAAGCTCATAAGAAGACCAGAAACCTACAAAAGTTTGTAGGAGGTTAGATCTCAAAATTTTTATCCTCCTGAGAAGGGGGGTTATGGTTTATTTATATGGTCGGCATTGATTAAGGAGAACCATTGATTTGATGATGTAAAATTTGAGGGTTGAAGCCCAATTAAGTGGTGATTAGAGTAGTTCCCATTTACTCAACCACTTGAGACCAAGAAACAACCTAGGGTTAGCTAGAAAATTATGGAATAATTGTTTTTGACTAGAAGTGTCTACAACTAAATTGAAAGACATCAGTTTACACTAACAGGCTCCAAAATAAATCCTGATTACCAAAACACAATTTTTCCATTTTTAACCTATATCAAGTTCACAAGGTTCCAAATTTAGGGTTACATGTTTTACTTAGGTTCTGGGAGTAATTTACCCCCATGTCTGCTCTCTAACAGGCTCAGAAATTCAACTAGATTTTTCTCTTACTAAACACTTCCAAAATTTCCTAAAGCATTCCCAATGGATAGGAAATTTTCTCACCTTTTCGGTGATATAAATAAGTCATTCTAACTCCTTACATAACTCCAGTTATGAGTGGGCAGAGCTTCTAGGGTAAAAATTCCCTAGAGGGACACGTGGCAAAAGTAGGGGAAAAGTGCCTTGGGCATTTTGGCGGGTCGCAGAGCGGCACTGAGAATTTTTCCCAGTGCATGGTTTAAATGATAGAAACTCTCCATGCCCCCACAGGTCCCTAGGGGACGCGTGTCAGATCCTATGCCAAGCGGAGAAGGAAGATGGGAAAAGCGGAGCGGTGAGGTAATTTTTTACTTTGCGCCCATAAAGGAAAAAGGGGAGAAATGGGTGTGCGGTTCTATGCACTTGCAAAAGGATAAGTCTGAAAGGGGAGGTGGGGAATCAGGCCATGGGGAGAAGCTAAGAATTTTTCCCCAAACGCCAAAACCAAAAAAAAATTCAAGGGGCTTCCAGCCTACCCGCCGCCACCCCCAGAGTGCCACGTGGCACGTTTTGATTGGCCACGGGCCGGTGGGGTCAAAAAGGGAGATTTTCCCTAAAATTTTCAAAGGGATAAAAATTTAAAATGAGCCACACCTCTACCTCAGCCCTTAAAGGACACATGTCACCCGCTGATTGGCTGCGGGCCGACGGAGGAAAAATAAATTTTTTTCCCAAGTAAAATTTTTCAAAGGAACAAGTTTAAAAATTAGTCCACCCCTCCTGGGGTGCCATGTGGTAGGCCTGATTGGTTGCAAGATGGTGAGGGTTGTGGGCCTTTTTGGGAAATCTTTCCAAGGTCAAAATTTAACTTTTTCTATAGTTAGATTAAATAGTATTATTTCTTTTGAATGCCAAATTAAAGTAAAACTTCAAATGGCTATAACTTTTGATAGGAATGTCATATTTGGGAAAATGAGGAATTTTCAAAAATCTCTCAATGTCCTCTTCGTACAGGAATAGCCAATTTTAGAAATTGCTAAAGTTTATTAGGTTAATATAATGAAAATAGTCTATATGCTTCTAATTAGTGAACTAGCAGTTTACAACTTCTCGTTTCAATTAAATTTGAACTCCTTCACTCAACATGTCAAAAAGACATGGAGGATTAGTCTAGGGAGGGTTTAGAATGTTTGAGTTAAGTAAATTTGTTCATTTATTCACGTTTGCATTTTTCCAATAGTTGAAGGGAAAAACGACCGTGCAAGCTCCGATTTGAAATTCCTTGAGTTTTAGAGATTCATTCTTGATTGTTTTAGTGAATTTGGGTTCCTTAAGTCTTCCTAAGTATGAATTTCAAGTTTCATAACTTATTACTGGGTGTAATACCGAACTGATTTTTTTAATTAAAATGTGCATTGCCAGATTTGAGTTTTAAAACAATGAGTCGTTTCTTTTAATTTGAGTAACAATTTGTTCATTAGATGTATGCATAGTTTTCTAAATTTGTCCAATGCATTTGTTTGGTAATCATCCATTCAATTCTAAATTAAGATGTGTTTCTAGTATCAATTTTAATATACATTTTACAAGCTTATCACACTGTCTTTCTTTCCCACGCATTCCTTCTTTCTTTTTTTTAAATCAGCAATTAAATTTCAACAATAATTCAAATCTAATGTGCAGTTAACTTTTGAGAAGGAATGAAATCTTTAATTGTTCATTTGTTTTCAAATACAATGCATACAATAACAACATTGTTTTCTTATTTCTCATTCAAATAGAATCTCATTCTTGGACAGCAATTGAATCTAGTATACATTACAAGTTTAGATAGATATTGCAACTTTCATTTATCAACACTTACATATTACAACTTTTCCTCTATTCATAATTCAATAATACTTTTATAACTGATCTTTTTTCCAATTTGAATTGGTATCAAATTTCAATTTACAAAGCATGGAATAACATTTACATTTTCTCTCCAAAATAAAAGAGAGATCAAATATAGTTCTTCTTTACATTCTCAATTTCAATTTTATCTTCCATTCTGATTTAATAACTTCACATTACAAATACAATACATCTCATCCACTCAAGATGGGAAAATGTTACATTAAATTACTCAAAGGGAGATGATTGTCAAACTATGAAATACCTTCTCCAAATAGCAACATACAAGTTTCTTCTTCTTTTCAACTTTGATCACAACAAGGAAGGGGGGAAAGGCAATGCTTTCCACCCAACCAAGACATCCAATGATAAGGGAGAATCCATCCTTCTTCATTGGCCCCCGAGCCTCAACCATATTGAAATAGAGCATGAATATCAACACATGGAAACATAGGCTTCTTTCACATACAAGAAAAATTCACATTACATGCAACGTTAATAAAATAAATAGTCCAACAAGACAGCAATTCCCAACTGCATTTGCAAACATACACACAATACATAGGCTTGGTCCAAACAAGCCAACCAGAGCAAGAACTATGGGGAACTCCTTATGCCTCCCAATTTGGAATTGGGCATCCACCAAAATGCATACCGCCAATAAACATATCAATCCCATAAACCTTATTTCTCCCAACCCCTTCTTATGCACCCCCCCCCATAGTAAAAAATGCAAGCAATTTATTTTCCAAGGTGGATCCCAAAACAAAAACTCCCTCCTTAATAAAATAGCGCCATTGGAAATCCCTTATGCCCCACATATGAAATCCCCATAGTCTTCTCCTACACCATGACCTAATCATTCTACCCAACCAACCAAGAATACAAGACACGTTCACCATTTAAACATGCATTCAAGAGAAAAAAAAAAAAAACATTTAAAAAGATCAAGATTCTACCTCACCATAATGGAGTTTGTTCCCAAAACAACAAGCTCTTCCAATGCTCAAAATTCAGTCTAAAACAGCAACACCAAGCATGTAAATGAATTTTCAAACTCCTTCCACAATTAAGACTCCAAACAGCAATAAAAATTCGACCCAAAGAGGAAGAACAAAGTTTCAACAACCATAAACAAGCAAGGAGTATCACTTTTATAGGAAAGGAAAGAGAGAGGATGATGTGGATCCAAGTGGGATGACACATCATTTTTCCTCATCCCCAAGAGGAAATCAACATCAACAAACAAATCACAATAAATTAAACATGACAAAATCACTTACATACTCCAATTCAACCCATACTCTAAAAAGGACTACATTAAAAATATGTAAGGGAAGTGCAATTAAAACTTACAAATTTTCACTTCAAAAAGGCATTAAAAATGCCTACATTTAACCTCCAAACCATAGGCATGGTTGGTGGATCATTTTAAGAGGTGTGGGACAATTTTAACTTGTCCCCACAAGCCTCGAAATTTGGCCTCCAAGGTCAAATTCGAATTTCATAAAAGATGGAGTGTTTGAGATTCCAAAAATCTGCCTTACAAAACTCTTACATCTTTCTTACACATTCCTACATATTAACTTACACACTCTTACAACATTATTATTTAAAATCAACAACTTTTATTAATTACACTCCATGTCCTAGTTAAATTTAAATAAATTTTAACTATATGACTCTCACATTAAAACTATCACATTAAAATTAATTAAAAAAAGAACACATTACAAATAAAAATACATACAACAATAATAAAAAGGAACACATAATTAAAAAAACATATCCCATGGTCACATATAATGGAAATTCCCCCCCATGGGAAATCCTAACATAACTCAACACACAATGCACAACATAGTTGCCATGGTAACCTTGTTGATTTCACCCAGAATTTCAATATGGTTAGTCTCCATTCCCCCGACATTGTTTTGATTTTTAACCTGCAAAATGCAAATACATCCTTCGGCCTCATGGCTGCATCAGACATCCAAAATGATATAAACAATATTTCAAAATCATCTAAACACACAAATCACAACAATATCATTAATTCAACATTATCATTTTTTAATTAAATTAATCAACTATATCATCATCAGTAATATTCCAACTAGGTCTACTCAAACATCCAATGTCATAAGTCCAAATATACATCCATAATATATCCATGTCAAAATTATATCATCAACCACATATAAACATGTCTCTAGTAATCATCAAGCATAATAACTGAATCCAGATCAATAATAATCCATGATCTAACATGTAAACATCATACTAAAACAAACATAATAGTGTCCATAATATGATCAATAGTATTTCAAAATTAGTATCTAAAAGTGTCAAAGGGAAGTGGGCACTATATCCCCCTCCCCTTCAACTCAACTTCCTCCTAGGAGTCACTGGAACAAGTGGGGAAACTTCACTCGTAATATTGTGGCATCCTCTCAAGTGGCTACAGTCTCAGCATATCTGTCCCACTGCACCTGCACTTGATCAATCTCTCTACCTCAAAGGCCCAGGGTCCTGCGATCTATGATATGGATTGGGCTCCACCATCACCTACCCCTGATCCTGCACCTGTAATGATGTCCATTCCAACACATGGGAAGGATCTGTAATGTACCTCTTAAGGACAAAAACATGAAACACATCATGTAAACGAGATAAGTTGGGTGGCAATGCTAGATGGTAGGCCAAAGGGATGATATGCTCCAAGATCTCAAAGGGACCAACGAATCTAGGAGCTAAATTAGAACCTTTTTCATAATAGATAGGGCTCTTGTGTGGTCTAACATGAAGGAACACTTTCATGCCCACATCAAATCTATGATCAATCCTATGATGATCCGCATACTTCTTCTACTTCCCCCTGTGCCTCCTACAATCTCTTCCTAATCAACACTACCTACTACTCCATGTCCTACAAAAAGAGCTGGTCTAAGAGATACTCTATCCTCTAACCTATCCCAGCTAAGGGTGTCCTACACTTTCTACCATATAATTCCTGAAAAGGATCCATGCCTATAGAAATATGAAAACTATTATTATAGGCAAACTCCACTAAGTACAGGTACTCCTCCCACTTACACTACTGATCCATCATGTACATCCTGAGCATATCCTCCAAAATTTGATTCACTCACTCAATCTTTCTATTTGTCTCGGGGTGATATGTTGTGCTAAGTTAATACTCGTCCCAAGGACATACTGCATGGTAGTTCAGAAATGTGAAGTGTACAAAGTATCGTGGTCACAAATTATCTTCTCTGGGATCTCATGCCACCTAAAAATCTCATCCAAATATACTCGTGCCACTACTCTATCTGTATAAGTGGTCTTCATCGGAGAAAAGTGAGCCACTTTTGTCAATTTATCAATCGTGACCATAATGGCATCACGATGATATCTTGACATAGGTAGTCGAACAATGAAATCCATGGAAATGGTGTCCCACTTCCATTCTAGTATGGCATGAGGATATAGAATACCTACTGGATGATGATGTTCGGCCTTAACCCTCTATCACTCTAAACACTGTGACACAAACTGAGCCACATCTTGACGAAGTCCTCTCTAGTGATACAAACTGTCACAGAGTGGCGTGCATCTTCTTCACCCTGGGATGGGCTGAATAGGGTACAGATGTGCCTCTACCAAGATTTCCTACCTCAATCCTCCATTTCTGGGAACATATATCCAGCCTCTATGTCTGAGAAGACCATCTATCTCTAAGGTGAAACCTTCAAACTTCCCCTCAAGGGGTCTCTGTGACTCTATCTCTACTCTAGCCACAATGTGGAAGCTATCAAGAGAAATCTGTTGAAGATGTTGGGGTGTGGATCCTATCTTTTGGTATTCTTAAATCAATACTGAAGTGCTGGAGCTCGAACGGTTAAGTTTGGAGACTTTAGGAGCATTCTGTAGTTGTTTTCTATGACGTTGCTGTGACATTACTGTTAACATGTTGCTAACTGGTTGTCAATGTCGGGACTATTTTTTCCAGCCATGGGAAGTTGAAAGATCGTGACTTTCAATCTTCTAGGGTTGGCTTTATGGATTCTTAGAAGGATTGTAATCCTATAAATAGAGGTGTTAGGGTATCTTGAAGATATCTTGAGTTTCTAAGAGGTCTTGAGTCTTAAAGATCAAGAAGTGATCAAGAGTGATCAAGGTTATGCAATTGGGTGTCAATTATGGTTTAAATGTGGTTTAACATCTTTGGAATTCTGTTGTGAGTTTATAACTGAGAGAAAACTGTAAGATTTGTTTTACTCTTGTTGATAATAAAGTTTGAGAAAGTTGTTGGTGGATGTAGCCCACATTGGGTGAACCATGTTAAATCTTTTCTTGTCTTCTTTTGTGCATTATTTATTTATGTTTTTTTATTTTTACAAGTATAATTCTGCTATATATTTTTCTACTGATGTGGTTTGAGGAATTGTTTCCACATATTTGTTCTCTGATTCCTAACAATTAGTATCAGAGCTTTGGTGGTTTTTTCTAAAGTTGTAAATCATGGGGAAAGTTTAGCTTGAGTGGGAGCTATGGTAGATGAGGGTAGATCGAGGGTTAAGAAGTTACAATGGGTAGAACTTTGGTTTGTGGAAGATGCAAATGGAGGATTACTTATATCAAAAGGACCTCCGTTTTCCTTTGGATGGAAAAGCAAAGAAACCTACAACCATGCCAGATGAGGATTGGGAGTTGTTGGATATAAAGGCACTCGGGGCAATTCATTTATGCCTTACATCTTTGGTTTCTTTTAACATATCACAGGAGAAGACCACGAAAGGTCTCATGAGTGTGTTGGGGAAGTTATATGAAAAACCCTCTGCTTCTAATAAAATATTTTTGATGAAAAAGTTATTTAATATGAATATGTCTGAGAATGGTTCTGTTGTTGATCATTTGAATGAATTTAATACTGGTTGTGAGTATGTTAAACTCGGTAAAAATTTGAATTTGATGATGAAGTCAGAGCTTTGCTAATTTTGTGCTCCTTGTCAGATAGCTGGGACAACTTGGTTATGGTTATAAGTAATTCAGTCTCTAATAACTCAAAGTTGAAGTTTGAGGATGTGATAGGTGTGATTCTAAGCAAGGAAATGTGAAGGAAGAGCATTGGATATTCTTCTACTTCTGGAAACACTTTGACAGTGGAGAGCAGAGGGAGACAAAAGAATAGAGGGAAAGGTAGCCATGGGAAGTCGAATGATCATAGAAGGTCAAAGTCCAAGAGTAAGTTAGAATGTTGGCACTATGGGAAGGTTTTTCATGCTAAGAAAGATTGTTGGGTTCTTTAGGATAAGAAGAAAAAGAAGGAGGAAACTAAAGAGGTAAATGTGGCAGCAGGTGATGTTTGTCAAGATTCCTTAATTCTTTCTTTAGATAATATTGTTGAATCTTGGGTGTTAGATTCAGGGGTTTTTTTCCATGCCACCCCACATAGACATTATTTTACTGATTTTGTTGAAGGTGATTTTCGACATGTATATCTTGGTGGTGATGAACCATGTAGTATAGTAGGGAAAGGTTGTGTTTAGGTGAAAATGTAGAATGGGAACACATGGCCACTTAAGGATGTCAGGGATGTGCCTAAGTTGAGGTGGAATTTGATATCAGTAGGATAGTTGGCTAGTGATGGCTGTACGGTTAGTTTTATAGTGGATTCTTGGAAGGTTACCAAGGGAGCTCTTGTGGTTGCAATAGGTAAGAAGACTGGTACTTTGTATTTAACTAGTGGTGCTAATTATTGCAATTTAGTTGTTATAGATGGAGATGCAACTTTTTTACACTGGAGACTCAGTCATATGAGTCATAAGGGCATGCAGATTATAAAGGAAAGGTTTCCCAGATTAAAGGAGTTAGATTTGGAATTCGGTGAGGACTTTGTTTATGGGTAACAGAAGTGGGTGAGATTCCTCAAGGTTGGACCTACTAGGAAAGAGGGTAAGTTGGAGTTAGTGCATACATATGTATGGGGGCCAGCTAAGGTAAACTCTATTGGTGATTCATGTTATTACGTCACTTTCATTGAAGATGCAACTAGATAAGTTTGGGTATATTTCATTAGAAAGAAATATGATGTGTTTAAAACTTTCAAAAGATGGAAAGCCTTGGTTGAGAATGAAACAGGTCTCAAGCTAAAATGTCTCAGGTCTGATAATGGAGGGGAATATTTCAGCAATGAATTTCTTGATTATTGTTCAGTAAAGGAGATCCGCAAGAAAAGAATGGTCCAAAATACTCCACAAGAAAATGGAGTGTCAGAGAGAATGAATAGGACAATCATGGAGTGTGCTAGGTGTATGGGGTTACATGCAGGGCTGCCACTCATGTTTTGGGTGGAAGTGGTAAGCACAATTGTTTATTTGATTAACAGATGACCCTCTATGGCCTTGAATGGAGGTATACTTGAGGAGGCTTGGTCTAGTAAGAACATTTTTTTTTTATTATTGGCAAATAGTTTTTTGAAAGGGACTATACCCTTGTACACCAAGGCTCAGAAGCCAGAATTGATAGTTAAAGCACAAGAGATGGATCAAAATCCAGATAGAACAATAAAGTCCGACAGCAGAAAACAAACTACAAAGTAAAAACCAACAATCGACAAAGCAACAGCAAAAAAACAACAGAAGTACAGTAAACAAACAACAATGGCATATCAACACCATTAGAAGCAACCTGCTATCCGGTTAAGAAAAATGAGACCAATGAAACCTAGCCAGCCAATAGCAGAGATGAGAATCATCAAGGCAAAGTGTTACCCTTCAGAGTGGTAGATTTTTTCTTTTTGTTGACCGTAACCCACCCTGATGGAGCCTTCGCGGTTGGAGAAGAAGACAAAGGAGGAGTATTTTCCTTAGACACAATTTGTCCCATTTAGAACAGCCATGTTGTTATCCTGAGAGAGATATTTATCATTTTCCATGCTTCCCTCAATAGCTTCTGTATTT